>OX451740.1:841327880-842527880 GCA_948472305.1 Vicia faba
GGTCAAATATGCAGGAATTGTTAAAGGATTGTACTACTAACAGATCTCCATATTTCATGGCTCAGTCTCGTACCACTATTATAGCTGTGAAATTGATGAAGTTTCCAATTTCACCTTCCAATAGTATTATTCACTGTCTTCCAATTCCATCCATCGACAATACCATTCATCATCTATTTATAGAGGACAAAGAATTTTGAAGAGTGTAGAAGATTTACAATAAGAAGAGATTGTGGGTGAAAAGGTTGAACGAAATAAAACACTGAGAAAAAGAAGAGAAACAACAATTACAACACTTAGACCTATTCATTTTATATTTTCTTAAGTGTATATTCTAAAAATCATCTTGCGTATGTGCTTGTTTACAATCATTATTGTAAACATACAATCTTGTATTTTAACTTTAGTTAAATTCCTTGATGGACTAAGTTGAGTTTGTAGCCTCGAGAAGTCATTGACATTTAGTCTTTGAATTTGTATTCCTTGAGGGACTATATTTAGTCTGAACCCTCGAGAAGTCATTGAAAGTTGGTCTTTGAATTATAATATGATTGATTAGTGGATTAATTCCTTATTAAGAAGGAGAAATCACTCTGACAAGTGGATTAGACTAACTTAGTTAACAGCGAACTAGGATAAAATTATTTGTGTATTTTTATGATTTTTATTCTTGTGTTTGGTTTCACAAAAAAATGTCATATTAGTAACCCAATTCAAACCCCCCTTTCTTGTGTTTCGTGAACCTTCAGAAGATTTTACCTCCTAGGAAGTGTGCAGCCCTGGGGGAAAGAATACTTATGGAAACTTGAAAGGTGGGGGAGGAGCTTCGCTGCCGCCTAGGACAACTTCCCTGGATGTAGTACTCAATTATTTAGATTTTTGGCAAGAGACTCTCCTTGAGATTTGTCCTTATTCTAATCCCTTTTTTCCTTCTCCCATGCAGCAGAGCAAGGTCATTCATTCAAGTTTTTTCTCTTCCTCTTAGAGGAGAAGTTTCCTTATTCAATTGTGTTTGTATACCCCTATGAAAATCCTCATTTCTATACCAAGACTCTATCAATAACCACATCCATTTGGACCTAAGTAAGAATTGGAACAGGGGAGACGAGCACCTCATCTGCAACTAAGGCATTCCTCCTCTTGAAATATTCTTAAGGCATATCATGTTATATTAAAAATAGGACAAATATTCTCAACGTTATATTATCGAAATAGAAAAGACAAACATAAAGATAAATCCTCTTCTCACCAAATCAATTTTTTCGCTCTAGAGCAGTGGCAACATCCACAACCACCTGCATATTGATAATGCGCCTTTTTGTTGGATAAGTGGTTCTTTAGAAGGGATAAAACCCTCTTCAAAGCCCAAGTTCTCCTAAAAGACTATCAAGTTCACCTTCAACGTTTCTTCCTCTTGAGTCATAAAGTAGGACGAGTAAGCATAGATCTTTGAGCCCCTGTTGAAGAGGTTCTAAACCAAGTATTTAAATATTCATTCCTTGTAACTCACCGGTTTTGAGCATGAAGGGCTAGATAAGGAAGCCTCACCTTTGGCGACCTTGTAGAAGGGAGGATGAGCCTCCGGGGTCAGAGGGATCACCAAAATATAACGATATTTAAAAGAATATTCTTGGAGATAGTACATTAAAGAGGTAAAATCAAATGTTCCCTTAAAAGTACAAGTATGCAGGAATTCTTAAAGGATTTTACTACTAACGAGTCTTCACATTTCATGGCTCAATCTCGTACCACTATTAAAGATGTGAAATTAATGATGTTTCTAATTTCATTCTCTAACGGTATTATTCATCATCTTCCAATTCCATCCTCTAGCAGTACTATTCATCATCTATTTAAAGTGGACATGGAATTTTGAAGAGTGTAGAAGATTTACAATAAGAAGAGAATTATGGGTGAAAAAGTTAAAAGAAACAAAATAGCGAGAAAAAGAAGAGAAACAACAATTACAACACTCATTACACTTAAATCTATTTATTGTATTTTTAAGTGTATATTCTAAAATTCATCTTATGTATCTACTTGTTTAGAAGCATTCTTGTAAACACATCGTCTTGTATTTAAACTTTGGTTAAATTCCTTGAGGGATTAAGTTTAGTTTGTAGCCTCGAGAATTCATTGATAGTTAGTCTTTGAGTTTGTATTCATTGAGGGACTATGTTTAGTCTGTAGCCTCGAGAAGTCATTGAAAGTTGGTCTTTCAGTTGTAATTTGATTAGTTAATGTTAGAAGTAAGTCATATTCAGAAGTAGTTTGTTAGTCAAAAGCAGAAGCTTCTTATGTTGATGTTCCAAAAGTTGTGCATAGCTTTTGGGATTTGGTTTTTTTGTTTGTTTTAGCAGTGCCTACATGACATAGTTTGCTTACGTGTCATTTTGATTTCGGTGTATTTAAACACCTTGGTGTAACTAGTTTTTCATAACGTGAATTAAGAATAGTTTTCACAATAGAGTTTCTGAAGCTACCGACAGAAAACACAGAGCCGCCATCGAACTTTATTTATCCCGAAGGAAGGGGAAATATCGATAAAACCACAAGGGAATGGATAAGATGGTCTTGCAACCAAGAGAAAGGGTAAGAGAGTCGGTTATGCGAGGGGAAGGTATTAGCACCCCTCACATCTGTTATACTCAACGGGATCCATTTTGTTTGTTTGTCTTAAAGGGTGTGTTTATTTACAACTATGCTTGCTTGAGGGGAAATAAATGGTTTTTTATTATTGCGTTCGTGAGGGTTTCGCGACCCTTTGCCTACGTATCCAATGAAGGAATCAGAACACCGTAGTTCATCTAGAAAATAGTTTGTTTGTTGGTGTTTTTTAATGGGCGACGTTAACGCACACATTCTAGCAATAGGCACGGTCCGTATTGAGGTAGAAAGGAGATAACATGTCCTTTGGGGGGAGTTTTGATTGGTTGAGTGTTTTGCGAGTTTTTAAAATAAATTCAAGTAATGATTAAAGGTGTTTTGGATTTTTGATTTGTGAATGAGAAGTTTTGATTTATTTGCAAAAGAAGAAAAGAGTTTAAGAGGGAGACTAGAAGAACCCTAATTATTTTGTTATGTACAAGCAAACTAAAAGTCTATTTTGACATAAGGCGATCGAAATGGGGTTTAATCGCCTCATGGGGCTAACTAAGGGAGTAGTATCACGGTTTGAACGAAAAACTTAAATTCTAAATATTTTTCGTGGTTCTTATAATAAATTAAATAAGCAAATATATTTAAAACTGATATTGTAACATATTATGATATATATTTTTTGTGATTCTTGGTAAAGAAAATATTGGAAGAAAATTAAAATCTAATTCTAAAAGTATATATTTTTGTGATTCTATATTATAACTTGATTAAGAAGAAGAAAAAAAATCTTTTGTTTTTTGTATAAAAAAAAGGTAAAAATAAAAAAAAACAAAATTGGGCTCGGAGGTGTGGTTGGCAAAAGCGGTGGTGAGGCCCAAAGAAATTAACCCAGACAAAAAAAAAGAACCCAACCAAAAAAACAACAAAAAGAGTCGGTCCGGGTAACCCGGATCCGTGGCCTCTCTCCTTAGTATCATCTCCATTGGAAGAAAACCCTAGAGTTGATAACAGATCCACCATCGCAATTCCTTATTCCTCTCCATCTTCAATGGCCCTAACAGTTCTTCCTTTCACTTACCTAAATGCTAATCTCTGAAAAACTCTCTTCTTGGCTTTCCATATTGCGAGATTCTCCCTTCATTCTCTCCATCCATTGTCCGATTCTTCACCACAAATCTTCATCGTCAACCCAACAACTCTCTATGGCTCAGTCAACAAATAAACATGAACCAAATATCTCCATCTCTCAATCTCCAAACCCAAAGAGAATGCAGGCGAGAAAAAGGTTGACAGAAGAGAACATATGTCACCAAAAGTAGCGCGAGAAGAAAGAAGGAATGTGGAGATTTTTGTCAGTGCTTCGAACCTATATCTCACATCTTTATCTGACCTCAGACTTGTTCCGTGTTTTGCGCGTAAGTTGTTCTTTTTGTATTGTTTCGTGTAGGTATATGCATGATTATGCCAAATCCTTACTCTCATCCTCTCCTGCGTTTTATTTTCAGGTTATTGTGGTGGTTCTGTAGATGATGCATGACAGCGCTAGTTTACAATGGTGTTAACTTCTTTCGGTCATGATGGTGGGACAATTGTTAAAGGTGTGGCTGGTCTGTGCATATGAACTTGTGAGTTAGGTGGGGTCATAATCTCTGGACAGAGTTCTTAAGGGAGTGATGCGGAATACTAAGGGAGGGTGATTATGTTTCAAAATCGTCCATCTTTTAGGAATGGGATTAGAAAGGGAAGTTAGTTCACTATAACTTTATGTTCAATCTGTTTTTTTTTTTGTTTTTTTTATCTCATAGCATACTATTATTTTGTTGGATTCTTTTATGCACTAACTGTTTTAGTTTCATGTTTCAGATTTGAAGACACACATTCATAAAAAAAATAGAATAAGAAGGACACTAGTATAACAGTCAATTATAAGCATGGAGATGTATAAATGGGAAAAGAACAATTACCTATAAGAGTCTCTCCGACGGAGCTTCGAAAGAAATGAGCCCAAGAAACCCCTTTCACTTCTTGTAGGGTTAGGCTATTATTATTATTTTTTTGATATCTTCCTCCGGTTTAAGTGTGTTGATCAGCTGATATCTTCTTCTAGTTTTCTGGCTTTGTTACTTGGTATCCTTCTTTTTGGTTTTCTTTGGCTCTATATGCTGGATATTTTTGTTGGTATCTTATGATATTTCTTGTTGGCTGTTTTTCTTTTTTCACAACCGCCCCCCTCTAATGAAACAGTGGCCCTCTTTTTATACGGAAATTTGAACATTCTTGGTATGCTGGCTTTGTGCTTTAGGATGCAGGTTTTTATGCTACCTTATATGATGTTATTTTCAGACTGTTTTGAACAGGTGTTTGGACTGTTTTGGTTCTTGCATGATGCAGGTTTTATCTTTTTCTCTCTCATCTTTCTATGACATAAAGCTTATCTGCTTTTTTATTCCAGTAAATCTGAAGGGTTTGCCATTAGGAAAATGATGATACCATTTAAGGCTTTAGCTACTCGATAGCTTGCACTGTGTTTTTTTTTGTTCTCTTTGCTTATTGAGGGATGCCTGATATATTATATTTGCTGCTTTGTTTGGGAAACTTTGTTGCAAGTGTGCCTTTTGCTAGTTTTGCTTCTATTTGTCAGTTTGGGGTTCCTTGTTTTTAGCTACTGTTCTGCTGTCATGGAAGCTGTTTTTGGCATTATTTGGCTGATGTTTTTGCACTAATTTGTTGTTTGTGCTGCCTTGTTAAAGCTGTTGCTTTTTGTTTGCTAGCCTGCGGCTTTTGTGATGCAATGCTTGTTGGTTGCAGCTTTGGGCTTGTTACACTTGTTTTGTGACTTTAGCAGCCTACTGCTTGCGGTGTTTATTGTTTTGTTGTTTTTGTGTGTTGTTGGCAGTTTGCTCAGGCTGCAGTTTGCTTAGGCTGCAATTTTATACTGTACTTGTTTGGCTCGTTACTTCCTGTTGCGCTATTTTCCTTTTCTCCTTTTTTGTGAACCAAAGAGGACAATTTTTTTTTGTGATTTGAAATTTGGGAGAAAACAAACCATGTTGAAAAATAACTCTCTAACTGATTCCCAATGCAAACCCTTATGATGAGATACCAATTCCTTTCATCAATTAAATTTTGCTTGGAATTTTTCATATGTTAATTGCTAACTTTTTCTTTTTCCTTGTTTCATGAGCACGAGTATCAGATGGCAAGCGGGGTTGTAAGATGGAAAGGCTGAGGCTAGTAAAGAACGTGGGCGATTCTCTTGAAGAGGAAGCAACAACAATTGAAGAAGAAACACTTAATTCCCCCTTTTTTTTGTTTTGTAAATAACAATTGTAACTTGTGATTCCATATTTGTGACATGTCTTGTAACTTGTTTCAAAAGTGTAATGAACACAAAAACTTGAATGAAATATTTTGAATGAATTGGTTGTATGAAAATTAAACAAACTCTTGAATTTTTATTGAAAGAAGCAATTTCCACTTGAATGATTTGAATGCACATCTTGCTTTTATAACTTGAATTTCAAGAAATCATGAACAATGTTGTAACTTGTATTTCAAGCAATCATGCGCCTTATCTTTCCAAATCCAATCAAACTCTCAAACAAAATAAATGCTTAAGAATTTAATTCCCTTTGGTTAATTCGAACCCAAAACAATGGTCACTCAAACCTTATCTTCACATTACGCCTGAACCAAACTTGCACTTCTCGACCAAAACCCTAATTTTGATATTCAAACCACAATAACTTGTAACTTAAGTAATAAAACATGCCTTGACGGTCATGAACCCCACCAAACTTATTTCTTGTGCCCAAACTTCACAGTCGTCAACTTAAACTTCAAACTCTCAAATCAATGACTTAGAGATTTTAAGAAGAAAACTTGAAATGTGAGGAGATAAAATTCTTGACCTAATGCACTGAGCTTTGAGCCATCTTTGGGGCAGGCGGAAGAAACATCTCCACAAAAACCAAGGACCCAAAACCCTAGCATCTCGACTAGCAAAAATAGGGAAATAAACCCTAATCCAAGCTCTGATGAATTCGAGCGAGAAACAACTTTGTAACGTGATGACAAAATTCACTCCACGATCCACCCATCGAGAACCAGAAGAATTTCCCTTTTACCTGATAAGAGAACCTCAAAACAAAATTAGACATAAAGAGGGCGCAACCCTAATACCTCAAACCAAGGCGCTTGATTCCATGAGATGCGGGATATGCAAATGACTGAGTAAAAATGGTGCAAAATGGGATGCAAAGTTCAAAGCCATACAAAAGTAAAAGAGATAGGGCAAATTTGGGGTACGACAGCTGCCCCTATTTAATCGTCTTAAACCTGAATGTGAGATTGGCGTCAGCCTTTTGGAAGTTCTAGGTGGAAGATGATTAAATACCAGGACCCAAAATTTGTCCTGGAGAGATGGTGCGAGTGTCATTCATTGGTGTGAATGTCTGCTGGGGAAAGATGAATTGGTCTTCTGGTGGACTGGTCATGATGGATAAACATGGTTAACTAATGGTAACTCGTACTGGGGTAATGGTGCCTATACAAGTTTCTTGAAGGAGTGGATGGTAGAGTGACTGAGAGGATATGATTGACAATGTCGCGAAGACTAGAGGTAGGATTCATGAGAAACTTAAAGATAACAAGAGGGTAAAGTTTGCGGAAGACTTGCGACCCTAAAAAGATAACGTGAGCGTGAGACCTACGAACGACCCACAACCCTAAAAAAAATAATGCGATGGTAAAATCTACGGACGATCTACGACCCTAAAAAATATAACACGATAGTAAGATTTACAGACGATCTACGACCCTAAAATGCGAAGGTAAGACCTACAAATGATCTACGACCTTAAGAGAGGTAAAGTGAAGGTAAGATCTATGGACGATCTACGATTCTAAAATGCGAAGATAAGACCTACGGACGATCTACAACCTTAAGAGATGTAAAGTGAAGGTAAGATCTACGGACGACCTACAACCTTAGGAAATGTAAAGTGAGGGTGAGATCTACGGACGATCTACAACCCTAAGAGAGATAAAGTGAAGGTAAGATCTACGGACGATCTACGTCCCTGAAAATATAACGCGATGGTAAGATCTACGACCCTAAAAACAAGACGAGAAGGGGGTAAAGTCTACGGACGACTTATGACCCTAAAAACAAGATGAGGAGGGGGTAAAGTCTACGGACGACCTACGACCCTAAAAGTATAACGCGATGGTAAGATCTACGAACGATCTACAACCTTAAAAACAAGACGAGGAGAGGGTAAAGTCTACGGACGACCTACGACCCTACAAATATAACGCGATGGTAAGATCTACGAACGATCTACAACATTAGGAAATAAGATGAGGTGAGGGTAAAGTCTACAGACGACCTACGACCCTAAGAGAGATAAAGTGAAGGTAAGATCTATGGACGACCTATGACCTTAGGAAATGATAACGTGAGTATTGAGAGTTGGGGAGCATGACATACTAACACCCTGGTTTATTTTAGTGGGTAGTGTAATGACAGATGTTAACTGGGAATTATGAGGATGATATTCTTTGTGAGGATGTTTTATTGATTTGGGATTGATTTGGGGTTGTTCTGGCTCATGCTTCATATGTATTTGAAGTGTGACATGATGATCCATGGATATGCTATGCGTTTGAGGATTCAATGCAATATGTAGTGATGATCATTGTATGCAAAGTGCCAAAAGCTCACTGGGATCTGTTTCTCATCATCTTGAGGTACCGATATGGGCTGGTGCTTGAAATTTGAGAGAAAAGGGTTAGCCTTGTCGAGTTCACCGGGGGATTAAATCTTGCTGAGGAGAAATAACTTGATCTGACTTCCTTCATGTGTTGGACTTTTTGTGAATAACTGAAAAGAGACGTGGATCTCAACCAATGCCTCAAGTCCCTCCGTGTGAGAGAATCGGGTGCTCGGTCGATTGTAAGGAGGCTTCGAGGATGAAAACTTGGTCAAGGCGACCGTTATGACTTGCTACCTGCACAGAAGAATGAACACTTGAACGCCACAACATTCCCTTGGGATGTATTCATATCCATGTAATGTAGTGTTTCACGTCTTAGCTCGTTATTATTATTGACTTATTATTTTCAATGCAATGCTTAACAAAGAATTTAAATCACGACCCGCATACGAAAAATAAAGTAAAAGAACATAACTGAGATTTTTTAATGGAAGGGCAAATTTTTATTAATGAGTTTGGCCCGTGAATGGGCATTCATACATAGAAACAACCCCTAAATGAGGAAGTTGCGGAAAAGAAAAGAAATACAACGGGTAAAATGGCAATAAGAAAATCTCGAACTTTCGTTAAAACTGATATTGCTATAGTTCTCGCATCCTGGGTCGTCCTAGTGCCGTGTTTTCAAAGGATAATAGATAGATTGATCCATCCCACATTGGAAGGTGTACGTGAAGAGTCTTTAGACTGCAGTCTCTCGCTTTTATTTTGTCCCTAACTTTTGCCTGGATCGCCCTTTCGGGTATTCAATCCACCGGGACACCCATTTTTGCCTAAGCCGCCCTTTCGGGTTTTTAACTTAGCGGTTTATTCTTTTTTTCTTCTCTTTTTTTTAGCCCTAACTTTTGCCTAAGCCCCCCTTTCGGGTTTTCGACTTAGCGGGTCCTTTTATGCGTAGTATTTTTTGAATGAGTATGAATTGACTGGAAGCGGAACGTCTTCCCCGTCCATGTTTGTCAGGATTAGAGCACCTCCTGAGAAAGCTTTCTTCACGATGTACGGTCCCTTATAGTTGGGAGTCCACTTGCCTCTTGGATCAGTGTGGATTGGGAGAATCTTCCGTAAGAACAGGTCGCCTGCATGGAACTCTCGAGGCCGAATCTTCTTGTCAAATGCTCTCTTGAGACGCTGTTGATATAACCGACCGTGACAAATGGCTGCCAGGTGTTTTTCTTTGATGAGATTGAGTTGGTCGAGTCTCGTTTGAATCCATTCAGCTTCATCAAGCTTAGTATCCATCAGAACCCTTAAGGAAGGAATCTCCACTTCGACCGGGAGTACCGCATCCATACCGTAGACTAGTGAAAACGAAGTTGCCCCAGTGGAAGTACGTATCAAAGTTCGATAGCCATGTAGGGAAAAAGGAAACATCTCATGCCAATCTTTGTATGTTCTCACCATTTTCTGGACGATCTTCTTTATGTTCTTGTTAGCAGCTTCAACTGCCCCATTCATCTTCGGCCGATAAGGTGATGAATTATGGTGCTCGATCTTGAACTCTTCACACATTTCCTTCATCATCTTGTTGTTGAGATTTGACCCGTTATTAGTGATGATCTTGTTAGGAGTTCCATAACGACATATGATTTCTCTTTTAATGAAACGGGTAACAACTTGCTTGGTCACATTCTTGTACGAAGCCACTTCCATCCACTTGGTGAAGTAATCAATAGCAACGAGGATACACCTGTGTCCATTTGAAGCCCTCGGCTCAATGCTTCCAATCATATCGATGCCCCACATTGCAAAGGGCCATGGTGAAGTCATCACATTCAAAGGAGTGGGAGGAACATGTATCCTGTCTGCGTAAACCTGACATTTGTGGCACATTTTGGCATATACACAATAATCACTTTCCATCGTCATCCAGAAATAACCTGCTCGTAAGATTTTCTTGGCCATGGAATGCCCACTGGCATGAGTCCCAAAAGAGCCCTCGTGTATTTCTCGTATAATGGATTCTGTTTCGTGTCTATCCATGCATCTGAACAGAACCGAATCATAGTTTCTCATGTAGAGAACGTATCCTGACAGTAAAAACTTAGATGCCAACCTTCTAAGAGTCCGCTTATCACAAATTGTAGCACCTTCAAGGTACTCTTGCTTCTCAAGATATCTTTTGATGTCAAAATACCACGGCTTTTCATATGATACATCTTCAGTTGTGAGACAATGAGCAGGGAAAATGTGTGCTGGCTCCTTGTAATGAAAGATCCTTATATTGGGTGCATGATTCAGGTAACTGACTTTGAACATTGCTGCTAAAGTGGCCAGAGCGTCTTCCAGTTGATTTGCTTCTCTAGGAATATGCTCAAAGGTGACCTCATCGAAAGCGGGTAACAACTCAACTATGTAATCCCGATATGGAACTAAATTAGGGTTATGCGTATCCCAATCACCCCGTACTTGATGTATCACTAAGGCAGAGTCCCCATAAACTTCAAGAATCTTGATCTTCAAATCAATGGCTGCTTCCAGGCCCATCACACAAGCTTCGTATTTAACAACATTATTCGTGCAATCAAAACATAATCTGGCAGTGAAAGGTATGTGAGTGTTGTGTGGAGAGGTCAGAACTGCCCCAATACTGTGACCCATAGAATTTGACGCACCATCGAACATAAGAGTCCATCGCTCCCCTGGTTCAGGTCCTTCATTGTCATCAAGTTTCATAATATCCTCGTCTAGAAAATTGAACTTCATGGGCTGATATTCTTCCAATGGTTGGTGAGCGAGATGATCAACAAGAATGCTACCTTTGATAGCCTTTTGTGTGACGTACTGGATGTCATACTCAGACAAAAGCATTTTCCACCGAGCCAATCTGCCTGTAAGTGCTGGTTTCTCGAAGATGTACTTTATCAGATCCATATTAGATATCAGCAATGTAGAATGTGTCAACATATACTGCCTCAAATGTCGAGCTGCCCACGTAAGAGCACAACAAGTCTTCTCAAGTAAGGAATACCTTGATTCACAATCAGTAAACTTCTTGCTCAGGTAGTAAATGGCGTGTTCTTTTCGTCCAGTATCATCATGATGTCCGAGCACACAACCCATAGATCCTTCAAGCACAGTCAAATACATAATGAGAGGTCTCCTAGGAACCGGTGGTACGAGTATTGGTGGTTCTTGAAGATACTGCTTAATCCTCTCGAAAGCTTCTTGACAACTCTCATCCCAGTTGTGATCGGTGGATCTGGAACTGACTGTTTAACGCTGGTTCGCGAAATGTCGCGGAAGCAAGAGTCGCCACCGTCTTTTATTTTCTCCAAATGGAAAGGACAAAAGCACAGAAAAATTCCTTATAGAGATTGCTCTCGGTTCGGGAGGTAGATTATAGAAAGGGAAGGTATTAGCACCCTTTCTATCCATGGTTATCCATGGGCTCTTAGATACTTGCTCATTGTGTTTTCAAAAATGGTTTGTTTGCTTTTCAACTGTGGGTTTTAAAAAGTTTCTTTGAAAATTCCAGTTCGACTCTTGTATCGGTCCTCAAGAGTGTTTGAAAAATTGCTTTCGAAAGCTTTTTGAAAATGTGTTGGTGTGAAAAGTATTTTTTTGATTTGTTTTGAAGTTTAGAGCAAGTATCTAGAGTCGTCTACCTATCCTAAGGAATTCGTCTGTGTAAATGTCCTTTAAAGTAGTGCCATCCCACCATTGAGAGGTAGGTAGCACCACCGTTGGAGGTGTTCGGGTCAATTCGAGGTTCGGGACATGGTGATCACCAGAGCAATGGGAAGACACCTTAGAAGCTACCCTCATGCCAGGTTCCCGGATCATGAGGACTTACTAAGACATCCTCTACTCGACGATCACCTTTCGAGGCAAGGCAACAGTGAGGCGTACCCTAGGGGTGGTGTGTGCGATTTGTGTGTCATGTTCATTTTCATTTATCTTGCCATGTTATTGGTGATCTAACGTTTGTTTTTATTTTTGTCCATACATTCTTTCATGCCTTGATTTAACAGTTAAAAATATTGCGGGAAAGTAAAAATTCTAAGCTATTACAAAAGGCGCGGGTCCACATTGCCAAAATTTCTCGAACCCGATTTGACAGAAAAAATAAAGAAATAAAGAGTGCGAGAAAGTTAATTACAAGGCTTCGGGAGAGATACAGAAATGTTAAACGAAATAAGATAAATGCGCGAATTAAATGAGAATTAAACGAGGGCGTTGGACCCTTTTTGCAAAATTAAATTAAACGATGAATTAATTAAAATTAAAAGGAAAAGAAATTGTCTTTTTGGTATTTTTTGGTATTTTGTAATTTTAATGGAAAAGAATTAAGTAAAATAAATGCTAAACCTAATTCTACAATTTTAATTTATTAAAAAGAAGATTAAAGTTTTACCCTAAAATTAACCCTAATTAATTTACATGCATTTTAATTACAAAAATAAATATTTAATGTTTTAATTATTTATGAAAGAAAAATAAAAAAAATGAAAATTAATTAACCCTAATTCTATGTTTTTTTAGATTTTTATTAAAAGAATTAAAATTAAAACCTAAATTTAAAACTAATCAATTAAAGTTATTTATTCACAAAAAATACTAAAATAAAAATATTTATTAGTTTTTTATCTTTTCTGATTTTTTTTTGTGTTTTTTATATGTCATGAAAATATTAATTAATTAAAAGAAGGCAATAATTAAAAGAATATAAAAATAATAAAAAAACAAAGAATGTAAAGAAAATTGCAAAACCTAAGGGGGTGAAGCCCCTAATTTGGAGGTTGGCCCAGCAATTTCTGGCCCATTACTGGAGGCCTTGTTGACTTTTTCAGGCCACGTGTGGTAGCTTTGACTAGGACCCATCATGTTCCTTAGATCTGAACCCTTGGATGAATGAGACTGACCAAATGGACGGCTTGATGGAGGGACGTATGATGGTATTCAATCATTGAAACTGCATGGAAACATCACATGAAAAATAACATGGAAATAGTGAGGGACCTGGGGCTCGAACCCAGGTCCTGTAGTTTGCCAACGCCTATGCCTGCCACTGAGCCATTTAACGCGCCTTGTATATTATATAAGAAACAAATAATATAAAAGAAAATACATGTTAGTGTTATGAAATAAAAAAAGCGCGCGCTGGATTCAAACCAGCCATTCACAGCGTGACACACAGTCATCTTCCCCAATGTACCTGTAATGAAAATGAAATAGCGGGGGTTTTGAACCCCCCCAAAACTCAAGCTATTTGAAAATAGCGAATAGGCCATGCCTAAACATAAATTGAGCGCGACAACAAAAATGGAATCCTCATGTTGCCACGATTTCATTCATGCCGGTGTTAAGGTCCAATTTTTCCACATAACTAAATCCCTAATTTTAAGCTTCAGGAACCCTAGCTTTTGTTCATGGTGAAATCGTGCATAGGCTTGGAAAACCCAATTGAATCATGCTAACAGCTTCAGAACAATCATATCAGTCCAAATCCATGATCAAAAATGATAAATATGGCATGAATATAGAAATGCGAATACCAAAAATTTCAAGGAAAGTTGGACTTGGTTATACCTGTTCTTGGCGTTTGAAGGTCTGAATTTGATGGCTATAGTTTCCTTAAGGTGTCAGCAACTTGTTTGGATGAGAATGAAAGGTTGAAACGGGCTCTAGAAGTGTTTTCAGTTTTCAAAAATCTTGGCCAAAATGCAAGTTTGCTCTCAATGTTCCTGCGCAGCCTTTTTTTTTCATTTGGTTTCTGATCACTTGTATATACCTTAGGCAATGTGTATGAATGAGAATTATGACCAATAATGCCTTGCATTGATGCCTAGGATTTTGACAAAAACCTCCATTAACACACCTTCCATTTTTGCCTCATTTTGAATTCTTGCTTCAATTAACCTTTTGCACGAATTTGGCATCTGTTTAAAGGTGATTCAAGATCCATAAAAGTCAAATATACTCTTTTAATTAGGCTTTTTGATTTTCCATTGATTTAAAAGATTTAAAATTAATTAAATCTAATAAAATCAATAAAAAATGAAAAAATTAATTAAAAAATTTGAAATAAAAGGTGGGACACGTGGGAAGCATGGCCAAGTTAATTCAAGTGAAAAAAGTGGGCCCCTTTTGTCAAAAAATGAAATTTCAAGGATAAATGATTTTGGCCATTTCACAAAAATTTCCCAACTTCTTCAATGCATATCTTGCTCAATTTTTAAGCTTTGATCATGTTCTTGGACATTTTAGAAAGGTCTTGAAGTTCTCTAAACAATGTCCTTGGTCCCATGTCATTTTGATTTACCAATCTCAAGTTATGGCCTTTGACTTAAAGTCCTCTTTTGTTGACTTTTGAAAATGACCTATAATGTTGAAATTGATAACTTTTTGTGAGAGAATTTCTTGGACTTGGAGTGTGAATATGAGTTGTAGGAAATGTCTCCCCCTTCAAGATGAGCATTGGATGGGATTTTTCTGATAATCCATGTGAAAGTTATGCCCTGGTCAATTTACAGTTGACTTTTTCAACTGTCCAAAAATAGAAACTTTTGCATTTTGATGATTTTTGAGCCTAGCTTTGAGAATCATGATCAAGCATTGATCAAATGATGTTTGTGGCTTCAAAATGAGATGTTGACCAAAAATTTGAACTTTTGACTTCCAAATGACCATTTTGCCCCTACAGTTGACTGTAGTGCAATTAGGGTTTTTGACTGTGCAATTTTGTGCTGAAAGTATTGAAACTTGGTATGAGGATGCTTGACCATATTTATAGGCATGTGGGACTTGATTGGGCCCTTGGAAACTTCATTTTCTTGATCAGGACAAAAACCCTAATTTTGACTGTTTAGGAGGCCCTTGCACTGCACAACCCTTGGGGAGATTTTGAAGCTTGACTTGGCAATTTCTTGAAGAATATGGGAGGGCAAATTTTGGGGTACAACAGTTGCCCCTGTTCAATCTTCTTAGACCTGAGGATGAAGATTGGCTGACGTGCCTTTCGTAATCCGAGGGTAGAAGATGATTGAACACTAGAGTGCCCGGAAATTTGCGCTCACATAGTAGCAATGCCATGCTGAGAGATGCTGGAAGGTGGATGGGCTTATAGATGCCATCTGGAGATGCTGGAAGGTGGACGGGCTTATAGATGCCATCTGGAGATGCTGGAAGGTGGATGGGCTTATAGATGCCATCTGGATGTTGATCGCATAAGAGATTCCTTAGCGAGAACTTGTGTACCTACAAAAGAAAAATGGGTACCTGACATGTTGCAGGAGCTGTTTTTTTCAGATGCTTTGTGTGGATGTGTCCTGACTGGTTACAGGAGCTGAGTCTGGAGCTTCAAAAGATGATGACTGAACCAGGGGTGGTTACTGCCTCAGCAGGAGCGGTGAGAGAACCTATAAGCAATTATAATCTCAAAAGCAAACATTGAGAAAAACCTGGAATGGAATTATCGTCTCCGCACCGCTGGGGAGAGAACCATAGGAAATTATAATCTCAAAAGCGGACGTTTGAGAAAAAACCGGGGATGGAATTATCATCTCCGCACCGCTGGGGAGAGAACCATAGGAAATTATAATCTCAAAAGCGGACGTTTGAGAAAAACCTGGGATGGAATTATCATCTCCACAACATTGGGGAGAGAACCAAAGGAAATTATAATCTCAAAAGCGGACGTTTGAGAAAAACCTGGAATGGAATTATCATCTCCACAATGCTGGGGAGAGAACCATAGGAAATTATAATCTCAAAAGCGGACGTTTGAGAAAAACCTGGAGTGGAATTATCGTCTCCGCAGCATTGGGGAGAGAACCATAGGAAATTATAATCTCAAAAGCGGACGTTTGAGAAAAACCTGGAATGGAATTATCATCTCCGCACCGCCGGGGAGAGAACCATAGGAAATTATAATCTCAAAAGCGGGCATTTGAGAAAAACCTGGAGTGGAATTATCGTCTCTGCACCGTTGGGGAGAGAACCATAGGAAATTATAATCTCAAAAGCGGACGTTTGAGAAAAACCTGGGATGGAATTATCATCTCCGCACCGCTGGGGAGAGAACCATAGGAAATTATAATCTCAAAAGCGGACGTTTGAGAAAAACCTGGGATGGAATTATCATCTCCACAACACTGGGGAGAGAACCATAGGAAATTATAATCTCAAAAGCGGACGTTTGAGAAAAACCTTTGATAACTTCTACTGAGTCTTCATCAGAAAAATCTGTTTGGGGTTGATTTAGCTGGACTAGAGAAGGCCTTGGACTGGATAAGAAATCTTTGGAGTCGATTAGCTGAACCGGTCTAGGTCTTGAAATATGATTGAGAATTTAACTGAATCTTTCCTGAAAGGTAAAGGTCAGTCATATGCAATGCATGATATGAACCAAGCAATGATGCTCTCAACATAAATGAGGTTTGTAAGATATGATGCGTATATGCATGCTATAATGATGTATGGAAGTGCGATGTTTATGAATGTATATTTTTTTCCGTCTAGGAAAGTAAATCCTTGACGGGTGCCGGGAAGTCACTCCTGGGCTGATGTTGGCAAGTAGGTCTTTGCTTCCGCTGGGGATGATAGTTGCAAGAATACCGGTAGGAGAAGATAACTCCATTGGGGAATAAACTTGGCGAATGGATGACTCTGCGGGGAGAAAAGTACTCTAGTGATCTTGCTGGGAAGCAATGTTCTGTGGGGAGAGAGACACTTTGCTGAGTTGTTGATAATAACTTGCTGGGGATACCATTGTTGTGTTGGAAGTGTTGATAGACTTCGCTGGGGATAAGAAGACTTCGTCGAGGACGATCTTTCCGTGGCTCTTAGCTGAGGATAACCCAGTTATATCCTGGTAAGGAAATAACTCTTTGAATAAAGCCGGGAGACGCGTTAGTGCGCTACAGGGATAAGCTTCCAGAATCTACTGGGGATAAGCTTACTGCTTGGGGAGACAGATTCCAACTTTCCTGGGGAACTGGATTGGACTCTCCTGGGGAAGTTTGAACTGTATTGGGGTAAGTGACTCCACTGAATGTTTGATATACCGCCGGGGAACAATCTTAAATCAAGACTGCCGGGGATGCTTGTTAAGACTGTATGCTGCTGGGGAAGGTTGAGACCTGCAGGAGGATACCCAACTTCCTTAAGGTTGATAACTGCTTTTCTTGAGGAGAGTATACTGCTTGCTGGCTCACTCTCTGGGGAATTAAGATACCTGGTTTTGTTCTTCAGCTGAACCTACTTTGATACCTTGGAAGACAGAACAATTAGATCGCTTGGACAACTCTTTATTGCCCCTGTTTCTGAGGTATGAGAGGAAGACCTGTGAGGTGCTGATAGTTGTTGATGGACAAACCTTCTTCTGGTAGGCAGGTGATAAGATGACAGGACATAGTCGTACGCTTTGATCCCTAACTTTTTCCTGGACCGCCCTTTCGGGTTTTCAGTCCACCGGGATACCCATTTTTGCCCAAGCCGCCTTTTCAGGTTTTCGACTTGCCGGGTGTACAGATTTTTCATTTTCATCCCTTATTTTTGCCCGAACCCTTTTGGTTCGCCGGGAAGCCCTGATTTTTGCCTAGGTATGTCAACCTAGCGGGTCTTTGATTTTGCGTAGTATTTTTCGGCTATGTCCATGTTCTCAGAATGTAGGGAGTTGCCCCTGTTTAGAAGTGTTTTTTCCTGCCACCAGAAGGTGTTTGATCAGGCAAGATTCGTTGTTGGAATGCCTCAAGTGACTCAGGCGGAGACTTGCCCCAGGCTATTTGGCCTTTGAGAGATTCTCCGAATCTTGATTGAACTGCCCCAGATAATAGACCATGATCATATCATGCCCCTTGATTGGAAGTGCTTTTGTTCACTAGGTATTCATCGTGCGAATTTCCCTGATGTTCAAACAAAAAGTCATATGCAACCAAAGTTATGTTAAAAATGCAAAGCTTATGTCTGTCTTGAAGATTTTGAAAATGCATTCTTTTTCATAAAACAAGTGAATGTTTGTAAAACGTGATGTCAACTCCGTTTTTACCGTAGGCCTTAAGGAGTCAGGATACCTTTCGTAACAGTATGCTTTCAAACTAACCCATGCTTCAGCTAGGACTTTTAAGGGTTATAACGTGGCTTGGTTCACGGTTTAAGAAACAAAGGATAAAGGCTCAAATTATTTGTACCCACCCGCTCTTCGTGATGTTTTCCAAACCTAAACTCAGTTGATCATACGTTAGACCTTGTTTGGGTCTTTGCTTTGATGCTCCAGTGATGGTTCGAATATTGACAGTTTATTTTGAATAGGCAGTCATTTCCTTTCTTTTTTTGTCGAGGGTTTTTTTATGACCTCTTTTTCTTTCTGATTTTTGTTATCCCTTTCTTTTTTTGCCTGAACTGTTTCCTTTTTGGAATTACTGTCAGTGGGATGCCCCAGTTTTGTAAGTCTCCTTCGTGGGTTTTGACTTAATGGGTTTTTAATTTGAGAGGTAATGACTGCCTTTCTTGATTATTCGGAACCATCACTGTCTTCCTTTATTTTGTAAGGACCTCTTTGGTGTCATTCGTTATGCACTTGGATCAACTGAGAGACTACCCTGCCCCAGGTTATGATTAAGGGTTTTAAATTTCAAAAAGAAAAACTCCTACTTCTTTGGCTAAGAGGGGTTGACGAGGGATTATCATCCTTATAACTCAAGTGTTTAGGGATTGAAACAATGCCTGTACCTCATCAGCGGGGTCTGTTCAAAAGCATACTGTAATGACCGCGGTATCGTTTTCGTCATCCTCCCTCAAGAGGCTTAGAATTATTAATTGAGAGTTGATCATCAGAAAAAAAATAATTTGCGTATAGTGAATACGACTATATTGCTTCAAAACAGACATATGCGATGCATTAATGAAATAACAATGTTTAACATGAGTAAATGTTTGAACAAAAGAAAATTGCAACTTGAACATTCGAATGAACAAAAATTTCTCAATCCTAGGATTTGTCACTTCAAATGGTGAGTCTTGCAGGGGTATTAGAAGAACTCGGCATGACCATCTTGGGTGAATTTCACTGCTCCTTCATCAATTAGGTCCTGAATCTTGTTCTTCAGAGACCAACAGTCATTTGTATCATGTCCTGGACAGGCAGAGTGGTAGGCACACCTCTTATTGGGGTCATAGATAGGAGATGCTGTGTTGGGGTTCCGGGGATGGTCCCTTAATGTGATCAGATTCAACCTCAACAGGCGTTGTAGAGCTTGAAACAGCGACATGTTGAGCTGGGTGAATTGCCTCCTGGGCTTGTCCGGCTGAAACTGGTGAAGTTGCTGCTGAGTTTGTGACACTGGAGCCATTTGAGGAGCTCTCCCCTTATCTCCTTGCCTCAAAGGTGGTTGAACGAGGACTGGCTTTTTACCCTTAGACTTTTGCCCCAATTGGTTACCCTGAAGCAGTTGGTTGACGAGAACCCCGAGCTCGTCTTGTCTTTGAGCTAAGCCTTGAATGATAGTCACCTGCCCCAGCATTTGGTCTTTCATTGCATCCATTTCAGCTTGCAAGTGTTTCAGCCGTTCGTCCTCAGCGCTGTTCCTGACCAAAGTCTCCATGAGAAGTGTCCTTAACTCCTCCTGCCCCTTGGATAGATTCTGGAGGATTTCCCCGAACTAGGTCTCTTGAGCAAGAAAGTCCTGGTTATCTTGTTGGGAAGCCATTGCTGAAATAAACAGCGGAGATGGTAAGTGACCTGTCCAAAGGGTACCTGTTAGGAAATGATATGTATGATATGCATGCAATGTTTTCAAGGACCTCGCGGGGTAAACAAGAAAATTTGTTAGAATTTGGGTCCGGTAGCTTGATTGAAGGAAACCCATGTTACTGAGAACTCTTCTTCAAGGGTCAAAGGCTCACCATATCCAGTGGGTCATAGCCCCTGACTTTAGTCATCATGTCTGGTTTTGATTTCCAAACAACCTTGGTTAAGGGAACCTTCTTCAAGAGTCAGAGCTCACCATATCAAGTGGGTCATAGCCCCTGACTATTTTGTCTAGAGGAAAATAAATCCTCTTTGCCCCTTGCTGGGATAGTTGATTCACCATGACCTGCATCACAAGCCCTTGAGATCCTTGAAATGGGTTAGGATGTATGCAATGGTATGATGTCATGATGCATGGGGTAATATGAATAAACCCTGTTATGAGCCCTTATTAAGGACTATAAACAGAAACCTGCAAGAAACTCAAGTAAAACCTGTCATGAGTCCCAGTTAAGGACTAAAAAACAAAACCTGCAAGAAACTCGGTAAACCCTGTTATGAGTCCTAATTAAGGACTATAAACAAAACCTGCAGGAAACTTAGTAACCCTGTTATAAGTCCTAATTAAGGACTATAAACAAAACCTGCAAGAAGCTCAAGTGTCAGACAACAAGCATGCAAATAGTCAAGTACGAAGGCACACAAGTCACACAAGAGAAACCCTTAGAGTTTAGGCCAGCATGGGGTCTGGGTATTACCCTCTTGAAGTTGGTGGGCTCAACCTGTCCTATTAGAAGTAACTGGGTTCTTAGAGGATCCCAATATCATTGACTACCCTCAATCGGTCATAACTCCAGCATCGCAATCTTTTCTTGCGGCCAGAACCATCACGAGAGTTTAGCCTCAATGGGCGTAGCATACTGCTACTGTTCTAATGGCCAAGTTGTGTCATTTAAGGTTCTAAGGTTGTTGGTGCTTAACGACTCCTTAGAAGACCCATATTCTCCTCGTTGCAACACAAGGGATATCGGTACAGACCAAGGTGCCACACCAACGTAGCCACTGCTTCACCCGTGTCGGTCTACGCCGGACAGGTCCCTCACAGCTTATGCTACCTAAAAGGGTATCCCCAGATCCGGGTTAGGATCTATGAAACTCCCATGCAACCCGCAATAGTAAAGCAAGCAAATCAATACAATTGAAAACACAGTTATGAACTAAGCCCTAAGGTACACCTCACTTTAAGCTTAAGTCCCCAGCAGAGTCGCCAGTACTGTGATCGGTGGATCTGGAACTGACTGTTTAACGCTGGTTCACGAAATGTCGCGGAAGCAAGAGTCGCCACCGTCTTTTATTTTCTCCAAATGGAAAGGACAAAAGCACAGAAAAATTCCTTATAGAGATTGGTCTCGGTTCGGGAGGTAGATTATAGAAAGGGAAGGTATTAGCACCCTTTCTATCCATGGTTATCCATGGGCTCTTAGATACTTGCTCATTGTGTTTTCAAAAATGGTTTGTTTGCTTTTCAACTGTGGGTTTTAAAAAGTTTCTTTGAAAATTCCAGTTCGACTCTTGTATCGGTCCTCAAGAGTGTTTAAAAAATTGCTTTCGAAAGCTTTTTGAAAATGTGTTGGTGTGAAAAGTATTTTTTTGATTTGTTTTGAAGTTTAGAGCAAGTATCTAGAGTCGTCTACCTATCCTAAGGAATTCGTCTGTGTAAATGTCCTTTAAAGTAGTGCCATCCCACCATTGAGAGGTAGGTAGCACCACCGTTGGAGGTGTTCGGGTCAATTCGAGGTTCGGGACATGGTGATCACCAGAGCAATGGGAAGACACCTTAGAAGCTACCCTCATGCCAGGTTCCCGGATCATGAGGACTTACTAAGACATCCTCTACTCGACGATCACCTTTCGAGGCAAGGCAACAGTGAGGCGTACCCTAGGGGTGGTGTGTGCGATTTGTGTGTCATGTTCATTTGCATTTATCTTGCCATGTTATTGGTGATCTAACGTTTGTTTTTATTTTTGTCCATACATTCTTTCATGCCTTGATTTAACAGTTAAAAATATTGCGGGAAAGTAAAAATTCTAAGCTATTACAAAAGGCGCGGGTCCACATCGCCAAAATTTCTCGAACCCGATTTGACAGAAAAAATAAAGAAATAAAGAGTGCGAGAAAGTTAATTACAAGGCTTCGGGAGAGATACAGAAATGTTAAACGAAATAAGATAAATGTGCGAATTAAATGAGAATTAAACGAGGGCGTTGGACCCTTTTTGCAAAATTAAATTAAACGATGAATTAATTAAAATTAAAAGGAAAAGAAATTGTCTTTTTGGTATTTTTTGGTATTTTGTAATTTTAATGGAAAAGAATTAAGTAAAATAAATGCTAACCCTAATTCTACAATTTTAATTTATTAAAAAGAAGATTAAAGTTTTACCCTAAAATTAACCCTAATTAATTTACATGCATTTTAATTACAAAAATAAATATTTAATGTTTTAATTATTTATGAAAGAAAAATAAAAAAAATGAAAATTAATTAACCCTAATTCTATGTTTTTTTAGATTTTTATTAAAAGAATTAAAATTAAAACCTAAATTTAAAACTAATCAATTAAAGTTATTTATTCACAAAAAATACTAAAATAAAAATATTTATTAGTTTTTTATCTTTTCTGATTTTTTTTGTGTTTTTTATATGTCATGAAAATATTAATTAATTAAAAGAAGGCAATAATTAAAAGAATATAAAAATAATAAAAAAACAAAGAATGTAAAGAAAATTGCAAAACCTAAGGGGGTGAACCCCTAATTTGGAGGTTGGCCCAGCAATTTCTGGCCCATTACTGGAGGCCTTGTTGACTTTTTCAGGCCACGTGTGGTAGCTTTGACTAGGACCCATCATGTTCCTTAGATCTGAACCCTTGGATGAATGTGACTGACCAAATGGACGGCTTGATGGAGGGACGTATGATGGTATTCAATCATTGAAACTGCATGGAAACATCACATGAAAAATAACATGGAAATAGTGAGGGACCTGGGGCTCGAACCCAGGTCCTGTAGTTTTCCAACGCCTATGCCTGCCACTGAGCCATTTAACGCGCCTTGTATATTATATAAGAAACAAATAATATAAAAGAAAATACATGTTAGTGTTATGAAATAAAAAAAGCGCGCGCTGGATTCAAACCAGCCATTCACAGCGTGACACACAGTCATCTTCCCCAATGTACCTGTAATGAAAATGAAATAGCGGGGGTTTTGAACCCCCCCAAAACTCAAGATATTTGAAAATAGCGAATAGGCCATGCCTAAACATAAATTGAGCGCGACAACAAAAATGGAATCCTCATGTTGCCACGATTTCATTCATGCCGGTGTTAAGGTCCAATTTTTCCACATAACTAAAGCCCTAATTTTAAGCTTCAGGAACCCTAGCTTTTGTTCATGGTGAAATCGTGCATAGGCTTGGAAAACCCAATTGAATCATGCTAACAGCTTCAGAACAATCATATCAGTCCAAATCCATGATCAAAAATGATAAATATGGCATGAATATAGAAATGCGAATACCAAAAATTTCAAGGAAAGTTGGACTTGGTTATACCTGTTCTTGGCGTTTGAAGGTCTGAATTTGATGGCTATAGTTTCCTTAAGGTGTAAGCAACTTGTTTGGATGAGAATGAAAGGTTGAAACGGGCTCTAGAAGTGTTTTCAGTTTTCAAAAATCTTGGCCAAAATGCAAGTTTGCTCTCAATGTTCCTGCGCAGCCTTTTTTTTTCATTTGGTTTCTGATCACTTGTATATACCTTAGGCAATGTGTATGAATGAGAATTATGGCCAATAATGCCTTGCATTGATGCCTAGGATTTTGACATAAACCTCCATTAACACACCTTCCATTTTTGCCTCATTTTGAATTCTTGCTTCAATTAACCTTTTGCACGAATTTGGCATCTGTTTAAAGGTGATTCAAGATCCATAAAAGTCAAATATACTCTTTTAATTAGGCTTTTTGATTTTCCATTGATTTAAAAGATTTAAAATTAATTAAATCTAATAAAATCAATAAAAAATGAAAAAATTAATTAAAAAATTTGAAATAAAAGGTGGGACACGTGGGAAGCATGGCCAAGTTAATTCAAGTGAAAAAAGTGGGCCCCTTTTGTCAAAAAATGAAATTTCAAGGATAAATGATTTTGGCTATTTCACAAAAATTTCCCAACTTCTTCAATGCATATCTTGCTCAATTTTTAAGCTTTGATCATGTTCTTGGACATTTTAGAAAGGTCTTGTAGTTATCTAAACAATGTCCTTGTTCCCATGTCATTTTGATTTACCAATCTCAAGTTATGGCCTTTGACTTAAAGTCCTCTTTTGTTGACTTTTGAAAATGACCTATAATGTTGAAATTGATAACTTTTTGTGAGAGCATTTCTTGGACTTGGAGTGTGAATATGAGTTGTAGGAAATGTCTCCCCCTTCAAGATGAGCATTGGATGGGATTTTTCTGATAATCCATGTGAAAGTTATGCCCTGGTCAATTTACAGTTGACTTTTTCAGCTGTCCAAAAATAGAAACTTTTGTATTTTGATGATTTTTGAGCCTAGCTTTGAGAATCATGATCAAGCATTGATCAAATGATGTTTGTGGCTTCAAAATGAGATGTTGACCAAAAATTTGAACTTTTGACTTCCAAATGACCATTTTGCCCCTACAGTTGACTGTAGTGCAATTAGGGTTTTTGACTGTGCAATTTTGTGCTGAAAGTCTTGAAACTTGGTATGAGGATGCTTGACCATATTTATAGGCATGTGGGACTTGATTGGGCCCTTGGAAACTTCATTTTCTTGATCAGGACAAAAACCCTAATTTTGACTGTTTAGGAGGCCCTTGCACTGCACAACCCTTGGGGAGATTTTGAAGCTTGACTTGGCAATTTCTTGAAGAATATGGGAGGGCAAATTTTAGGGTACAACACCAGTGGACATCCTGATTCTTGCATAACAATTTAAAGAAGGGTTCACAGGTAGCAGTAAGATGGAAATGAACCTGGATATGTAATTCAACCTTCCAAGGAAACCTCGTACTTCCTTCTCATTTTTCAGCGCCGACATATCTTGTATTGCTTTTACTTTTTCTGGATCTACTTCAATTCCTTGTTGACTCACGATAAAACCAAGTAACTTGCCCGATCGAACCCCAAAGGTGCATTTGTTGGGATTAAGCCTTAACCTGAACTTTCGCAAATGATCAAACAACTTCTTTAAATGAACCAAATGTTCTTCCTCAGTCTGTGACTTCGCGATCATGTCATCCACATATACCTCGACTTCTTTATGAATCATGTCGTGAAAGAGAGTCACCATAACTTGCTGATATGTCGCACCAGCATTTTTAAGACCAAAAGGCATGACTCTATAGCAAAAGGTACCCCAAGGAGTTGTGAAAGCTGTTTTAACCATGTCTTCCGGAGCCATATTTATCTGATTGTAGCCAGAGAAACCATCCATAAAGGAAAACACCAAAGACTGAGCAGTGTTATCAACTAATACATCAATGTGAGGCAACGGGAAATCATCCTTCGGGCTTGCTCTATTCAAGTCTCGGTAGTCGACACACATGTGTACCTTACCATCCTTCTTAGGTATGGGCACAATGTTAGCGATCCAAGGAGGATAGTTTATCACCGATAGGAAACCTGCTTCGAGCTGTTTCTGAACTTCTTCTTTGATCTTCAAATCCATGTTAGGTCTGGTCCTTCTTGGCTTTTGCTTTACAGGAGGACATTCTTGCTTGAGCGGTAATCTATGCATTACTATGTCAGTGTCTAAGTCGGGCATGTCTTCGTACGACTAGGAGAAGATGTCGGCATACTCTTGAATCAATTCAATCAACCCCTTCTTTTCTTCACTTTGCAAGGCGGCCCCTATCTTGACTTCTCTATTTATCTCTTCAGTACCGAGATTGACGACTTCTGTTTCTTCTTGATACAACTGGATGACCTTCTCTTCCTGTCTCAAGAGCCTGGCTAGTTCTTCAGGGACTTCACAATCTTCCTCATTATCTTCGTTAGAACGATCAACTGAATTCTCAAGGATATAAGGAGCCATATCATTATCATTTCCAACAGAGTCCGAGAAGGATTTGCATGATCGATGATTTTATGTTTTATTTTTAGAAAGTGAAAAAGAATATTTAGAATAGGAAAATAAAAGTATTGCCATTTTATTTTGAAAAAGTAAAAGTAAAAGAAAAGACAAGGAACAAAATTGTATGCGAAAGTGTGATTTTTCATTCAATGTTAAACGAAGATTGAAACATAAGGGGCCCCTTCTACAAGCTGTTAGTATGCCTTGGGCAGGACATACGACTTAAATGGAAACAGAAAATTACACATCAAGGAAAACTACTTCAGGGATGTCCACGACAGTCCAATTGCTGAGCTCCTGGTCCGACGCAACTTGATAGACAAGTCTTGAAACATATTCATTGTAACCTTCAACATCTGTGGAGAGCACTTGTCCTTCTTTGCCTACACCAGCACTGACAAACACTTCAGAAATAGGGGGAACCTGTTGTCCTTTGAGAGGAATCCAACCAGCTTGCACGGAGGATAATGGCTGATACCCAAGACCGAAACGATCTTTATTCTCTGGCACTTCAATCAATTTGCCCCAACTGTCATGGGGAGGTCTAGCTTCTATGAGGGCTTTGACATCCTTCAAAAAGGCCAGGGGTATCTCAGACTTCTTACATTCCATGACGGGGAATTTGTCAACAGTAACAATCTCCAGAGCTTGAAAGGGCAACTCTTGCACCTCGCCTTCCACTTCCACATAACGGTAGGTAGTCAGATTATTGATCACTATGTCTTCTTCCCGACACACGACGACAACTTGATCATTCATAATGAACTTCAGGCGTTGATGAAGAGTAGATGTCATAACTCCTGCTACATGAATCCATGGACGAACCAAAAGGCAAGTATAGGATGGACGGATGTCCATAACATAGAAAGAAAAATAGAAAGTGTGGGGACCAATCTTGACAGGCAAATCCACTTCTCCATCCATAGATCTTCTCGAACCATCAAACGCTCTAACATTTAGAGTGGAGGGCCTCATTATTACTCCTTCCATATTCAGCTTAAACAAGGTAGCCTTAGGCATCACATTGAGTGAAGAACCTGTATCCACCAAAACTCGAGATAAAACAGTGTCCAAACACTTCATAGAAACATTAAGCGCTTTATTGTGGGCTTTTCCTTCAATTGGGAGTTCATCATCACAGAAACCCAAACAATTTCCCACATCAATATTTGTGACTATTCCTTCAAACTGGGCCATAGAGATGTCTTGGGTAACATGATCAGAACATAAGGTCTTTAATAAGACGTTGCGGTGGGCCTCTGAACATAAAAGGAGAGACAACATGGAAATCTTGGATGGTGTCTGGTTGAGTTGATCCACTAATTTGTAATCACTTCGCTTGAGAATTCTCAAAAGTTGCTTAGCTTCTTGTCCTACAAAAGGTTCGGGTCGATTATCCATCACTTGCTTTCCCTTAGCCTTAGCTAGAGCTTCACTGTTGGTTTCCTTAGGAGGCGGTGGTGGAGGAGAAAAGATCCGACCACTGCGAGTCATGTTGCTTATTCCTGCAATGTTGGTAACATTTTTGTCAACAATTGGAGGACACTCATACTTATTTCCATGAATATATACCACATTATACTCCCATGGAACTGCCTTTGAGTCGTTGCTTGTAAGAGGAATAGGAGCTTGAATCACTGTGGGGGTAGTAGGAACCTGAATTGTTAACGGAACACTAGGGATTTCCGAAAAGCTTCTCGGATAGTAGGGGATTTCCAGGACATCAATCTCTTCTTCTCGTAATATTTTCTCTATCTGTAGGACACCTTCATCGATCAACTGTTGGATGGTCGTCTTCAAATCATCACACTCTTCAGGCTTGGAAGAACATGTTAAGCAGAAGTCATGGAGTTCTTGTAGCACCTCATGCTTCAGCAAATGTTCTCTGACAGTTTCTAAAGATATCTTAATTTCGTCAACCTTTGATACCAAAACCCGTTCATTAACTTCTTCAATAGCACTTACCGTTATCCCTTGATGAGGAGGCATGGGATTATTTTGAATATTCAGACCAACAGGGTTGAAGTTGATGGCTTTTGCATCAATGAGATCTTAAACTTTGCATTTGAATGCTCTACAATTTTCAATTGTATGGCCTGGGGCACCAGAATGAAATTCGCAATGAGCATTGATATCATACCCCCTAGGGAGAGGATTTGGCGGTGGGCCGAGTTCGCGCAATTGAACCAATTGACTAGCAAGTAACTGTGGAAGAAGCTGAGCGTAGGACATGGGAATGAGATCAAATCTTCTTTCAGGGGCTCTTTGTCTTTGAGGGGATCTCGGGCCTCGAGGTTGTTGGTTCAGTTGTTGATAAGTTGTAGGAGGTGCAAATTGTTGTTGCAGAGCGAAAGTCCGTTGTTGGGCCATCCAGGGTGCTGGAGTTGTAGCAGCATATACTTGAGGAACAAATTGGTTGGGAACAACAGCAGGTGTAGGAAAATAAGGGAATCAGACTTGAGGAAATGCGGGAGCTCTTCCTTGGTTGATGGTGATGGCACTAGTCTCGCCCTCTTTCTTCTTGACAAAACCAGAAAATGGTTTTCTACTAATGCTTGCATTGTTGTTAACATTGTTAGGAACACCTTGAATCGTTCCAACCTTAATGCACGTCTCAACATGTTCACCAATAATGACCATATCAGATAAAAAAGTAGAAGTGTTACTGAGCATATGCTGGAGATAAGGGCCTCGTAGAGTACCCATAAACAGATTAATCAATTCACGATCCAAGAGAGGAGGTTGGACCCTTGCAGTCAGTTCACGCCACCTCTGAGCGTATTCTTTGAAAGACTCTTCAGATTTTTGTACCATCCCTTGGAGTTGAGTATGGCTAGGAGCCATGGAAGTATTGTAATGGTAATGTTTCAAAAATGCGTCAGCAAGTTTCCCCCAAGTACTGACATGAGATCTTTCTAATTGCATATACCAATCCAACGGTGCCCCGGTTAAGCTGTCTTGAAAGAAGTGCATGAGTAGCAGTTCATTTTCAACATAGGCAGCCGTTTTGCGACAATAATAACGGAGATGGGTCTCTGGGAAAGAAGTGCCTTTGTATTTGTCAAACTCTGGGACTTTGAACTTGGGAGGAATAACTACCCCAGGCACAAGGCACATTGCAGCAGTATTGAATCCGGAATCCTTGATACCCTCCATGGCTCTAAGTCGCTCTTCGAGAGCATGATACATTTTTGCAGTTTCGGCAACTCCAGCAACAAGGTTCACTTGGGGTTCATCAAGATCAATAACATCATGATGATCATCGACATCATTCCTAGGAGCGCTGGTAGGAGTCTCAACATTTGCATTGTCATTTCTCCCATTAGAAGAAGTAGAGGGTGCAACAGTAGTAAGCTTGGAAACACTTTGATGTAGTTCTTCTTGACCCTTGATCACGGCATTAAGGGTTTCCATAAGTTGATCCATGCGAGTACCCATGGTGTCCATATCCCAGCGGCGTGCATTCTGGTTCTCCTTAAAAATATCTATTAGCCTTTGTCGGTTGCCTCTGGTACGGTAAGGATGTGGAGGAGTCGTCTTTGTTGTTTACTGTAGTCTGAGAAAAGGGACCCCAATGAGTTTATGTTGTGAAAAATGAATGCATGGTAATATGGATGAATGCTTTATCTTCATTTATGAGGAGACCCAAAGACTCGTCTATCTTTTAAAATTTCCCTTTTTTTTAAAAAGCTATATCAAGAGATTGGTCTTTGTGTTTCCCTAGATATGAAATATGATGATATGATGTCATGGCATGCTATGGCATGAAGTCTCAGCTCTACATATTCTGGATAACCATTGCGTAGTCCGTTGCACAAGCTGAAAGTAACAAGATCAAAAGTTCGACGTCACAGGCATGGAGTCAAAGTAACCACCCATGAGGTATGTACTAGGGGTTTATCACCTGCCGAACAAGATTCTAAAGAGTTCCCGAAGTCTACACTCTTCCTTTGGATATTACCGACGTCCCAATTACTTGGTAATCAGTAATATTCGCAGGAAAAACTCGTCCGAGTGCAATATCGCGTGACAACTACTTCTAGATTACCCCGTTATAGTCTCCGCACTACACCTAAAAGGCCAGGATGGGTTAATGGTTCTACGAACCTCATATTCTCGGGTTCTCAGGTCGAAAGCAACAACGTCTTCTCGATTACTCGGTAAACATCACTACTTTCAAGGGGACCTCCACTGAGTGGGGGATTTTCATGCTTCCTTCTTCGGGATTACTCCCTCAAAGTTAACATGACTATACCGCCCGTCCTAATATTATGTGTAACCCAAGTCCGGGTATAGGACTTATCAAAAGCAATCACCAAACCCAACATCACAATGTATCCAGAATATGGGAGTAGCAATAATATATGCAATATATACAAGTAAAGCAATAATAAAACAATAAAGCAAAATAAAGCAAATAAATAAACACACAAAAAGACAAATAAACAAAACTAGGAGAGACTCGCAAAAAAAAAAATCCCCAGCGGAGTCGCCAGCTGAAGCTACCGGCAGAAAACACAGAGCCGCCACCGAACTTTATTTATCCCGAAGGAAGGGGAAATATCGATAAAACCACAAGGGAATGGATAAGATGGTCTTGCAACCAAGAGAAAGGGTAAGGGAGTCGGTTATACGAGGGGAAGGTATTAGGACCCCTCACATCCGTTGTACTCAACGGGATCCATTTTGTTTGTTTGTCTTAAAGGGTGTGTTTATTTACAACTATGCTTGCTTGAGGGGAAATGAATGGTTTTTTATTATTGCGTTCGTGAGGGTTTCGCGACCCTTTGCCTACGTATCCAATGAAGGAATAAGAACATCGTAGCTCTTATATAAAATAGTTTATTTGTTGGTGTTTTTTAATGAGCGACGTTAATGCACACATTCTAGCATTAGGCACGGCTGGTATCGCGGTAGAACGAAGATAACATGCCCTTTGGGGGGAGTTTTGATTGGTTGAGTGTTTTGCGAGTTTTTAAAATAAATTCAAGTAATGATTAAAGGTGTTTTGGATTTTTGATTTGTGAATGAGAAGTTTTCATTTATTTGCAAAAGAAGAAAAGAGTTTAAGAGGGAGACTAGAAGAACCCTAATTATTTTGTTATGTACAAGCAAACTAAAATTCTATTTTGACATAAGGCGATCGAAATAGGGTTTAATCGCCTCATGGGGCTAACTAAGGGAGTAGTATTACGGTTTGAACGAAAAACTTAAATTCTAAATATTTTTTATGGTTCTTATAATAAATTTAATAAGCAAATATATTTAAAACTGATATTGTAACATATTATAATATATATTTTTTTTTGATTCTTGGTAAAGAAAATATTGGAAGAAAATTAAAATCTAATTCTAAAAGTATATAGTTTTGTGATTCTATATTATAACTTGATTAAGAAGAAGAAAAAAACATCTTTTGTTTTTTGTATAAAAAAAAGGTAAAAATAAAAAAAACAAAATTGGGCTCGGAGGTGTGGTTGGCAAAAGCGGTGGTGAGGCCCAAAGAAATTAACCCAGACAAAAAAAAAAGAACCCAACCAAAAAACAACAAAAAGAGTCGGTCTGGGTAACACGGATCTGTGGCTTCTCTCCTTAGTATCATCTCCATTGGAAGAAAACCCTAGAATTGATAACAGATCCGCTGTCACAATTCCTTATTCCTCTCCATCCTCAATGGCCCTAACAGTTCTTCCTTTCACTTACCTAAATGCTAATCTCCAAAAAATCTCTTCTTGGCTTTCCAGATCGCGAGATTCTCCCTTCATTCTCTCCATCCATTGTCCGATTCTTCACCACAAATCTTCGTTGTCAACCCAACATCTCTCTATGGCTTAACCAACAAACAAACATGAACCAAATATCTCCATCTCTCAATCTCCAAACCCAAAGAGAACGCATGCGAGAAAAAGGTTGACAGAAGAGAACATATGTCACCAAAAGTAGCGCGAGAAGAAAGAAGGAACGTGGAGATTTCCGTCAGTGCTTCGAACCTATATCTCACATCTTTATCTGACCTCAGACTTGTTCCATGTTTTGCGCGTAAGTTGTTCTGTTTGTATTTTTTCGTGTAGGTATATGCATGATTCTGCCAACTCCTTACTCTCATCCTCTCCTGCGTTTTAATTTCAGGTTATTGTGGTGGTTCTGCAGATGATGCATGACAACACTAGTTTACAATGGTGTTAAATTCTTTCGGTCGTGATGGTGGGACTATTGTTGAAGGTGTGGCCAGTATGTGCATATGAACTTGTGAGTTAGGTGGGGTCATAATCTCTGGATAAAGTTCTTAAGGGAGTGATGCGGAATACTAAGGGAGGGTGATTATGTTTCAAAATTGTCCATCTTTTAGGAATGGGATTAGAAAGGGAAGTTAGTTCACTATAACTTTATGTTCAATCTGTTTTTTTTTTGTTTTTTTCATCTCATAGCATACTATTATTTTGTTAGATTCTTTTATTCACTAACTATTTTAGTTTCATGTTTCAGATTTGAAAACACACATTCATAAAAAAAACAGAATAAGAAGGATACTAGTATAACAGTCAATCATAAGCATGGAGATGCATAAATGGGAAAAGAACAATTACCTATCGGAGTCTCTCCGACGGAGCTTCGAAAGAAATGAGCTCAAGAAACCCCTTTCACTTCTTGCAGGGTTAGGATATTATTATTATTTTTTTGATAGCCTCCTTCGGTTTAAGTGTGCTGATCAGTTGATATCTTCTTCTAGCTTTCTGGCTTTGTTACTTGGTATCCTTCTTTTTGGTTTTCTTTGGCTCTATATGCTGGATATTTTTGTTGGTATCTTGTGATATTTCTTGTTGGTTGTTTTTCTTTCTTCACAACCGCCCCCCCTCTAATGAAACAGTGGCCCTCTTTTATAGGGAAATTTGAACATTCTTGGTATGCTGGCTTTGTGCTTTAGGATGCAGGTTTTTATGCTACCTTATATGATGTTATTTTCAGACTATTTTGAGCAGGTGTTTGGACTGTTTTGGTTCTTGCATGATGCAGGTTTTATCTTTTTCTCTCTCATCTTTCTATGACATAAAGCTTATCTGCTTTTTTATTCCAGTAAATCTGAAGGGTTTGCCATTAGGAAAATGATGATACCATTTAAGGCTTTAGCTACTCGATAGCTTGCACTGTGTTGTTTTTTTTGGTTCCCTTTGCTTATTGAGGGCTGCCTGATATATTATATTTGCTGCTTTGTTTGGGCAACTTTGTTGCAAGTGCGCCTTTTGCTAGTTTTGCTGCTATTTGCCAGTTTGGGGTTCCTTGTTTGTAGCTACTGTTCTGCTGTCACGACAGCTATTTTTGGCATTATTTGGCTGCTATTTCTGCACTAATTTGTTGTTTATGCTGCCTTGTTAAAGTTGTTGCTTTTTGTTTGCTAGCCTGCGGCTTTTGTGATGCAATGCTTGTTGGTTGCAGCTTTGGGCTTGTTACACTTGTTTTGTGACTTTAGCAGCCTACTGCTTGCGTTGCTGCTTACGGTGTTTATTGTTTTGTTGTTTTTGTATGTTGTTGGCAGTTTGCTTAGGCTGTAGTTTGCTTAGGCTGCAATTTTGTACTGTACTTGTTTGGCTCGTTGCTGCCTGTTGCTACATGTTGCGCTATTTTCCTTTTCTCCTTTTTTGTGAACCAAAGAGGACAATTTTTTTTGTGATTTGCAATTTGGGAGAAAACAAACCATGATGAAAAATAACTCCCTAACTGATTCCCAATGCGAACCCTTATGATGAGATACCAATTCCTTTCATCAATTAAATCTTGCTTGGAATTTTTCATATGTTAATTGCTAACTTTTTCTTTTTCCTTGTTTCATGAGCACGAGTATCGGATGGCAAGCGGGGTTGTAAGATGGAAAGGCCGGGGCTAGTAAAGAACATGGGCGATTCTCTTGAAGAGGAAGCAACAACAATTGAAGAAGAAACACTTAATTCCCCCTTTTGTTTTGTTTTGTAAATAGCAATTGTAACTTGTGATTCCATATTTGTGACATGTCTTGTAACTTGTTTCAAAAGTGTAATGAACATAAAAACTTGAATGAAATATTTTGAATGAATTGGTTGTATAAAAATTAAACAAACTCTTGAATTTTGATTGAAAGAAGCAATTTCCACTTGAATGATGTGAATGCACATCTTGCTTTTATAACTTGAATTTCAAGAAATCATGAACAAATGTTGTAACTTGTATTTCAAGAAATCATGCGCCTTACCTTTCAAAATCCAATCAAACTCTCAAACAAAATAAATGCTTAAGAATTTGATTCCCTTTGGTTAATTCGAACCCAAAACAACGGTCACTCAAACCTTATCTTCACATTACGCCTGAACCAAACTTGCACTTCTCGACCAAAACCCTAATTTTGAAATTCAAACCACAATAACTTGTAACTTAAGTAACGAAACATGCCTTGACGGTCGTGAACCCCCCCAAACTTATTTCTTGTGCCCAAACTTCACAGTCGTCAACTTAAACTTCAAACTCTCGAATCAGTGACTTAGAGATTTTAAGAAGAAAACTTGAAATGCGAGGAGATAAAATTCTTGACCTAATGCGCTGAGCTTTGAGCCATCTTTGGGGAATGCGGAAGAAACATCTCCACAAAAACCAAGGACCCAAAACCCTAGCATCTCGACCAGCAAAAATAGGGAAATAAACCCTAATCCGAGCTCTGATGAATTCGAGCAAGAAACAACTTTGTAACGTGATGACAAAATTCACTCCACGATCCACCTATCGAGAACCAGAAGAATTTCCCTTTTACCTAATAAGAGAACCTCAAAACAAAATTAGACATAAAGAGGGCGCAAACCTAATACCTCAAACCAAGGCGCTTGATTCTATGAGATGCGGGATATGCAAATGACTGAGTAAAAATGGTGCAAAATGGGATGCAAAGTTCATTGCCATATAAAAGTAAAAGAGATAGGGCAAATTTGGGGTACAACAGTTTCTATCTCCAAATGTTTGTTATAATCGTTATCTATCTCTCTCTCTCTCTCTCTCTCTCTCTTCTCTTTCTCTCTCTTCTTCCATATTCATCTTCATCTTCAACCTTTTGCTCCACCAATTGGTATCAGAGCTCCGGTTCGATTAACATGGAAACACGAGTGTACGTGAGGCATGTGTAATTGATTTAATTTTTTATTGAATTTGTGTTGAATTCATGATCTGAATTGTAATAGAATTGCATTTCTTGATTTTTCAGGATTGAGAAACACGAGTGTTTGGTGGGATATGAGATATGAGTTAATTTTTAGTGCACAAGAACAAATATGAATGGTGGGAACAATTTGAATACAAAGCTTCTAGTACATGATGGAAAGAATTGAAATCGATGGATGATTCAAATGCGTGTGTTGTTCGATGCTCAAGATGTTCTTGATCTCATCACTGAAGGTTACGTTCCGGTTATAGCGGATGTGATGGAGGAATAAATAAACACGTAAATAGACACGAGGAAGAAAGATCAGAAAGCGTTGTTCTACATCCATCAATGTATGGATGCGAATGTTTTTGAGAAAGTTGTTGATTCGACAATGACGAAGGATGTATGGGTTATACTGACATAGTGCTACAGCGATGATGTGTCAGTGAAGAAGGTGAAACTTTAATCTCTACGTAAGTAGTATGAGAATCTAACCATGAAGAACAACGAGAAGGTACTTAATTACATATTTAGAGTTACTATGATCATAAATGAGATGAAATCTTATGGAGAAACTCTTTCTGGACAAGTAATCATTGAGAAGGTATTGAGATCTCTTACTCCTTAATTTGATTACATTGTTGTAGCAATTGAACATTCTAAGAATCTGAGCACCATGAGAATTGAAGAGTTGTGTTATACCCCAAAATTTTCCCTCCCATTTTTTTAAGACAAATTGATTCAAGGTGCTCAAGTACTCAAAACTATTCAAGAATTGATCAAAAAAATTATCCTCCTAGGCAGTGGCCTATAATCAGGGTTTTGGTTTTTTCAGAGGAAATGGGACTTATAATGCCTCAAGATGACTTCATGGTTTCTCATATACTTCAAATAATCCTCATGTCAAGTTTCAAGCCTTACATCAGAAATGTGCTCAATCAATTGCTCAAATAATTGAAAATCAACTGTATTGGATAAAAAGTCAAATATGGTCAACATGCAGCCAAACTTCAAGATTTTTGCTAAACGTCAAGATTTTGAAGTCACGTTCATCATTTGATCAAGGGTTGATCATGGTTCATCAAAAAAACATTCAATTCATCAAAAGTCAAAAGTTACCAAATTAGGGTTTTCTTAAGGAGAAGTCAACTAAACTTTGACCAGGCACAACTTTCACATGCTTCATTTGATTTTTCTCAACCAAATATCATTTTGAAGGAAATTCAATTCTCTACAACTTAGTCTCTCTAAGCTCAAGTCCAAAAAATGCTTCATTTGAGAGATATGGGCCAAAACATTATAGGTCATTTCAAAAGTGAACAAAAAGACACTTTTTGTCAAGGCAACTTACATAAAGATAAAGTCTTCACATGATAAAAATTGAGATATTTATGATTGGTGCAAGTTGGGCAATTTTGAAAAAATGCAAGAAATCCAAATTGATCAAACTTGAATTTTTGGGCTAGTGGACTTATCTTTCAAGGTCAAAATGTGTTCTAGACCTCATAGTGAACCTCCAAATCTATTCATACACCCCTTTGATTTTTATTCCATTTATTTTGATTTTATTTATTTAAATTCAAAATTAAATTAAATAAAAAAATCAAAGTTTTCATACAAAGGTCAAAGCCCATTCTTCTTGACCTAATTTTCCTCTATATATATTCCTCATTCAGACAATAAAGAAGAACATGAAACTTTGCAAGAGATCACCCTCCAAAAACTCCAAATTTTATCAAAACTAGGGCAAATCAAAATCCTTCTTTTCAGCCTCTTTCAAAGCAAGCTAGCCGCCCCAATCAAATCCAGAAGTGCTATAGAGTAAGTATGGATCGATCTTGATGGTCCAAAGAGCCTGAAAATCGCATACATGCATATCCAATTTCCTTGTTTTTTTATGAATTCATATTTTCGCTTTTATGTTGCTTTGATGCATACTAACATTGCTAACGTGCTTCTGAGGTGTATTAGTACATGATAGAACCGTTGCATGACTCCCATAATGCCCGAATGAGAGGTTTCCATAATTGAACTGTTTTATGTTATATTGTTCATATCTCATCATACAGAAAGAATTAGCAAAAACCAAGGCCACCATTGAACTCGCAAGGGTTAAATTAGGGGGTAGGGTCCCTTTGGATCGTTGACATGTTTTATTTTACAGGTACAAGAAACGTGATCGCCGGAGAAAACGACCGGAGCTAGGGCTCTGGCGCCTCTCGGGCCTAGTCAATTTGGGTTTATTCTATATTTAATTGATTATATTGGATGAAACAGCCACCCCAGTGGCAAGAGTGCGCGCGTTAAGGAACTGGTACAGGAGGGCATGGGTTCGATCCTTGCCTTTTGATGTTTTTTTTATCATATTTTCCAATGTTTTGCAAGTTTATTATATTTTGTGTAGCGCACAGTTTAAAGACACCAACACACGCCTGCTGCAGTGGCAAGATATGCAATAGAGAGGGAAAAGGGTGTGGGTTCAACACCCATCTCTGGCATTTGTCTTATTTTTTGGTTTCTAACCCTTATTTCCTTTATTTTTCTTCCCCTATTTATTTTTTGGATAACCCTAATTCTTTTTTATTCACCAATAACAAAGCCTTTTCTTTTACCTTAATTATTTAGGTTTAGGTTTTTTAATTAACCTTTTTTTTAATTAATTCATTAACCATATTTTTATTTTAAAATAATTAGATTTTATGTTTTATTTAATTAATTATCATCAAAAACTATTTTCTTCATAAAAAATCACCAAAGAAATATTTTTCACAATCTTTCCTAGTTTTATTTTCCTCTTTCTTATTCTTAGGTCAAGTGTATAGGACGTCTCCTCGAATCTAATAGCGTAGTATATATGAGTTGTAGGTTTTATTTCTCACACCTTTATCCTTATGTAATTTCCCCAAGGCTCTGTAATAGATTTAGGTTTACATTCCGCATTTTATATCCCATATTATATTTTTATGCTACTGCTTAAAATTAGGGCTTATATGGAAAGACTAAAACCAGCCGATAGCATAACCCTTAATGCAAGATAAAATAACTGAATTAAATCACTATTCATACACCCACACTTTTAGGGTAATCTCTATTCGTTGCCTTTCAGAACATGGTCATGTCCCTCAAAACTAGGGATACTTTAGCAAAGTCCATTGGAATAAAAGATCATAGTCCCTCGACGACTCTTCGATTTTTCCTACGAACAAATAATCTAGTCCCTCTGATAATTGTTATAGTATCCTTATCTGTTTCCTTCGATGTTGCCTATGAACAAATGATCTAGTCCCTCCGATAATTGCTATAGTATCCTTATCTATTGCCTTCGATTACAATACGATGACCCTTGATTGTCCCTATCACATCTAATAGATGGGGCTACCTACAAACTAATGGTATAAATAATGATATCTCTAAAGGAAAAGTAAAATAACAAGAATGACCTTTAGTGCGTAAGACTATTAATCGCTTGCTCACAATCTTTACTAAAAAACATTTTTACACATCACACTTTCAAAATATTTTCTAAAACACTTTGTACGCGTTCTTGAGGACTGATACAAGAGCCATTACAAAGATAGATGTACTTTGGATTTTCAAAATATTTTCAAACACTTACACAAAAAAGTAATTTTCAAAAGTGAGCTAGCGATTAAGAGCCTGTAGATAACTACTGATGAAAAGGGTGCTAACACCTTCCCTTTTCATATCTTACCCCCCAAACTCAAAATCTTCAAGGTATTTCCTGTTCTTTTCACCCTTTCCTTATTGGATAAAATAAAAGTCAGTGGCGACTCAAGTTATCCGCACATTTGCGATAAAATGCAAAAGTCAATCTCCAACCGTATTAAAAAGAGGGGTTACCCTAGAGTCTAGATCACTTTTAATTGCATTAAATTGTCTGAATTGTTTGCTTTATTTTTAAAGGGTTGCTTGGGTTTATTTTCTTGCAAGATCCTACACCCGGATCTGGGGTACCTTAGGTAAGTAGCAATAGATCATGGAAATTGTAAGGAGACCGATATGGTTGAAGTGATGGCTATAGTTAGTGCAGAACTTTAGATTATACTAATGTTCCTTGAGTCAGTCGAGGATAACATTTGGCTTCCATGTGATGTCATTAGAACTTATTAGACTTTTAGAACCTTAATTGATCCATCTTAGCCATTATAAGGTAGTGAGATGGCCGACTTTGGTGCAGTCTAAAGTTGGTTGATACTCGATGCTACACTCATTGAGATTCGACTCGCGGGATGTTTTGGTTGCAAATCAGTTGTTGTACTAAAATAAAACCTTTGAGAAAGATCCTTGATATTGAGATCTCTAGAACCTGGTTACTATTTTTATGACAGGTTGAGCCAACTTAACTTCAATAGAGAAGGGTACTTGCCTACGGATCCCATGCAATCCTTTAAACCTAAGGCTCTTGCATGATTTGTTTGTTCTTGCTATTTGTGTGAACATAAACATAACATCATGACATCATAACATTTGACATGCCATTTATTAATCATTTCAAGGATCTCGGGGATCTTTGTTGTAGGATTTCAAGTCAGATTGCTAGCAAGGGGGCAAGAGGATTTATTTTCCTCTAACCAGACGCCATCAAAGGTAAAAATATGTTCTTTGAGTCAAAGTCTAGGAGCCACTTGATATGGTGAGCTTGATACTTATCGAATGACGTCAAAAACTGAAGGCTGAAAGTTCCACAAGTCAAAGCTGCAACCGAATTCATCTTCAATCTTTTTACCCCGCAAGATCCTTGAAAAGATTACATTTGCATCTATATATCATGCATCTCATTACATAATAGGTACCTTTCAAGACAAGTTTTCTCATCTTTTTGCTGTTTATTTAGATAGAAAATGGATCTTGAACAACAGTCAGAGATCTCCAAGCTCAAAATTCCCAATTCCAACAGATGTTCCTGAACTTAGCCAAGGGGCAGGAAGAGCTGAAGGAACTGGTCACCAGTGAAAAGAAGAAGAAAAGAAATTGATCGGTGTTATGAACATGGGCAGAAGGTTCAGAGGTCCTGTCAAGCAAGCTTAGGATCTTAACATCCCATCTGATGAAGAAGACAAACAAGATTGAGACAGTAAAAGTGTGAAGACTGAAAGAAGCCATCCTGATTCAAACAAATGTCCTGATGAAGAGGAAGAAGATTATTTGGATGAGCAGTATCCCCCTGTTGATGAGAAATACAAGTTGCTGGAAGAGCGTCTGAGGGATATGGAAATCCAGAAGGTGCCTGGATTAAATTTTGATGATTTAGGTCTGATTTCAGGAGTTATCATTCCTCCTAAATTCAAGACTCCTACCTTTGCCAAGTATGATGACATTTCTTGTTTGAAGCTGCATCTGAGGTCTTATGTTTGGAAAATCCAACCGCACACTGCTTATAAGAAGTTACATGTCCATTTATTTCAAGAGAGCTTGTTTGGAATGCATTTAGAGTGGTTTTATCAACAGGAAGGGACCAATATTCACACTTGGGAATATTTGGCTGCTGCTTTCTATCAGAAATACCAATATAATGCTGATCTTGAGCCAAATCGTATGCAACTGCAGAGCATGACCATGGGTTCTGATGAAGGTTTTAAAGAGTATGCCCAGAAGTGGAGAGATCTTTCGGGTAGAGTTCAATCTCCTTTGGCTGATAGAGAGCTAGTTGACATGTTTATGAGCACACTGACAGGTCCCTTTTATAATCATCTGATAGGGAGTTCTTCAGCTGGTTTCCCTGAACTGATCTTAACAGGGGAACATGTGGAAAATGGAATCAGAAACGGATAAATTCAAGTGGCTACATATTCAAATGTTGTGAAGAAGCTTTATAATGGTAAGAGGGAATCCAATGTTGTGTACGGATAAAAGTGTCGTAATAAAAGTGTTCGCAACTAATATGTTGGGGTAGTACTGATCTCTAATTATGCGCTAGTGCAACAACAAAAAAATAATCAGCGTAGGCAGGATGTGCCTAGGAGACAGTTTACAAAGATAAACACGCCATTGGCATAAGCTTTACAACACATGCTGAAGGTAGGGCTGGTTACATTGAGATAACCTCCTCTGAATCCCAACACTTCATCTCCCCGCTACAATACCAATGCAAGGTGTGCGTATCACTCTGACTGCCTCGGGCATGACACTAACAACTGTTAGGCTTTGAAGAATAAGATCCAAGACATGATTGATTCCAAGGAAATTGAATTTGACCCTCGTGAGACCTCTAATGTGATTACGGAACCCATGCTTAACCATGACAAAGGTGTTAATATTGTTGAAAATGTTTCTTATGTTTCTACTATGGAAACCTTAACTACTCCCCTGATGATTATTAAGGAGAAATTGCTGCAAGCCGATTTATTTTCTTGTTGCATTGAAGACTGTTACTACTGTGCATCCCAATCCAATAGTTGTGCATTGTTGAGAAGAGGTATTCATTGTCTGATGGATGACCGTGATATTTTATTTGAGAAAATTCCTTTTGAGAAGACTCCTTATATGGAGAGTACATCCCAAAATTTGAATCTTGAAGACGTGTCTACAATTTCCGGTACCCCTGTAAGGATCACTTCTAAGGGTCCTGTGAAGATTATCGTCGAACCTAAAGTTGCTCCCCTGATTATTACTGCATCTGGGCCAATTTCATATTCTTATGATAAGGCTATCCCTTGGAATTATGGAGCCGATGTCTACTATCATGGCGTCAAACAGGAAGCATTGACTGTTGAAGAGGAAAATGTTAAAGTTACTAGTCCTAATTTTGGAAATATTGCGGGGACTAGTAAAGTTAATATAAGTGGAAGGGTTTTCTCTCCAGAGATATCTCCGAAGACTGTTACTACACCAGTTCATATCACTACTACAAAATATACTACTGAGACCCAGGATGAAGAACATAGGACTCAGCCTGCCCAGACGAAGGAACCAAAAGAAGTTACTGTCAAAGACCCCTCCAAGCAAGAGATGGAGGAAATTTTAAAGATTATCCAAAAGAGCGACTACAAGATTGTTGAACATCTGGGGAAGTCCCCTTCCAAAATATCTATGTTATCCCCGTTGTTATGCTCCGAAGCTCATGCTCATGCTTTGGTGAAATTCCTGGAATCTTCCTATGTACCACAAGCAATCTCTGTTGATCAGTTCGAAAATCATATTGCTAGCCCGACGATTGACAATGGGATAGGATTTTCGGATGCAGATTTAACTCCCACAGGAAGGAATCATAATAAGGCCTTGCATGTCTCTATTGAGTGCAGGGGCACTACCTTATCTCATGTGTTGGTGGACACAAGTTCCTCTTGGAACATGTTGCCAAAGGATGCTTTAGACAAACTTGGTTGTGAAGGGATTATTCTAAAACCCAGTGACATTGTGGTAAGAGCTTTTGATGGTTCGAAGGGAATGGTGCATGGAGAGGTGGATCTTCCGATCAAAATGGATTCCCATAGGTCTTTGAAACTACTTTCTATGTAATGTATATTCGTCCAACATATTAAGGTTTACTAGGACGCCCTTGGATTCATGGGGCAGGTGCTGTTACTTCCATCCTACACTAGAAGTTTAAATATCCCACGAGGGGAAAAATCATTACAGTTTATGGTGAAGAAGAATATATGGTAAGCCATTTGAATTCTTTCAAGTATGTCGAGGTGGATGATGAGTTCATCGAGAATCCTAGCTAGACCTTTGAATTTGTTTCCCAGAAAACCTCGGTTGATAAAGCTTCTTCTGTTGTTCCTAAGACTCCATTGAAGATGGCTTCTCTGAAAGATGCTAGGGTTGTGGTTGAAGAAGGTGGTTTCACTTTTTGGGGTCAGCTTCTTGATATTCCTTACAAGTCAGATAAATTTGGTTTGGGTTTCACTTCTTAAGTTCAGAGGGTTTTCCGTCGTGCTCGTGCTAATTCAAGGAGGCTGCAATTCCACATCAATAGTAATGGAGTTCACAATAATCATGTTAATGTTGTGGAAGGCGTTGACAGTGACTACAACATAGACAATTGGATCTTCCTTACTAATGACAATGGTCTCAACAATTGGAAGGCTGAAGACTTTATACCAATCTCCTTTAGTCAGGAGTAAAGTCTATTTTCTCTTTTTCTTGCTTTCAAATTTTGGTTATGTAATTTAAATAATGACTTTAAGCCTTGTGCCTTACCCGGGGCACAATGGTCCCATTTGTTAGGGTTGTCATTATTCATAAGCATATTTTCATTTAATAAATCATTGGATGTTTGCACTCAAATTTTACGCTCTTTGTATTTCTTTTACTTTATTATTTTCAAAATAGCTATGCATTCTTACACACACCCACACAACAAATTGCAGTTCCATATCCACCCTGGATCTCATTGATAACAATTATGCTATTGCCAATTATGACTTTGAAAATACGATCTTCCAAGGCGAGGATGAAGGTGAGGAAGATTGTGAAATACCTGGAGAGCTTGCTAGATTTTTAATGTAGGAAGAAAGGGCCATACGACCTCATGAAGAGTCAGTTAATGTTGTGAACTTGGGTACTAAAGAAGACAAGAAAGAGGTCAAGATAATTACCAGCTGAGAAGACAGTGTAAAAAAGAGGCTAATTCTGATGTTGCATGATTATGTTGAGATCTTTTCTTGGTCATACGAAGACATGTCAAGGCTTGATACTGATATTATGGTTCGCCGTCAACCGATGAAGGAATGTTACCTCCCTGTAAAGCAGAAAGTTCTTTGTATGCGTCTTGAGATGTCAGAAAAGATCAAGGCTGAGGTTATGAAGAGATTCAATGCATCATTCTGAGCTGTTACATCCTATCCTAAGTGGGTTTCAAATATGGTGCCAGTACCCAAGAAAGATAGTAAGGTGTGTATGTGTGTAGACTACATGGATTTGAATAGGGCAAGCCCCAAAGATGACTTTCCGCTTCTACATATTTATGTTCTGGTTGACAACACCACTCAGTATAAAGTATTTTCCTTCATGGATGGTTTCTCCGGTTATAATCAAATCAAGATGGCACCTGAAGACATGGAGAAGACTACTTTTGTCACGCAGTGGGGAACTTTCTGTTAGAAAGTTATGCCTTTTAGTTTAAAGAACGTCGGTGTAACATATCAACATGCTATGGTAGCTTTATTCCATGATATGATCCATCAAGAGATAGAGGTTTATGTTGATGACATGATATCCAAATCCTAAGCAGAAGAAGAACATCTCGCCCACCTACAAAAGCTGTTTGAAAGATTGAAGAAATATAAGTTGAGGTTGAATCCAAACAAATGCACCTTTGTGGGAAGATTCGGTAAACTCCTAGGTTTCGTCGTCTGTGGAAAAGGTATTGAAGTTTACCCTACCAAGGTTAAACCTATTCAAGAAATGCCAGTTCCCCGTACTAAGAAGGAAGTCATAGGTTTCCTGGGACGTTTGAACTACATTGCCAGATTTATTTCCCACCTGACCGCTACTTAAAGAAAGATCAAGTAGTGAAGTGGAACGACGATTATCATATATCCTTCGACAAAATCAAGGAGTACCTCCAGGAGCCTCCAATTCTGATCCACCAGTTGAAGGAAGACCTATGATCATGTACTTAACAGTGTTAGAAAACTTAATGAGGTGTGTATTGGGGAAACATGATGAGTCTGGTCGAAAAGAGCATGCAATATACTACCTTAGCAAAAAGTTTACCGACTGTGAAACAAGATACTCACTGCTCGAGAAAACTTGTTGCGCTTTGGCATGGGCTGCTCGCCGACCAAGACAATATATATTGACTCATACTACTTTGTTGATTTCTAAGATGGATCCTATAAAATACATATTCGAGAAGCCCGCTCTATCCGAAAGAATAGCAAGATGGAAAATGGTCTTGATGAAATACGACATTCAGTATACTACTCAGAAGGTGATCAAAGGAAGTGTACTGGCAGATCATTTGGCTCATCAGGCTATAGATGACTACCAGACTATGAATTTTGAGTTCCCGGATGAGAATATTATGTTGATTACTGATTATGAAAAACCTGGACCGTATGAAGGACCCGATCCAGGACCTCGATGTACTATGGTTTTTGATGAATCTTCTAAAGCACTTGGTAATGGAATTAGTGTTGTGATTGTCTCTCCTAAGGAAGAATATGAAGCGTGCACCATGGGTATCAAGGTTTCTATCGATATGAGAATTAAAATCTTGAATGCATATGGGGACTCAGCCCTGGTAATAAATCAAATCAAGGGAGAATGGGATACGAAACACTCGAATCTCATTTCTCATCAAGAGCATGTAATGATGTTAATTCCATACTTCAAAGAAAACTCTTTTGAACACATCCCACAAGAAGAGAATCAATTGGAAGACGCATTATCTACCATATAGTCTATGTTCAAAGTCAGATGGGATAATAAAGCTCCTCGAATCACTATTGAGAGATTAGATGAACCCGCATATTGTTACGAAGTTGATACTAATGGAGTAGAGGAAAAGCCTTGGTACCATGAAGTGAAAAGATACCACGAGACTCAAGAATATCTTAAAGGGGCATCTATTAACAATAAGAAATTCCTACGGAGGTTCTCGGCCAAATTCTTTCTGAGTAATAGAATTTTATACAAGCGTAATCATGATTCGAATCTTCTTCATTGTGTAGACAAAAAGGAAGTTGAGAAGATCATGGAAGATATGCATGAATAAGTCTTTGGTACTCATTATAGCGGGCATACAATGGCTAAGAAAATTCTAAGAGAGGGTTATTATTGGTCGACCATGGAAACTGATTGACATCGCCATTCCAGAACTTGTCACAAATACCATATTTATGCTGACAAGATACATGTGCCGCTGGTTCCTCTGAATGTCTTAATTGCTCCTTGGCCGTTTGTGATGTGGGACATTTATATGATTGGAGAAATTAATCCTACAACGTCTAATGGGCATCGTTTCATCCTGGTTGCTATTGATTATTTCACGAAGTGGGTTGAAGCATCCTCGTTTGCCTCCGTTACCAAGAATGTTGTGGCCTTGTTTATTAAACATAATATTATATGTCGTTATGGCATACCCTAGAGGATCATCACAGATAATGGTACCAATATCAACAACAATATGATCATAGAACTCTGCATGCAGTTCAAGATTAAACACCATAATTCTTCTCCCTATCGACCAAAGATGAATGGCACAGTGGAAGCCGCCAACAAGAACATCAAGAAGATCTTGCAGAAGATGACGATGACATACAAAGACTGACATAAGATGCTACCATTTTCTCTTCATGGTTATTGCACTTCAATACGTACATCAACTAGGGTAACCCCGTTCTCTCTCGTCTGTGGTATGAAGGTTGTCTTACTTGTTGAAGTCTAGATTGTCTCCCCGAGGATTATGAAAGGCGCAAGTCTAGACGAAGACGAGTAGATTCAGGCCAGGATGGACCAGATAGAACTGATTGATGAGAAAAGTCTTTCGACAGTTTATCATGGTCAGATGTATCAAAAGCGCATGATTAAGTCCTTTAATAAGAAAGTCAAACCTCAAGTGTACCAGATTCGTGGTTTGGTAATAAAGCGCATCATCTTACCACAAGGTGATCCCAGGGGAAAATAGACTCCACATACGAAAGGCCATTTGTGATCAAGAGGATATTTTCTGGCGGTGTTATGATACTTACCACCATGGACGGTGAAGATTTTCCACACCCTATGAATGCAAACATAGTTAAAAAATACTACGCATAAAAGTGACCCGCTAGGTTGACTGGCCTAGGCAAAAATAAGGGCATCCCAACAAACCAAAAGGGTTCGGGAAATTTTTTTGAATATATATAAAAATGTACATCCGGCAAGTCAAAAACCTGAAAAGGCGGCTTGGGCAAAAAAGGATATCTCGGGGGACTGAAAACCCGAAAGGGCGGTCCTGGAAAGAGTTATGGATTAAAGTGTATGCCAATGTTCCATGGGGTCACCCATTTACTTACAGCGAACATGATTACTGGCGTTAAGTTTAAATGGTACATATCAATTCAGGCAACTTCTTCTAACAACTAGGGATGAGATGCTTGAGGACATAGGGACAATAGCAGAGTTGAAACTCGATGGGATCATTTCCACATAGCTATTTTTCTTTTGTGTCTCTATGTACGCCTTTTCTTTTATGACGATTTCCTCTTACTAGGATTTATGTCTCTTTATATAAAACTGTCTGTTTATAGACAAACTTTCCAAATCAATGCAATCAGTTTCAAATTCAAAAACTATTTTTATTTTCTCTGTTTTGTTTATAAAAAACGTCAAATGATTATATTGAATAAACATATACATTTGAATATGATTACCGTTTACAAATATATGCATAAAAACAGGATTAACATTTACAAAAGACTCCAGGAGTCGGGATAACATTCAAAGTTCACCATAAATCCTCGCATAGCTATTTTCACAAGCTGATCCTCGTCATAGTTTATCTCCTCAGCACGGTCTATAAGGTTTATTTCCCCAACGGGGTTTATTTCTCTAGTATTGTTATTCCTCGATAAGATTTTCCTCTGGGACCAAATGACATTCAATGTTGTCCTCTCCAGAAGAGTCAATACACTTATTCGAGACCTGACAAACATCTAATTAGAAGAATTTCATCTTCTTTCAGAATACCAATCTTACAAAAGAACAATGAATGACCTACTCTCCTTGAATGCTTCTATCGCCAAGAAGAAGTTGAAGATCCCCGACGGAGTGTCCTCAAACAGAAAGCAAAAATTGAAGAGTTGAAAAATACAAGAAGGGGGGTTGAATTGGGATCTAAAAAATCAACACAAATGACACAATGATTTTTATCCCGGTTCGTTTGATCTCAAACTACTCCAGTCCACCGCCAAGGTGATTTCGCCTCTCTCCAACAAGGTCTTAATTCACTAATCTAACTTGATTACAAATATACTTTGACTACTTCCAAAGTCTTCTTGAGTACAACTATAACCCGGTTTATCTCAAGGAATTGCACTAAACAAAGTATGAATTAAGCACTGTGAAATTCTGGCTACAGATACTCAATGTCACGTACAATGTTATGACACCGTATCTGACTTACTATATGACAGTAAATACAAAAGAAGTAAATAACACAGTAAATTGTTTACCCAGTTCAGTGTGCAACAACACCTACTCTGGGGGCTACCAAGCCAGGGAGAGAATCCACTATAAGAGATGTTAATTCAGGAATAAACCAACCAGTTTATCTCCTTCACTTAAGACCTACCCAATGCAATTCTAATCTAAGTACAACTTAAACCTGAGTTCCTACTCACTCCCCCTCAATCACAGCAGTGATACATAAACCAATTTGACTTGAGAATTAATGAAGACACTCTTCAAAACACACACTTGATTAAGCTTCACAGCTTTTTAATCAAGTAACACAATCACTCGTGCTTCACAGCTTTGAGTGATGTACACAACTAACTTGACTCTGCTTCACAGCTTTAGTCAAGTAACATTCAAACACTCTTGCTTCAAAGCTTTGAGTGCTACACAACCCTTACAATTGAAACCTATTCCAAGACACTTATCACAATGATAATTGCTTGGAGTACAATAAACAAATCTATACAGATTACAAAATTGATCTTCTAATCAATCAGCAGGGATGTCTTGAAAACCGCAGCTCTGTTGAATATATAGCAGCTGCAACTTCAGTTAGGGTTTCCAAAAACCTAGGGTTGATTCCGTTTGACCTAAAGACCAGGTCACAGTACTTTATTGATCAGGTTAGGATTGAGCTAGGTTACTCCTCAGAAAACGCAGGATTCTGTTTAGAAGGGACTGAGTTATTTCCTGAAAAAACTCAGACTTATCCAATCCTGCAATCCTGTTAGTTCAGAACAGGATGTCATAACATCTGTTATGACATCTGAGAAAACCTGTCTACTGATTTAGCAAAATGTGATCATTTTGCAAACATGCTCAGATACACACTTATAAACATCAGTATTTGAATTACAATATTTTTCTGCACATGTACCTATTGAGTTAGTACAACCTGAACTAGAATGTTATGACATCAGTCATGACATTCACACATACACTTGGGATTTACCAAAAATGCAAGCCAATACCTAAACACCTACACACTGTATAATATGTTTCTCGTTAAAAAAGCAGTATCACAGACTTGTGATGTATTACACACTTTAGAGAATAGTATGAATAATGAGTAGCAGCGTTGAAGGATTGTGAATTATAGTGTTGTAAATCGTGAACAATTTAACCTTGTCCCTTGTTTAAATAGGCTCAGCAATCTTGTGTAATTGGAAACTTGATAAATGTCAGTTAATGCACTTTCCTCAATTAAAAGATCCTTGTCTGTTTGTAGCCGTTGCGGTTGATATAACTTTGATGAATAGTAACGCTTCAGAACATTAAAGAATCTGTTTGCTGCTTGCTTCAGAACATTGGAAGGTCAGAATCATAAGGTCATGTTTGCAGCGTTAGACTTTATTTCAGAGTTAAAACGTCTTTCTCTTAGCGCAACTTCTGATCTTCATCCATCAGAACTTTCTGAGAAGTCTACGTTCACAGCAGGAACAACCTTGTAGCTTAACCTCTGATATGCTTCCATCAGAACTTCTCTACAAAATAGAATTTAATTTTAGAGTGCATATTTGTTCTTTGTGTTTGTTATCATCAAAACTCTTACGAGGGTTGTAGAATCAAACTATGTTCTAACTATCTCCCCCTTTTTGATGATGACAAAAACTAGGATATTTCAATAAAAATAGACAGAACATAAAGCATTGGAGAGTCTCCCCCTGAGTTGAGTACTCAGATAGAGATGAATTACTTCCCTGAAGTTCATTCTGATCAGAGCTTTTGATGCATCTCCTTCTGTCTTCATCCGAGTTTTGTTCCTGTTTTTCTTTCAGAAAAAAAGAGAAGTTATGATATTCAAAATGTTCGAGACCTTATCCCGATATACTGTTATTGAAAATATCTTACGTTTTCCCCCTTTTTGTCAGGAATCAAAAAGCAATATAAACACTAATATTCAGAGTAAAAAAGATGAGTTATATTAAAACATGATTTCAATAATACTTTAAGAGTCAGATAAAACAAGATAACTGAATGCAGAAAACAAGTTATAAAAAAACTAAGATTGAGGAGGGGGAAGTCGTGTGAACAACGCTTCCAACAAGCTCTTAATCTGAGTGCTTGATTCCTCTTGTTTTCCTAGCATTTCCTTGATTTCTTTGCTCGTGTCTTCTTGCTTGTCCAATCTTTCTTTGATTGCTGCATTCTATTTCTTTAACTCTTCCAGAGTTTGCATAACCAAAGATGAAGCTGGTGTATCCACAAAAGATGCAAGTTTCTCAGAACACTCTGTAGCATTTTCTGATTCAGTGGCTTCTTCAATTGCTTTGCCTTTTTCTTGAATAATATCCAGAGGAAGATTTTCAGAGCATGGTTCAATAACTTCTAAAGGTTGGTGCACTTTCCAGGGAGCATTGTCCAGCAGAAGAATAGATTTCCTTTCCCAGTGACTCAAAACATGATCTTTATAAACTTTCAGCTGATCACAAAAGTTCTGTTGAGCCAGTTCATAGCTTAATTATTTGAGTTTATGGGATTCTGAGTTGAACCATCTTCTAAACCGGTTCCAGTGAGAATCAGAAGCAACATGATTTGGATTTTCTAAGCTTGCTTGCTTCAAAGAGTTAACCCATTCCATTAATTCTGTTTCAAAAACCAATAAGTTTCCACCAACATCTGCTTTGGTTATAGTTGGTTTTGGTTTGGAATGGCAATTTTGTGAGAGGTTGAGGCTAGGTGATCCGGTGCTTCTAAGTCAATGAATTTTCTGAAGTGATCTTCTGGAGGATTAATAGGAGAGGAAGTAGGCGAATTAGAAATGATGATTGGTGATGGAGGTGTGTTTGGTGGAGTGGAATGGTAAGGTGATGGAATTTCTGGAATGTCTAGGATGGAGGGAGGTTGTTGAACCATGAGAGATTCTGTTATTCCAGGAATTGGTATGGTGGTATCAGAGTCTGTGTATGAATCTTCTTGTTGGGAAGCGGCAGCGTTTGGATTTTCTGGGTGAGTGGTTTGGAAGTTTGGATTTTTTGGGTGAGGAGTTTGAAGGTTTGGATTTTCTGGGTTAGGACTTTGAAAATCTGGATCAAATTGATCAATATCAGAAAGAACTCTATCAAGTTCTGGCTGATTTTGTTCAGGATGTGGATTGGGAGAGAGAGGTTCATTTAGTATGTTTTCTAGAGTTTAGTATGTCCACTTTCTCTCTGGTGAATTCCTTTTCTAACAGAAAGCTACTTGGTCTTTCATACCAAGCTCTGGGAGCTTGTTACAGACCATATAGTGTTTTCTTTAGTTTGAAAACATATTCTGGATGTTTGGAATTTTCAAACCCAGGGGGTTGGTGCACATAAACTTCTTCATCAATGTATCCATTTAAGAATGCACTTTTGACATCCATCTGATAGAGAGTGATGCCATTATTAACAGCAAAAGAAATTAAGAGTCTGATAGATTCTAACTTGGCGACTGGAGCAAAGGTTTCTGTATAGTTGTACCAGTAGAAATGTTTAAGACTAAGCCATTGGACTGACTAGACTTATGCAGATCAAAATGAAAATCGCCACCGCGCTTTATTGTTTCCAAAGGAATGGGAAAAGAGCGAGTAACCCAAAAGAGGGGGAAAGATTCAAGGTAAGGGGGTTGGTTATGCAAAGGGAAGGTATTAGCACCCTAAACATCAACGGTACTCTGTAGGAACCTCTTTGAAAAACCTGTATATTTTGGATATAAAATGTTGTATGAAAAATAGATGGTGGAGGTGAGAAAAGAAATATATTTCTTATGATTTTTTCATCCACCGCAGTTGCAAACCTTTAGTGCCCACGTACCACCTTTCGTGCAATAGGGGATCAGGGTACACGTAGTTCCTCTTTTAAAATTTTAAAACACAAGTGTGTTGGTTGATTTTATGAGATAAGACATCATCGTCATTGTCCGTATGGAAAACATACTTACTATCCACAATCATGAGAAAGGAGAATTTGCATCATCTCAAAGTGGAGGATATGGCTTGGATTTTAAAATCAATAATGCCTCACTCAACACCCAAGTGGAAAATATCTCTCTTCATTACATATTGTAGAAGTATAGTTGTTTGCATCACTACAAGGATTGACAAGAGTCCAATCTTTTGATAAAAATTTTAAAGTAAAAAGCCAAAGTGGAAAAAATGGTTTGAAATGAGATTGATTTACTTTTAGTCTTCTCACAAAAAATGTCAAGGTATTATTAAGTTGGTTGAAGTTTATTTATGAAAATGTTTTGAAAATGCATGGACATGAGTCCAAGTTTACTATGAAAGTGGTTCAAGTTTAAAAACAAGAAGGGTTTTCAAAAGGAGGGAGAAGATTTTTTGAAATTAAAGAAGATGGGAGGAGAAGGAGAGACTATCCTAAAGCATAAGGTAAAAGCTAGGGATAAGAACCATCTAACTAACAAGAAGCCAATACTTGACATTATGAGTCAAGATATAATTCCCATTCTTTGGATTGAAACCAAACAAGCAAAGGTACTAGACCTCTTGAGAACCAAACTTCAAGTGTATCAAGTCTTCACAAAAATTGGGCAGAGTAACGGTTGTATACAGGTGAATTCCAGATTACAAACAAAGAGTGTAATCACAATAGCCTGCACACAAAACAAACAAACAACCAATGTCTTGAGGTAAACCTCAAGAGCTCCAGAAAAAATATAAATTAAGGTCATAAGGTCTCCAATATAAGCCAAGGTTTCTAACCCTAAGTCCAATACTCCATAATGCCAAGGATAGTAACCAAATAGTCCAAGTATTATTAAATCATATTAGGGTTCATGTTGATTATTAGGTGTCTTAAAAGAGAATAGATAAGCTCAAATGAGCAAAATAAAAATAACAAGAATATAAATTTAATGTTCAAGTGAGCAAAAATAAAAATGGCATGAAATGTAATGCTTAAAGTAAATGGTACATAAAGCATAAAAATAAAAGCATAAAGTAAAACAATTTAGTAATTAGTGGTTAGTTGGATGACCATCTTGAAACTTACATTTGTAACTCATTAGAGGATTGGTAGAACCAAAGCCTCCACACAATAAGTTGCATTTGCTTTTTGTCAAGTATATCATCCATTTGGAATCCTTACAAGTACCATTTAATGATCAACGAAGTTTAAGTGATTCGTGTTGACCAAAAGTGTTGTAGATCTATTAGAGGATTGGTAGAACCAAAACCTCCACACAATGAATCTCAAAGTTATTGGATCAAAGGGATCAAATTAACATACTTGGGCTTGCAAATATAGGTTTGGGCCATGAATTATCATTTGTTCGAATCAGGACAAAATTTAGCACTATGTTAAACAATCGTAAGTGGACTTATATAGAAGTCGCACCTATTTTGAGGCCGGTCAATAGCAATCTATGCACCATTTGTTTTGAGACATGATATAGAGATCATGCTCCAATAACACTTAGTGTAATAAGAAAGGGATGAGATGAAGAGAGAGGGGGGGGGGGGGGAGAATACAAACCACATTTGAATTAAATTTTAATTAAACTATTATTAAAATTATTCATCCATTTTTATGGAGTTAGACTCAATACCATGGATCCAATGATGTTAAAAAAGTTCATAATAAAAAATTCAACCCAAGATCAGCCAGAAAATAATCACAAAATAATATTGCATTTAATATATACAATAAAAAAGTTTTAAAATAGAAATAAAAGAGAAAAATATCAACTATGTTCAAATTAATCAAGAAATAAAAAGTAAGACCATAGAAAAATCAGAAAAGGGCTCAAATATTTTTATAAATTTTTTTTTAATTTTTTAAAGTCGGAAACTATTTTTTAAAATTAAAAGAAATGAGTAAAATAAACTAAAAATAATAAAAAATAACAAAGTCAGAAATAAAAATAAATGAGGTCACCAATATTTGTCACAATATCATTGGATCATTCCATATTTTTTTCAGAATTTAAAAATACATAAAAGTATTTTTAAACATTTAAAACAATTCAAATAAAGTGAAAATTTGTAAAAAAAAATATCAAAACACAAAATAAAATTATGAAAAAATAAAAATCAGAAAGAGAAAAATCAAAAATATTTTTCATAATTTTTTCAGATTTTTTGGACTTAAAATGATTTTTCTATGATTTTTTAAAGTTTAAAACAATTAAATATAAAAATCAGAAAATAAAATAAAAACCAAAAACATGTGGACCAATGGATGAGAGTCAAAACGCGTTAGCAATCAAATCCAAGGGATCTGGTGCACTGTGCATATCATGGTCATTAGTGAATAAAACACTGGATCACTTATTAAATCAGAAATTAAAAAAAAAAACAAGTGGCGTGCCTTCATTGGTTGGAAGATGACATGTTGGTCATCTTTAACCTCCACCCAACGTGAGTTACAGGTCTCTCAAACTGTACAATCAGAAGCTCAGACCTATGCCATTCGCTTCGTCTCTTCAAGACGAAGACAACCACACCTTCGCGACAAATTTATATAAACTGCAGATCAAGCAATTTGGAAGGAAAACTTTGAAAAGGGATTTGAAATTTCATGGTCAAAACATGTTTCCAGATAAAAGTAAGTGTTGCAACTAGAACCAGGGCAATGAGAGCATCACAATGATATCAAAGTTTTGAAGAATTAATGGAGAAATCTACCTATTGAAGTTGAGTTGTAGAGCTCTGAAATTGGACTTCTATGGAGCAATATAAGGCACGATTCTTGAAAGTAATTGTATGGTTAGCTTCAGGGAAGATCAAGGAAGGTGAATTGATAGAAAAATTGGATTAAAAAAGGCTTGAATACTGATTATGAAGTTACAAAAAATTGATTTATGGAGCAAGTTTGGCAGGGTGATTCTGGCTATTCAAGCTTGAGAAAATGCATGGGATAGTTCATGTATTTATAGGAGAAGAAAATGGGATCAAAAGGAAGAGTGAATGATGCATTTTGGAGGGAATTCGTGTGAATCTGATGCACGAGTGAATTGTGATCTTATTTTCACCAAAATTCATCCAATCTTTGCGTTTTGAGGTGCTAAACACTTTTGGCAAGTTTGTTAATCAAGTTTAAATCAAAAACGCGCATAAATCTTGTGATTAGAGGCCACATTATGGATTTCAAAATTCTGACTTGATGAGAAATTCAGTTCCAAGTTACCAATTTCAAAATAATGGAACTTTCAACTCAAGGGATCTTAAGGCATGATTCTTCATGCTTTAGAAATATGAGGTTACAAGCTTTGCAATGGAAAAATAATGGAGTTAAATGAATGCTTGAGCTAAAAGTTGCATTGGGTCAAAGTTGGAAAAAAAAGGTTAACTTTCCATACTTAGAAATATTTCAAAATTTTCTTCAAAAGTGACCTATAATGTCTTGCATCCAAATATGGCCTTCCACTTGGAATTTGCTCTTGAACAAAGAATATGGCATGAAATAGACCTTTTGAATGACATTTTGAAACTTGAACCATTCAAAATCTCCAAAAATTGAGAGAGTTATGAATTGTTGAAGTTGGAAAAAAAATATGAAATGACCTATAATCTTTTGCATCCTTAGAGCATCTTATATCCATTTTATCACTTTGCACATAAAATAAGGAATACGGTTCACATCCTCAAGATCATTTTGGAAAAAGAGTGGGCTCAAGGTGATAAAAATTGACCAAGTTATGATCATTTTAAGTCACACTTGAGAAATTAGGGGTTCATTTGGAGGACTTGTAATCTTTCTTCATCGTCAAGTTTCTTCCACATGAAAACTCCTTGAAAATTTTGAAGTGATTTATTACTAACCCTTTGAAGAGAAGGATTTTTTTGGAATCACTCAAAAATACCAAAAGATTAGCAAGATATACTTCTTTGAAGTTCAAAACCCTAGCTCCTAGATCAAGAAAATGCTTTGAGGAACTTTGACAATTTTGAACAACCTTCTTGTACATAACATGCTGTGTTCACTGCTTCTGCCCAGAAGTGTTTAGCCATATTGGTTTAATTAATCATGGTTCTGGCCATTTCTTGCAAAGTTCTATTCTTTCGTTCTACAACTCCATTTTGTTGGGGAGTTCTAGGACAAGAGAAATCATGAGTAATGTCATTTTCTTTAAAAAAACTTTTCAAAATAATGATTTTCAAATTCTCCTCCATGATCACTTCTAACTTTTATGATTCTAAACTCTTTCATTTTGCACTTGGTTGCAGAAGTCGAAGAACACGTAATGTGACTCATCCTTGTGTTTTAAAAACTTAACCCATGTCCATCTGCTGTAGTCATCATCAATGACAAATCCACACTTCTTGCCTCTGATGGATGCAATTTTAACTGGTCCAAACAGATCAATGTGAAGAAGTTCCAACGGCCTAGAGGAAGAAACAACATTTTTTTACTTAAAAGAAGGTTTTGAAAATTTTCCTTTCTGACATGCTTCGCACAGAGCTTCTGAGTTGAACTTTAGATTTGGAAGTCCCCTGACCAGATTGAGTTTGTTAATTTGAGATATTCTTATCATGCTAACATGCCCCAATATTCTGTGCCAGACCCATTGCTCATCGCTAACAGACATAAGGCATTTTACATTCTAAGTTTTAAGGTCAGAAAGATCAATTTTATAGATGTTATTCTTTCTCTTGCTAGTAAAAAGGATTGTTCCATCTTTTTGACTAACAGCTCTACAGGATTTTTGATTAAAGATCATGTCATGACCGTTGTCACTTAATTGACTTGCGGACAACAAGTTATGCGCTAATCCTTCTACCAACAGAACATTAGTTATAGAAGGAAGGTTATTGTTTCCAATGGTTCGAGAACCAATAATCTTTCCTTTCTGATTTCCTCCAAATTTGAAATCTCCTCCAGATTTAAGTTCCAGACTTTGGAACATAGACTTTCTTCCCGTCATATGTCGCGAGCATCCAGAGTCCAGGTACCATGACTGGTGTTTCAACTGTGTTGTTAAGGACATCTGCAACATATATTATTTTCTCCTTAGGTACCCATATCTTTTTGGGTCCTTTTTGGTTAGAGTTTCTAAAGTTCTGGTTGAAATTTGATTTAGCATAATAATTTTCAGAGTGAGATGTGTACTTGATATCATGTGTGTGCCCAAAACTAATTGTTTGCATAGTGGTTTATATGTGATAACCATTTCCTCAACAGGCTTAGGTTTAAATGTTTCTTTTCCTTTGGGAGTTTCATATCCAATACCTCTTCTGTTATTTCCACTAACACCATAGATCATCGAAGCCATTATGCTTCTATCTATGCTTTTAGCAAGAAATGTTTGAAAACTAGAGTCATATTCTTTAAAAATATCTCTTGAACTTGAAGGAGAATCTGAAATAGAAATCTTTTGAACTTTTTGAACTTTCTCTTGGAGTTTAAAAATATTTTCTTTAGTTCAGAGTTTTCTGTTTCAAGTTTCTCAAAATCAGATGCAAGATTCTTTTTTAGTTTCTTGTATTTGATTTTGAGTTGACTGTAGTTTTCAAGAAGTTCTGATAAGCTTTCTTCAAGTTCGGCTCTAGAGAATTTAGAGAATACATCTTTCGATTCTAAATCAGAGTCTGAGTCATCGTCATCTACTGTGGTAGCCATAAATGCTAGGTTAGCGTGCTCATCTTCTGAGTCAGATTTAACTTCAGAAGATTCTGAATCATCCCAGTTGGCCATCATGCCATTCTTTCTTCCAAACCTTTTCTTTGGTCTTTCTCTTTGTAGCTTAGGACAATCACTTATGTAGTGTCCTGGTTCTTTACATTCATAGTAGACTATATCTCTCCTGCTTGACTTCTTATGTCTAGAAGATTCTGGTTTATCTTCTGACCTCTTGTAGTTTCTAAACTTCTTTTGTCTGTGCTTCCACATCTGGTTGATCCTTCCGGAGAGCAGAGATAACTCATCTTATGAAGCAGAGTCTTCAGAGTTTCCTTCTTCTGCCTGAAAAGCGTTAATTTCACATTTTTAATAGATTTAAGGGCGACAGACTTACCTTTCTTCTGAGGCTCATGTTCATCAAGTTTTATCTCGTGACTTCTTAATGCACTAATAAGTTCTTCAAGGGATATATCATTCAAATATTTTGACACTTTGAATGAAGTAACCATAGGTGCCCATCTTTTGGGTAAACTTCTGATAATTTTCTTAACATGGCCTGCCTTGGTGTATTCTTTATTCAGAACTCTCAAGCCAGCGGTCAGAGTTTGGAATCTTGAGAACATAGCTTCAATGGACTCATTTTCTTTCATTTTGAAGGTTTCATACTTCTGGATGAGATCCAGAGATTTTGTCTCTTTTACTTAAGCATTTCCTTCATGAGTCATTTTGAGAGACTCAAACATGTCATGTGTTGTATCTATATTGGTGATTTTCTCATATTCCATTTTAGAGATAGCGTTCAGAAAGATGTTACTGCCTTGAAGAGAGTGTATGCTTTTAATGATGTGTGTTAGCTTGGTCTTTATGTTTCCAATGCTCTTATGCATAGTACCACTTGAGTGTGTTAGTCGTCTTAGCATTAAATGACCAACGTTACTGTCAGAGTTTGTCTCTTGAAGTCTAAGAGTTTGCTTGCAGCGTTGCAACTTTAGAGTTTGTTTTAACTTTTCTTCTATCATAGTTTTCTTCATTTTATGTTTCATCAAAGTTTGCTTCAACTTGCATTATCAGATGTTGCTTTCAGCGTGCTTCTTTCAAATCTTTGCTTTAGCTAGCTTTATCAGAGGTTGCTTAAGATTGCTTTTCATCAGAGTTTGCCTTGCAGTGCTTCCTTCAGAGTTTGCTTCAGACTTACATAGAATGATGTTTCTCTTTTGAGAATGCTTGAGTCAGAACATCATCTCGATTAGAATACATGCACATCAGAGTATAAAATATATTATACAAAATTTATTTCATTGTTATCATCAAAACACTAAGATATGATTAGAACCAAACTTTGTTCTAACACATTGGGTGCTAATACCTTCCCATTGCATAACCAACCCCCGAACTCTAGATCTCTTTCAAAAATGCATTGTATTTTCATTACTTTTAATTATTATTTTACATTGCACATTTAAGAGTTTTATTTCGCTCTTTTCCCTTTTGCCTTGGAAATAATAAAGCGCGGTGGCGACTCTTGCTTTTGCGAGTCGAGTTAATTAATAGCTTGATCTCTGATTTACCCCGCTACATTTTTATCGCTACAGAATTGGCGACTCTGCTGGGGACAAATTAACCACTTGCTGGTCCATCCCTAAGTGGGTTAAGCCTAGTTTGTCTTATCTGTTTATTTATTATTTGTGAAAAAGTGAAAAACACAAGAAGGGGGGTTGAATTGAAACTTAAAATCAAAAGCAGTAGACACGATATTTTTATCCTGGTTCATTTGATCTCAAACTACTCCAGTCCACCAGCCAAGGTGATTTCGCCTCTCTCCAACGAGGACTTAATTCACTAATCAAACTGATTACAATTCTACTTTAACAACTGTTAAAGTCTTCTTGAGTCCAAAACCACAACCCGGTTTTCTCAAGGAATTTCACTAAACAGTTAACTGAATAAAAGTGTACAATGATGTTTCTAAATAAACAGTATCACAAACTTGTGATGTATTACACAGTTTAATATTGAATCGTTAAAGATGAAGAATGAAGGCTTCGTTGTTTACTTTTTCACGTGAGTTTTTCTTTATGAGCGCAGTTGTTCATCATCTTGAAATCTTTTTCTTGTCAACTTTAAATAGGCCTTGCAATAGTTACATAAGAAGATACTTTTGGTATGTCCATAACACGCGTTAATGAGCTTTCCAAATCAGGAGATCCTTGTCTGTTTGTAGCCGTTACTTATGATCTTGCATTGATAGATTGTAACGCTTCCGAGCTTATTACATTAGAGTATGAATATTACAGTTGAGAATCCTTTACAGCTTGATCAGAATTTTGCACATTAGAGTATCAGAGATTTTGTTTCGCAGTGTCGGTGCATTCATAAGTTCAATTATAACTTCTTCATATAAGCGTGTCATGCATATTTGATGCGTCTGAATATTTCATTATCCTCTCAACTTCTGTGCTCGGATAATCAGAACTTCTGGTGATGTTTTGGAAGAACTTCCAGTTGCATCAGAACACCCTGCATGTAAAGATACTTTTTAATAGCGAGCATATTTGTTATTTATATCATGTGTTTGTTATCATTAAAACTCTTGCTGGGATGTAGAACCAAATTATGTTCTAACAATCTCCCCCTTTTTGATGATGACAAAAACTAGTATATTTTGATGGAATACAAAGAACAATAATTAAAAGGCTCCCCATGAGTAGAATACTCAGCTAACGAGAAAATAAAATACTAAACAAAATACTTCCCAGACGATCTTCTAATAATGAGTCAAAATATTCTCCATTCTCCCCCTTTTTGTCAAGAATCAAAAAGTGGTAAAGACTCTAATTGGCTTGCTCTGACAGAAGTGCTTGAAACAGTGTGACATCCTCTTCTGGATACATCTGAGATTCTGTAGAGAGCTTCTGATGTTGTATTTCCATTCCTGTTTCAAATAGTTTCAGAGCCAGCAAGCTTATGTTTCTGATTGCCTCTGAAATCTACGAATCCTTTAAATTCCAGGTTTTGGAACATATGCTTTCTTTCCTCCATGTGTAGAGAGCATCCAGAGTCCAGGTGTTAATACTAGAGTTTCAACCTTGCTGTTAAAAATATCTGCAACATAGATGATTTTGTCTTTTGGTACCCATATCTTTCTGGGTCTATGACTGTTAGAGTTTCCAAAATTCTGTTTGAATTTTGGTTTAGTATAAAATGCCTTACCAGCATGTTTTATATCTTGTGTTTGCCAAGTGGTGAAGTGAGAATAGAGAGGAAAGCATTTGATAACCAGGTCCTTAACTTTCTTAGGTTGGGATACTTTGCCTTTGTATCCTATACATATTCTGCCGTTCCTGCTAACTCCATAGATCATTGAAGACATTTTGCTTCTATCTATGTTTTTAGCCAGAAACTTCCGAAAGCTTTGATCATATTCCTTTATGATCTTATCAGCATTATTGGGATCCTCTGAGATTATTTCCTTCTGAGAGTTTTGTAAATCATTTTCTACTTTTGGAATCTTTTCTTTTAATTCAGAGTTTTCTAATCTCAGACTCTCAGTTTCTTCAGAGTCAGATGCAAGATCCTTTTTCAAGTTCTTGAATTTGACTCTGAGCTGCCGATACCTTTCCAAAATTTCACTCAGACTTTCTCCTAGTTTAGCTTTAGTAAAATTAACAGTAAAGTCAGGAAATACCCATTCAGCGTCTCATTCTGATTCTGACCCTAATTCTGATTCAGAAGATTCAAAGACATCTAATAAGTTATCCGTTTGAGTTATATTGGCTTGTTCATATTTTGATTTTGTTCCGTCTTCAGAAGATTCAGAGTCATCCCATGTTGCCATAAGACTTTTCTTATTCTCCTTAACGAACATCCTTTTATGTTTCTCTTTCTGAAGCCTTGGACACTCACTTTTTTAGTGACCTTGTTTATTTCATTCATAGTAGGTAATAATTCTGTTACTTGATTTTCTATATCCAAAGGATTGTTCAGAGTCATTTCCTGTTCTTCTGGAGTTTCTGAAATTCTTCTGCCTGTACTTCCACAATTGATTGATACTTCTGGATAGAAATAACATTCTGTCTTCTTCTGATGAGGATTCTCCAGAGTTTTCTGCTTCTGCTTCTGCCTGCAAAATTTTGGTTTCATATTTGTTAGATTTCAGAGCGAGAGACTTACATTGCTTCTGAGGCTCATCATCTTCTAACTATATCTCATGGATTCTGAGGGAGCTGACAAGTTCTTCTAGAGATATTATGTTCAGATATTTTTCCAGTTTGAGAGCCGTGACCATTGGTCTCCATTGTTTTGGTAAACTTCTGATGATCTTCTTTACATGATCAGCAATTGAGTACCCTTTGTCCAGCACCTTTAGCCCTGCCACTATAGTTTGGAATCTAGAGAACATTGTTACAATGGTTTCCTCTTCTTCCATTCTGAAGGCTTCATACTTATGAATGAGCTCAAGGGCTTTTGTTTCTTTTACTTGCATGTTTCCTTCATGCGTCATTCTTAGAGAATCAAACATGTTCTTAGCTGTTTCTCTGTTTGTGATCTTCTCATACTCTGAATATGAGATGGCACTCAAGAGAATCGTTCTGGCCTTGTGATGATTTCTGAAGTCTTGCTTTTGATGATCTGTCATCCTTTTTCTGTCAATCTTCTGACGGCTTTCATCAATAGGATGTATGTATCCACCAGTTACCACATCCCAGAGGTCAGCGTCATAGGCTAGGAAGAAGCTTCTGATCGTATCCTTCCAGTAGTCAAAATTTTCACCGTCAAATATTGGAGGGCTGTTGCTGATGTTCTGACTTGTTCCCATCATAGTGTATTTCCCCCTTGGATCTTTATCTGACACAGTTAAGTGTTTGCACCCAGATTCAGGTGCTCTGATACCAATTGAAAGAGTGAAAAACACAAGAAGGGGGGTTGAATTGAAACGTAAAATCAAAAGTAGTAGACACGGTATTTTTATCCTGGTTCGTTTGATCTCAAACTACTCCAGTCCACCCGCCAAGGTGATTTCGCCTCTCTCCAACGAGGACTTAATTCACTAATCAAACTGATTATAATTCTACTTTAACAACTGTTAAAGTCTTCTTGAGTCCAAAACCACAACCTGGTTTTCTCAAGGAATTTCACTAAACAGTTAATTGAATAAAAGTGTACAATGATGTTTCTAAATAAACAATATCACAAACTTGTGATGTATTACACAATTAAATATTGAATCGTTGAAGATGAAGAATGAAAGATGCGTTGTTTACTTTTCACGTGAGTTTTTCTTTATGAGCGCAGTTGTTCATCATCTTGAAATATTCTTCTTGTCAGCTTTAAATAGGCCTTGCAATAGTGACATAAGAAGATACTTTTGGTATGTCCATAACACGCGTTAATGAGCTTTCCAAATCAGGAGATCCTTGTCTATTTGTAGCCGTTACTTATGATCTTGCATTGATAGATTATAACGCTTCAGAGCTTCTTACATCAGAGTATGAATATTACAATTGAGAGTCCTTTACAGCTTGATCAGAATTTTGCACATTAGAGTATCAGAGATTCTGTTTCGTAGCGCTGGTGCATTCAGAAGTTCAATCAGAACTTCTTCATATAAGCGTGTCATACATATTTGATGCGTCTGAATCTTTCATTGTCCTCTCAACTTCTGTGCTCGCATAATCAGAACTTCTGGTGATGTTCTGGCAGAACTTCCAATTGCATCAGAACATCCTGCATATAAAGATACTTTTTAATAGCGAACATATTTGTTCTTTATATCATGTGTTTGTTATCATTAAAACTCTTGCTGGGATGTAGAACCAAATTATGTTCTAACAATTTGATTGTTTGATTATATGTTACATATTATGGTTATTTGGGTGTTAATGATATTTACAAAGGACAAGTCATATACCCGAACTAAGTTACACTTAAGAATAGGACGAGCGGTATAGTCATGTTAACTTTGGAGGAGTAATCCCGAAGAAGGAGACATGAAATCCCCCACTCGGTGGAAGCCCCTTTGAATGTAGTATTTATTTACCGAGTAATCGAGAAAACATTATTGATTTCGACCTGGGAGCTAGAGAAACTGAGAACTATAGAACCCTTAACCCATCTTTTCCTTTTAGGTGTAGCGTGAAGACTATAACAGAGTAATCAGGAAGTAGTTGTCACGCGATGCTACACTCAGACGAGTTTCTCTTGAGAATATTTCTAATTATCGATTAATCGAGATGTTGGTAATATCCGAAGGAGGAATTTAGACTCTGGGAACCTTTAGAACCTTGTTTTACAGGTGTGATTAAACCTTTAGTACATACCTTGGGGTTGGCTTTACCTTTGACTCCATGCGTTGAAACTTTGAACCCCGTGTTTGTGAACTAATGTGTAATTGTTGCATTGTCATTTATTCATGCATTCATAAGCATTCTTTTAAACATGTTTGTCAAAGAACTTAAGAATGATTTTTGCAGACATCTTAGGTACTTTTTACCATGGATTTTGGAAAGAAGAAAAAAAAGACTCGGATACTTATGTCATTTTGTAAAACTCTCTGTTCCAAAGTTGTAATTTACTGCTTTTATTAATGAAATGAGTTTTGTTGTTCCAAATTCCTGTACCATTGATGTGTGCAAAGTTATCAAAGTTCTAAAGTTCCTTGAAAACCTATAAATAATCATTTGCATTGCATATCATGCATCATTCAACATTCAATCTTACATGTTTTCTAGAGTCTTATTCTTGCTTCTTTTTCCACTCCGAGATAATCGTCAAACTGTTTCACCAGTATAATACTCGAGCCAATCTTCGAAAGAGAATGGAATATCTAGAGCAAGAAAATCACGAGCTTCGCGAGGAGGTTACTACTCTTTGTACTGGAATGGAAAAGTTGACGGCTTTAGTGGAAATCTTGATGGCTGCTCAAAATCAGCCATCGACTTTGGCCACTGAGATTCAAGCTCAAACTATTGTTGTTTCCAAGATCGTCACTGCTCCAGCATCTTTGGCTTAAGTCACATCTTCGCAACATCAAATGTCGAGAGGTTTTCCATGGGGTATGCCTTACAATTTTGCGCCAGAAGGGTACCAGCCTATTGTGCAACCCATGATTCAACTTGTTGTGTCCTTTCCTCAACCTGAGACGACTACTGTGCAACCTGTGATCCAGCCTATGGTATCTTTCCCTCAGCCTGTAATGACTACTACCACTCCTGTGGTTCAAATTATTCCATATACAAATGAACCCTTTTATCATGCTGAACCTACTGAAAGTTTGGGCATCTTCGATAGGATGGAGGAGTTTCAAGACCAATTTTAGGAAATGCAGAGAGAAATTAGAGCACTTAAAGGGAAAGATTTGTTCGGAAAAAATGCTCATGATATGTGTTTGGTCCAAAACATGAAGATTCCAGCTAAGTTCAAAGTGCCAGACTTTAAAAAGTACAAAGGTGACTCGTGTCCACAAAGTCACTTGACCATGTATGTGAGAAAGATGTCCACTTACTCTGATGATCATAAGCTATTGATTCACTATTTTCAAGACAGCTTAACTGGTTCCGCACTTAAATGGTACATGGGTTTGGATAGCACCCAAGTCTGCAACTTCAACAACCTCGTTGAAGCTTTTGTTCGTCAATACAAGTATAATGTTGACATGGCCCCTGACCGAGACCAACTCCGAGCTATGTCCCAGAAGGATAGAGAATATTTTACAGAGTATGCCCAAATATGGCGTGTGATTTCCGCTCAAATCTATACTCCACTTGAAGAAAAAGAAATGACGAAGATTTTTCTGAAAACATTAGGTTCTTTCTACTATGATAGAATGATTGCAAGTGGGACTAGCGACTTCACTGAGATGGTGAACATGGGCATGCGACTTGAAGAAGGAATTTGTGAAGGGCGTCTATTCAAGGAAGGTGGTACATCTAGTGGTGTCAAGAAATTTGGAAGTGTCTTCCCCAAGAGGAGGGAACAAGATGTTAGTTCAATTTTTCCTGGAAGGCCGAGAAGAGGATATTCACACGTTGCGGCAGTCACTCCTGCTATCCGCCCAACAATGGTAACTCCAACTTATCAAACCTCTCCAATTCTACAATGAAAGTTTCAGTAACAGCCTCGACAACAGGCTCCTTAATTCAACAATCAGAATCGTTCACCGAGAAAACCATAATTTGATGCAATCCCAATGACTTACACTAAGTTGTTCCCTGATTTGACCCAGAAGAATCTCATAACAATGAAGCCTCCTCCTATTGCACCAAATAATACTTCCCCTTGGTATAAGGCTGATCAATTATGTGCATATCACCAAGGTTCGCCAGGACATAGTATTTAAAATTGATTTGAAGGCAAATGTCCAAAGGTTAATCAAGAGTGGTATTTTATCTTTCAAAGATGTTAACCCGAATGTTCAAGCTAATCCATTGCCTCAACATGGGGCAGTGTCGGTAAACATGGTGCACAGATGTTCTGGAAAGTTTCGAGTCTACCAAGTTAAGCATATAAGGGACTCATTGATTAGAATGCATCAAAGTTTAAGTAGATTGACCTTCTTTAAACATCGACATGATTATGACGTTTGAAAATTTTGCTCAAAAGAAGATGATTGTCCTGTTGTGAAAGAAGATATTCAGAAGATGTTAGATCAAAGGGTTATTACCATCACATATGACAGAGATCCAGATGATGAAGTGAATGTTATAGTGCCAAAATTCAACATGCCTTAGCCAGTAGAGATTGCTTATGATAGTCAGACTTCATCTGCTACTCCTTTGATTATTTGTCCATCTGGTCCCGTGCCTTACAACTCGGACAAATCCATACCATACAAGTATAATGCCATAATGATTGAGAGTGGAGTAGAAGTCCCCATACCACTGATGCCATCTTTTGTCAATATTGCTGATGTGAGTAGAGTCACAAGGAGTGGACGTATCTTTGCAGCCGCACCACCGAAAATGCCTAAAGTTCAAGTTAGAAGACCTATACCAACAGAAATTCCGATGATGAATGTTGAACCAAGGGTTGAGGTAGGCCGATTCGATGGACCTAACCCACATCCTGATGATGATGAGATTTTGAAACTCATTAAGAGAAGTGAATACAAGATTGTGGACCAACTATTGCAAACTCCTTCCAAAATTTATGTGCTTGCTTTACTAAGAGATTATGGTGCCCATAGGGAAGCTTTGATGAAGTTCTTGGACCAGGCGTTCGTAGATCATGATGTGACGATGGACCAATTTGATGGAATTGTGGGAAATATTAATTCATGTAACAATCTTAGTTTCAGTGATGAAGAGCTTCCAGAGGAGGGAAGGAACCATAATATGGCCTTGCATATCTCAATAAGTTATAGAAATGATACTTTGTCAAGCGTGCTGGTGGATACAAGTTCATCATTAAATGTACTACCCAAAACTACATTATCTCGACTATCACATCAAGGTGCTCCTATGAGACCTAGTGGGGTAATTGTCAAAGCTTTTGATGGTTCTAGGAAAACTATCATCGGTTAAGTGGATCTCCCCATGACAATTGGTCCTCATACCTTTCAGATTACTTTTCAAGTGATGGATATTCATGCTTCCTACAGTTTCCTATTAGGTCGCCCATGGATACATGATGCAGGGGCAGTCACTTCCATGCTCCATCAAAGATTGAAGTTAGTGAAGAATGGAAAGCTGGTAACAATTGGTGGAAAACAGGCTATGGTGGTAAGCCCCTTGTCATCTTTCTCTTATATTGATGCTGATGAGGTTTTGGAACCCAATTCCAAGCTCTATCTGTCGCTAGTAATGAAGTGAAGAAGCAAGGGGCATCTATATCTTCTCTTGAAGATGTGTAGCAAGTGGTTAAGAGTGGTCCGGCTGAAGGTTGGGGCCAGGTGTTGAATTTTCCTAAGAACAAGTTTGGAGAAGGTCCTGGTTTTTATCTCGTAAATGCAATAGCTAAGAAAGATACAGTTACCCGTCTGATACAAGAAGTTTTCCGAAGCGTAGGTTTTATCCATCTGACTGCGCCCGAAGTTGATGCTATAATAGAAGACGATTATGAAGAGGATTTACCCGACTTTGTAGCACATGGAGTGGTTTTTCAGAACTGGACTGTTGTTGATATTCCTATTGTGATGCACATTTCTGAGTAATGTTTTCTTTTATTTTTAAAAAACCTTTCACTCTAGCCAAGGCGAAAGAGTATTTGTGTCGGGCTTTGTTGAAAATAAATCCTTTTGCTCTGCCCAAAGAAAAAGAGAAGATGTTTGAGCTCTTTTGTTTCAAGTATTACCAATCATGAATAAAAATGTTATTTTGTTCCATACTGTTTTTATTTTTAACTTTTTCTAGAAAATGGTAACAAAAAATTAAATAGTAATAATAGACAAATATAATAATCTAATTTTTATATATCAGTACAACTTTCGCATTAACCGATTTCTAAAATAAAGCATAATCATATGTGCAGATTAATCCATGACTTAACCATTGAAAACAATGACCCTATGCCCCCTCCCAACTTTGAATTCCCTGTGTTCAGAGCCGAGGAAGAGGATAGTGAAGAGATCCTTGATGAAATTTCCCGTTTACTTGAGCACGATGAAAAGATTATTCAACTGTTCTAAGAGCCCGTGGAGATAATCAACTTGGGTAGTGAAGAAGACAAAAAGAAAGTCAATATTGGAGCGTTGCTTGTTCCAGAGGTCAAAGAAGGAATGGTGAAGCTTCTCAGAGAGTATGTAGATGTGTTTTCATGGTCCTACCAAGACAAGCCAAGTTTAGATAACAATATTGTGGAGCATCGATTGCTGTTGAGATCTGAATGTCCTCCAATTAAGCAGAAGTTGAGAAGAACTCATCTCGATATGGCTGACAAGATCAAAGAAGAGGTTCAGAAACAAATTAATGCAGGTTTCCTCGTTACATCAGTTTATCCTCAGTGGTTAGCCAATATAGTGCTTGTTTCTAAGAAGGATGGCAAAGTTCAAATATGTATGGACTACAGAGATCTGAATAGAGCTAGCCCAAAGGATGATTTCCCTTTACCCCACATTGACGTATTGGTCGACATCACCGTAAAGTTCAAAGATTTTTTTATGGATGGTTTCTCTGGTTACAATCAAATCAAGATGGCACCTGAAGATATGGAGAAGACAACTTTCATTACACCTTGGGGAACATTTTGTTATCGAGTAACGTTGTTCGATTTAAAGAATGCTGGTGCAACATATCAAAGAGCCATGACCGCTCTGTTTCATGATATGATGCATAAAGAGATATAAGTTTATGTAGATGACATGATTGCCAAATCGTAGACTGAAGAAGATAATTTGGAGCATCTATTGAAATTATTCCAATGTTTGAGAAAGTATAAACTCCGTCTGAATCCTGACAAGTGCACTTTTGGTGTTCGTTCTGGAAGACTTCTGGGTTTCATTGTCAGCCAACAAAGTATTGAAGTAGATACTGATAAAGTCAAAGCTATTGGAGAGATGCTCGCACCCAAGACGGAAAAACAAGTAATAGGATTCCTTGGAAGGTTGAACTACATTTCTAGATTTATATCTGATACGACTGCTACCTGTGGGCCGATTTTCAAGCTTCTTCGAAAGAACCAACGATGTGTGTGGACAGAATATTGTTAGAGAGCTTTTGATATCATCAAATAATATTTACTTGAGCCTCCCATATTGATTCCTCCAGTGGAAGGAAGACCTTTGATTATGTATCTGACCATATTGGAAGATTCCATGGGATGTGTGCTTGGTCAACAAGATGAAACTGGAAGAAAGGAATATGCCATATATTATCTGAGTAAGAAATTCACAGACTGTGAGTCTTGATACTCAGTGCTTGAGAAAACCTATTATGATTTAGCTTGGGCTGCTCGCCGTCTGCGCCAGTATATGATTAACCACACCACTTGGTTGATCTCTAAAATGGATCTGATCAAGTATATCTTCAAGAAGCCCGCCTTGTCTAGAAGAATAACTCGTTGGCAGATGTTGTTATATGAATATGACATTGAGTATCACACTCAGAAAGAATTCAAAGGAAGTGTTCTAGCCGATCCTTTGGCTCACCAACCAATTGATGATTATCAATCCATCAAGTTTGACTTCCTAGATGAAGATGTTATGTACTTGAAAGCCAAAGATTGTGAAGAGCCATTACTTGGAGAAGGACCTGATCCTGAATCCCGTTGGGGTTTGATATTTGATGGAGCTGTAAATGCCTATGGAAATGGAATTGGGTAAATCATCATCACTCCCCGAGGTACTTATATCCCGTTCACAGCGAGGCTGAAGTTTAACTGTACGAACAACATGGCTGAATATGAAGCATGTATTATGGATCTCGAAGAATCAGTGGATCTGAGGATCAAGATTCTTGAAATATACGAAGACTCAGCTTTAGTAATCAATCAAATCAAAGGAGAATAGGAGACTCGCCATCCTGGTTTGATCCCTTACAGAGATTATGCTAGAAGATTGTTAAATTTCTTTAACAAAGTGGAATTACATCATACCCCTAGAGATGAGAACCAAACGGCTGATGCTTTAGCTACTTTGTCTTCTATGTTCCAAGTGAATGATTGGAATGAGATGCCTTCAATCAGAATTATGCGCCTCGACAAACCCGCTCATATGTTCTCAGTAGAAGAGGTCACCGCCGATAAACCTTGGTTTTATGACATTAAACGTGTTCTTCAAACTCAAGAGTACCTGCCTGGGGCATCCAATAAAGATAGGAAGACGTTGATGAGATTGGCAAGTAGTTTCTTCCTCAATGAAGAAGTATTATACAAGAGGAATTATGACAAGGCTTTGCTCAGATACTTGGATAGACACGAAGCAGGAATATTGATGCAAGAGGTACACGAAGGATCTTTGGAACTTATGCCAATGGACATGCAATGGCTAAAAAGATGTTAAGAGCGGGCTACTATTAGATGACGATGGAATCCGATTGCTGCAAATATGTGGAAAAATGCCATAAGTGCCAAATTTATGGGGACAAGATACATGTGCCACCGACTCTCCTCAATGTTATCTCTTCACCTTGGCCTTTACCTATGTGGGGCATTGATATGATTGGAATTATTGAACCAAAGGCTTCAAATGGTGATCGTTTCATCTTAGTGACTATTGATTACTTTACTAAATAGGTGGAAGCAGCATCATATGCTAATGTAACCAGACAGTTGGTAGTCAGATTTATCAAGAATCAAATCATTTATCGATATGGCATCCCGAGCAAGATCATCACTGATAATGGTTCGAATTTTAATAACAAAATGATGAGAGAATTGTGTGAAGAATTAAAGATCGAACACCATAATTCTTCACCCTACAGACCAAAGATGATTGGGGCTGTTGAAGTTGCTAATAAAAACATCAATAAGATTATCCAGAAGATGGTGGTAACTTATAAAGATTGGCATGAAATGCTTACTTTTTCTCTACATGGGTACCGTACTTCAGTTCGAACTTCAACAGGCGCAACCCCACTTTCTCTAGTATATTGCATGGAAGAAGTACTCCCCGTGGAGATTGAGATCCTGTCTAACAGAGTTTTGATGGAAGCTAAAATTTATGAGGCTGAATGGTGTCAAAGTAGATATGATAAGTTGAATTTAATTGAAGAAAAGAGAATGACATCATTGTGTCACGGTCAGCTATATCAATAAAGAATGAAGAAGGTATTTGATAAGAAGGTTCGACCACGCGAATTCAAAGAAGGTGACCTCGTGCTCAAGAAGATATTATCTTTCCAACCTAATTCTAGGGGCAAATGGGCCCCGAATTATGAAGGACCGTATGTTATTAAGAAAGTTTTCTCTGGAGGTGCCACGATTCTCACAAATATGGACGGTGAGGAGCTCCCGCGCTCTGTGAACGCCAATGCAATCAAGAAGTATTTCGCCTAAGATTGAGATGACAACTCGCTAAGTTGAAAACCCGAAGGGGCGGCTTAAGCGCTTTTGATCAGACCAGTCACGACAAATTTGAGCATATCTTGGAATTCGAAGTTGTTAGGGAAAATAGTGGTCATTGTTTTTGTAACCTTTTCTTTTATGTACTATTTTCCAAATTTCTGTAAACCTTTGGAGTCGCGCCATTAGCGGACTACCATCTTATTAATGAAATTTGAGCATTTATCTTTTTATGGGCAAAATTTCAGTTTTTATGGTAATATTTGAAACAAAGTTAATTAGAGCATTCATGTCTTGAAATGTGTCATGAATAGTGGAAGGAATATTAACAGTTTCTCTGAGAAAGGTTAAGCCTTGAAACGCAAAACAATACATTAGTTCATCCTTGTATGATGAATCATGTTTTCTTTCAAAATAATCATGAGGCGTTGGTTGTGTAATCTTGTGTTTCCAGTAGAGTACTAAACTTGGTGACTCCCCAGCAATCCTGGTTAAACTTTGTTTCAGTTTTCTCTAGTTGAGCGAGATTTTTCTCCCTAACCGAAGTTGAAGTACACTTTGTTATCATGTCAGTGGTTTATTGGTTATTAGAAGATTGAATTTAAATACCTTTCTCCCCAGAGAGACTTAAGCCTTATAGTAGGATACGCTCTGATGTTGCATTTTGTTCGAGCTCCAGTTATTTTTCCCCGTCTCTTTGAGATTGGTCGAGTATCTAGTTGTTTTGTGATATCTTATCATCTTCAATTTATTTCCTCTATCTATTTTGTCAGCATATACATAACATTCATTTATTCATTTACACTTGCATCATGCACACACATTCTCATTTGTCGATGATATTGGGTTCATATACCTTGGTTATGTCTATTCAAACAACGTATTTGCTATTTCCAAATAGAATGTTTACTTAGGCAGAAAGTGCGCCTCCCTTCTAATTCCCCAACTGAGCTAATCCTCATGGAAGAATTTTGCTTTAGCATTCCTTGTCCATCCCTGGGTAGGATGAATCCCCAATTGAGTTGTTTCCTCATTGGATGGAGTCTTTTTTGATTGTTTTCTCTCTGGTTTATTCCTGGATTGAGCGTTGTCTCTTACATAGGCTACCCCGTGGGGTTCTCTAGGCTGTGAAACCTAGATGAAGAGAAAATTTATTTTTCACATTAAAATACTTGGACTCCTGAAGGACCTATTCATGGTTCCCTTTGAAGAAGAATTTTATTCCCTAGTAGTGTTATCACAACATTCTTTTGGAATATCGATGAAAACAACAAGTGGCAGTCTCTTTATGAGCATCTTGTGTGTTATAGATATCTTTGGAGAATAACAAGTGGCGGTCTCTTCATGAGCAACTTGTAATTTATTGACATCTTTTGATGAACAACAAGTGGCGGTCTCTTCATGAGCAACTTGTATGTTATTGACATCTTTTGAGGAACAACAAGTGGTGGTATCTTCATGAGCAACTTGTATGTTATTGACATCTTTTGAGGAACAACAAGTGGCAGTCTCTTCATGAGCATCTTGTATGTTATTGACATCTTTTGAGGAACATAAAGTGGCGGTCTCTTCATGAGCAGCTTGTATGTTATTGACATCTTTTGAAGAACAACAAGTGGCGGTCTCTTCATAAGAAGCTTGTATTTTATTGACATCTTCTGAAGAACAACAAGTGGCGGTCTCTTCATGAGCAGCTTGTATGTTATTGATATCTTTTGAAAACAGCAAGTGATGGCCTCTTTATTTGAGCAGCTTGCGTATCTACAACCATATGATATTTCAGCAGCAAATGGTATCTCTTTGGAAAAGTCCCGCAGAGAAGTTTGTTATGAAATCTCTACCTTCAGTAAAAATTGGTAGTTCACTATCAGTAAAAGTTTGTATCTCTTTTGTCTACCTTTGACCCTGAGTTGTAAACTCACCGTTATCTTGGGTCAGTAGCCATCTATTTTTCGTTGCCTATGCAAGGCGTCTTCTTTGTTAGGGTCTGAAAGTTGTTTTCTTTCAAAGTTATTCCCCGATAAGAGTTTATCATTCGAAGCCGGTGGCTCTTTTTCTCCAGTAGGGTTATAATCTTTTCCCATGTAGATTATTTTATCATGTGCTTAGTTTCTCCAAAATTATTTTGTCTCATACGACATCATTCTCCATAAAGTTCAAATACTATATTCATATAATAAACACAACGGCAATATCTTAGGGCAAAAATTGTGTATTATGTATTTAAGTACCTTCAATCTCATCGAGACGAAGATTTTAATCTTCATATCTCCAGATAGAAGAAACTTAAATAGGGGCAGCTGTCATACCCCAATTTTTTACCTAAGATCCCTTCTTCATTTGCATTGTTTTATATATACACCAAGGTCACGAAATATGGTCGGTTTCGAACGTTTCACCTTCGAGCTTTGACTGTGTGGAGATTATCGAGTGTTGTGAGCATTTTATCTTATGAATGACTAACCACTAATCAAGCACGAAGTGTATGTTTTGTTTTTTTAATTTCATGTGCAGGAAATAGGTCTGAAAGAAGAGCATCAGACGTCACGCCTCAATTAGGGTTTCGAGTCTCAAGACAGAAATTCAGTGGATCGTTGATTATCAAAGACTGGTTCATCAAAAGAACTTTCAGAGAATCATGTGTTTATTTCCATGCTTTGTTCAACAGATGGCCTCAAGTGTCTCTAAAATTCTTCAGAAGGAACATTCAAGGTTCTATGATCACTATTTTACGCGTGTTTCACTTTTTCTTGTGTTGTACCCCAAAATTTTCCCTCTCATTTTATCAAGTTTTCCCCTCACAAGACTCTTTGGACCCCAGACATGATTAGGGTTTGCTCTGCTCAAGACATCTCCTTGCACTGTTGACCTGAAATTAAGGTTTGAGTTTGCACAGGGATTTTTGGACTTCCAATGCCTAATGTGACTTTCATACTTCATGTTGGACTTATACGATTGCCCATACCAAGTTTCAAGCCTTGAATCAAATTTTTGCCCAGTCAATTGGATAGTTGACTTAGAAATCAACTGTATTGGGAAAAAGTCAACTGTGGCCAATTTACAGTCATACCTCATAATTTTTTATCCACATCAACATTATGGACTCATATGAACCATTTGATCAAGTTTGGACCACAACTCCTCCAGAAATTTGATCAGATCATCAAAAGGGCAAAATGGTCATTTTTAGGGTTTTGACTGCAGAAGGGCAATTTCTAATTTTTCACCTAGCCAATGGCAAATTGGGTTCAAGCATGGATTCAAGGACTCAATGGCATCATCTTGACCTAATCACAAGGTTCAAAAGATCTCAAAAGCATTGGATTGACAGATGAATTTTCCAATCAACTGATCAAAAATCAACTGTACACTAAAAAGTCAAACTTTGACTTTTTGGTCAAAATCAAGTGCCAAGGGTCATTTTTTATCAAGATGTGTCAAAACATGAAACTTGTTCATCAAGAAACCTAATTTTGCAAATTAGGGTTTGAAATGGAAAACTTTCATAACTTAGAAATTTTCTAAGTTACGAAAATTTCTTATTTTTTCCCAACTTTGCCCAAATGTTTCACCATGATGCAATTGGATTCAAAGAAAACTTCCAACATGAAAGTTGTAGTCCTCCACAAAATCTACAACTTTTATTAACAAAGTTTTCCCAAAAGGTGCTTGGATCTCAAGTTATGATTTTATGAATAGAGGTCCAAAAACTTTCTAACTTAGTGAAATTTTGCCCTAGTTTAACATGATTTTGACCTATCTTCATGGAAATGTTTCACCTAGTTCCCATTGGAAACTCAAAATGCATTTCAAATATGGATTGTAGAGCATGTTAAAATCGTTCCAAAATGTCCAAGAACTCTCCAAAATCATTTGTGGTTAGGGAGAATCGAAGGTTTGAATTTGGCAAAATGTCACTTTGATCCATGGCATTTTTCATGTTGCTACAAGTTGCAAATTCTATCCAGCCTTGCTTGTATTTGTTTACAGGTCCTTAAACCCTTCCACACTCAAAAATTGAATGCAAACTAAATGGATTAAGGCATTGTTCTGATCAAGGAAGCATTATACAAAGGATTAATCTAAAAATGGCAAAAAGTTAACAATGCCATTTTAATAAAGCATGCTTTATGTCAATTTGATTATCTTGAGCCATACACCCAATCTTTTGCAGCAAATAAACTCCACAAACTTAGGGAAAAGTACAACAACTTTGTGCAACTAAGAAGGAGGCCTATAGAGGCCATAGCATGGTCACTTCTCACTTTTGCTTCAAAACCAAGAAACCTTGTAAAAGGTCAATAACTCTTGCATCTGTTATAACCAAGTGTTGTAAACATTTCAAACAAGTTTTGCATATTGCCTAAGGTCAGAAACACGAGCTAGCCATTCCTCAAACACCCTTGTACACCAAAATATTGCAAAATAGGGCAGGTTCTGCATTTTGATTTCCAAATCACAAACCACTCATGTGTTTTGCTTGCAACCAGTTCCAACACACTCCATACAACCTACCTAAACTATCCCAATCATTCCCAAGCCACTGTAAATCCATTTACTCACTTCACCATTTTAAAATTCTGACTTTGCAGGTTGAGTTCTATAGAGAGATTCAAGCAAGTTAAAAGCAAATTAAGCATTAGGGAAGGTCAAAGGAACTTCAAGCAAGCTCACAAGTATCTCAGGCCCCACTGAAAACCCCTACATTGCCATACTCGAGCTTGACTGAAATAGGTAAAGTTCAAACTTCTATCTCTCTATTTAGGAAACATTAGGCTTAAGTTTGTGAATAAAAAATGTAGTCCTCATTGCCCTTGAGTTGTACATATGCATAGAATTCATTTAAGTTAACTGAGATGGGAGAATTTGAATGATGAACTTTCTGAAAAACTAGGTTAGAAATTAGGGCCAGAGAAATTCTCTCTAGTCTTTGAGAGTTAGGTTAAGTTTTTTATATGGTTAGAATCGTATGATCATGCTCTATAACTTTCATGTTGCAAGTTTTTTGTTTTTAAGCACAAATGCAGGAGATACGAACATTGAACATTGGCGCGTGTTCTTGCTGTCTCAAGGACAGGGATGAAGGAATCTGGGCTGGGCCTGGCAGTTCCTTGCTACTTGCAGCCCCTGGCTTGCTGTTGACACCCCCTTGGCCCATTTCATTATTTTTTTTGTATTTTTCTATTTCTATTTAAATTTCTGACTTTATTTTATTTTTCTAAACATTAAAAATTACCAAAAATATTTTCTTAAATTTTCATATTTTATTTTATTATTTTTATTATTTTTTCTAGCATAAAAATAATTTCTTAAATAATATACTTTTATTTTCTTAAATAAAAACTTGTAAATATTATAAAAAATATTATATATTTTTATTTTTATTATTTATACATATAAAATAATATTTTCTAACACATTTTTATTTTTTAACATTTGTAGATATTTTATTTATTTTCTTGTACATAAATAAATAATACATACTATATATATATTTTCTTAAAACAAATTAGGGTTTCCACCCTTAATAAAAATAATCAATAATATTTTTCTTATTTTTGATACATTAAATAATTTATTTTTACATACATAAAAATAATACAAAAACATTTTTTGCATATTTATAATATATTGCATATTTATTTAATTGTCCATTTAAATATTTGCTTATTTATTATTTGTACAAAGAATTCAATATGGTTGTAATAGTTGAATTAGGGTTTTTATTTTCTTGCAAATATCCCCCTATTCAAACTTGTATCCCCCTCCCCATATCAATGTTGTAATAATCGTAGATTTACTTTTACGCACTTTATAGCTTTCAAATATGCATGATAGAAAGATTAGGGTTTGTATACAAAAATCCAAAATCAAAACAAATAGCATGACTAATACAAGACAAAAATGCATGAAAATGACAACACAATACACACAAACACCCTTAGGATTTCATCCACTTGTTGCCTTTAAAATGGCCATGGTATGCATGTTAGGTGTCTTGGCAAAACAAATCAAAAACAAAAGATCATAGTCCCTCGATGACGCTATCTTGGTTGCCTATACAAAAATGATCTAGACCCTAAAAAAATTGTTAGGATACTTAGCACAATTGCTATCATGGTCATACGATGACCCGCGCCTGTCCCGTTTAACATCCAAACACAAGGTTGTTTACCAAATGCAATGGTAAAACAACAATGTCAAAGGGTTAAAAATGTGTAGGAAAGACTTTTGAGTAGGTAGGTAAATGCTCCTAGTTACTTGATCAAACTTGCAAAACATCCTTGCTATTTTCAAAAAAACACATCACAACACAATTTCAAAACATTTCCCAAAACAAAACTTTCAAACATTGAAACATTTTTCAAAAGACAAACACCTTTGTATACATTCAAACAAGAATCATTACAAACGTTTCCACAACGAAGGCCTCTTTTCAAAATACTTTCAAAACCACACACAAAAGCACCATTTCAAACAATTGAAAAGCAAAAGCAAGTGATCTAAAACAAGTAACTAAGAGCCCATGGAAAACCATGGATGAAAAGGATGCTAGAACCTTCCCTTTTCATAATATACCCCCCGAACCCAAGAAAACATCTCAAAGGTCTTTCCTGTGCTTTTTGACCTTTCCTTTGGATAAATAAAAAGTCGGTGGCGACTCTTGCTAAACCGAAACATTTGCGAACACAAACGCAAAACCTCAAGTCAGTTCTCCCACCGCATCACAGAACTGGCGACTCTACTGGGGAAATAACTAAAAGTGGGGTTACCTTAGGGTTTAGATCACCTTTACATGCTTATATTGCTTGACTTAATTGCTTTACATTTGGTTCTATTGTTTGGGTTTGAATCCTCTACCCAGATTTGGGAAACATTCATAGGTAAATAGCAATACATTGTGGAAACTGTGCAGGGTATACCGACATGGTTGAAGCAATAACTATATTAGTGCGACATATTTGTGGGTACCGATAGCCTTTGAGTTAATCAAAGAGAATATGGGGCCGCTGAGTGATGTCATGAAGCACTAATGGACTTTTAGGAACTTTACTTGACCATCTTGGCCTTTTTAGGGGTAGTGAGATGACCGGCTTTGGTGCAGTCCGAAGTTGGTAGATACTCGATACTACACTCATTACGGGTTGTTTTCTTGGAATATTTCGGTCGCCAGTTAAGTGGATAAACTGAAACAATGAACACAAAATAATCCAGTGATATTGAGCTCCTTAGAACCCGGTTACTATTTATAGGACAGGTTGAGCCAACTAAACTTCAAGAGGGTACTTACCTATGAAACCCCATACAAGCCTGAAACTAGGATCTTGTGTGATTTGTTTGTACATATATACTTGTGCATAACATCATGGACATCATGAAGCATCATATGCATCCACTAACCATTTCAAGGATTTGAATCTTCATCTTTGTTCCTGTTTTATAGGTAATGGAATCACTTCGCAGGAAAACAATCCAAGTCAACCTTGTGAGAATTCCTCCTCAACTCAAGGAGCTAACTTCAAGGATTCCTGAGAATTCTCCATTCACCGAGAGGCATGGCCGTCTTCTCAACTTAGTCAACACAAACACTGAGGAAGACATGGTGAAAGTTCTCTTCCAGTTCTTTGACCCCCTACACCACTGCTTCACATTTCCTGATTACCAGCTTGTGCCTACTTTGGAGGAATTTTCTCAATTCTTGAGGATTCCTATTCTCCATCAACTACCCTACAACGGTACGGAAAGAGATCCAAAGCCTGAAGATGTTGCTCAAGCCTTACACTTGCAACCATCTGATATCATAGGCCATTGAGAAACTAGGAGTGGTGTGAAAGGCTTCTTGTCAAAGTTTCTGTTTGAGAAGGCCCAAAGCTGTTGGAATTCATTGGACTTACAAGCTTTTGAGGAGATTGTGGATCTTCTCATATATGGGTTGGTCTTGTTCCCAAACCCTGACCAACTTATAGATGTCAGTGCTGTCAAAATCTTCATGGCTCGCAACTCGGTGCCTACATTGCTTGGGGATATCCTCCACTCATTTCACACACGAAAAATGAGAAAAAGAGGTGTTCTCATGTGCTGTACTCCTCTACTAGAAAGGTGGTTTACTTCTCACCTTCCTCAATCAGTTTTAAAGAATGAGTAGGGTTTGAGGTGGTCATAACGATTGATGACTCTTACACATTAAGATGTTCATTGGTGTTCTCGGTCCAGAGAAAATGTTATCATCATTGATCGTTATGGGGAATTCCCTAATGTCCCACTACTAGGCATTAGGGGAGGCATTACCTACAACCCCTGCTTGGCTCTGAGATAGTTTGGGTATGCCCTAAGGGATGGCCCTCATGACATGCTGATTCCAGACTTGGTTTTTGACTTCGATAACGACGATCAAGGACTTCAACAAAGGTTTATCCGAGCTTGGAGGATGCCCAACAAAGTGGACAGTAAGACCTTGGGACACAAGAATTCCATCCCCCTTGAGCCTTATCTCAAGCGGGTACGAACCCGTGCCCAAAGTCTTATGATACCTTACCCCTACATACTTCCTGTGATCAAAGATCCTGTTATGGAAGGAGAGGCACCATACACCCTCCTACATCCTGACATGCCAACATCACTTGAAGATTTACAAAGGAGTTGGATACAGCTCAAGGGAGAACGCGATATGTTTGAAGCCCAATTCTACGCCAGTGAGAAGAAGGTTTTGGAACTTACTCGCCAACTTCACCAAGAGCAGACTCTCAACACCTACATAGAACCAAAGAGGATGCACAACGTCTTTTTGCATTAGAATTTTGTATTATTTTGCCCATGGGGCATTTATGTACTAACGAATTCTTCTTATTAATATGACGTGTGTTCTTTTTGTTTGCAACAAATTTGAATTTTTGAATCCTTGAATGCATTACATGAAGAACATATCATTCATCATATGCATAAGCAGGTCTTCACACCAGGTTTCCTTATCTCTCTGCTGTTTATTTCAGCAAGATGGATATAGAGCAGACAGTCAAATACTTACAAGTGCAGAATTCACAGTTCCAACAGTTACTCATAACCTTGGCTAAGGGTCAAGAGGAGCTCAAAACTCTACTGGAAAAGGAAAAGGAGAAAAAGAAAAAGAAGAGGGTTGGTGTGGCTACCATGGGTTGAAGATTCGAAGGTCAAGCTAGAAGGGTCCTGGATTTCTCCTCGACATCTGATGAAGGGGTTGGAAAGGGTAAAGGAACTGCCGTGCAATCTGAGTCTGAAGAAGAAGATGAGGAGGAGGATGAAGACTATTCTAAGCAGCAGTACCCTCCGGCAGACGACAAGTATAAAAATCTGGAAGAGCGTCTGGCAGCTATGGAGGTACAAAGAGTGCCTGGGCTGGACTTCGAGGAGCTAGGTTTGATTGTTGGGATTGTCATTCCCCCTAAGTTCAAGGTGCCTATATTTGCTAAGTACGATGGTTTGTCTTGTCCAAAGATGCATCTGCGGTCTTACGTCAGAAAAATCCAACCGCATTCTTCTGATAAAGATCTATGGGTTCATTTCTTCCAAGACAGTCTTTCAGGGACACAGTTAGATTGGTTTTACCAGCTAGAGAGGTCTGAAGTGCACAATTGGGAGGATTTGGCTGCTGCCTTCTACAAACAATATCAATATAATGCGGATTTAGCACCAACCCGTACTCAATTACAGAGTATGGGCATGGTCTCAAATGAAGGTTTCAAAGAGTATGCCCAGAAATGGAGAGATTTGGCGGGACGAGTACAACCACCACTATCTGAGAGGGAGCTGGTAGATATGTTCTTGGGTACACTGTTAGGCCCCTTTTTCAATCACCTGATTGGAAGTTCGTCTGCGGGGTTCATCGAGTTAATTCTGACCGGTGAGAGAGTTGAAGCCGGAATCAAGAGCGGGAAAATTCAAAAGGATGCATCTGCTTCCGCTGCCATCAAAAAGACCTTTCCAGCAAAGAAAGAAGTCTCAGCTGTCTACTCCCAAAGAAGTCAAGGAAGAGTTGAGCGCCGACCAGCGGTGGGGGATGTAATGATTCAGAAGTCTGCAGCTGATCAGCCTCGAAACAATCAACCCAAAACCAACCAAGCAAGGGTGGAAACGCCTCCATGACAATTCACTCGGATCAACATGACACCCGCTCAGGTTCTCCCTCATCTTTTGAAGTTAAACCTTGCAAGTTTGAATGAGGCACCGAAGAATCCGAATACATCTTCCCCTTACTACCATTCAAATGCGAAGTGTGCTTATCATTCAGACAGCCTGGGGCATGACACCAACAATTGTTGGGCCCTCAATAATAAGATTCAGGATTTGATAGATGCTAAAGAAGTGGAATTCTACGCCCCTTAAAAGCCTAACGTGATCTCTGCTCCAATGCCAAAACATGGTCACAATGTCCATGCTGTTGAAGAGGATCTTTTTGTTGCTACTGTTGATGATTTGATGACTCCGCTACCGATAATCAAGATGAATTTTTTGAAGGCTGGGATTTTCCCAGGTTGTAAAGAAGATTGTTGTATTTGTTCCTCCTTACCAACCGACTGTCCGCTGTTGAAGTTAGGCATCCAACACCTAATGGATAACCAAGAGATCCTTTTTGAAAAGACTCCTGTTACACCGACTCCTGTGAATGATGTTTCTATAATTACCATATCCACCAATCTTTCCAAGGTCTCCAAAAGACCTGTTAAGATTACATCTGATCCGAAGATTTTACCTTTGAAGATAACTATGCTGGGGCCTATCCCGTACAAGTCCAACAAATCAATACCGTGGAACTATGGGGGAGAGATCTTCTACCATGGTGTTAAGCAAATTGAATCGACCGAAGATAGTTCTGATGAAGAGACTTCCGACATTGGAAACATTGCCGAAACGAGTAAAATCACCCGCAGTGGAAGAATTTTCTCTCTGGAGATTGTGCCTCCAAAGGAAATCTTCAGACCCTCCTCCACTCCTAAGGTTACCCCTGCACCGGTCAACATATCTGCGAGAACTCCAGTTATTGAAGAAGTTGTAATTCCTGAAGTTGTCCCCTCTGCTGTTGCTGATGATAGAGGGAAAGGGATCCAAGAAGAGCCCGTCAGGACGAGGGCTCATCCGTTGATCATCCCTGAGACCTCTCAAAAAGAAGTGGAAGAGATTTTGAAAATAATCAAGAAAAGCGATTATAATATTGTGGAGCAACTGGAGAAAACCCCCTCAAAGATCTCTATGCTGGACTTACTGCTTTGTTCAGAAGCTCATGCCAAAGCTTTGATCAAATTCTTAAAGACGGCCCATGTGCCCCAGGAAACCTCTGCGGACCAGTTCCATGAATGTGTAGCTAGCCTAACAGTTGATAACAGTCTAGGATTCTGCGATGTTGATCTAACGATCAAAGGGAGGAAACATAATGACGCTTTGCATGTCTCGGTAGAATACAGAGGGACTACTCTAGCACATGTTCTGGTAGACACTGGTTCTTCACTGAACGTCTTACCCAAGAAGGCATTGGATAGGCTAGATTGTGAAGGTTTAACCTTGAAGCCCAGTAACATCATTGTCAGAGCCTTTGATGGTTCTAAACGGATGGTCCATGGGGAGGTGGACATCCCGATTAAAGTGGGTACTGAAACCTTCAATTCCACATTCTATGTCATGGACATTCGTCCCTCCTATTCTTGCTTATTGGGAAGACCCTGGAATCATCATGCTGGAGCCGTTACTTCTACTATGCATTAGAAGCTCAAGTACCCTGTTCAAGGGGAAATTGTGACAGTTCGCGGTGAAGAGGAATACATGATAAGCCATCTTAATTCTTTCCGCTATGTGGAATTGGATGGTGAATTCATCGAAACCCCCTTTCAGCATTTTGAGGAGGTATCTCAGGAGATTGCGGTAACCAAGACAGTGCCTCCTGTACCCATGATTACCCAACCTCCGCCTCAGATGTCGTCACTCAAAGATGCAAAGGTTGTGATTGAAGAAGAAGGAAGCACAATCTGGGGGAAACTTCCCGATTTTCTGTTTAAATCTGATAAATTTGGCTTGGGTTTCACTGCTGCTAGTCAAAAGGCTGTGCGTCGCTCCCGGGCTGGAGGGCCACCAGTGAAGATCACCCATCATGGAGTCAATGCTTTGGAGGATGGTGAAGAGGAGAGCAATCTAGAAGACTGGATTTTCCCTACCGTTGAAGGAGGCTTGTGCAATTAGGAGGCAAAGGATTTTGTTCCCATTACTTTCATCAATCAGTAATTTATCTTTCAAACATTTTTGTTGGTTTGTAATAATTCTTAAGCAATTCGTACACTTTTAACCTTGTGCCTTACCCGAGGCATATAGGTCCATTTGTAAGGGTTTGATTTTTCATCTTCATATGTCATTTTAATGAATCATGGACGTTTTCACATATAAATTTTTGTGTTCATTTTCTTTCTTTTTACATTTTATTTGTTTAAAGGTGGCTATCCCTTACACACACCCACACTCACCAATGCAGGTACCCATCCATTCCGGATTCCATGGGTAACAATTCTGATATGGCCTTCAATGACTCTGAAGATCTGGTCTACCATGCCGAATACGAAGGTGATGAATACTGTGAAGTGCCTGGAGAATTGGCTAGACTGATACAACAGGAAGAAATGGCTATTATACCTCACGAGGAGTTGTTAGAGACAATCAACTTGGATACAGAGGAAGACAGAAAAGAAGTTAGAGTGGGTGCCGACCTAGAGCCAAGTGTCAAGGAGCGCTTAGTTCAGCTGTTGAATGAATATGTTGAGATTTTCGCCTGGTCCTACGAAGACATGCCGGGACTTGATACAGATATTGTGGTTCACCATCTCCCTACAAGAGAAGACTGTCCACCAATTAAACTGAAAGTTCACCGCATGAGGCCCGACATGTCTGAAAAGATCAAAGCTGAAGTGATGAAGCAGTTCAATGCTGGCTTTCTTGCTGTTACATCCTATCCACAATGGGTTGCTAACATTGTGCCCGTGCCTAAGAAGGACGACAAAGTCAGAATGTGCGTGGATTACAGAGACTTAAACAGGGCTAGCCCTAAAGATGACTTTCCACTACCGCACATTGACATCTTGGTTGACAATACAGCTCAATACAAGGTATTTTCTTTCATGGATGGATTTTCAGGCTATAACCAGATCAAAATGGCACCTGAGGACATGGAGAAACTACTTTTGTTACACAGTGGGATACATTCTGCTACAAAGTGATGCCATTCGGACTGAAGAATGCCGGGGCAACCTATCAACGCACCATGGTGGCCTTGTTTCATGATATGACACATCATGAGATAGAGGTCTACGTAGACGACATGATAGCCCGTTCACAAACAGAAGAAGAACACCTCGACCATCTGCAAAAGCTGTTTGTCAGGTTGAAAGAGTACAAGCTCAGACTGAACCCTAACAAGTGCACTTTTGGAGTTAGGTCCGCTAAACTCTTGGGTTTCATAGTCAGTAACAAAGGCATCGAGGTTGATCCTGCCAAAGTCAAAGCTATACAAGAAATGCCTGCCCCTCGCACTGAGAAGGAGGTCAGAGGTTTCTTGGGACGCCTAAACTACATTGCAAGGTTCATCTGTCACCTAACATCTACCTGTGAGCCAATCTTCAAGCTGTTGAAGAAAGATTAGATGGTTAAATGGAATTATGACTGTCAAGTTGCTTTCGATAAAATCAAGGAGTATTTGCTAGAACCTCCTATCTTGATGCCATCCGTTGAAGGAAGGCTGCTAATCATGTATCTGACCGTCCTGGAGAATTCAATGGGGTGCGTACTGGGCAAACATGACGAGTCTGGCCGAAAAGAGCATGCCATTTATTACCTTAGCAAAAAGTTCACCGAATGTGAGACCCGATACTCACTACTCAATAAAACTTGCTGCGTTTTGGTATGGGATGCTCGCCGGCTAAGGCAGTATATGTTGACTCATACCACTTTGCTGATCTCTAAGATGGATCCGATCAAGTACATCTTTGAAAAGCCTGCTCTATCTGGAAGAATCGCTAGATGGAAGATGATCCTCACCGAGTATGATATACAATACACGACCCAAAAATCTATAAAGGGGAGTGTGCTAGCCGATCATCTGGCCCATCAAGCTATCGAAGATTACCAATCCATGAGGTTCGACTTCCTCGACGAGGATATCATGACTTTGAGCAACATTGAAGAAAATAGACCATATGACAGACCTGAACAAGGATCCCGATGGACCCTGTACTTTAATGGTGCCTCCAATGCACTTGGCAATGGTATCGGTGCGGTACTTATCTCTCCAGAAGGTTTCCATACACCTTTCACTGCTAGACTCTGCTTCAGCTGCACCAACAACATGGTCGAGTATGAAGCTTGTATCTTTGGTCTTAAGGCTGCTATTGACTGGGGAATCAAATGTTTGATTGTATTTGGGGACTCAGCTTTGGTTATCAGTCAAATCAAAGGAGAGTGGGATACTAATCATCCAAACCTCATCCCTTACAAAGAACATGTCTTAACATTGTTACCACATTTTGAGCAGATCACCTTCGAGCACTTCCCACGAGAAGAGAATCAGCTAGCACATGCGCTAGCTACAATGTCATCCATGTTTAAACTTAACTGGGATAATGAGGCTCCCCAAATCACCATTGAATAAATGGACGAACCTGCACATTGTCACGAGATTAACACAGAAGAAGTAGTGGACCGACCATGGTTTCATGACGTCAAAAGGTATCTCGAAGCACAAGAATACCCTGAAGGAGTTTCGGTCAACGACAAAAAGTTCTTAAGGAGGTTCTCAGTTAAGTTCTTCCTAAGAAATTGTATCCTATACAAGCGCAATCATGATTACATCCTGCCCCGTTGTGTGGATAAGGTCGAAGCTGAGCAGATCATGGCTGAACTGCACAATGGTACCTTTGGCACCCACTCAAGCGGTCATACAATGGCTAAGAATATTCTACGGGCATACTATTACTGGTTTACCATGGAAGCTGACTGCCATCAACATTCCCGTACTTGTCACAAATGTCAAATCTATGCTGACAAGGTACACATACCTCCAGTTCCTCTCAATGTCTTAACAGCTCCTTGGCCATTCGCGATGTAGGGAATCGACATGATTGGAGAGATCAAGCCTACAACATCCAATGGACACCATTTCATCCTGGTGGCCATTGATTACTTCACCAAGTGGATCGAAGCAGCTTCCTTCGCATCCGTTACAAAGAATGTTATTGCCCGCTTTATGAAGCAGAACCTCATTTGCCAGTATGGTATCCCTGACAGAGTCATCACTGACAACGGTATAAACCTAAACAACACTATGATCACCGCTCTGTGCGAGCAGTTCAAGATTCAACATCACAATTCATCTCCCTATCGGCCAAATATGAACGGTGTTGTCGAAGATGTGAACAAAAATATCAAGAAGATCATTCAAAAGATGATAGTCACCTACAAGGACTGGCATGAGATGTTACCGTTTGCTCTGCACGGGTACCGTACCACGGCACGAACATCAACTGGGGCAACACCCTATTCTTTGGTATACAGAATGGAAGTTGTTTTACCTATCGAGGTTCAGATTCCCTCCTTGTGAATCATGAAAGATGCTGGTTTGAGTGAAGAGGATTGGATTCAGACCCAGCTTGATCAACTAAACTTGATTGACGAAAAGCGACTTACTGCTGTTTGCCATGGTCAGGCGTATCAGAAACGAATGATCAAGGCTTTCAACAAGAAAGTCAGGCGCCATGTATATCAAGTCGGGGATCTTGTAATCAAGCGGATCATCTTGCCGCACAGTGATCCCAGGGGAAAATGGACTCCTACCTACGAAGGACCATTTGTGATCAAAAACATCTTTTCTGGTGGGGCAATGATCCTGACCACCATGGACGGTGACGACCTGCCGCACCCTGCGAACGCAGACATAGTCAAAAGATACTATGCATAAATGACCCGACAAGTTGAAAATCCGAAAGGGCGACTTGGGCAAAAAAGGGTTTCCCGGTGAATCGAAAACCCGAAAGGGCAGTTCAGGCAAAAATTAGGGATAAATAAAAAAAAATTGTACACCCGGCAAGTTGAAAACCCGAATGGGCAACTTGGGCAAAAAAGGGTTTCCCGGTGGATCGAAAACCCGAAAGGGCGGTCCAGGCAAAAGTTAGGGAATTAAAGCGTATGACTATGTCTCGTCGGATCACTTTAAGGATAATCTCTTCACCATACAAGCTCCTGGCTTCTAATCAATCCAGTCATCTTCGGACGAAGCAACGAATGGACAAGATACTCAGAGTTACGAAGGCTATAGCAGAATGGGAACCCCATGGAATTTTTGCACATAGCCATCTTTCTTTGTATAAATTTTTCTCAATTTTTATGACAACCTTCTCTTACTAGGATGCCTGTCTCCTTTGTACAAATACTTACACAAAGTTAATACAAAGATATTTCAAAGTGCAAAAAACTATTTGCCTTTTCTTTTTCTTTACACTTGTGTTTTATTTGAAACGTCTAATGGTTTATTAAATAAGCATATGCATTTGAATATAATCACGGTTTACAAATAAATGAAATGTGAAAGAATAATTACTGACAGCTTGGAAGTATAGGAAAACGTCTTTAGGCTATCCCAAGAGAAATTCCCCTGCAATACATCATCTAGATCCCCAGTGGAGCTAAAACCTTGAAGTACATATCCCCAGCGAAATTAAATTTTAGAATCCTCGCCAGAGTCGAATCTTCAAACTCCCAATCCCCGGCGGAGTCATATTTTCAAACCCTTAACCCACCATCAGAGTTAAGTTTTCAAAACTCCCAATCCTCAGCGGAGCAAAACTTTGGTTCATAAATCCCCAGCGAAGATGAAACCTTCTTCCCCAACAAAGTCAAATTTCCAACTACCAATCCACAACAGAAACCATCCAATTTCTCCAGATTCCCCAGCAAGTTGTCTTAAAGTCTGAGAATCAACCAGATAACAATTAACTTTTATCCCCAACCTCCGGATAATTCCCCAATAGATTGGCATACAACCCAAACTCTTGAATTTGTTCCAAACAGGAATAAACCTCTTCCCCCAGAGTCTTGAACTTATCCTCTCAGCAGGATAGCTTACTCTCCAGCAGTATAGCTACTCCCCACCGAGTTTTTACTCCCCAACAGAATGAAGATTCTCATTTTTAACTCCTCAGCTTGAAGTCCCCAGGGATTTATTTTCCCCTAGCAGATTGAAGATTCTCATTCTCGGTTCCCCAATGAAGTTACCCGAGTCTTCATAACTCCCCAACATGGTTTTGCCAGAATTATTTAATCCCCTACAGATCGAAGATTCTCATTCTCACTTCTCCAGTGAAGCCCCAAAGGTTTCAATTTCCCAGGAGATCAAAGATTCTCATTCTTAATCCTCCGTAGAAGCCATCAAAGTCTTCCTTATTCTCCAGCAGATTAAGGTATTCCTGTTATCTAATCCCCAGTAGAGTTCATCAGAATTTTCCTTATTCCCCAGCCGAGTAAGGATTCCCATTGTGTAATCTCCAGCCATAGTCATCAAAGATCTCTGGATTCCCCAAGCAGGTTTCTCAAGCAGACTTGAAGGATCTATATCCCTAGGAAAGTCATGAAGGATTCCCACATCCCCACAGAAGTTGTCAAAGTTCTTGTTATCCCCACAAGTTACAAAGGATTTTCTATCCCCACCAGTGGTCCAAGGATTTCTCATCCTCAGCAATCAAAGATTTTGAATCTCTAGCAGCGGTCAAGGATTTATTTTCCCCGGCAGCAGTCAAAGATTTTATTATCTCCATCCATCAAGGATTTATTTTCCTCAGCAAGACAGCTAATCAGCTTACATGCACATACATTACATTCATATATCATAAACATTGATAAAACACGTGTTATTGCATCATACATTCATGCAACATAACTTTATGTTTCACCTAACATTTTACCCTTTTTCAGGATAAGATTAAAAGCTATCTTTAACAAATATTCAAAGATTTCAGATACAGTACGGATACACTCCAAGACATGGAAGTCATTCTGCTACTCATTCAGATCTCTTATTCAGATACAGTATGGATGCACTCCAAACACGAATGTCATTCTATTACTCATTTAGACTTCAACAATCAGATACAGATTAGATACGCTCCAGAAACGGAAGCCATTCTATTTCTCATTCAGATTCAACTATCAAATTCAAGACCAGATACACTTCAGACACGGAAGTCATTCTGTTACTCATTCAAATCTCTTATTTAGATACAGTATAGATAGACTCCAGACACGAAAGTCATTCTGTTACTCATTCAAATCTCTTATTCAGATATAGTATGGATACACCCCAGACACGGAGGTCATTCTATTACTCATTCAGAATGTCAAGTCAAGTTACAATACGGATACACTCCAGACACGAAAGTCATTCTGCTAATCATATAGATCTCAACCTCAAGATACAGTCTAGATACGCTCCAGACACGGTAGCCATTCTGTCACTCATTCAAACTTTTCCCCAGCTCAGAGATGCTCCATACACGAACGTCATTATGTCGCCTATTCAGATACAATACAGATACACTCCAGACACGGAAGTCATTCTGTTATTCAATCAAGAATCAAATCCTGTTACAGCTTGGATATGCTCTAGACACGGACGCCATTCCCTTGCTCATACATATCATATCTCCAAATACAACTCAGATACGTCCCAGATACAGATACCATTCTGATTTTCATTCTCCTGATTTTCAACAAACATTTTTGGATGGCATCTCTAAGCCCATATCCAGCAAGATTCTATCATCTCCAAATGGAATCTTTAATCCCATTCCCTCAACATTTTGATGAGTGCAAATTTACGGGCACTCTAGTGTCCAATCATCTTTTACCTTCGAGTCACGAAAGGCAAAATTCGACAATCTAACTCTTCAGGTTCAAGAAGATTGAACAGGGGAAGCTATTGTACCCCAAATTTGCCCTCTCATTTTATCAAGTTTTCCCCTCACAAGACTCTTTGGACCCCAGACAGGATTAGGGTTTGCTCTGCTCAAGACATCTCCTTGCACTATTGACCTGAAATTAGGGTTTGAGTTTGCACAGGGATTTTTGGACTTCCAATGCCTAATGTGACTTTCATACTTCATGTTGGACTTATAAGATTTTCCATACCAAGTTTTAAGCCTTGAATCAAATTTTTGCCCAGTCAATTGGACAGTTGACCTAGAAATCAATTGTATTGGGAAAAAGTCAATTGTGGCCAATTTACAGTCAAACCTCACAATTTTTGATCCACATCAACATTATGGACTCATATGAACCATTTGATCAAGTTTGGACCATAACTCCTCCAGAAATTTGATCAGATCATCAAAAGGGCAAAATGGTCATTTTTAGGGTTTTGAATACAGAAGGGCAATTTCTGATTTTTCACCTAGCCAATGGAAAATTTGGTTCAAGCATGGATTCAAGGACTCAATTGCATCATCTTTACCTAATCACAAGGTTTAAAAGATCTCAAAAGCATTGGATTGACAAATGAATTTTCCAGTCAACTGATCAAAAATCAACTGTACACTAAAAAGTCAAACATTGACTTTTTGGTCAAAATCAAGTGCCAAGGGTCATTTTTCATCAAGATGTGTCAAAACATGAAACTTGTTCATCAAGAAACCTAATTTTTCAAATTAGGGTTTGAAATGGAAAACTTTCATAACTTGGAAATTTTCTAAGTTATGAAAATTTCTTATTTTTTCCCAACTTTTCCCAACTTTTTCACCATGATGCAATTGGATTCAAAGAAAACTTCAAACATGAAAGTTGTAGTCCTCCACAAAATCTACAACTTTTATTCACAAAGTTTTCCCAAAAGATGCTTGGATCTCAAGTTATGATTTTATGAATAGAGGTCCAAAAACTTTCTAACTTAGTGAAATTTTGCCCTAGTTTAGGCAGGATTTTGACCTATCTTCATGGAAATTTTTCACCTAGTTCCTATTGGAATATCAAAATGAATTTCAAATATGGATTGTAAAGCATGTTACAATATTTCCAAAATGTCCAAGAACTCTCCAAAATCATTTGTGGTTAGGGAGAATCGAAGGTTTGAATTTGGCAAAATGTCACTTTGAATCATGGCATTTTTCATGTTGCTACAAGTTGCAAATTCTATCCAGCCTTGCTTGTACTTGTTTACAGGTCCTTAAAACCTTCCACACTCAAAAATTGAATGCAAACTCAATGGATTAAGGCATTGTTCTGATCAAGGAAGCATTATACAAAGGATTAATCTAAAAATGGCAAAAAGTTAACAATGCCATTTTGATAAAGCATGCTTTATGTCAATTTGATTATCTTGAGCCATACACCCAATCTTTTGAAGCAAGATAACTCCACAAACTTAGGGCAAAGTACAACAACTTTGTGCAGCTAAGAAGGAGGCCTGTACAGGCCATAGCATGGTTACTTCTCACTTTTGCTTCAAAACCAAGAAACCTTGCAAAAGATCAATAACTCTTGCATCTGTTATAACGAAGTGTTGTAAACATTTCAAACAAGTTTTGCATATTGCCTAAGGTCAGAAACACGAGCTAGCCAGTCCTCAAACACCCTTGTACACCAAAACACCAAAATCTTGTAAAACAGGGCAGGTTCTGTATTTTGATTTCCAAATCACAAACCACTCGTGCGTTTTGCTTGCAACCAGTTCCAACACACTCCATACAACCTACCTAAACTATCCCAACCATTCCCAAGCCACTGTAAATCCATTTACTCACTTCAAAATTTTCAAATTCTGACTTTGCAGATTGAGTTCTACAGAGAGATTCAAGCAAGTTCAAAGCAAACTAAGCATTGGGGAAGGTCAAAGGAACTTCAAGCAAGCTCACAAGTATCTCAGGCCCCACTGAAAACCCCTACATTGCCATACTCGAGCTTGACTGAAACAGGTAAAGTTCAAACTTCTATCTCTCTATTTAGGAAACATTAGGCTTAGGTTTGGGAATAAAAAATGTAGTCCTCATTGCCCTTGAGCTGTACATATGCATAGAATTCATTTAAGTTAACTGAGCTGGGAGAATTTGAATGATGAACTTTCTGAAAAACCTAGGTTAGAAATTAGGGCCATAGAAATTCTCTCTGGTCTTTGAGAGTTAGGTTAAGTTTTTTATATGGTTAGAATCGTATGATCATGCTCTATAACTTTCATGTTGCAAGTTTTTGTTTTTAAGCACAAATGCAGGAGATACGAACATTGAACATTGGCGCGTGTTCTTGCTATCTCAAGGACAGGGATGAAGGAATCTGGGTTGGGCCTGGCAGTTCCTTGCTACTTGCACCCCTTGGCTTGCTGTTGACACCCCCTTGGCCCATTTCATTATTTTTTTGTATTTTTCTATTTCTATTTACATTTCTGACTTTATTTTATTTTTCTAAACATTAAAAATTACCAAAAATATTTTCTTAAATTTTCATATTTTATTTTATTATTTTTATTATTTTTTCTAGCATAAAAATAATTTCTTAAATAATATACTTTTATTTTCTTAAATAAAAACTTGTAAATATTATAAAAATATTATATATTTTTATTTTTATTATTTATACATATAAAATAATATTTTATCACACATTTTTATTTTTTAACATTTGTATACATTTTATTTATTTTCTTGGTCATAAATGAATAATACATAATATATATATTTTCTTAAAACAAATTAGGGTTTCCACCCTTAATAAAAATAATCAATATCATTTTTCTTATTTTTGATACATTAAATAATTTATGTTTACATACATAAAAATAATACAAAAACATTTTTTGCATATTTATAATATATTGCATATTTATTTAATTGTCCATTTAAATATTTGCTTATTTATTATTTGTACAAAGAATTCAATATGGTTGTAATAGTTGAATTAGGTTTTTTATTTTCTTGCAAATATCCCCCTATTCAAACTTGTATCCCCCTCCCCATATCAATGTTGTAATAATCGTAGATTTACTTTTACGCACTTTATAGCTTTCAAATATGCATGATAGAAAGATTAGGGTTTGTATGCAAAAATCCAAAATCAAAACAAATAGCATGACTAATACAAGACAAAAATGCATGAAAATGATAACACAATGCACACAAACACCCTTAGGGTTTCATCCACTTGTTGCCTTTAAAATGGCCATGGTATGCATGCTAGGTGTCTTGGCAAAACAAATCAAAAACAAAAGATCATAGTCCCTCGATGACGCTATCTTGGTTGCCTATACAAAAATGATCTAGACCCTCAAAAAATTTCTAAGATACTTAGCACAATTGCTATCATGGTCATACGATGACCCGCGCCTGTCCCGTTTAACATCCAAACACAAGGTTGTTTACCAAATGCAATGGTAAAACAACAATGCCAAAGGGTTAAAATTGTGTAGGAAAGAATTTTGAGTAGGTAGGTAGATTCTCCTAGTTACTTGATCAAACTTGCAAAACATCCTTGATATTTTCAAAAAAACACATCACAACACTATTTCAAAACATTTCCCAAAAAAAAAACTTTCAAACATTGAAACATTTTTCAAAAGGAAAACACCTTTGTATACATTCAAACAAGAATCATTACAAAGGTTGCCACAACGAAGGCCTCTTTTCAAAATACTTTCAAAACCACACACAAAAGCACCATTTCAAACAATTGAAAAGCAAAAGCAAGTGATCTAAAACAAGTAACTAAGAGCCCATGGAAAACCATGGATGAAAAGGATGCTAGCACCTTCCCTTTTCATAATCTACCCCCCGAACCCAAGAAAACATCTCAAAGGTCTTTCCTGTGCTTTTTGACCTTTCCTTTGGATAAATAAAAAGTCGGTGGCGACTCTTGCTAAATCGAAACATTTGCAAACACAAATGCAAAACCTCAAGTCAGTTCTCCCACCGCATCACAACTTGAAATATCAGAAAGATCGAGCTATGCAAGTCAATTCCGACCACTTCGACAAAAAGTCATCTGCAAGTTTTCTCATGACGCAGCGTGAATTTCGTTAAAATGGGATGATTAAATTCAAGACCGTTCTGGAAGAATTTAGTCAGAATACTTGGAATTTTCTTTATTTGAATTCAAGTGTTAATTAAGTAAAAGCTACTAAGAGATCTCATTCAAGAATAATCGTTCATCTCATTAGATATTTATTCAAGATTATTTTGTGTGATTATTTTGGTGGGTTACATCATGACTATTTGAATTCACATGAAGCATTTATTCAAGAAGATGTTGGAAAAAGAAATTTGATTCAAACTTGTCACTCATCACAAGAATAAATACATGATGGGCACAAGATTAATTCATGTAATTTATTTGAATCTCTAATAAAAAATGCAAGATTCAAGTCTTAAGGCTTGCATTTTTGGTTTATTCATAATTCAACAATACATTCAAGTACCAATCAATTATTTTCCAAATTCAAATGGAAGACTTTGAATTTTATCAAGACATATCAAGATTCAAAGTTGTTTACAATTACAAGGGAATTTAGATTTATATTGAAGAATAAGTACCCATTCATGTTACAATTTATTTGGATTAATCATTACAAAGTTACAAAAGAAATTAAAGTTTGTACATGAAAATCAAGCTATTATTTCTTGCTCCAATAGCAGCCTCAATGCTGCCCATTTTTCCAACCCTACTTTAATACAATAACAGTCTAATTCTTGGGTATTTTGTTGTCCAATAATAGCAGTAGAAAAGAGTCCCAATGCTGTTCATTTTCACCAGCCTTGTTCAACAAAAACCAGTCCATTTTTGTGGTATCTTGCTGTAAAAAAAACTATTGTAAGTCAGTACAAAACAACCTGCAAATCAGTGCAAAACTGTTGTAAATCAGTCTGCTCCAACCTGTATCGTAACAACCATAAATTTGCATCAAAATGGCTAAAGAAAATTGTGTGAAAAAGTATCAAAACAGTAGGCAAAAACAATTCAAAAACTTATCAGATTTTCCTCCAAATCTCACTCCAATGTGCCTATAAAAGGACCTTGTATGAGGAGGAAAAAAAGAAAAAAAAACACAAAGGGGAAAATCAGAAAAAACACACACAGAAAATTCAAAGGAGAAGAACAACAAAAAAACTCAGTAGAGAGGAAAAAATCAGAAGAACATAGCAAATTCAAGGAGAGAAACTTATTGTCTTTTAGAAGCCCCATCGGAGAGGCTCCGATGGGTATTTTTTTCTTCTTCCTCTCTATCTAATTCTGCATATATTCATGTTTGAATCATCTTCTGCGCCTTTTTTTTGCCATGCGACGCTTGCCTTATCATACCTTCTTTGCTGTATTTTCTTTGAGTTGATGCATTTTGTTAGCATTTAAATTTGTTTAGAATTCATAATAATAATAACATTACGGATGAAACGTACGACAATAACAGTACCATATTTATCAGCCTCTTTCAACCTTTCTTTGATTTATTTGGACAACTCAAACACTTCCAGTATCTATTTGTCATATATATATAAACCAATTATTATTAGTTATTACAACCTGCAAGTATCAACCAGAAAATAATTCAGCTAAAGAAAAAAAAAACAAATTTGAAAATATTAGAACAATAGCAATAATGAACACAAATTGTCGTGCTGCCACATCCGTATACTCCCTCTGTTCGTTTCCAGCAGCAACATCAACAACACCTGCAACAACAATAGCTTAGCCTTTTATTGAAACAATGGAACTGACAGAACAACACAGATAAATTCGTAAAAACACTTTAACAAACCTGCTTCAAACATCCAATTTCCGCAAGCAGACCCTCACATTGTATTCTTCCGCGAACTCCACTATAGCAGCTTTACCCAATAGTGCAAAACAACTGATGCTTCATCTATACTTCCACACATTCCTTCTCCCTCTGATTCAGTCGTCCGCAACACCTTCATCCAGTGTCGCTCCAACCTTCCTCCATTTTCATCATCACCGTCATTCTCCAAACACCAATAGCACCCACCTGCTAAAGGATAACAATAAGAAAACAAAATAGCTAGCAAAGAAAAGCAGGTACTAGCAGCGCTCTGTCCCATTTCAAATAATAGAATCGCATCTCCATGTTGCAACGACGCTGACCTGTAAACCAGGTTCTAAACCTGCAGATAAAAATTTCGTCCATAACATTTGTAGCAATAAAAACAAAGCAAAACGGCGGATATGAAAACTAAAAAAATGATTGAATAAGAAACATATTTGACACAATACTCCCCTGTTTATAACTTCATAATTCCCCTTCCAACCCGTCTTCTCACATTCACCTGCAAATGACACAAAAAGAAATAGATTTGAAATTAGATAGTGCCGCTCTCCATCGTGAAACAACCATGATTCGAGTCTGCCTCCATCCCTATTTCAGTGTGTTCGATCCATTGCCTCTCTGTCCGTTTCGATCTCATTTTCATCTTCAAACCTCAATCTCGAATAGCCTTTTCTAACCTCCTCTGAATCCATACACAACCACCATAATCACAATCGCAACAATTACAACCACCATCCAATTTGTACCGCTCCAACCCTCTTACTCGCGGCGAGCCTGTTCCCGTGGACCTGACTCAAATCTCGATGACTCTATCTGCGAAAGGAGGTTGCGGTCGTCCGCCTGGGAGCTTCAGATCTAAGTCTCTCAAGAGTGCTAGCCTTCCTCCAAAGCCCAAATCTGTGTCAACGGGCTTAAACGGCATAGTCGTTCTCCCAAATCCATTCTAAACCGACGGTTATACCTGTTGCTATGATAGGTGGGGTTACTTTACCTGTTGTTAGATCTACCAGGCCAAGAGGCATGCCTAAGAAGTATGTGAAAAGGATCTACTGACCATCTTGCACTTGGTATTAGTATGGAGTCTGATCATTTAATCAACAGTACTGATACCAATGATGATAAAGGTCATGTATTCAACTCTCTGAACAATTCTGGATTCGTACCGAAACAAGGAAGCAATGCCCGAGATCGAAAGAAGTTTTTGTTGTTATTTAACGGTTAAAAGAAGCAAGATGAACAGAGGGAGTAACAGTTCAGTGAAGGTGATAATGTGAGGAGGTTACAGAAGAAAGAGTTGAAATAGATAGAGAGAGAGAGAGAGAGAGGTAACGTGAGCAGAAAGAGAAGAGGTAATTTTGTTGAAATAATAAGTTTTTTTGGTTTTAATTATTGGAAACAATGTTAGCAATTCCCTTTCCCAATGAAATCTACAACGGCGTTGCTTGGCAATATAAGGGTTCCAATTTCTTTGTCCTTGTTCCTTTCATGCTAGCCGGGTCATCCCATTGAGCTGCTGGCCCAATTTCCTCTTGTCGTTTTCCCTTTATAGATTAATAGAAGCATGATAATAAATGAATAGTAATCTGGTACAACTGGCAAAGCACATTACCCATAGTCTTAAAAGCCTGAGCTCAACCCCTGCTGGAGCAATTTTCTTTTATTTTTCTCTTTTAAGTTTTTTCTTTCAACTCCATTAGATTTGATTATATATTAGTTTAGTTTATTATAATTATTATAAAATACAGAAATACATGCTTTTATTTTTTGTTGTTTATTTAATTATTCAAACACATGCTTTTATTTAATTTTTACTGTTTATTTAATTATTCAAACACATGTTTTTATTTAATTTTTGTTGTTTAGTTAATTATTCAAACACATGCTTTTATTTAATTTTTGTTGTTTATTTAATTATTCAAATATATGCTTTTATTTAATTTTTGTTGTTTATTTAAAAATGCATGCTAGTATAAATTAGTCTTCTATTTAATCTTTGGTTATTTAATTGCTCAATTTTCATTTTAATTAACTTTATTCTCGATCGTTTAATCTTTGTATCTTTCGTCCGTTTAAAATCCAAGGGAAATGTTTTGATAACTCCATAAGTAATACGATTGTGCGAATACCCTCATTCATTTTTTTGTTTGTTTACTATTTTTCTAAACTTAAGATAATTTTTCTAAAAACTAAATTTTCAAACTCACACCTTTTAAGCCAAAACTTCGACACTAGGTCGTCGTATCTTCAAAGTCTCGTCCACACCCATTTTTACCAAACAAACCATTTTGACCAAACAAAAAATTTTAGCCAAAAAACATATATTTCAAAAGCTTCCTGCGAAGTACCGCATATGCATTGGGTGATAATACCTTTCCATTGCATAACCAACCCCCGAACTTTAGATCTCTTTCAAAAACGCATTGTATTTTCATTACTTTTAAGTATTATTTTACATTTCATATTTAAGGGTTTTATTTCGCTCTTTTCCCTTTTCCCTTGGAAATAGTAAAGCGTGGTGGCAACTCATTCTTTTGTGGGTCGAGTTAATTAATAGCTCGATCTCTGATTTACCCTGCTACATTTTTTATCGCTATAGAATTGGCTACTCTGCTGGGGACAAATTGACCTCTTGTTGGTCCATCCCTAAGTGGATTAAGCCTAATTTGTCTTATCTGTTTATTTATTGTTTGATTGTTTGATTATATGTTATATATTGTGGTTATTTGGGTGTTAATGATATTTACAAAGGACAAGCCCTATACCCAGACTAAGTTACACTTAAGAATAGGACGGACAGTATAGTCACGTTAACTTTGGGGGAGTAATCCCGAAGAAGGAGACATGAAATCCCCCACTCGGTGGAAGCCCCTTTAAATGTAGTATTTATTTACCGAGTAATCGGGAAGACATGATTGCTTTTGACCTGGGAGCTAGAGAAGTTGAGAACTGTAGAACCCTTAACCCATCTTGGCCTTTTAGGTGTTGTGCGGAGACTATAATAGAGTAATCCAGAAGTAGTTGTCACGCGATGCTACACTCAGACGAGTTTCTCTTGAGAATATTGCTAATTATCGAGTAATTGAGACGTTGGTAATATCCTAAGGAGGAATGTATACTCTGGGAACCTTTAGAACCTTGTTTTACAGGTGTGATTAAACCTTTAGTACATACCTTGGGGTGGCCTTTACCTTTGACTCCATGCGTTGAAACTTTGAACCCCATGTTTTGTTGCATTGTCATTCATTCATGCATTCATAAGCATTATTTTAAACATGTTTTTCAAGGAACTTAAGAATGATTTTTGCAGACATCTCAGGTACTTTTTACCATGGATTTTGGAAAGAAGAAAAAAAATCACTCTGATACTTATGTCATTTTGTAAAACTCTCTGTTCCAAAGTTATAATTTGCTGCTTTTATTAATGAAATGAGTTTTGTTGTTCCAAATTCCTTTACCATTGATGTGTGTAAAGTTATCAAAGTTCTAAAGTTCCTTGAAAACCTACAAATAATCATTTGCATTGCATATCATGCATCATTCAACATTCAATCTTACATGTTTTCTAGAGTCTTATTCTTGCTTCTTTTTCCACTTTGATAGAATCGTCAAGCTATTTCACCAAGATAATACTCGAGCCAATCATCAAAAGAGAATGGAAGATCTAGATAAAAAAATCACGAGCTTCGCGAGGAGGTTACTACTCTTCGTACTAGAATGGAAAAGTTAATGGCTTTGGTGGAAATCTTAATGGCTGCTCAGAATCAGCCATCGACTTCGGCCACTGAGATCCAAGCTTAAACTACTGTGGCTTCTGGGATCATCACTGCTCCAGCATCTTTGACCCAAGTCAACTCTCTGCAACATCAAATGCCGAAAGGTTTTCCATGGGGTATGCCTTAAAATTTCGCGCCAGAAGGGTACCAGCCTACTGTGCAACCCGTGATTCACATAGGTCCGCACTTATTCCAAATAAAAGCTTTTGATGGTTCTAGAAAATCTATCATTGGAGAGGTAGATTTACCTATTCACATAGGGACACACTTATTCCAAATAACCTTTCAGATTACGGATATTGTCTCATCCTATAAATATTTATTGGAACGATCTTGGATCCATGAAGTAGGAGTTGTTACTTCAACCTTGCATCAGAAGCTGAAATTTGTCCATGATGGAAAGGTAGTTATTGTTAATGGTGAGCAAGCTCTGTTGATATCTCATTTGTCTTCCTTTAGCATTGTAGAAGGTGATGAAGCCGCTATTGGAACTTAGTTCCAAGCTTTGTGTGTTGATAATTTAAGGAAAATGTACCCTCAATGGATTGCCAATATTTTTCCAGTACCAAAGAAAGACGAAAAAGTCCACATGTGCGTTGATTATAGAGATTTAAATAAAGCAAGTCCGAAAGATGATTTCCCATTTCCCCATATTGATATGTTGGTCGATATCACATAAAAATTCAATGTTTTCTCATTCATGGACGAATTTTCTGGATACAATCAAATTAGTATGGCTCCTGAGGATATAGAAAAAACAACGTTTATCACACCCCGATGAACATTCTGTTACAGAGTGATGCCTTTCAAGTTGAAGAACGCTGGTGCAATGTACCAAAGGGCTATGAAAATCCTATTCTATGATCTAATGCATAAGGAAATTAAGTATATATTGATGATATGATCTCCAAATCTCAGACTGAGGAAGGTCATACAGAAGACTTGTTAAAGTTGTTTCAGTGTTTGAGGAAGTATCATATTTGCTTGAATCCAAATAAGTGTACTTTTGGCGTTCGTTCAGGAAAGTTGCTAGGTTTCATTGTCATCCAAAAAGGAATTGACGTTAATCTTGATAAAGTTAAGGAAATTCAAGAAATTCCTTCACCAAGAACTGAAAAGTAAGTTAGAGGCTTCCTTGGATGTTTAAATTACATTTCCAAATTTATTTCCCATATGACTGCAACATGTGAACCAATCTTTAAGATGTTTAAGAATGATCGAGGTTGTGTGTGGGTGAATTATTTTCAAAGGTCATTTGAAAGCATTAAAGAGTATCTTCTTGAGACTCCTATCTTGCTCTGTCTGGTTGAAGGAAGACCATTGATTATGTATCTGACTGTCTTGGATAACTCCATAGGTTGTATTTTGGGACAACAAGATGAAACAGGAAGAAAAGAATATGCCATTTATTATTTGAGCAAGAAGTTCACTAATTGTGAGTCACAATATTCTATGCTAGAAAAAATATGTTGTGCTTTGGCCTGGGCGGCAAAGTGATTGCAGCAATATATGTTGAATTACATAACTTGGTTGATTTCCAAAATGGATCTAATTAAGTATATTTTTGAAAAGCCTGCTCTTACTGGAATAATTTTCTGTTGGCAGATGTTGTTGTCTGAATATGATATTGAATATCATACTCAGAAGGCTATTACAGACAGTGTGTTGGCAGAATTAGAATACCTTTATCGCCAATCGGTTGATACTTATCAGTCTGTTAAGTTTGATTTCCCGTATGAGGATGCAATGTATTTGAAATTTAAATATTGTGATGAACATTTTCCTGAATAAGGTCCATATCCCGTGTTCCGATGGGGTATGGTGTTTGATGAAGATGTAAATGCTTATGGAAAAGGAATTGGTGTTATTATTATCACTCCCCGTGGGTCACATATCCATTTTACTGCAAGGTTGACATTTGATTGTACCAATAACATGGAGGATTATGAAGCTTGTATCACGGGTCTTGAAGAGGCTATAGATCTCAAAATCAAAATTCTTGACGTATATGATGATTAAGATTTGGTAATAAATCATATCAAAGGAGAATGAGAGACTCATCACATTGGATTGATTCCCTATAAAGATTATTCAATAAGATTATTAGCTTTCTTCAATAAAGTTGAATTCCATCATATTCCCACAGATGAGAATCAAATGGTAGATGCTTTAACCACTTTGGCTTCTGCAATACGGTGAGATAACTGACTTGTTTTTGGTATTTTAACTCAAATGTTGCGGATAGCAAGAGCCGCCATCGACTTTTCTTTTATCCAATGTTTAGGAAAGGGAAAAGAATAGGAAATACCTTGAGATTATTGAGTTCGAGGGGGTAGGTTATGAAAAGGGAAGGTGTTAGCCCCCTTTTCATCCATAGTTTTCTACGGGCTCTTAATTACTTAGCTCACTTTGTTTTGAAAATGACTTTGTGTTGTGCATGTTTGAAAATATTTTGAAAAATGCCAATTGTAAGACAACTTTGTAATGATTCTTGTATTTGTCCTCGAGAATGCGTACAAGGTGTTTAGGAAATATTTTGAAAGTGTCTGTGTGAAACATTTTTGTTTTGAAGAGATTTGTGAGCAAGCGACTATGAGCGTTCTACCTACTCAAGGTATTTATTATACTTTTCCTCCTCCTTTAGATAGTGTTTCCCCTACCATTAATTAATAAGAAGCCCTATCATTGGATGTGAAGGGACATGTGTGGGTCATTGTACAGTCATAGAAGGCAACTTGTAGGGGCGCTTTAGCAATTTCGTAAGGGACTAGATCATTTAGCGAAGGCAACATCGAAAGGGTCATTGAGGGACTACAATCTGTGTTTTCGAGGGACAGTTCTAAAGCGTCCCCACATTCGAGGGACATGACTATTTTTCCGACGCGTCAAGAGATGTTACCCTAGAGGTGCGCGTGTGCAAAGTGTGTTGTGATTCAGTTATTTTATCTTGTATTAGGGTTTACTACCTGTTGTACCCCAAAATTTTCCCTCCCATTTTTTCACAGAAATCACAACCCTAGGGTTTCTCAGATATTCAAGAATGGCTCATGAATCGATCACACAAATTTTCTCCTTTGGCAATAAACCAGCAATTATGGTTTTTACTTGCAGTTCCCAGAAAAAATGAATTCACAAAGATCCAATTGGCTTTCACACGTTTTCATGATTTTTCAAGTTTACTGAAAGATTACTGTTTGTTCTCAAGGCATGTTTATTTGGGACAAGAGATGGGATCTAAGACTGTCATTCAGAACATTCATGTTTTGTTTTATCCAGGTTAACCATATAATTTGCGTCTGTTAAGACATTTGCTGGTTTATGGAATGAACATTTGTTTGTTTATGGAATACACAGTGCGTGTTTATTTGGAATACAGTTGCAAGATTACAGAGTAATTGGATTACTTAGAATTTAAGTTATCTTGGTTGGAATCATTGGAATACAGTATCAATTATCTTAATTAGGAATCTTAAAGAATTAGTGAAGATGCGAAGAGAAAATTGTAATTTATTGACAGTAAAATATTTTAATGGACATCAGAATACCTCATAAGACTTTCTTTCATTTATTTCAAAAAATTGTTACAATACAATTTATTATTTAAATGCTTTAAGTTTTACAACTTATTGTATTTGAAAAAATAAATTAGTATAATTATTTGAGTATTCCTATATAAATTACAATGGAAAAATTTAAGCCTAAGAGTGACTAAGCTTCTATTGCTTCCATGCATGCCAAAGAATCTTTTGCTTCCTCTGCTTTACCACCATCCAGTTTGCGCTCACATGAAAAACAAAAGACAAAAAATTGATCAGTACATTTAATTGGATATGGTTAAGAATTTTCAAAAAAAATGTGTTCATCATTAAAGTTTGCAATTTGGAATCAGATGGCTATTTTTAATTTATCACATTTTTATTTTTCTATTTTGAAAATCACAAGAAGATTGCTCTTCTTGGTTCACAAAAAGAAAGATAAAAATGTAAGCAAAGCTGTCCAAATAAAAATGCAAGCAATTTATCCAAATACAAGCAAAGCTGCCCAAACAAGTGAAAATATACAAGCAGCATGGCCAAACAGGCAGCAGGCGTGCAAATTTCCCAAACAAGTGAAAATATACAAGCAGCATGGCCAAGCAAGAAGTAGGCGCGCAAAATGCACAAGACAACATCATATCAGCATGCAAACAAAATACAAACAGAAAGAACGAGGAAGCATAGGCAGTAGCAGACAAAGCATAACAGGACAAAAGGGCATCAGCAAGAAGAAAATATAAAACTAAGTCAACAAGCAAGAGGCTTGTTCTTAAGCTTTTTCATCATTTTCCAAATTAAAAATTGCATACTTTTCAGAAAATATTTGTCTTCGGGTCATTAAGAGAGGAAGAGGAAAGAAGTCACCTAGGGAATGCTGCCCTGCTGTCACAATTGCACCTAAAATGCTAGCAAACAAAACTGCAAGGAAAAGAGCCTAAGAAGAAAATCCCAAAGTATTAAAAATTTGGTGGTTTCCCACCATTTTGAATAAGCTGCAAAACTGTCAAAGAGAAAAGCAAATATAACACCATCAAACTGTCAAATATAAAAAACCAACAACAACAATAATAAACCGGCATAACCATTTCTCAAATAACCAAAAACTACATAACAAACAAACAACCAAAACCAGTTCATAACCAAACTGTCAACAAAAACATTTTTCAAACCCAAACCTTCAAAATGCTGTCAAACACACAAAACCCTTCAACCTGTTAACAAGACCAAATAGCCAAAATCTATTAACAAGACCAAACAACAAAAGCCTGCAAACTCAACATTTTGTCAAAATCAACAAACCATTTTTCAACATAACCAATATCTCAAAATATCCAAACCTATATAACCAAACCAACAACTCAAAACATTTGGCCAAAACTGTCAAACCAAAACAGTCCAACATCCTCATCAACCTCCAAAACGTAACAAATTCAAATTAACCAAAACCTGCAAACTGTAACATACTCAAACTATCCAACCATCCCAAACTGTAACCATCAAGAACATACCAAGTTCAACATACAAAAATGACAAAAATCCCAAGCCTGTTAACAAAAACAACCAGCAAAAACTCCAAAACTCAAAAGCCAAACCAAATTGTACAACAACAAAAACCATAAGAAATCACAACCAAACTACCATCAACATCCCAACAATCCAACATTCTCATCAAAACCAAAATTGTCCAACCAATACCAACCATTCTCAAAAACCATTTTCAATACAAAGCCACAAAATCTCAAACTTTCACAAACAGTATCAATCCAACAAAACAGTTCAAGAACCAAAGGGGCTAAGGACAGAAAGAGACTTAGAAGCATCATCATCATCGTTCAACATAAAGGACAGAAAAAGAAAAAGTTACCAGAATCATGGATCCTTCATCATCATTTCTTCTCTCCTCCTTGCCAAGCCTGTCACCAAGGAGCACCATCAGCTCAAATCTCACATTCCAGTCCATTTTCCAAAAATTCCAAAGGTATGATTTTGTCACATTTCCCATAAATCGTTTCCTGCATCTCAAGGTACAATAAAATTGATTAATAGAAAAATACGAACAAGATAAAACAACAACAGTGAAACATTCAAATCAAGACAAAACATCACCTTTTTATGAAAGAAATCATCTGAGCAAGGTTAGGAAGAGAAGGAGGGGTACTCCGGTAACAGAAGGCGAGAGGAGGATCAGAGAGAATGCATGTCAAACCCTTTAGATGATTCCATCTCAGAACCTAGTTTTTTCCCAGAAGAAATGCGTTTCACTCATGAATCAGGGACGAGTAGAGGCGTTGAGTGAGAAAGATGAATGAATTTGAGGGAAGTGAGAGAGACGAACAGAGCGGTGTCGCTGTGAGCACAAGAGAGCACAAACCCTAATTTTTTGTTGTTTACCCTAATCAAACACAATAAGCAAACTTAATGCATTAGGCCTGTTTAGTTTCAAAACAAAAGCCCATACAATTGCTGGCATACCCCCTATTTTGTTCCGTTTCTGTTAAACATCCAAGGCAACATGTATTTTCCCTTTGGGCCTTTCACCCAAATCCTTTAAAGCCCATTTTCACTTGTTCTTTTTTTTTCAATTTAATTTAACTTGTTTTATTTCTTTGTGTTAATAATATGCTAATGATTTCTAAAAACTTCATTTTTTGTAAAAAAAATTAATTTGATCTTTTTTAGTAATTAGTTTTCTTTTATCTTTTTCCCTTTTATAAAAGAAAAACTCGTATTTTGATTAATTTGTTGCATTTAATGAAAACACCAAAAAGAATTAATTAGTTTGCCTTCTTTAAACTTTTTTTAATCATTTAATAAAAATACAAAAGAATAATAATAATAAAAATTTAAATCATTTTCTTATTAGATTAAGTTTTCTTTTTTTTTCTTTTTTTAAATAAATACATTGCATTTCATACTTTATTGATTTCTTTATTTCATAAGTTGTGTTAGCCTCATATTGAATCGCACCGCAATTCGATTTGGTTGTATTATTTGGACATTGCTATTCTTATGTGATTCATCACCATTTGTAATAATTACCTCCATTCCCGGATACTTTTGTAATAGCTTAGACTTTTAATTCCCGCAATTTATTGCTTTCTAAATACTGTGTAGTAATTAGGCATGTATGGCAAGATTAAAAAATCAATCGCTGGATGACCTAATCCAAGAATAAATAACTTGAAATCAACACGCTTCTTACACGCGCACCTCTAGGGTAACCTCGCTCGTTTCCTCGGAAATACAATCATGTCCCTTGAATATGAGACACTCTAGCAAATGACCCTTCAATAAACAAAGATCGTAGTCCCTCGATGACCCTCGATGTTGCCTTCGATAAAACGATCTTGTCCGTTACAAAATTACTAGAACGTCTCACAAGTTGCCTTATATGATTGTAAAATTGACCCGCGCCTGTCCCCTCACATCCAATGATGGGGCTTCTTACCAAATTAATGGTAAGATAGCACCGTTAAAAGGAAGAAAAAAGAACAATTTAAGACCTTTCGAGTAGATAGATTCGCTCTTAGTTACTCGCTTGCTCACGACAAAAACTTTCACACCTACACTTCCATTTCAAAACATTTTCAAAAGATAAAACGTTTTATATACGTTCTTATAGAGACAAGAACCATTACAAAACCTCTTTTCAAAACACGATTCACAAACACATCTTTGAACCATTTTTTGAAATAAAACTTTGTATACGTTCTTATAGAGACGAGAACCATTACAAAGAAACTTTCCAAAATACTTTCAAAACCCATACCAGAAGCACACAATCAAACAAAATCAAGTGATCTGAAACTAGTAACTAAGAGCCCAAGGAAAACCATGGATGAAAAGGGTGCTAACACCTTTCCTTTTCATAATCTACCCCCCGAACCCGAGAAAATTCTCGAAAGGTCTTTCCTGTGCTTTTTACCTTTCCTTTTGGATAAAAGAAAAGTCGGTGACGACTCTTGCTAACCGCACAAGTGCAAACAAAATGCAAAACCTCTAGTTAGTTCTCCCACCGCATCACAAAACAGGCGACTCTGCTGGGGAATTAAAAAAATAAAAAAGTGGGGTTACCTTAGGGTTTTAGATCACCTTTACATGCTTATCTTGCTTGACTTGTATGCTTTATCTTTTGGTTCTATTTGTTTGGGTTTGAATCCTCTACCCGGATTTGGGGCACCTTTTTAGGTAAATAGCAATAGATTATGGAGACTGTACGGCGTAGACCGATATGGTTGAAACAATAGTTATGTTAGTGTGACGCATTTGTGGGTACCGGTATCCCTCGTTGTGAATCGAGGAGAATACGGGGCCGCTGAGTGGCACCGCGAAACACTAATTAACCTTAGAACCCTAATCGAACAAACTTGGCCATTAGGACGTAGTGAGGTAACCGGTTTTGGTGTAAAGTTGAAAATTAGTTCACACTCGATACTACACTCATTGAGGCTAGACTTTTGGGATATCTCGGCCGCAAGAAAAGATTGATTATGCTGAGACAATGCCTAAAAGAAAGTTTGGTATTATTGAGATCCTTTAGAACCCGATCTTTAGGACAGGTTGAGCCCACTAAAACTTCAAGAGGTTACTTACCTACAAACTCATGCAAGCCTGAAACATAGGGATCTGTTTGTTGTGTGTATATTGTTTGCTTGTACATAAACATCATCAACATCATATGCATGCTCACTAACTATTTCAAGGATTTAGAAATTTATCTTTGTTTTTGTTTTGTAGGAAATGAATCCTCTCCGAAGAAACACCATTTAAATCAGCTTTGTGAAAGCACATCCTCAACTTCAAGAGCTAGCCTCAAGAGTGCCCGGGGATTCTCCTTTTACCAAGAAGTATGGTCGACATCTCAGTTTGGCTACATCCAACTTCCAAGAGGAGATGATGTGTGTGCTGTTCCAGTTCTTTGATCTTATACATCATTGTTTCACTTTTCCAGACTATCAGTTGGTACCAACATTGGAAGAGTTATCTCTACTCTTAGGGGTGCCCGTGCTTAATCAGACACCGTTCACCGGTCTAGAGGGGATTCCAAAACCTAAAGTCATCGCCGAAGCTTTACATATGAAGAGGACCGACGTCACAACCAATTGGGAGACAAGAAGTGGGGTTAAAGGATTTTTAGCTAAGTTTTTGTTGGGAAAATCTCGTTCATTCTGGGATGACATGGATTTCCAAGCTTTTGAAGAAGTGCTAGCTCTCCTCATTTATGGTTTGGTTCTGTTTACTAACTCGGACCAATTCATAGACGTTAACGTTATCAAAGTCTTTCTCTCTCGCAATCCTATACCCACCTTGCTAGGAGATATCTTGCATTGTCTTCATACCCGTACCATGAAGAAAAGAGGTACCCTTTTGTGTTGTATACCTCTACTTGCTAAGTGGTTCACTTCACACTTGCCTCAATCAGTATTGAAGAACGAGCAAAGATTGACTTGGTCTTAAAGGATGATGTCTCTCACCCACTCTGATATCCATTGGTGCTCAAGATCCTTGGAAAATATCTCTATCATCGACCGCTGTGGTGAGTTCCCTAATGTACCTCTACTAGGTATTAGGGGAGGTATCACCTACAACCTGTGTTTAGCTCTTCGGCAGTTTGGGTATGCCCGAAGGGAAGGCCCTCATGAGATGCTCTTCCAAGGTCTAGTTTTTGACTACAACAAAGAAGACCAAGGTTACCGCCAGAGGTTTACACGTGCTTGGGGAATGGTGAACAAAGTGGACAGTAGGACTTTGGGACATAAAAACTCTATCCCTCTCGAGCCTTACCTTAAGTGGGTACGGGCTCGTGCCCAGAGTCTCTTAATGCCTTACCCTTCCATCCTTCCTGTCATCATTGAGCCTGTTATTGAAGGAGACGTCCCGTACACCGTTCTTCATCCAGACATGCCTACCTCTCTCGAAGACCTGCAGAAAGCCTGGATTCAGTTGAAGGAGGAGCGAGACACCTTTGAAACCCAGTACTATGCCAGTGAGAAGAGGTTCTAGAGCTCACCAAACTGCTTCATGAAGAGAAGAATCTGAATACTTACATCGCTCCAAAAAGGATGCGTTCGGTCTTTTTGTCTTGAGAAATTTGTTGTACTTTAGTTTCTTTCTTTGTAAGCCCGAGGAGGCATGATGTATTCAAACTTGGTTTTATTTAATATGACGTGCGTTATTTTTGGTTTGGGCAAATTTAAATCTTCTAAATTTCCTTGAAATCATTTGCATATCGCATCTTCATTCATCATATGCATAAGCAGGTCTTCACACCAGGTTTCCTTATCTCTCTGCTGTTTATTTCAGCAAGATGGATATTGAGCAGACGATCAATGACTTACAAGCACAGAATTCACAATTTCAGCAGCTACTCATGACCTTAGCTAAGGGTCAGGAGGAGCTCAAAACCTTGCTGGAAAAGGAAAAGGAGAAAAAGAAAAAGAAAAGAGTTGGTGTGGCTACTTTGGGTAGAAGATTTGAAGGTCAAGCGAGAAGGGTCCTGGATTTTCCCTCAACATCTGATGAAGGGGTAGGAAAAGGAAAGGGAGTTGCAGTACCAACTGAGTCCGAAGAAGAAGAAGAAGAAGAGGAGGATGAAGACTATTCTGAACATCAGTACCTTCCTGCAGACGACAAATACAAGAATCTAGAAGAGCGTCTGGTAGCTATGGAGGTGCAGAGAGTGTCTGGGCTGGACTTTGAAGATCTAGGGCTGGTTTCTGGAATTGTGATTCCCCCCAAGTTTAAGGTGCCTATATTTGCTAAGTACGATGGTTTGTCTTGTCCAAAGATGCACCTACGGTCTTATGTCAGAAAAATCTAACCGCATTCTTCTGACAAGGATCTGTGGGTTCATTTCTTCCAGGACAGTCTTTCAGGGACGCAGTTAGATTGGTTCTACCAGCTAGAGAGGTCTGATGTGCACAATTGGGAGGATTTGGCAGCTGCCTTTTACTGACGGTATCAATATAATGCAGACTTAGCACCAACCCGTACTCAATTACAGAGTATGTGCATGGTCTCAAATGAAGGATTCAAAGAGTATGCCCAGAAATGGAGAGACTTGGCGGGACGAGTACAACCACCCCTATCTGAGAGAGAGCTTGTGGATATGTTCTTGGGTACACTGTCGGGCCCCTTTTTCAATCACCTGATCGGAAGTTCGTCTGCGGGGTTCACCGAGTTAATTCTGACTGGTGAGAGAGTTGAAGCCGGAATCAAGAGTGGAAAAATTCAAAAAGATGCATCTACCTCCGCTGCCATCAAAAAGCCTTTCCCAGCAAAGAAAGAAGTATCAGTTGTCTACTCCCAAAGAGGTCAAGGAAGAATTGAGCGCCGGCCAGCGGTGGGGGCTGTAATGATTCAGAAGTCTGCAGTTGATCATCCTAGAAACAATCCACCCAGAACCAACCAAGCAAGGGTGGAAAGGCCTGTGCGGCAATTCACCCAGATAAACATGACTCCTGCCCAGGTTCTACCCCACCTTTTGAAGTTAAACCTTACCAGTCTGAAAGAGGCCCCGAAAAATCCGAATACAGCTTCTCCTTACTACCATTTGAATGCCAAGTGTGCTTATCATTCAGGGAGTATAGGGCACGACAACAACAATTGTTGGGCCGTTAAGAATAAGATTCAGGATTTAATAGACGCTAAAGAAGTGGAATTCGACGCCCCTGAAAAGCCGAACGTAATCTCTGCTCCAATGCCAAAGCATGGCCACAATGACCATGTTGTTGAATAAGATCTTTTTATTGCTACTGTTAATGATTTGATGACTCCGCTACTGATAATCAAGTTGAATTTGCTGAAGGCTGGGATTTTCCCAGGTTGTGAAGAAGATTGCTGCCTTTGTTCATCCTTACCAACCAATTGTCCATTGTTGAAGATAGGCATCCAACGCCTAATTGATAATCAAGAAATCCTATTTGAGAAGTCTCATGTTATGCCGACTCCTGTCAATGGTATTTCAATAATTACCATATCCGCCAATATTTCCAAGGTATCCAAAAGACCTGTTAAGATTACATCCGATCCGAAGACTGTACCTCTGAAGATAACCATGCCGGGGCCCGTCCCGTACAAGTACGACAAATCAATATCGTGGAACTATGGGGAGAGATCTTTTACCATGGTGTTAAGCAAATTGAATCGAATGAAGAGAGTTCTGATGAAGATACTTCCGACATTGGAAACATTGCCGGAACGAGCAAAATCACCCGCAGTGGAAGAATTTTCTCTCCGTAGATTGCCCCTTCAAAGGCAATCTTCGGATCCTCAGCTACTCCTAAGGTTACCCCTGTTCCGGTAAACATATATGCGAGAACTTCAATTATTGAAGAAGTTTTAACTCCTAGGGTTGTCCCCTCTGCTGCTGCTGACGATAGAGGGAAAGGGATCCAAGAAGAGCCCGTCAGGATGAGGGCCCAGCCATTGATCATCCCTGAAACCACTCAAAAGGAAATGGAGGAGATCTTGAAAATAATCAAGAAAAGCGATTATGATGTTGTGGAGCAACTGGGGGAAACCCCCTCAAAGATCTCTATGCTCGCCTTGCTGCTTTGTTCCGAAGCTTATGCTAAAGCCCTAATCAGATTCTTGAAGACGGACCACGTGCCACAAGAAACCTCCGCAGATCAGTTCCAGGAATGTGTAGCTAGCATAACAGCTGACAATGGTCTAGGATTCTCCGATGCCGATTTAACATCAAAAGGGAGAAAACATAATGACGCTTTGCATGTCTCGGTGGAATGCAGAGGGACTACTCTAGCACACATTCTGGTAGACACTGGTTCTTCGTTGAATGTCTTGCCGAAGAAAGCATTGGATAGGTTGGATTGTGAAGGTATAACTTTGAAACCCAGCAACATCATTGTCAGAGCCTTTGATGGTTCTAAGAGGATGGTCCACGGGGAGGTAGACATCCCAATCAAAGTGGGAACTGAAACCTTCAACTCCACATTTTATGTGATGGACATTCGTCCCTCCTATTCTTGTTTGTTGGGAAGACCTTGGATTCACCATGCTGGAGCCGTCACTTCTACTCTGCATCAAAATCTCAAGTACCCTTGTAACTGTTCGTGGTGAAGTGGAATACATGATAAGCCATCTTAACTCTTTCTGCTATGTAGAATTGGATGGTGAATTCATCGAAACCCCCTTTCAGCACTTTGAGGAGGTAGCTCAGGAGATTGCGACAACCAAGACAGTGGCTTCTGTACCCATAACTACAAGACCTACGCCTAGGATGTCTTCTTTGAAGGATGCTAAGGCTGTGATTAAAGAAGGAGGAAGCACAATCTGGGGGCAGCTTCCTGATTTTCCTTTCAAGGCAGATAAATTCGGCTTGGGTTTCACTTCGGCTAGTCAAAAGGTTGTGCGTCGCTCCCGGGTTGGAGGGCCACCAGTGAAGATCACCCATCAGGGAGTCAATGCTTTGGAGGATGGTGAAGAGGAGAGAAACTTGGAAGACTGGATTTTCCCTACTGTTGACGGAGGATTATGCAATTGGGAGGCAAAAGACTTTGTTCCCATTACTTTCATAAATCAGTAATTTATCTTTCAAACATTTATGTTGGTTTGTAATAATGCTCAAACAATTCGTACTTATTTTTTAACCTTGTGTCTTACCCGAGGCACAAAGGTCTATTTGTAAGGGTTCTTATTTTTCATCTTCATATGCCATTTAATGAATCATGGACGTTTTCACATATAAACTTTTGTGTTCATTTTCTTTCCTTTTGCATTTTATTTGTTTAAATATGGATATCCCTTACACACACCCACACTCACAAATGCAGGCACCGTTCCATTCCGGATCCCATGGGTAACAATTCTGCTATGACCTTCAGTGACTCTGAAGATCTGGTCTACCATGCCGAATACGAAGGTGATGAGGACTGTAAAGTGCCGGGAGAATTGGCTAGACTGCTACAACAGGAAGAAAGGGCTATTCTACCTCATGAGGAGCTGTTAGAGACAATCAACTTGGGTACTGAGGAAGACAGAAAAGAAGTCAGAGTGGGTGCCAACTTAGAGCCAAACGTCAAGGAGAGCTTAATTCAGTTGTTGAATGAATATGTTCTGATCTTCTCCTGGTCCTACGAAGACATGTCGGGACTTGATACAGACATTGTGGTACACCGTCTCCCTACAAGAGAAGATTGTCCACCAGTTAAACAGAAAGTTCGCCGCATGAGGCCTGACATGTCTGAAAAGATCAAAGCAGGAGTTATGAAGTAGTTCAATGCTGGATTTCTTGTTGTTACTTCCTGTGATCGGTGGATCTGGAACTGACTGTTTAAAGCTGGTTCACGAAATGTCGCGGTAAGCAAGAGTCGCCACCGTCTTTTATTTTCTCCAAATGGAAAGGACAAAAGCACAGAAAAATTCCTTATAGAGATTGCTCTCGGTTCGGGAGGTAGGTTATAGAAAGGGAAGGTGTTAGCACCCTTTCTATCCATGGTTATCCATGGGCTCTTAGATACTTGCTCATTTGTGTTTTCAAAAGGTTTGTTTGCTTTTCAACTGTGGGTTTAAAAAGTTTCTTTGAAAATTCCAGTTCGACTCTTGTATCGGTCCTCAAGAGTGTTTGAAAAATTGCTTTCGAAAGCTTTTTGAAAAGGTATCGGTGTGAAAAGTATTTTTGAATTTGTTTTGAAATTAGAGCAAGTATCTAGAGTTGTCTACCTACCCTAAGGAATTCGTCTGTGTAGATGTCCTTTAAAGTAGTGCCATCCCACCATTGAGTGGTAGGTAGCACCACCATTGGAGGTGTTCGGGTCAATTCGAGGTTCGGGACATGGTGATCACCAGAGCAATAGGAAGACACCTTAGAAGCTACCCTCATGCCAGGTTCCCGGATCATGAGGACTTACTAAAACATCCTCTACTCGACGATCACCTTTCGAGGCAAGGCAACAGTGAGGCGTACCCTAGGGGTGGTGTGTGATTTGTGTGTCAGATTCAATTATGTTTTATCTTGATCATGTATTGGGTGATCTATCGTTTGTTTTTATTTATTGTCATTCATTCTTGCATGCCTTGATTAACAGTTAAAAGTGCGAGAAAAGTAAAGTTCTAAGCCTATTACAAAAGGCGCGGGTCCACATCGCCAAAATTTCCAGAACCCGATTTGACAGAAAATAAAGAATTAAAGTACGACAAAGAAAAGATGTTACATGGCCTTGGGAGAGATACATAAATATTATAAAGAATAAAAAATAAATATGCGAATTGGAATTAAGATTGAAACGAGGGCGTTGGACCCTTTTTTAACTAAATTAAATTTAACGATTAAATTAATTAAAATTAAAAAGAAAAGGAATTGTTTTTGGTATTTTTTGGTATTTAGGATTTAAATGGGAAAAAGAATTAAATGCAATTAAACCTAATTCTACAATTTTTATTTTATTATGAAAACATGTTAAAGTTTAACCTAAAATTAACCCTAATTAATTTACATGCAATTTAATTACGAAAATAAATATTTAATATTTGATTATTATGGAAGAAAAGAAAAAGGGATAAAAAATTAATTAAACCCTAGTTCTACCAATTTTAAATTAATTAAGGAAATATTACAATTAAACCTAATTAAATAACTAAAATTAATTAATGTAATTTATTAAAAAAAATACTAAAATAAAATATTTATTATTTTTTTATCTTTTCTGATTTTTATGTGTTTTTTATATATTATGAAAATATTAAATTAATTAATAAAACAATAATTAAAAGAAAGTAGAAATAATGAAAAAAATAAAGAAATAAAAAATTTTGCAAACCTAGGGGGTCTGCCCCCAATTGTGAGCTGAAAGCCCAGCAATTTGAGCCCAATTATTCATGGCCTAGCTGACTTTTCCACTCACGTATCCAAGCGTTGACTAGAGTGCATCATGTTCCTCAGCTCCTGGCCTTTGATTGAATACCCTAGGACGCGTGGTCGTTTGATTTTGAAGGCATACAGTGGTCCACTATGTTGAATCTGCACATGAACATTACATGAAGAAAAATATGAAAGGGGATGAGGACCTGGGGCTCGAACCCAGGTCCTGATCATTACCAACCAACGCGCTTGCCAGTGGAGCTGTCTCGTTCATCTGTAGATTAAATAACAAACAAAATTTATAAAATAAAATAACGCGTTAGTGGAGAATTAGCGCGAAATTTAAATAGGCCAATCATTGAGCGCCACAGGGGTCATCTTCTTCGTTGCCTTATTTTTTTTCTTCTGAAACACAAACATTGGCAACGGTTTTGTTAGCGTTCCCTTAGGCCAGTTTCTGAAAAATAGCGATTAGCCCAGGGATGCTCATAAATTGAGCGCGAGGGTAGCTTTATGATCGTCCAATCGTGCTTGATTCAGTGGTCTAAGTCTTGAATGCTAATTTTTCCTTAACTAAAAAAACCCAATTTAAGGTTCTGAAAACCCTAAGCATCGCCCATGGTGATTCCTTGTATAGTGCATAAAAACTCAATTCATCTACATGGTTAGCTTCAGAATCAACTAATTAATAAGAATTCATGAACAAAATGCAATGAATATGCTTAAATTGTAAAATATGATTATGAAAAAAAAGTGAGAAAAGTTGGACTTCTGTACAATGATTCAAAGGGTTAGGGACTGTGTTCTTGATCCAGGTACGTTGCTTGGTGTCCCAGGAATGCAATGGAATGAATTTCTTGGCCTCAATTGACCTGGAAATGTGTTTTCAGATTTTTGTTTTCAAGCAAAATTTTCAAGTTTTTGTAAGGATTTCTGGCGCAGCTTTTTGGTTAGTGAGCATTAGGTCTTGCTTGTGTATGTATAGGAGAGTGATTAGGTCAAAGAAAACAATCAAAAAACCTTGGCATTCATGTCTTGCAAGATTTGATTTCCAAAAATCTTTTCAAATATTTTTCATGCCTATTTGGTACAAATCATGGCCAATTGTCTTCAATTCTTTCCAAATCCAGCTATGCACGAAATATTGAGTATACATTATGCATAAAAAGATTTAAAACCTAGGTTTAGTATTTTTCATGTATTTATTTTAATTTAAATGAATTATTAATAATAAAAATCCAAATAAATAAATAAAAAATGAAGAAAAACTTCCCTTTGGGCCAAATGGTCGTGCACATGCCTTGGATGATGAATTGTGGAAGAAAGATAGGCCCATTAGCAATTTTAGGTCATTTGAAGCAATGTTGACTTTTCAAAATATCCAAAACTTTCCCAACTTCCACAAGGCATAACTTGCTCAATTTTTAAGCGTTGCTAATGTTCTTGGACATTTTGGAAAGGTCTTTGAGTCCTCTAACCAATGTCTTTGGTCCCATGTCATTTTGATTTACCATTATCAAGTTATGGCCTTTGCCTTAAAGTCCCTTTTTGTTGACTTTTGAAAATGACCTATAATGTTGAAATTGATAACTTTTTGTGAGAGAATTTCTTGGACTTTAAGTATGAATAGGAGTTGTAGGAAATGTCTTTCTCTTCAAAATGAGCTTTGGATGGAATTTTTCTGATAATCCATGTGAAAGTTATGCCCTGGTCAATTTACAGTTGACTTTTTCAGCTGTCCAAATAAGGAAACTTCTGCATCTTGATGATTTTTGAGCCAAGCTTTGAGAATCATGATCAAGCATTGATCAAATGATGTTTGTGGCTTCAAAATGAGATGTTGACCAAAAATTTGGACTTTTGACTGTCAAATGACCATTTTGCCCCTACAGTTGACTGTAGTGCAATTAGGGTTTTGACTGTGCAATTTTGTGCTGAAAGTCTTGAAACTTTGTATGGGGATGCTTGACCATGTTTATAGGCACGTGGGACTTGCTTGGACCCTTGGAAACTTCATTTTCTTGATCAGAACCAAAACCCTAATCTTGACTGTTTAGGATACCCTTGCACTGTGCAACCCTTGGGGAATTTTGCAGCTGGACTTGGCAAATTTCTTGAAGAATATGGAAGGGAAAATTTTGGGGTACAACAGTTGCCCCTGTTCAATCTTCTTAGACCTGAGGATGCAGATTGGCTGACGTGCCTTTCGTAATCCGAGGGTGGAAGATGATTGAACACTAGAGTGCCCAGAAATTTGCGCTCACATAGTAGCAGTGTGATGGAAATGGGCTTATAGATGCCATTTAGAGATTGATGAATAGGATGATGGGCTTATAGATGCCATCTGGATGTTGATCGCGTAAGAGATTCCTTAGCGAGAACTTGCGTACCTGCAAAAAGAAGATGATTACCTGACCTGTTACGGGGCTGGTCTTCAAGCTCTTTGTATAGATGTGTCCTGACTGGTTATAGGAGCTGGATCTGGAGCTTCAAAAGATGATGAATGAACCAGGGGTGGTTACTACCTCAGCAGGAACGGTGAGAGAACCTTGGATGACCTTAACCTCAACAGCAGTCGTTGAGAAAATCTTGGGATTACCACCTCCGCAGTATCGGGGAGAGAACCATAGGCGATTACAATCTCAATAGCAATCATTGAGAAAAACCTGGAATGGAATTATCGTCTCCGCAGCATTGGGGAGAGAACCATAGGAAATTATCATCTCAAAAGCAATCATTGAGAAAAAACCTGGGATGGAATTATCGTCTCCGCAGTATTGGGGAGAGAACCATAGGAAATTATCATCTCAAAAGCAATCATTGAGAAAAACCTGGGATGGAATTATCGTCTCCGCAGTATTGGGGAGAGAACCATAGGAAATTATAATCTCAAAAGCAAACATTGAGAAAAACCTGGGATGGAATTATCGTCTCTGCAGTATTGGGGAGAGAACCATAGGAAATTATAATCTCAAAAGCAAACATTGAGAAAAACCTGGGATGGAATTATCGTCTCCGCAGTATTGGGGAGAGAACCATAGGAAATTATAATCTCAAAAGCAATCATTGAGAAAAACCTGGGATGGAATTATCGTCTCCGCAGTATTGGGGAGAGAACCATAGGAAATTATCATCTCAGAAGCAATCATTGAGAAAAACCTAGGATGGAATTATCGTCTCCGCAGTATTGGGGAGAGAACCATAGGAAATTATAATCTCAAAAGCAAACATTGAGAAAAACCTGGGATGGAATTATCGTCTCCGCAGTATTGGGGAGAGAACCATAGGAAATTATTCTCAAAAGCAAACATTGAGAAAAACCTGGGATGGAATTATCGTCTCCGCAGTATTGGGGAGAGAACCATAGGAAATTATAATCTCAAAAGCAATCATTGAGAAAAACCTGGGATGGAATTATCGTCTCCGCAGTATTGGGGAGAGAACCATAGGAAATTATAATCTCAAAAGCAAACATTGAGAAAAACCTGGGATGGAAATATCGTCTCCGCAGTATTGGGGAGAGAACCATAGGAAATTATAATCTCAAAAGCAATCATTGAGAAAAACCTGGGATGGAATTATCGTCTCCGCGGTATTGGGGAGAGAACCATAGGAAATTATAATCTCAAAAGCAATCATTGAGAAAAACCTGGGATGGAATTATCGTCTCCGCAGTATTGGGGATAGAACCATAGGAAATTATAATCTCAAAAGCAAACATTGAGAAAAACCTGGGATGGAATTATCGTCTCCGCAGTATTGGGGAGAGAACCATAGGAAATTATAATCTCAAAAGCAATCATTGAGAAAAACCTGGGATGGAATTATCGTCTCCGCAGCATTGGGGAGAGAACCATAGGAAATTATAATCTCAAAAGCAATCATTGAGAAAAACCTTGGATGGAATTATCGTCTCCGCAGTATTGGGGAGAGAACCATAGGAAATTATAATCTCAAAAGCAATCATTGAGAAAAACCTTTGATAACTTCTACTGAGTCTTCATCAGAAAAATCTGTTTGGGGTCGATTTAGCTGGACTAGAGAAGGCCTTGGACTGGATAAGAAACAGAGAATCTTAGGGTCGATTAACTGAACCGGTCTAGGTCTTGGAATGTCTTCAACTGGGTCTTTATCAGAAAAATCTGTTTGGGGTCGATTTAACTGGACCAAAGAAGGCCTTGGACTGGATAAGAAATCTTTGGAGTCGATTAACTGAACCGGTCTAGGTCTTGAAATATGATTGAGAATTTAACTGAATCTTTCCTGAAAGATAGAGCTCAGTCATATGCAATGCATGATATGGATCAAGCGATGATGTTCTCAACATAAATGAGATTTGTATGATGCGTCTATGCATGCTATAATGATGGATGGAAGTGCGATGTTTATGAATGTATTTTTCGTCTAGGAAAGTAAATCCTTGACGGGTGCCGGGAAGTCACTCCTGGGCTGATGTTGGAGAATAGATTTTGCTTCCGCTGGGGATGATAATTGCAAGAATACCGGTAGGAGAAGATGACTCCGTTGGGGAATAAACTTGGCGAATGGAATAACTCTGCGGGGAGGAAAGTACTCTAACGATCTTGCTGGGAATCGATACTCGGTGGGGAGAGAGATACTTTGTTGAGTGTCGATAATAACTTGCTGGGGATACCATTGTTGAGTTGGAAGTGCTGATAGACTTTGCTGGGGATAAGAAAGACTTTCGTCGAGGACGCTCTTTCCGTGGCTTTTGGCTGAGGATAACCCAGTTATATCCTAGTAAGGAAATAACTCTTTGAATAAAGCCGGGTGACGCGCTCGTGCTCTGCGGGGGTAAGCTTCCAGAATCTACTGGGGATAAGCTTACTGCTTGGGGAGATGAATTCCAAATTTCCTGGGGAACTAGATTGGACTCTCCTAGGGATGTTTTGACCTGCGGGGAAAGTGATTCCTTTGAATGTTGGTATGCCGCTGGGGAATAATCTTTAGACCAAGACTGCCGGGGATGCTTGTTAATGGTATATATGCTGCTGGGGAATGTTGAGATCTACTGGAGGATACCCAACTTCCTTAAGATTTGATAACTTTGCTTGAGGAGAGTCTACTGTCTTGCTGACTTATTCTCTGGGGAATTAAGGTGTACTGGTTATGTTTTTTAGCTGAACCTACCTTGGTACCTTGGAGGACAGAACAATTAGATTGTTCAGACAACTCTTTATTGCCCCTGTTTCTAATGTTAACTGTAATTAATCCTTTGTTTCGTATGCAAATATTTATGAGTTAGCAAATTATTGTCAATGCATATATCACAAATTGAACCTTGGACGTTCTTCGCAAAACAAAACAGAAAAAGGGAAAAACAATTGGCAATTTTTTAACTGAAAAGTATATTTGTATTGATTTTTTGAATGGCCTGTAAATAGGCGTTTTATGTACAAGAGGCTGACGTCCTAGTAAGAGAACGCCGCCGAACAAGAGAGTTTAAATTTTGTACAAAAGAAAATAAAACAGTTGTGTGAAATGAATGATCCCACTGGGTTTCAACTCTGCTATTGCCTTTATATCCCCGAGCGTCTCATCACTTGATGACCTAAACGAAGATGAAGTTGACTGATCGATGCCGTCTGAGCTTAATATAAATACCGGATTCTGGATGCGAAGTGATCCAATGAGACATAGTATTACGCTTTTATCCCTAATTTTTGCCTGGACCGCCCTTTCGGGTTTTCAGTCCACCGGGATACCCATTTTTGCCCAAGTCGCCTTTTCAGGTTTTCGACTTGCCGGGTGTACAGATTTTTTTCATTTCATCCTTTCATTTTGCCCGAACCCTTTTGGTTCGACGGGAAGCCCTAATTTTTGCCTAGGCATGTCAGCCTAGCGGGTCTTTTTTATGCGTAGTATCTTTTTACTATGTCTGCATTAGCAGGGTGAGGAAGGTCGTCACCATCCATGTTGGTCAATATCATTGCTCCTCCTGAGAACACATGCTTAACCACAAATGGCCCTTCGTACGTAGGGGTCCATTTGCCCCTTGGATCACTCTGAGGAAGGATGATTCGCTTGATCACCAGATCCCCAACTTGATATTCCTGTGGTCTGACCTTTTTGTTAAATGCCCTGATCATCCGTTTCTGATACGTCTGACCATGGCAGATAGCAGCAAGTCTTTTTTCATCAATAAGGTTGAGCTGATCAAGTCGTGTCTGGATCCAATCATCTTCGTCCAGATTTGCATCCTTCATTATCCGGAGAGAGGGTATTTGTACTTCGATCGGTAAGACAGTCTCCATACCATAAACCAGAGAGAAAGGAGTTGCCCCGGTTGACGTCCTAGCTGAGGTACGGTACCCATGTAGAGCGAACGGTAACATCTCGTGCCAATCTTTATAAGTCACTGTCATCTTCTGCACGATTTTCTTGATATTTTTATTTGCTGCTTCGACAGCCCCATTCATCTTCGGTCTGTAAGGAGAAGAATTGTGGTGCTGTATTTTGAACTGCTCGCAGAGCTCAGCGATCATCTTATTATTGAGATTGGTACCGTTGTCTGTAATGATCCTCTCAGGGACGCCGTACCGACAGATCAGGTTATGCCGAATGAACCGTGCCACAACAATCTTGGTTACCGTAGCATAGGATGCTGCTTCGACCCACTTTGTGAAATAATCAATCGCCACTAGGATGAAGCGATGCCCATTAGATGCCGTAGGTTTAATCTCACCAATCATGTCTATGCCCCACATTGCAAAAGGCCAAGGCGCAGTCAGAACATTCAGGGGAACTGGAGGAACATGCACCTTGTCTGCATAAATCTGGCACTTGTGGCATGTCCTAGAATGTTGGTAGCAGTCCGCTTCCATTGTGGACCAGTAATACCCTGCCCGAAGGATCTTTTTAGCCATAGTGTGTCCACTGGAATGTGTACCAAAGGTCCCTTCATGTAGCTCTTCCATGATCCTTTCTGCTTCAGTCTTATCCACACAACGCAGTAAGGTTGAATCATGGTTTCGATTGTACAAGATGCCGTTGCTAAGGAAGAACTTTGCTGCGAATCTTCTCAAGAACTTCTTATCATTGATAGAGGCACCTTCAGGGTATTCCTGAGCTTCCAGATATTTCTTCACCTCATGGTACCAAGGCTTCTGAGTTACCAATTCGGTTTCGAGATCGCAACAGTATGCCGGTTCGTCCAGTTTCCAGATGATGATCCGGGGCGCCTCATTATCCCATTTGACCTTAAACATAGAAGACATTGTAGCTAACGCGTCCGCCAGCTGATTCTCTTCTCTCGGAAAGTGTTCAAAAGTTATCTCCGTGAAGTGGGGGATCAAGGTCAACACACATTCTCTGTAAGGAATAAGATTCGGATGTTTCGTATCCCACCCTCCTTTGATCTGATTGATCACGAGAGCGGAATCTCCGAAGACACTCAGAAACTTGATCCTTAGATCGATCGCAGCTTGAAGACCCATGATGCACGCCTCATACTCTGCCATGTTGTTGGTACAGTTGAAACATAGCCGGGCAGTGAGTGGAGTATGAGTGCCTTGAGGAGATATGATTATAGCGCTGATACCATTTCCCAAAGCATTGGAGGCTCCGTCAAAGTGCATAGACCATCGGGATCCTTCCTCAGGTCCTTCATCCGGTCTAGGTACTTCACAATCAGTCACAATCATGATGCTTTCGTCTGGAAACTCGAAGTTCATTGACTGATAGTCATCTACGGCCTGATGTGCCAAGTGGTCTGCCAATACACTTCCCTTAATGGCTTTCTGAGTCGTGTATTGAATGTCGTATTCTGTCAAGATCATTTGCCATCTCGCTATTCTCCCAGACAGAGCAGGCTTTTCGAATATGTACTTTATCGGATCCATCTTTGAGATCAACAAAGTAGTGTGAGTCAGCATATACTGTCTCAGCCGGCGTGCAGCCCATACCAAAGCGCAGCAAGTTTTCTCGAGCAGTGAGTATCGGGTCTCACAGTCGGTAAACTTTTTGCTAAGGTAATAAATGGCATGCTCTTTTCGGCCAGACTCGTCATGCTGCCCCAGCACACACCCCATTGAGTTGTCAAGCACTGTTAGATATAGTATCAGAGGTCTCCCTTCAACCGGCGGCATAAGGATAGGTGGTTCTTGGAGATACTCTTTGATTCTGTTGAAAGCAGCCTGACATTCATCGTTCCAACGTACTACCTGATCTTTCTTCAGCAGCTTGAAGATTGGCTCACAGGTAGCAGTCAGATGTGAGATGAATCGAGCAATGTAATTCAGGCGTCCTAAAAAGCCTCTGACTTCCTTCTCTGTCCTAGGAACTGGCATCTCTTGAATAGATTTAACCTTGGCAGGGTCCACTTGAATACCCTTATCACTTACCACAAAGCCTAGCAACTTCCCAGATCTTACCCCGAAGGTGCACTTGTTCGGGTTCAATCTCAGCTTGTACAGTTTCAACCGGTCAAACAACTTTTGCAGATGATCTAGGTGCTCTTCCTCGGTTTGGGACCTTGCGATCATGTCGTCAACATACACTTCTATCTCATGATGGATCATGTCATGAAACAAAGCAACCATGGCACGCTGGTAGGTTGCCCCAGCATTCTTCAGTCCAAAAGGCATGACCTTGTAGCAGAAGGTGCCCCACTGAGTAACAAAGTTAGTCTTCTCCATGTCTTCAGGCGCCATCTTGATCTGATTTTAACCTGAAAAGCCATCCATGAAAGAAAACACCTTATGCTGAGCTGTATTGTCAACAAGGACATCAATGTGAGGTAGAGGGAAGTCATCTTTGGGGCTGGCCCTGTTCAGATCCCTGTAGTCGACACACATTCTGACCTTACCGTCCTTCTTAGGTACTGGCACCACATTAGCAACCCACTGAGGGTAAGAAGTCACTGCAAGGAACCCATCATCAAACTGTTTCATAACCTCGGCTTTAATCTTCTCAGACATCTCTGGACGCATACGGCGGACCTTTTGCTTAACCGGAGGGCAGTCTTCCTTAGTTGGCAAGTGATGGACCACAATATCGGTATCCAATCCGGGCATGTCTTCGTAGGACCAGGCAAAGATCTCCATATAATCATGTAGCATCTTAGTCAACTGTTGCTTCACGCTGAGCTCTAGGTTGGCCCCAATCTTTACCTCTTTCCTGTCTGCCTCAGTACCCAGGTTTATTGTTTCCACTGGCTCTTCATGGGGTTGAATTGCCCTCTCTTCCTGAAGTAACAGTCTTGCAAGCTCGCCAGGCACTTCGCAATCATCTTCACCTTCGTCTTCGGCTAAGTTGATCGGATTTTCAAAGTCATAATTGGCAGTAGCAGAGTCGTTACCAGTGAGATCCAGAGTGGATTGAAACCTGTATGAGTGAGTGTGTGTGTAAATACAGCTGTTTTGAAATATAGGTAAAGGAAAGAAAGACATAAAAGGAGCATAAGATTTGCAATGCGAGAAAACGTCCAAGATTTTCATTTATGATATATGAAATGACAATTTATATGCCCTCACAAATGAAACCACGATGCCTCGGGTAAGACACCGGGCCATAGAGTTTAATTTATTGTTTATTACAGATACCAAAAACATAGGAATTCATTACTTAGTAACAAGAGAAACAGGTAGATTGTCCTTTGCACTCCAATTGTTAAGTCCACTGTCGGTTGCCGGGTAGATCCAGCTATCAAACTCAGCTTCATCTACTTCATCTTCGTCCCCAATAGCATTCACTCCGTGAGCAGGCAGGGGGGCTGTCACTACATTAGGCTTCTCAGATGCCTCAAACTGTACCTCCTTGGCGTCAATAAGGTCCTGCAGCTTGCTCCTTAATGCCCAACAGTCATCAGTGGAATGCCCCGGGCTATCAGAATGGTACGCGCAGCGGGCATTTGGGTTGTATTTGGGAGAGGTAGTATTTGCAAACTTCGGAGCCTCTCTAACAGTCACTAGATTGGTGGATAGCAACTGTGGCAAGATCTGCGATAAGGTCATGCTCAAACGGGTGAACTCTCTCCGGGGTCTTTCAGCCCTTTGAGGATTGGTTGGCCGAGGAGCGGCAGCAGGCTTAGCAATCATTACCGCACTGACGGATTGGCGGCGCTCAGATCTCTCTGGTCTCTTGGAACCATATACAGCACTAGCCTCCTTCTTGAAGGGTTTCTTCTCAGAACTAGACGATGTACCCTTCGGAATCTTTCCAGACTTTAACCCAGCCTCAATTCTCTCTCCAGTCAGAATCAGATCAGTGAACCCTGCAGACGAATTCCCGATAAGATGGTTGAAAAATGGCCCAGATAGGGTCCCCAAGAACATGTCTACCAACTCCCGATCAGTCAATGGAGGCTGCACCCTGCCAGCCAGATCCCTCCACTTCTGAGCGTACTCCTTAAAACCTTCACTTGAACCTAACGACATACCCTGGAGTTGGGTACGTGTAGGGGCAAGGTCGGCATTATATTGATACTGCTTATAGAAAGCAGTATCCAACTCCTCCCAGTTACGAACCTTGGTCCCATCCAGCTGATATAACCATTCGAGATGAGTCCCTGAAAGACTCTCCTGGAAGAAGTGGATCCATAAATTCTTATCCGCTGAGTACGGCTGAATCTTCCGAACATAGGACCTGAGATGTAGCTTGGGACAAGACGCCCCGTCATATTTAGTGAAAGATGGTGCTTTGAACTTCCGAGGAATGATCACACCAGTAGACAAACCCAGATCTCCAAAATCTAGCCCAGGTACCTGTTGTATTTCCATAGCATTCAGCCTGTCTTCCAGCTGCTTGTAACGGTCTTCTGCCGGAGGATACTGCTCTTCATCAAAATCAGTCTCGTTGTCGGAGACTACCGGACTAGGACCCTTTTCTGCGTGAGGAGTACTCTTGCCAATAGAAGAACCAGCCTCTTCATTTTGCAGAGTATTGCCAAACCTTCGGCCCGAGCTGAACAGAACAATTATTCTCTTCTTCTTCTTTTCCTTCTTCAGAAGTAGATCCTTCAGCTCTTCTTGGCCCTGAGCCAAACCCTTGATTAATTCCTGAAATTGCGCATTCTGCGCCTGAAGAGCTTTGATGGATGTCTCAGTTGATGACGAGTCAAGATTCATGATGCTGAAATAAACAGCGAAGAACTGTAAGCAACCTGAAAAGAGGAAAAACCTGCTATGCACATGATGAATGATATGTGTTTATGCAATGCATTCAAGGGTTCGAAAGTTCAAATTTGTTGCAGACAAAAGGAACACACGTTATCATTAAGGAAATAACTGTTTAGTACATCAAAGCCTCATGGGCATAAATTACAAAAGTAAATCAAACCCAAAATACACTGCGCATCCTCTTTGGAGCTATGTAAGTGTTGAGATTCCTCTCCTCATGCAACAGGCGGGTGAGCTCCAAGACCTTCTTTTCACTAGCATGTAAACTGGCCTCAAGAGAATTCCGTTCTTCCTTAAGCTGGATCCAGCTCTTCTGCATCTCTTCCCAGGATGTGGGCATATCCGGGTGCTGAATAGTGTAGGACACTTCTCCTTCCAAGACCGATTCTTTGATTACTGGGAGCATGTGAGGATAGGGCATCACTAACTTTTGGGAGCGGGCGCGTACCCACTTGAGATAAGGTTCCAATGGGATGGAGTTCATGTGCCCCAGTGTCTTGATGTCTATCCTACTTGGCATCCTCCAGGCTCTGATAAATCTCTGGCGAAGTCCTTGAGTATCGTTGTCGAAGTCAAAAACTATGTCAGGAATTAACATGTCATGAGGACCATCCCTCCGAGCATAACCAAACTGTCTCCAAGCCAGGCATGGGTTGTAAGTAATACCTCCTCTGATTCCAAGTAAAGGAACATTAGGGTACTCTCCGCAACGATCAATGATAGTGACATCCTCTCTGGACCTGGGGCACCAATGTATATCTGCATGTGTAAGAGTCATCAACCGCTGTGACCATCTCAAACCCCGCTCGTTCTTCAAAACTGATTGTGGAAGGTGCGAAATAAACCACCTTCCCAGGAGAGGAGTGCAACACATAAGGACACCTATTTTTCTCATGGTTCGAGTGTAACATGAGTGAAGGATGTCCCCCAGCAACGTAGGTATAGGATTCCTGGACATAAAGATCTGGACAGCACTGATATCAATAAGCTGATCTGGGTTAGGGAACAACACCAAACCATAGACGAGGAGGGCCACCACTTCTTCAAAAGCTTGTAAGTCAAGGGAGTTCCAACATTCATGGGCCTTTTCAAACATAAACCTGGCTAAGAACCCTTCGATACCACTTCTAACTTCCCAATGTCCCTTGAGGTCAGATGACTGTAGGTGCAAGGCTTTAGCAATCTCTTCAAGCTTAGGTTCCTTTTCCGTACCGTTGTAGGGTAGCTGATCAAGGATAGGGATCTTCAGGAGCCGGGAGAACTCCTCCAATGTAGGTACCAGCTGATAGTCCAGGAAGGTGAAACAGTGATGCAGAGGATCAAAGAACTGGAACAGGACCTTTATCATGTCTTCCTCAATGTTGGTGTTGACCAAGCTGATGAGTCTTCCATGTCTTTCACTGAATGAAGAGCTCTCGGGAATCCTGGATATAAGTTCCTTAAGCTGAGGAGGGATCCTTACAAGACTGACTTGAATTGTCTTTCTACGAACAATTTCCATGTCCTACAAAACAAGAACAAAGATGAAGATTCGAACCCCTGAAATGGTTAGTCAATGCATATGATGCTGGATGATGTCATGATGCTATGATTAAACACACCACAGATATTTACAAAGACAAACATATAAGGCACACAAGGCACACAATACAAGCCCTTAGGGTTTAAGGCCAGCATGGGGTCTAGGTAGTACCCTCTTGAAGTTGGTGGGTTCAACCTGTCCTATTAGAAGTAACCGGGTTCCAAGGGTCCCAATATCACGGGATTGCTTTCATTGTTCATCGTTTCGATTTAGCCACTGAACTGGCGACCGAAATATTCCAGGAAAGCAACCCTCAATTGAGTGTAGTATCGAGTATCAACCAACTTTGGACTGCACCAAAGTCAGTTATCTCACTACCCTAAAGAGGCCAAGATAGTTCATTTAAGGTTCCTAAGGTCTGTTGATGCTTCATGACACCATATGGAGGCCCCGTACTCTCCTTGACTGAACTCAAGGGTTACCGGTACACACCAAAATGCCACATCAACGTAGCAAACTGTTTCAACCGTGTCGGTATACCCCGCACAGTTCCCTCACAGCCTTGTTGCTACTTTCTAAGAAAGGTATCCCCAGATCCGGGTTAGGATCTATAGAACTCCCAAGCAACCCACAATAATAAAGCAAGCAAGGAAAGCAATTGAAAACACAGTGATCTTAGTCCTAAGGTACACCTCACTTTAAGTTTAAGTCCCCAGCAGAGTCGCCAGTTCTGTGATCGGTGGATCTGGAACTGACTGTTTAAAGCTGGTTCACGAAATGTCGCGGTAAGCAAGAGTCGCCACCGTCTTTTATTTTCTCCAAATGGAAAGGACAAAAGCACAGAAAAATTCCTTATAGAGATTGCTCTCGGTTCGGGAGGTAGGTTATAGAAAGGGAAGGTGTTAGCACCCTTTCTATCCATGGTTATCCATGGGCTCTTAGATACTTGCTCATTTGTGTTTTCAAAAGGTTTGTTTGCTTTTCAACTGTGGGTTTAAAAAGTTTCTTTGAAAATTCCAGTTCGACTCTTGTATCGGTCCTCAAGAGTGTTTGAAAAATTGCTTTCGAAAGCTTTTTGAAAAGGTATCGGTGTGAAAAGTATTTTTGAATTTGTTTTGAAATTAGAGCAAGTATCTAGAGTTGTCTACCTACCCTAAGGAATTCGTCTGTGTAGATGTCCTTTAAAGTAGTGCCATCCCACCATTGAGAGGTAGGTAGCACCACCATTGGAGGTGTTCGGGTCAATTCGAGGTTCGGGACATGGTGATCACCAGAGCAATAGGAAGACACCTTAGAAGCTACCCTCATGCCAGGTTCCCGGATCATGAGGACTTACTAAAACATCCTCTACTCGACGATCACCTTTCGAGGCAAGGCAACAGTGAGGCGTACCCTAGGGGTGGTGTGTGATTTGTGTGTCAGATTCAATTATGTTTTATCTTGATCACGTATTGGGTGATCTATCGTTTGTTTTTATTTATTGTCATTCATTCTTGCATGCCTTGATTAACAGTTAAAAGTGCGAGAAAAGTAAAGTTCTACAGCTATTACAAAAGGCGCGGGTCCACATCGCCAAAATTTCCAGAACCCGATTTGACAGAAAATAAAGAATTAAAGTACGACAAAGAAAAGATGTTACATGGCCTTGGGAGAGATACATAAATATTATAAAGAATAAAAAATAAATATGCGAATTGGAATTAAGATTGAAACGAGGGCGTTGGACCCTTTTTTAACTAAATTAAATTTAACGATTATATTAATTAAAATTAAAAAGAAAAGGAATTGTTTTTGGTATTTTTTGGTATTTAGGATTTAAATGGGAAAAAGAATTAAATGCAATTAAACCTAATTCTACAATTTTTATTTTATTATGAAAACATGTTAAAGTTTAACCTAAAATTAACCCTAATTAATTTACATGCAATTTAATTACGAAAATAAATATTTAATATTTGATTATTATGGAAGAAAAGAAAAAGGGATAAAAAATTAATTAAACACTAGTTCTACCAATTTTAAATTAATTAAGGAAATATTACAATTAAACCTAATTAAATAACTAAAATTAATTAATGTAATTTATTAAAAAAAATACTAAAATAAAATATTTATTATTTTTTTATCTTTTCTGATTTTTATGTGTTTTTTATATATTATGAAAATATTAAATTAATTAATAAAACAATAATTAAAAGAAAGTAGAAATAATGAAAAAAATAAAGAAATAAAAAATTTTGCAAACCTAGGGGGTCTGCCCCCAATTTTGAGGTGAAAGCCCAGCAATTTGAGCCCAATTATTCATGGCCTGGCTGACTTTTCCACTCACGTATCCAAGCGTTGACTAGAGTGCATCATGTTCCCCAGCTCTTGGCCTTTGATTGAATACCCTGGGACGCGTGGACGTTTGATTTTGAAGGCATACAGTGGTCCACTATGTTGAATCTGCACATGAACATTACATGAAGAAAAATATGAAAGGGGATGAGGACCTGGGGCTCGAACCCAGGTCCTGAACATTACCAACCAACGCGCTTGCCAGTGGAGCTGTCTCGTTCATCTGTAGATTAAATAACAAACAAAATTTATAAAATAAAATAACGCGTTAGTGGAGAATTAGCGCGAAATTTAAATAGGCCAATCATTGAGCGCCACAGGGGTCATCTTCTTCGTTGCCTTATTTTTTTTCTTCTGAAACACAAACATTGGCAACGGTTTTGTTAGCGTTCCCTTAGGCCAGTTTCTGAAAAATAGCGATTAGCCCAGGGATGCTCATAAATTGAGCGCGAGGGTGGCTTTATGATCGTCCAATCGTGCTTGATTCAGTGGTCTAAGTCTTGAATGCCAATTTTTCCTTAACTAAAAAAACCCAATTTAAGGTTCTGAAAACCCTAAGCATCGCCCATGGTGATTCCTTGTATAGTGCATAAAAACTCAATTCATCTACATGGTTAGCTTCAGAATCAACTAATTAATAAGAATTCATGAACAAAATGCATTGAATATGCTTAAATTGTAAAATACGATTATGAAAAAAAAGTGAGAAAAGTTGGACTTCTGTACAATGATTCAAAGGGTTAGGGACTGTGTTCTTGATCCAGGTACGTTGCTTGGTGTCCCAGGAATGCAATGGAATGAATTTCTTGGCCTCAATTGACCTGCAAATGTGTTTTCAGATTTTTGTTTTCAAGCAAAATTTTCAAGTTTTTGTAAGGATTTCTGGCGCAGCTTTTTGGTTAGTGAGCATTAGGTCTTGCTTGTGTATGTATAGGAGAGTGATTAGGTCAAAGAAAACAATCAAAAAACCTTGGCATTCATGTCTTGCAAGATTTGATTTCCAAAAATCTTTTCAAATATTTTTCATGCCTATTTGGTACAAATCATGGCCAATTGTCTTCAATTCTTTCCAAATCCAGCTATGCACGAAATATTGAGTATACATTATGCATAAAAAGATTTAAAACCTAGGTTTAGTATTTTTCATGTATTTATTTTAATTTAAATGAATTATTAATAATAAAAATCCAAATAAATAAATAAAAAATGAAGAAAACCTTCCCTTTGGGCCAAATGGTCGTGCACATGCCTTGGATGATGAATTGTGGAAGAAATATAGGCCCATTAGCAATTTTAGGTCATTTGAAGCAATGTTGACTTTTCAAAATATCCAAACATTTCCCAACTTCCACAAGGCATAACTTGCTCAATGTTTAAGCTTTGCTCATGTTCTTGGACATTTTGGAAAGGTCTTTGAGTCCTCTAATCAATGTCTTTGGTCCCATGTCATTTTGATTTACCATTCTCAAGTTATGGCCTTTTACTTAAAGTCCCTTTTTGTTGACTTTTGAAAATGACCTATAATGTTGAAATTGATAACTTTTTGTGAGAGCATTTCTTGGACTTTAAGTATGAAGAGGAGTTGTAGGAAATGTCTTTCTCTTCAAAATGAGCTTTGGATGGAATTTTTCTGATAATCCATGTGAAAGTTATGCCCTGGTCAATTTACAGTTGACTTTTTCAACTGTCCAAATAAGGAAACTTCTGCATCTTGATGATTTTTGAGCCAAGCTTTGAGAATCATGATCAAGCATTGATCAAATGATGTTTGTGGCTTCAAAATGAGATGTTGACCAAAAATTTGGACTTTTGACTGTCAAATGACCATTTTGCCCCTACAGTTGACTGTAGTGCAATTAGGGTTTTGACTGTGCAATTTTGTGCTGAAAGTCTTGAAACTTTGTATGGGGATGCTTGACCATGTTTATAGGCATGTGGGACTTGCTTGGACCCTTGGAAACTTCATTTTCTTGATCAGAACCAAAACCCTAATCTTGACTGTTTAGGATACCCTTGCACTGTGCAACCCTTGGGGAATTTTGCAGCTGGACTTGGTAAATTTCTTGAAGAATATGGGAGGGCAAATTTTGGGGTACAACACTTCCTATCCACAATGGGTTGCTAACATTGTGCCCGTGCCTAAGAAGGACGGCAAAGTGAGGATGTGCGTGGATTATAGAGACTTAAACAGGGCCATCCCTAAAGATGACTTTCCACTTCAGCACATTGACATCTTGGTTGACAATACAGCTCAACACAAGGTATTTTCTTTCATGGACAGATTTTAAGGTTACAACCAGATCAAAATGGCGCCTGAAGACATGGAGAAAACTACTTTTGTTACACAGTGGGGTACGTTCTGCTACAAAGTGATGCCATTCAGACTGAAGAATGTCGGGGCAACCTATCAACGCGCCATGGTAGCCTTGTTTCATGATATGATACATCATGAAATAGAGGTCTATGTAGATGACATGATAGCCCGATCACAAACTGAAGAAGAACACCTCGACCACTTGCAAAAGCTGTTTGTCAGGTTGAAGGAATACAAGCTCAGATTAAACCCTAACAAGTGCACGTTCGGAGTCCGGTCCGGTAAACTCTTGGGTTTCATTGTCAGCAACAATGGCATCGAGGTTGATCCTGCCAAAGTCAAAGCTATATAAGAAATGCCCGCTCCTCACACTGAGAAGGAGGTCAGAGGTTTCTTGGGGCTCCTAAACTACATTGCAAGGTTCATTTCTCACCTAACATCTACCTGTGAACCAATCTTCAAGTTGTTGAAGAAAGATCAGGTAGTTAAATGGAATGATGATTGTCAAGTTGCTTTCAATAAAATCAAGGAGTATTTGTTAGAACCTCCTATCTTGATGCCACCCGTCGAAGGAAGACCGCTAATCATGTATCTGACCTTCCTAGAGAATTCAATGGGGTGCGTACTGTGGCAGCATGACGAGTCTGGCCAAAAAGAGCATGCCATTTATTACCTTAGCAAAAAGTTTACCGACTGTGAAACAAGATATTCACTGCTCGAGAAAACTTGTTGCGCTTTGGTATGGGCTACTTGCCGGCTAAGGCAGTATATGTTGACTTATACCACTTTGCTGATATCTAAGATGGATCCAATCAAATACATCTTTGAGAAGCCTGCTATGTCTGGAAGAATAGCTAGATGGCAAATGATCCTCACAGAGTATGATATACAGTACACGACCCAAAAAGTTATAAAGGGGAGTGTACTAGCCGATCATCTGGCCCATCAAGCTGTCGAAGATTACCAATCCATGAGATTCGACTTCCCTGACGAAGACATTATGGCATTGGACAACATTGAAGATTTCAGACCGTATGACGGACCTGAACAAGGATCCCAATGGACTCTGTACTTTGATGGTGCCTCCAATGCACTTGGCAACGGTATCGGCGCGATACTTATCTCTCTAGAAGGTTTCCATACTCCTTTCACCGCCAGACTTTGCTTCAACTGCACCAACAACATGGTCGAGTATGAAGCTTGTATCTTTGGACTCAAGGCTTCCATAGACTTGGGAATCAAATATTTAATTGTATTTGGGGACTCAGCTTTGGTCATCAGTCAGATCAAAGGAGAGTGGGACACTAAACATCCCAACCTCATCCCTTACAAAGAACATGTCTTGACATTGCTACCACATTTCGAGCAGATTACCTTCGAGCACTTCCCGCGAGAAGAAAATCAGCTAGCAGATGCTCTAGCTACAATCTCATCCATGTTTAAACTTAATTGGGATAACGAGGCTCCCTAGATCACCATTTAACAAATGGACGAACCCGCACACTCTCACGAGATTAATACCGAAGAAGTAGTGTACCGACCTTGGTTTCACGAAGTCAAAAGGTATCTCGAGGCTCAAGAATATCCTGAAGGAGCTTCAGTCAATGATAAAAAGTTCTTAAGGACATTCTCAGCTAAGTTCTTCCTGAGCAATGGTATCCTATACAAGCGCAATCATGATTGCATTCTGCTTCATTGTGTAGACAAGATTGAAGCTGAACAGATCATGGTTGAACTACACAATGGTACCTTTGGCACCCACTCTAGTGGTCATACGATGGCTAAGAAGATTCTAAGGGCAGGCTACTACTGGTCTACCATGGAAGCTGACTGCTATCAATATTCCAGAACTTGTCACAAATGTCAGATTTATGCGGACAAGGTACATATACCTCTAGTTCCTCTCAATTTCTGAACAGCTCCTTGGCCATTCGCTATGTGGGGAATCGACATGATTGGAGAGATCAAGCCTACAACATCTAATAGACACCATTTCATTCTGGTGGCCATTGATTACTTCACAAAATGGGTCGAAGATGCTTCCTTCACATCCGTTACAAAGAATGTTGTTGCCCACTTCATCAAGCAGAACCTCATTTGTCGGTACGGTATCCCCGAAAGGATCATCACCGATAACGGTACAAACCTTAACAATACTATGATCACTGCCTTGTGCAAACAGTTCAAGATTCAACATCACAATTCATCTCCCTACCGGCCAAAGATGAACGGTGATGTCGAAGTTGCGAACAAAAATATCAAGAAGATCATACAAAAGATGACAGTCACCTACAAAGACTGGCATGAGATGTTACAGTTTGCTCTCCACGGGTACCGTACCACGGCTCGCACTTCAATTGGGGCAACACCCTATTCCTTGGTATACGGCATGGAAGCTGTTTTACCTATTGAGGTTCAGATTCCCTCCTTGAGAATCATGAAGGATGCTGGTTTGAGTGAAGACGATTGGATCCAAACCTGGCTTGATCAGTTAAACTTAATTGACGAGAAGAGACTTATTGCAGTTTGCCACGGTCAGACGTATCAAAAATGGATGATCAAAGCTTTCAACAAGAAAGTCAGGCGCCAAGTGTATCAAGTTGGAGATCTTGTGATCAAGCGCATCATCTTGCCGCAAAGTGATCCCAGGGGAAAATGGACTCCTACTTACGAAGGACCATTTGTGATCAATAAACATCATTTCTAGTGGGGCAATGATTTTAACCACCATGGACGGAAACGATCTGCCGCACCCTACGAACGCAGACATTGTCAAAAGATACTACGCATAAGAGACCCGCTAGTTGATACACCTAGGCAAAACAAGGGCATCCCGGTGAATCGAAAACCCGAAAGGGCGGTTCAGGCAAAAATTAGGGATAAAACAAAATAATTTGTACACCCGGCAAGCTGAAAACCTGAAAGGGCGACTTGGGTAAAAAAGGGTTTCCCGGTGGACTGAAAACCCGAAAGGGCGGTCCAGGCAAAAGTTAGGGAATTAAAGCGTATGACTATGTCTCGTCGGATCACTTTAAGGACAATTTCCTCACAAACAAACTCTGAGGCTTCTGATCAATCCAATCATCTTCGGACGAAGAAACTAATGAACAAGATATTCAGAATTACGAAGGCTATAGCAGAATGGGAACTCCATGGAATTTTTTACACTTAGCCATCTTTTTTTGTATAAATTTTTCTCATTTTTTACGACACTATCCTCTTACTAGGATGTCTGTCTCCTTCGTACAAAACACTTATTCAAAGTAAATACAAAGATATCTCTTTCAAAGTACAGAAAACTATTTGCCTTTTTCTTTACACTTGTGTTTTATTTGCAAAAACGTGCAATGATTCATTTATGAACATATGGATTTGAACATAATTACCATTTACAAATAAACAGGATGAAAAAGAGTAATTACCGAGAGATAGAAAGATTAGGAAAATGTATTTAGGATATTCCATGAGCAATCTCTACAACACGTCATTAAGATCCCCCAGCGGAGCCAAAACTTTGGACTACAGATCCCCAACGGATATGAGACTACCAACTACCAATTCCCAGCGGAGTTGAAACTTCTAACCCACGGCGGAAATTATCCAGTTTCTCCAGGTTTCCCCAGTAAATTGTCTTGAAGCCTGAAAATCAACCAGTTAACAATTAAATTTTGTTTCTCCCCAACCTAGGGTAACTCCCCAGTAAAGTGGCATACAACCCAACTACTGAACTCCCCGGCGGATTTAAGCTTTCCCCACAGAGCTTTCATTGTAGGATAAACTTTTTCCACAGAGTTTTATTGCTTCTCGACAGAACGAAGACTCCCATCAGTAATCCCCAGTAGAAGTCTTTAAAATTCTATGGATTCCATAAGCAGATTCCTCAAGAAGTATATGGCATTATTCTCACAGCAGGAATCCTCAGCAATCAAGGGTTTATTTCCCCCGGTGGCAGTCAAGGATTTACTTTCCTCAGCAATACAGCAAATCAGCTTACGTGCACATACATTACATCATAAACATGGATAAAACACATTTATTGCATCATACATTTCATGCAATATAACTTCGTGTTTTAGCTAACATTATACCCTTTTCAGGATAAGATTAACAGCTATCTGTAACAAAATATCCATAGATCACTGATACAGTCCAGATACGCTCCAGCCACAGAAGCCATTATGTCACTCATTCAAATCTCAACTTCAGATACAGTTCAGATACACTCCAGACACGGAAGTCATTATGATACTTAATCAAATTCCAAGTTCCGATATAGTCCAGATACGCTCCAGACACAGAAGCCATTATGTCACTCATTCAGACTTCAACAATCAAATACAGATTAGATATGCTCCAGATACGGAAGCCATTCTATTTCTCATTCAGATTCAACTATCAATTTTAAGTCTAGATACACTCCAGAAACGGAAGTCATGCTGTCACTTATTCAGATCCCAGTTACAGTTCAGATATACTCCAGCCACGGAAGTCATTCTGCTACTCATACAGATCTCAACTTCAGATACAGTCCAGATACGCTCCATACACGGTTGCCATTCTATCACTTATTCTGACTTTTCTCCCAGCTCAGATACACTCCAAGACATGGAAGTCATTCTGTTTCCTATTCAAGATACAGTCTAGACACACTTCATACACGGAAGTCATTCTATTACTCATTCAGACTTAATTTCAAGATACGGTACAAATACACTCCAGACACGGAAGTCATTCTGTCGCTTATCCAGATTCCAAGTACAGATACAGTTCAAATACGTTTCAAATACGGACACCATTCTGATGCTTATTCTGTCGATTTACAACCAAACATTCTTGGATGGCATCTACAAGCCCATCTCCGACAAGATTCTGTCACCTCTCCAAATGGCATCTTTAAGCACATTCCCTCCACTACAAATTGACGAGTGCAAATTTACGGGCACTTTAGTGTCCAATCATCTTTTACCTTCGAGTCAAGAACGACAAAACTCGCTGATCTAACTCTTCAGGTTTAAAAAGATTGAACAGGGGCAGCTGTTGTACCCCAAAATTTGCCATCCCATTTTTTCACAGAAATCACAACCCTAGGGTTTCTCAGATATTCAATAATGGCTCAGGAATCGATCAGACAAATTTTCTCCTTTGGCAATAAACCAGCAATTAGGGTTTTTACTTGCAGTTCCCAGAAGAAATGAATTCACAAAGATCCAATTGGCTTTCACACGTTTTCATGAGTTTTCAAGTTTACTGAAAGATTATTGTTTGTTCTCAAGGCATGTTTATTTGGGAAAAGAGATGGGATCTAAGACTGTCATTCGGAACATTCATGTTTTGTTTGATCCAGGTTAACCAGATAATTTGCGTATGTTAAGACATTTGCTGGTTTATGGAGTGAACATTTGTTTGTTTATGGAATACACAGTGCGTGTTTATTTGGAATACAGTTGCAAGATTACAGAGTTATTGGATTACTTGGAATTTAACTTATCTTGGTTGGAATCATTGGAATACAATTTCAATTATCTTAATCAGGAATCTTAAAGAATTAGTGAAGATGCGAAGAGAAAATTGCAAGTTATTGACAGTAAAAGATTTTAATGGACATCATAATACCTCATAAGACTTTCTTTCATTTATTTCAAAAAATTGTTACAATACAATTTATTATTTAAATGCTTTAAGTTTTACAACTTATTGTATTTGAAAAAATAAATTAGTACAATTATTTGAGTATTCCTATCTAAATTACAAAGGAAAAATTTAAGCCTAAGAGTGACTAAGCTTCCATTGCTTCCATGCATGCAAAAGAATCTTCTGCTTCCTCTGCTTTGCCACCTTCCAGTTTGCGCTCACATGAAAAACAAAAGACAGAAAATTGATCAGTACTGTTAATTGGATATGGTTAAGAATTTTCAAAAAAAAATGTGTTCATCATTAAAGTTTGCAATTTGGAATCAGAGGGCTATTTTTAATTCATCACGTTTTTATTTTTCTATTTTGCAAATCACAAGAAGATTTCTCTTCTTGGTTCACAAAAAGAAAGATAAAAATGTAAGCAAAGCTGTCCAAATAAAAATTCAAGCAATTTATCCAAATACAAGCAAAGCTGCACAAACAAGTGAAAATATACAAGCAGCATGGCCAAACAGGCAGCAGGCGCGCAAATTGCCCAAACAAGTGAAAATATACAAGCAGCATGGCCAAGCAAGCAGCAGGCGCGCAAAATGCACAAGATAGCAGCATATCAGCATGCAAACAAAATATAAACAGCAAGAACGAGGCAGCATAGGCAGTAGCAGACAAAGCATAAGCAAACAAAAGGGCATCAGCAAGAAGAAAATATAAAACTAAGTCAACAAGCAAGAGGCTTGTTCTTAAGCTTTTTCATCATTTTCCAAATTAAAAATTGCAAAATTTTCAGAAAATATTTGGCTTAGGGTCATTAAGAGAGGAAGAGGAAAGAAGTCACCTAGGGGATGCTGCCCTGTTGTCACAATTGCACCTAAAATGCTAGCAAACAAAACTGCAAGGAAAAGAGCCCAAGAAGAAAATCCCAAAGTATTCAAAATTTGGTGGTTTCCCACAATTTTGAATAAGCTGCAAAGCTGTCAAAGAGAAAAGCAAATATAACACCATCAAACTGTCAAATATAAAAAACCAACAGCAACAATAACAAACCGGCATAACCATTTCTCAAACAACCAAAAACTGCATAACAAACAAATAACCAAAACCAGTTCATAACCAAACTGTCAACAAAAACATTTTTCAAACCCAAACCTTCAAAATGCTGTCAAACACACAAAACCCTTCAACCTGTTAACAAGACCAAATAGCCAAAATCTATTAACAAGACCAAACAACAAAAGCCTACAAACTCAACATTTTGTCAAAATCAGTTCAAGAAAACAGTTCAAGAACCAAAGGGGCTAAGGACAGAAAGAGACTTAGAAGCATCATCATCGTTCAACAAAAAGGACAGAAAAAGAAAAATTTACCAGAAGCATGGATCCTTCGTCATCATTTCTTCTCTCCTCCTTGCCAAGCCTGTCACCAAGGAGCACCATCAGCTCAAATCTCACATTCCAGTCCATTTTCCAAAAATTTCAAAGGTATGATTTTGTCACATTTCCCATAAATCGTTTCCTGCATCTCAAGGTACAATAAAATTGATTAATAGAAAAATACGAACAAGATAAAACAACAACAGTGAAACATTCAAATCAAGACAAAACATCACCTTTTTATGAAAGAAATTATCTGAGCATGGTTAGGAAGAGAACGAGGGGTACTCCGATAATAGAAGGCGAGAGGAGGATCAGAGAGAATGCATGTCAAACCCTTTAGATGATTCCATCTCAGAACCTAGTTTTTTCCCAGAAAAAATGCGTTTCACTCATGAATCAGGGACGAGTAGAGGCGTTGAGTGAGAAAGATGAATGAATTTGAGGGAAGTGAGAGAAACGAACAGAGCGACACCGCTGTGAGCGCAAGAGAGCATAAACCCTAATTTTTTGTTGTTTACCCTAATCAAACACAATAAGCAAACTTAATGCACTGGGCCTGTTTAGTTTCAAACCAAAAGCCCATACAATTGCTGGCATACCCCCTATTTTGTTCCGTTTCTGTTAAACATCCAAGGCAACATGTATTTTCCCTTTGGGCCTTTCACCCAAATCCTTTAAAGCCCATTTTCACTTGTTCTTTTTTTTTTCAATTTAATTTAACTTGTTTTATTTATTTGTGTTAATAATATGCTAATGATTTCTAAAAACTTCATTTTTTGTAAAAAAAATTAATTTGATCTTTTTTAGTAATTAGTTTTCTTTTATCTTTTTCCCTTTTTATAAAAGAAAAACTCTTATTTTGATTAATTTGTTGCATTTAATGAAAACACCAAAAATAATTAATTAGTTTGCCTTCTTTAAACTTTTTTTAATCATTTAATAAAAATACAAAAGAATAATAATAATAAAAATTTAAATCATTTTCTTATTAGATTAAGTTTTATTTTTTTTTCTTTTTTTAAATAAATACATTGCATTTCATACTTTATTGATTTCTTTATTTCATAAGTTGTCTTAGCCTCATATTGAATCGCACCGCAATTCGATTTGGTTGTATTATTTGGACATTGCTATTCTTATGTGATTCATCCCCATTTGTAATAATTACCCCCATTCCCGGATACTTTTGTAATAGCTTAGACTTTTAATTCCCGCAATTTATTGCTTTCTATATACTGCATAGTAATTAGGCATGTATGGCAAGATTAAAAAATCAATCGCTGGATGACCTAATCCAAGAATAAATAACTTGAAATCAACACGCTTCTTACACGGGAACCTCTAGGGTAACCTCGCTCGTTTCCTCGGAAATACAATCATGTCCCTCGAATATGAGACACTCTAGCAAATGACCCTTCAATAAACAAAGATCATAGTCCCTCGATGACCCTCGATGTTGCCTTCGAAAAAACGATCTCGTCCCTTACAAAATTACTAGAGCGTCTCACAAGTTGCCTTCAATGATTGTAAAATTAACCCGCGCCTGTCCCCTCACATCCAAGGATGGGGCTTCTTACCAAATTAATGGTAAGCTAGCACCGTTAAAAGGAAGAAAAAAGAACAATTTAAGACCTTTCGAGTAGATAGATTCGCTCTTAGTTACTCGCTTGCTCACGACAAAAACTTTCACACCTACACTTCCATTTCAAAACATTTTCAAAAGATAAAATGTTTTGTATATGTTCTTATAGAGACGAGAACCATTACAAAACCTCTTTTCAAAACACTTTTCAAAACACGATTCACAAACACATCTTTGAACCATTTTTTGAAACAAAACTTTGTATACGTTCTTATAGAGACGAGAACCATTACAAAGAAACTTTCCAAAATACTTTCAAAATCCATACCACAAGCACACAATCAAACAAAAGCAAGTGATCTAAAACGAGTAACTAAGAACCCATAGAAAACCATGGATGAAAAGGGTGCTAACACCTTCCCTTTTCATAATCTACCCCTCGAACCCGAGAAAATTCTCGAAAGGTCTTTCCTGTGCTTTTTACCTTTCCTTTTGGATAATAGAAAAGTCGGTGTCGACTCTTGCTAACCGCACAAGTGTGAACGAAACGCAAAACCTCTAGTCAGTTATCCCACCGTATCACACTACCATTTGCTTTTAATCCTTCCATACAATCCTAATTACTAACAGTAACAGTAAAATAGTGCGGGAAGTAAAAGCAGAAAATAAAACCCTATACTATTACATGGCTTTGGGAGAAGTACAAAAATTATAAAATGCGGATAATAAACCCTAATTACTATTACAAACTATGAGCAGTTACAATAATCGTAAAACACGCGAGAATAATAAACTACACGAAAATGTAAGACTAAGAAAAAAGAAAAGAAAATTGTTTTTGTTGATTTTTTTTGATAAAAAGTTTTAATGATGATTAACCAAAAAAAACCTTAATTAATGTTGATTAAGAATTTTTTTTATTAATTAAAGTAAAACCTAAAAAATCTTTAATTTATTTTAATTAGAAAATAAATTAATTTAATTGTTAAAAAACAAAGTTGATTAGTTAAATTAATTGGAAAATGATTAAAAACCCTAAAAGTCTACATAAATTTTAATTAATTAAATTAAAAAACTATTTAGGTTATAAAAAAAAGAATAAAAGAAGGGAAAAGTTGGGCCTAAATAATAGAAAACCGGTGGCTGAAAATAGCGTCAAATCCAAGGCCCAATAAGTTTGGTCCGTTCGATCCAAAGTGCTGCAGCTCAAGTGGCGTATTATAAGGAAGCGTTTGAAGCACTTGATATTGAGGATGATGAGATCTGATGGCTGAGAGTTGAGGGAGCATGGTAGATCCGCTTGGCATATCACACTTGATCTGCAGGAATTAGAAAACATGAAAAAAAAGATTGGGGCACGCAAGGATCAAACCCACATATGGGCATAGTAAGGACTTATCACGCACGCTTCAACTGTTGGGGCAGTAATACATCTGTTGTATTAAATCAAACAAAATATATATAATATGAGATTATTTCCTAAACCGGAGAGGCATCGGAGCCCTAGCTTCGGTCGTATTCTCCGGTAACCTCTTTTCCTCAAACCTACAAAACAACCTATATCAGCAATCCAGGGGGACCCTACCCCCCTAAATCAGGGTATGCAAATTCAATGAGATGATTATTTTGTCCTGAATCGTGTTGGTTTAGAAGTTATAGCGAAAACATTATGGATTGGGGTGGTTATGGCAACACAATTTGATCATCATGGGACTCCTATGTTAGGTTTTTCTTGCATATCATTACCTCATGAACATGTTAATAACATTAGTATGCGTAAAAACATAATGAAACAAAAAATATGAAAAACAAGCAATGATGAAACCGGCGAGGCATGTTTATGTGATTTTACCCCTTTTTACCATTGTAATCGGTCCAGCCTTACCCTATGATGTTCCTGGAAGCAAATGGGATGGCTAGTTTTTAGTGAAAGGGGTTGTAAACAGGGTTTCGAGTTGCCCTAGGTTTCTTTGAATATTTTGAGATTTTGGACAAGCTTATTTGTATAAGGATTTGTGGCTTCTTGTCTGACTTTGCTAAGAATATATCACATGGAATTAGGTCAGAATATATGGGCTTGGACTTGTGTCAAAACCGTTGTCTTATTTTATCTTAATTTGACTTTTAAAATAATAAAAAATCAAAAATAAAATATAATAAACCAAAGGGAGGTGTACGAACAAGTCTTGAGGTGCATAAGGAGTTTATTACATGGTTGGACTCTGAAATAATAGCCAAATAGGCCAAAATATCAAGTTTGCTCAATTTGAACTTCATGCATTTGCTCAAAATTTCTCAAATTGCATTGGTAATAACTCCTTCAATTTTCATTATTTAAAAGTCATCTTTGATTTTTTTGGAAATCTCAAGATGTCCTCTATAATATCTCTTTTGATCATTTTTGCATCTGGAGAATTTATCTTGATGTAAGTTGCCTTGACAAAAAGTGCATTTTTGTTGACTTTTGAAATGACCTATAATGTTTTGGCCCATATCTCTCAAATGAAGCTTTTTTTACTTGAGCTTAGAGAGATAAAGTTGTAGAGAATTTAATTTCCTTCAAAATGAGATTTGGTTAAGAAAAATATGATGAATCATGTGAAAGTTATGCTTGGTCAAAGTTCAGTTGACTTCTCCTAAGGAAAACCCTAATTTGGCAACTTTTGACTTTTTCTGATATGAGAGTCTTATTGATGAATCATGATCAAACCTTGATCAAATGATGAATATGAATTCAAAATGTTGATTTTTACCAAAAATATTGAAGTTTGACTGTATGTTGACCGTTTTTTACTTTTTAACCAATACAATTAATTTTCAGTCATCTGAGCCATTGACTGAGAAATCTTGTGATACAAGGCTTGAAACTTGATATGAGCATTCTTATAGACATATAAGGAACCATGGGAACCACTTTAGGCCTTATAAGGAGAATTTCTTGAGCATTAGAGAACCCTAGGAGAATTTCTTTAATAAAAAGGGAGGGCAAATTTTGGGGTACAACAGCTGCCCCTGTTCAATCTTCTTAAATATGAGGAGTTAGATTGGCATGTCCTCCATTCATAATCTGAAGGTAGAAGAGGATTGAACACTTAAGTGCCCAAAAATTTTCACTCGCATGTGCACGAAGTAACACTGTTGGTTGATTATATTGCTTGAATGAGCTTAAAGATGCCATTCAGAGAGATGACAGAATGTCATTGTAGATGGGCTTATAGATGCCATCCAAGGTAGTTGTTGATAAGAGTATTAGAATGATTTTATGCTTGACTCCATCTGAAGAATTCTTTCCAGAATGAACCTCTGGGGAAGGTGCTTAAGTAGCTACTTGTCATATTTAGTCTATGAGGGAAATGCTTGTCAGAATTCAGTCTCTGACGTAAATGCTTGCCATGTGGATAGTCGTCCCATCCTGTTTCAGGAATCGATCCACAATTTGTTTTTGTTGGTAAATCCGTCCTGTTTCAGGAATTCATACCACCAGGCCATGTTGATAGTTTCCCTGTCCTGTTTCGAGAGTTAATCTTTACCTAGTTATAAAGATAGTTTCACCGTCCTATTTCGGGAGTTAATATGTGCCTGGTCATACAAATAGTTGCCCCATCTTGTTTTGAGAATTAATCTTGGATCTCCTTTCTGTTGGTGAACCTGTCCTTTTTCGGGAATTCATACCGCCTAGTCGTATATATAATTGCCCCGTCTTGTTTCAGTAATTAATATGGGACATAGTCGTATTGATAGTTTCTTCGTCCTGTTTTGGGAGTTAATCTACGACCTGTTTGAGAATTATTGATGATATTCATTTGTTTGTAGACTTTCACCTAAAAAACAAAGTTAGTCTTTATGCAATGTCATGATGTATGTAATGCATTGCGTAATGATGTTCGGAAAGTAAATGAGAGTGTGTTATATGCGTTACAAGTATCATATGCTATAATACTTGTAAACTATGTATGGATTCAAGATGTCATTGAAGTGTATTGGTAGCTTCGTATGACATCTTTGCTGAGGAAAATAAATCCCTGACCGTGGCTGGGGACGAAGAATTTGAATCTTCAATCTTGGGGATGTTTGACTTCTGCTTGGGGATATAAGAGTTCAGGAACATTGGTCGTTCATCGCTCTACTAGGGAATTTAGTTCTTATATACCCTGACTGGGGATAAAAGAGATGAATAACCTTCAGAGGTGTTGTCTGGCCGATTTTTCGATATGGACGTCAACTCTTCTGGGGGAGGACAAGGTTAAATGATGTCTGGCTCAGTTTCAGATTTCGTAACAACACTCTGGGGATAGAAACCTGGACTACACTTTGCTAGAAAAGAAAATCTAGTCGGGGATGTGCAGTAATCGGAGAGATAAACTCTGCTTGGGAAGTTAAATTTTGTTGGGGAAATAAACCCTGTTGGAGAAATATACTCTGCTGAGAAAATGAGCCCTACTTGAGAAGAGAATTATGTGGGGTGTTGGAGAAATAAACTCAGTTGGGGAATTAGATTCCTGTGAACTGTGTTGAGAAAGCAAACCCTGATAGGGATTGGAATTCAATTCGCTGGGCGGAGGAAGTTTACGTTATATGCTAGAGAAATGATCAAACTCATTTATCCTCTTGGGGGATCTGTCGGGGATTATGATTAGGTTAATTGCTATAAAATTCCTAAATTTCCATCTTGAAGGTATATTAGACTTTCAGAGGAATGTATCTTCGCCGGGGATGAGCTTGTGAAGGTACATCTGCAGGGATTTTTTTTGGGGATTTTCCTGTGAGATTTGGGGAAGACTTGAACGTTATCCCAACTCCTGGAGGCTTGAATAAATGCTTTTTCCTATTTTATGCATATAGTTGTTAACAATAATCATGTTCCTATGCATACATTCATTCAATTTTATTCATTTGACATTTTGCAAGCAAAACAGAAAAGATAAAACAAATTTTGAATTCTAAAATCATCTTGTATTGATAATTTTCCTATAAACAAGCGTTTTTGTACATAGAGACAGAAATCCTAGTAAGAGGAAATCATTGTAAAATGAGAAGAGTACAAAGTAAAACAAAGAAAAAAAATAGCTATGTGGAAACAAACTCATTTAGTTTCAACTCTGTTATTACCTTTATGTCCTCAAGCATCTCATCCCTTGTTGTCGAAAGAAGTTGACTGAATTGATCTATATCGTTTGAACTTGACATTGGTAACAAAGCTTGTTGTAAGTAGATGATCCAGCAGGACATAGTCATGCGATTTAATCCCTAACTTTTTCCTGGATCGCCCTTTTGGGTTTTCAGTCCACCGGGATACCCTTTTTTACCCAAGTCTCCCTTTCAGGTTTTTGAATTGTCGGGTGTACAATTTATATATATATATATATATATATATATATATATATATATATATATATATATATATATATATATATATATATATATATATATATATCCCTAATTTTTTCCCGAATCCTTTTGGTTTGTCGGGATGCCATTATTTTTTCCTAGGCCAGTCAACCTAGCGGGTCGCTTTCATGCGTAGTATCTTTTGACTATGTCCGCTGTTGTACCCCAAAATTTGCCCTCCATTTTATTCAAAACATTCTCCTAGGATTTTCAGCTACTCAAGGCTACAAAGGCTTCTCGTGCTACAAGGATCTTCTTTTCTTCTCGGCGGAAAATTGTAAAGTCTCATCTTCAAGGATTGTGAATTAGGGTTTATGATCCCTTGTGTCTAGGCATGGCACTAGTTCGACTAAGAATCCCATTAATAGGGTTTTTTTTAATGGAAATTGTGGTCATACTTCCTCCATATTCCCATTATTCATTATCAAGGAATTCTTCGAGTACATTAGATTCGCGTAAGGTCATGAGTTTTCAGGTTAACATGTTTGATGGATTGAATTGTTAAACCTTAGGCCATGGCACGAGATGTGAATGTGTGGGTTCATTCTCAATCAAGGTTGTTTTTATTCTCACTATTGTTAATTGTTGTTTGCAATACAAGGTAAATTGAATTGAGTAAGCGTTCATGGAAGATGGAAATTGATTGGAATTTTGGTTCATTCGAGTTTTGAAGTGGATTTGAGTTCATAGATAACCAAGGAAAATTAAAGATTGTGAGCATCGGTTTTGTTCAAGAATTTGACTCAAGCAAAATTAGAAGATTCATATGAGATCTCAAGGATTGAAAGCAAGTTGACTTTTGTTGACCAAATTTTTCCATATTCCATCATTTAGAGGTATTTTGAAATGGTTGGATATACTCGGCACTCGAAGATTTTTTAAACATGAAGAGGAATATGTAGAATCAAAGGTTCAAATGAAAAGCAGGTTTCATTACTATCATGGAATTCTTGTTCAAAGTTACCACACTCCATCAAGAAACAAGTTATGGCATTATCATTCAGTTTCTATTCAATATCATGACAAAATATAATCAAATTACATCAAAATTTCATCCAAAATTTTCATTCAATTTTTTCATCAAAGTTCAAAGTTCTAATTCATTTCAAGTCATGACATTCATCCGGAAAAAATCATTCAACGTAGTTCAAAATTCAAAATTCATCCAATTATAGTACAAAGTGTCATTACAACAATTCAAGATTTTCCTAAGTCTAAATCTTTCCAAGCTCTTGAGTTCGACCCCTCCAAGACTCATTCTTCTTCAAATCTTCAAGTTCGCCATAGCCATTGCCTCAGTTTCATCTTCAAACTGTTCTCTCATCCTTCTTTAAGCTTTCCTCCTTGCTTGTTCAAGCTCATCCATCAAGTTCATGAGACAAGAGAATGGGTTAGCAATTATCAAAACTTAAACAACGAACAAGAAATTTTCAAAGAGTTTTCTCTTTAATTTCATCGTTAGGGTTTTGTTTAAGGAATCGGATTTTAGGTTGTTTCTCAATCATGTTCATGCGCCAAAAAAGCCTCATACAAAATCAGATATAATCATAGGCCTAGGTCTATTGCAAATCACAAACAAATTGATTCACAAAAGACAAATTCAAAGAGGTTCAAAATAGAATTCCATCACAGTTCCATCCCAATAGCAAAGTAAAATCTAGCAGCCCAGCCAAGAATTCACTGCAGTAAGAGTTTCATTCACCAAGACCACAACAATAACATATCAAAAATTGCAAAGCCCAACATAGAACAATCAAAAGCTTCATATTGATTTGTTTCAACAAAATTCAGATCTACAATATCAATCATAGGCCTAGCCCTTTACTACAAATCTCAAACAAAAGGGACTTGTTTGGTTCACAACAAAGTTAAAAACTCAAAAAGTAATGTACTGCATAAGTACAAACTCAGTTGAAAAGACAGTACAGAAAATCAGAATTCACAAAAAGCCAGCAAGCAACAGGGAAAGTTCACAAAAATACAGATAGACAGCCACAGAACACGCATGCCCTAAGGTTGTTCTCTTCCATCATTTTCCTTAAAAGCAAGCTAAACAAACAGTTCAAAGGAGGAGGGAGACAGAAATACAAGGGCAGAACCACAAACCCTAGATTTAAAAAACCCTTCAAAATCTTTCACATAATCAGCAAGGGATAGTTCACACAAAAAATACAACAATAATCAAAAATCCAAACCAAAAACCCCAATTTTGTATCATCACTTTCCTTCACAAAATCCCTTCAGAAAAAGAAAAGAAATCGCAAGTTCACAAATAAACTCAGAAGGAGAACTGAGATACAAACAAGATTATAAAGGAGAGGGTCGTCTTTGTTAAAACCTCTGATCTCGTTTCAAAGAGTTTGTTTCAATGATTATGAACTCAAATCTTGCATCGTCACCTCATTTAAACCAGAAATCGCAAATCTAAACCTCTAGGGTTTCGGTCACCCCCTTTAAGATCTAGGCAAAATCACGCAACATCTGCAAAAACAAGCCAGAGATTAGCAAAGAGGAGAAGAGGACAAAGAGATTGATGTAAAAAAATCATGAATCATAGCTAAGCCTTTGTAATCGCCACCACCTGTCGCCGCTAGGGGCGATTTCCGGCGAGCCCTAAAGACAGAGAGAGGCGAGAGAACAAGGGAAGAAAAAGTTATGTTTAATTCTTTCTGAATAACTATTTTGGTTAATTTTGGTTATTTATCAATTTTGGTTTAAAACAAAAGTTATTTCAGCATGCCTCAGGTGGTGACAATTGTCACCACCATTGTGGTTTCTTTGTGATCTCGCGCAGGTACACTCACCATAGCTACCATGCATCCTCACTCAGCATCATTTGATCATCATCAGGAAGCCCAAATTCACATAACCATGATGCAGCCTCCTAAAGCAGCCATACAGGATCCAGCAAATCCTCATATTAGGCATGGGCGCCCAGTTTCTTTTCACACCCTCCTTTTTACTTCCATCATAGGCCCATTTTTGTTTGTTTTATTTTTTTTTCTGATTTAACAAAAATATAGCTTTGGGCCTAGCATTCTTCTTACACCCTCCAAATTCCTTTTACTAATGCCAGACCCATATGTGTTTTTATATTTCCTTTTCTTTTTTTAATTTAGTTCATTTAATAAAAATACAAAATATATTTTCTTAAATAATTAGATTAAAGATATTTTAATTTTATCATTTTTTTATTTTTATTTTTACTTCATTTATTTATTTTCAAAATAAACCTCAAAAATATTTTCTAACAATTAATTTCTCTTTTAAATTAATTTATATTTAGGTTTTTCTATATTTAAATTTTTTTTCCTTTTGATTAATGAAATTAATTTTTATCTTAGTTTAATTTATTTAGGTTTACTAATTTATTTTAAAATATAAAGTAATTTAATTAGATTAATATTAAGCCTTTTCCTCCATCAAAAAACCACAAAAACAATTTCTTTTTCTTATTTATCTTTACATTTTGTGCATTTTATTATTATTCATATTCAATAGTTTGTAATATATAATTAGGCTGTATTACTTTCTTCCCCTTATTCACAAAATTGTACCCCCTATTCCCAAAGTATTGTAATAGTGTAGGACATTTAAATTCTGCAATTTATCGCTTTCCTTATTATTGTTAGTGATTAGGGTTTGCATGATAAGATTAAAATCAACCATAGAAAAACCCTAATCCAAGACAAATAATTGAATCAAACACACTTTGCACATCTACACCTCTAGGGTTAACCTCGCGTCTTGCCTCGGATATAAACAGTCATGTCCCTCGAACATGAGATGATTTAGCAAAGACCCTCTATCAAGAGATCGTAGTCCCTCGATGACCCTTCGAGGTTGCATTTGATAAACAATCTTAGTCCCTTACAATAATTGCTAAAACATCTTACAAGTTGCCTTTTATGACTATACGATGGCCCACGCTTGTCCCTCACATCCAATGATAGGGATTCTTACTAACTAATGGTAGGAAAGCATTATCTAAAGGAGGAGGAAAAAACAAAGACTTTTTGAGTAGGAAGATTGCTCGTAATTGCTTGCTCGCAAACTAAAACCATTTTCACACCTCACACTTTCAAAAACAAACATCTTTTCAAACACCATCTTTTCAAATAAATATTTTCATAACAAACACTTTGTATGCATTCTCAACGATAAAAGAATCATTACAAAGTTTGTCGTACTAAGGCTTTTTCAAAATATTTCCAAACCAACATTTTGTATACATTCTCAATGATACAAGAATCATTACAAAATCACTACTTTCAAAACATCTTCAAAACATCTTTCAACTTACACAAACACTAATCATTTCAAAGTGAGCTAGCAATTAAGAGCCTGTAGATAACTACAGATGAAAAGGGTGCTAACACCTTCCCTTTTCATAACCTACCCTCTGAACTCAAGAAAATTCTCAAAAGGTCTTTCCTATTCTTTTAACCCTTTCCTTTATTGGATAAAAGAAATGTCGGTGGCGACTCTTGCTATCCGCAACATTTGCGATAAAAATCAAAACACCCAAGTCTGTTCTCCCACCGTATTACATCCACGTTTACAGGGTGCAGAAAATCTTCACTGTCCATGGTGGTAAATATCATAGCACCGCCAGAAAATATCTTCTTGACTACAAATTGCCCTTCGTAGGTGGGAGTCCATTTTCCCCTGGGATCACCTTGTGGTAGGATGATGCGCTTTATTACCAAGTCACCAGCCTGATATACTCGATGCTTGACCTTTTTATTGAAGGCTTTGATCATGCGCTTTTGGTACATTTGACCATGGCAAACAGCCGCAAGCCTTTTCTCGTCAATCAAACTTATATGGTATAGCCTAGTCTGAACCCATGCATCTTCGTCTAAATCTGCGTCTTTCATAATCCTTAAATAAGGAATCTGGACTTTGGCAACTAGGACAACTTCCATACCGTAGACTAGAGAGAATGGGGTTTCCCTAGTTGATGTACGGACTGAGGTACGATAGCCATGAAGAGCAAATGGTAACATCTCATGCCAAACTTTGTAGGTCACTGTCATCTTCTATATCATCTTCTTAATGTTAATATTGGTGGCTTCCACTGCGCCATTCTTAGGTCGATACGGAGAAGAGTTGTGATGCTTGATCTTGAACTGCATGTAGAGTTATGTGATCATAGTTTAGTTCAGAATAGTATCATTTTCTATTTCGGGGATGCCATACAAATATATGAGGTTATGCTTAATGAATCGGGCCATAACATTCTTGGTGACTGAGGCAAATGAGACCGCTTCAACCCACCTTGTGAAATAATCAATGACAATGAGGATTAAACGATGTCTGTTAAAGTAGGCTTAATTTCTCTAATCAAATCAATGTCCCACATTTCAAATGGCCAAGGAGCAGTCAAGACATTCAAAGGAACTAGAAGTACGTGTACTTTGTCAGCATAGATTTGGCATTTGTGACAAGTTCTATAGTGATAATTGTAATCAGTTTCCATAGTCGACTAATAGTAACCCGCCCTCATAATCTTCTTAGCCATCGTATATCCGCTGGAGTGAGTATCAAAGAAACCTTCGTGCATATGCTCCATAATTTTCTTAGATTCCTTCTTACCCACACAACGAAGCAAAGTCGAATCATGGTTGCGCCTGTACAAAATTTTGTTGCTCAGGAAGAACTTAGCAGAGAACCTCCGTATGAATTTCTTGTAATTGATAGATGCACCCTCGGGGTACTCTTGGGCTTCGAGGTACCTTTTCAATTAATGAAACCAAGGATTTTACTTTACTCCGTCAGTGTCAACTTCGTAGCAATGCGCCCGTTTCTAGTCTTTCGATAGTAATTCGAGGAGCTTCGTTGTCCCATATGAATTTTAACATAGATGACATGGTTTCCAATGTATCTGGAAACTTACTTTCTTCTCGTGGGTAATGCTCAAAAGTGATTTCCTCGAAGTACATAATTAAGGTCAACACATGTTCCCGATAAGGAATGAGATTCCGGTGCTTCGTATCCTATTCTCCCTTAATCTTAATGTTTACCAGGGCTGAGTCTCCGTATATGTTCAAGAACTTGATTCTTAAATCAATGGCAGCTTTGATACCCATGATGCACGCTTCGTATTCAGCCATATTGTTGGTACAGTCAAAGCAAAGTCTGGCAGTGAAGGGCGTATGGAAACCCTTGAGAGAGATAATTACAGCATCGATTCAGTTTCCAAGTGTGTTAGAAGCTCCATCAAAAACCATAGTCCATCGGGATCCTAGCTCAGGTCCTTCATACGGTCCAGGTTCTTCATAATCTGTAACTAGCATAATATTCTCATCCAGGAACTCGAAATTCATAGACTAGTATTCATCTACAACTTGATAAGCCAAATGATATGCCACTACACTTCCTTTTATTGCTTTCTGAGTGGTGTAATAAATATCGTATTTTGTCAAGACCATTTGCCATTTGTCTATTCTTCTGGAGAGAGCTGGCTTCCCGAATATGTATTTGATTGGATCCATCTTAGAGATCAACAAGGTAGTATGAGTCAGCATATACTGTCTTAGTCGACGAGCAACCCATGTCAAAGTGTAACAAGTTTTCTCAAGCAGTGAGTATCTTGTTTCACAGTCGATAAAATTTTTGCTAAGGTAGTATATTGCATGCTCTTTTCGACCAAACTCGGCATGATGGCCCAGTACACACCCCCATTGAGTTCCCTAACACTATTAAGTACATAATCAAAGGTCTTCCTTCAACTGGTGGCATCAGAGTTGGAGGTTCTTGGAGATAATCCTTAATATTGTCAAAGGCTATCTAGAAATCTCCATCAACTTAAAGATCGACTCACGAGTAGCAGTCAAATGAGAAATAAATCTGGCAATATAGTTCAGTCGTCCTAAGAAACCTCTGACTTCCTTCTCGGTGTGGGGAGCGGGCATTTCTTGAATGGCTTTGACCTTGGCAGGATCAAATTCAATACCTTTACCACTGACAACGAAACTCATGAGCTTACCGGATCTCACCCTAAAGGTGCACTTGTTCGGATTCAACCTCAGCTTGTACTTCTTCAACCTCTCAAACAGCTTGTGTAGATGGTTAAGACGTTCCTCTTCAGTCTGGGATCTAGCTACCATGTCCTCAACATAAACCTTTATCTCGTGATGTATCATGTCATGGAATAAAGCTACCATGGCACGCTCATATGTCGCATCGGCTTTCTTTAAACCAAAAGGCATAACTTTGTAACAAAAAGTGCCCCACTGTGTAACAAAAGTAGTCTTTTCCATATCTTCAGGTGCCATCTTGATCTGATTATAACCCGAGAAACCTCCCATGAAGGAGAATACCTTGTGTTGAGTGGTGTTATCGACCAGGACATCAATATGTGGAAGAGGAAAGTCATCCTTGGGGCTTTCCCTATTCAGATCCCTATAGTCTACACACATACGTACTTTGATGTCTTTCTTAGGTACCGGAACCACATTTTCTACCCACTAAGCATATGATGTAACAGCCAAGAAACCTGCATTGAATTGATTTATAACCTCGACCTTGATCTTCTCTGACACCTCGAGATGCATGCGATGAAGTTTTGTTTTACTAGAGAACAACCCTCCTTCATCGACAGATGGTGAACCACAATATCAGTATCGAGCCCTGGCATATCCTCGTACGACCAAGCAAAGATCTCAACATATTCATGTAACATATGGATTAACCTGTTATTGATACCGTCTTCTAGGTTTGCACCTATCTTGACTTCTTTTTTGTCTGCTTCAGTACCCAAGTTTATAACCTTCACCGGCTCTTTATGCGGTTGTATAGCATTTTCCTCTTACACTAACAATCTGGCAAGCTCTCTAGGTATTTCACAATCTTCCTCACATTCGTCCTCGGCTTGGTAGAGCAGATTTTCAAAGTCATAAGTGGCAATAGAAGAATCGTTATCAACGGGATCCAAAGTAGATGTAGATATGCAATTTATTGTGGGTGTGTGTAAGAACACATAGCTATTTAAAAGTGATAAAAACAAAAGAAAGACAAAGAGCACAACATTTGAATCCAATACTTCCAATGCTTTATTAAATGAAAATATGTTTATGAAATGACAATCCTTAACAAATAGACCATTGTGCCTCGGGTAAGACACAATGTTTAAAGTCGTTGTTTAAAAGTTACATTGCCAAAAATTGAAAGCAATAACAAATAGAAAGTAGAAATTAATCCTGAATAAAGGTGATTGAGATAATGTCTTGAGTCTTCTAGTTGCCGAGTCCATTGACAATGGTCGGAAAGATCCAACTATCAAAGTCATAGTCATTGTCAGCGTCTTCTATGGCGTTGACTCCATTGTTGGTGATGTGGAATGGTGGTCTTCCATCCCGAGCACGAAGAACAGCCTTCTCAGCCTCTGCATTAAAACCCAAACCAAACTTGTCAGATTTATACAGAATGTCAAGAAGATGACCCCAAGTACTACAACCACCTTCTTCTACGACAGCTCTAGCATCCTTCAAAGAAGCCATTCTTGGAGGAATCATGGTAACCTTATGGACAGCAGAAACATCTTCAATAGCGGTTGGAGGGATAACTTCAAAATTTTTATAGGGAGTCTCGATGAATTCGCCGTCCATCTCAACATATCTAAATGAGTTCAGGTGACTCACCATATACTCCTCTTCACCATAAACAATAATAACCTTTCCTTTCAAAGGATATTTTACCTTCTGGTGTAGGGTTGAGGTAACAGTGCCTACCCCATGGATCTAGGGGCGTCACAGTAGACAAGAATAAGTCGGATGGATGTCCATGACATAGAAGGTAGAATCGAAGACTTGAGTACCTACTTTGTTCGGAAGATCTACTTCTCCATGTATCATCCTCTTCGAACCGTAAAAGGCTCTCACCACAATATCACTAGGTTTCATTATAACCCATTCGCAGTCAAGTCTATCAAGAGAACCCTTTGAAAGAACATTCAACTAGGAACTAGTATCAATCAACATGTGAGCTAAAGTATCCCCCCTGCATTCAATGGAGATATATAGAGCCTTGTTGTGATTTCTTCCTTCACGAGTCAGGTCAGCATCAAAAAAGCCTAGCCCATTGTCAGTCGTTAGGCTAGAAACATAACTTCCAAATTGATTGGCAGAAATCTCTTGTGGTACGTGCGTAGATTTTAAGAACTTTACTAAAGCTTGTGTATGGCTTCAGAGTACAGTAGCAGGGATAACATGGAGATTTTTGACGCGGTTTTTCCCAACTGTTCAACAATTTTGTAGTCACTTTTGCGGATAATCTTAAATCCCTCATCCAACTCTTGCCTGGAAGTATCATCAGTTGTAGCTTCTTTAGGTGCCTCCATTTGGGCAGGCTCCATCATTTTCTCTTTGCCCCGAGCCTCAAAACTAACTCGGTAGCGGTAACATGAATAGGTCTGGTGAAAGTTTTTGGAGAGATTTCCAGGGAGAAAACCCTTCCGCTTCTAGTAACCTTGCATGTCCCTGCAATATTGTCAATGTAGAGATTAGTGAATTCGGTACCTTCATTCATAGTAATCGGTAGTTCTTGTTTGACACAATGTTAGTAAACATCGGATCCATATTTCCAAGGGATAGCTTTATCTGAAGAATATGGGATAGGTCCAGGTGTAGAGATTATTAGAGGAGCCACTTTAGGTATGGCAGTGATCCTTACAGGACCCTTGGAAGTAATCCTGATAGGAGTGCCGGATATTACAGCTAAGACAGATTCACAGCAGACAGAATCTTCTCAACCAGAATTATGTGATTGTCCATTAGGTACTGAATACCTTCTTCTAGCAACTTGTAGCCATTGGGTTAAGTTGTGCAGTAGTAACATCTTTCAATGTGACTCTGAAATAAACCGGCCTGCGATAGATTCTTCTTAATAATCGGGAGGGGAGTAACCAATTCATTTACAGTAGAAACATAAAGAACATCATCAATAGCACTTATGCCTTTGTCATGCTTCGGCATAGGTGCAGTAGTTACATTCAGGGTCTCTGGAGAATTGAACTCAATCTCCTTGTTGTCAATCATGTCTTAAATTTTGTTTTCAAGGCCCACCAGTTATTGATGTCATGCCCAGGGCTATTTAAATGGCAAGCACACTTCACATTTGAATTGTATCGAGGAGAGGAGGTGTTTGGATTCTGAGGAGGATCCCTTAACATAATCAGTTCCGCTTTTAGTAAATGTTGTAATTCCTGAGACAGTGACATGCTGATTTTGGTAAACTGCCTTCTAGGTGTGTCTGACCTAGGATGATTATTTTGCTGATGTTGTTGAACAGGTGCAATATTAGAAATTAACACAACTTTTATAGATTGATTGCGATCATTTCTAGCACGACCCTTCTGACCATAAATAACATTGCTTCCTTCTTTTCCTTGAATGTCTTCTTTACAGTGCTTGAAGATGCAACCACTTGAAATTTTTCCACTTCGGATACCATTTTCAACTTGTTCACCTGTTAGTATCAACTCAGTAAAACCAGATGAGAAACTTCTGATCAGATGATTAAAGAAAGGCCCTGTTAAAGTACCAATGAACATATCAGCCAGCTCCCTATCAGACATAGGAGGTTGAACTCTTCCAGCCATATCTCTCCATTTCTGGGCATATTCTTTAAACCCTTCATTCGAGCCCATGGTCATACTTTGCAATTGCACACAGGTTTGTGCAAGGTCAACATTATATTGATATTTCTTGTAAAAAGAAGCAGTCAGGTCTTCCCAAGTCCGGATGTTGGTTCCCTCCAATTGATAGAACCATTCAAGTTGTATCCCAGATAAACTCTCTTGAAAGAAGTGAACCTATAACTTTCAGTCAATAGTATGGGATTGGATCTTTCGAATATAAGACGGCAGATGAAACTTTGGACATGACACACCATCATATTTGGAAAAAGTAGGAACCTTGAACTTGTGAGAGATAACAACCCCCAAAATAAGACCTGACTCTTTAAAGTCCAGCCCATGCACTTTCTGTATCTCCATAGCATTAAGTCAATCTTCCAGCTGTTGGTATCTGTCATCAGCGGGAGGATACTATTCGGCAGAATAGTCTTCATCAGAATCTTGGCCATAATCAAGTTTGTTATTCTCTTCAGATTTCACACTCTTATCATCTTCTTCTTGGTTATCGTCATCATTTAGGGGGACCTCAAAATATAGAGCCCTTCAGACCGCTCCCTTGAATCTTCTGCCCATATTAAGAATGACTTGGATTTTTAGTCTTCTTCTTATTCCCTTTTGTGATGAGGGTCTTCAATTCGTCTTGTCCCTTAGCTAAGTCCAAGAACATTTGCTGAAACTGAGCGTTCTAAGCTTGAAGTTCTTTCACAGTTTGTTCGAGTGCCATCTTTTACTAGAATAAACAGCAAGAAGATGAGAAAACATGTCTAGAAAGTACCTGTTATGTGATGATATGCATGATATGTAAATGCAAATGCAATTTTTTAAGGACCTTTGTGGGATTTAAATTTGTTTAAACAAAAAGAAACAAAAGAAATTTTAGTAACAAGCTCGAATTATAATTGCCTTCTAGGCCTATAATGAAAACAAAAAGAGTTACAAAGAAGAAATATATGAACTCAAGTCTCCCAAGGGTGCTTCCTTTTTGTGTTGACATATGCATTAAGGCTTTGTTCTTCGAGGAGTCATTTCGTCAGCTCCATTACTTTCTTCTCACTAGCATAGAGTTGAGTTTCAAAGGTATCCATTTATTCCTTGAGTTAAATCCAGGACTTCTGTAGTTCTTCGAAGTCTGTATCCATATCGGGATGAAGAACGGTATGAGGAACATCCCATTCAACAACAGGCTCTACGATCACTGGTAGGATAGAAAGGTATGACATTTTAATATTTTGAGCATGAGACCACACCCATATGAGGTAAGGCTCTAGAGGAATGGAATTCTTATGTCCCAAAGTCTCGCTATAAATCTTGTGGACCATTCCCCAAGCACGTATAAACCTTTGATGGTAATTTTAAGGATCGTTCTCATAGTCGAACATAATACCCTAGATGAGCATATCATGAGGACCGTCCCTTCGAGCATAACCAAACTAACGCAGAGCTAGAGAAGGGTTGTAAGTGATTCCCCCTCTTATACCAAGGAATGGTACATTAGGGAATTCCATGCGGTCAATAATAGAGATATCTACCTGAGATCGAGAACATCAATGGATATCTGAATGAGCAAGTGACATCAACATTTGAGACCACCTCAAACCTTGTTTATTCTTTATCACTGGTCAAGGCAGGTGAAAAATAAACCACCTGGACAGTAGAGGTATGCAACTCATAAGAGTTCGTCACTTCTTCATAATAGGAGTGTAAAGGTAATGCAGGACATCTCCAAGCAAAGTAGGCACCGGATTATGAGTGAGAAATATTTTAATGGCATTCATATCTATGAATTGTTCTGGATTAGGGAATAGTACCAAACCATAGATCAGCAAAGCCAAAATATCCTCGAAAGCACGAAAACTCATGGCATCTAGAAACCACTGGGCCTTCTCTATCATAAATTTAGGAGAAAAACCCTTGACTCCACTTCTTGTTTCCCAATTAGATACGGTGTCTGATCCTTTCATATGTAAGGTCGTTGCGATGTCTCGGGTTTTGGGACTTGCTCTAGACCGGTGAAAGGTATCTGATCAAGAATGAGCACTTTGAGTAACTTAGAGAATTCTTCCATTATGAGCACCAACTGATAATCCAGGAGGGTAAAATAGTGATATTTAGGATCAAAGAACTGGAATAGGACACTCATCATGTCTTCTTTGTAATCGGTAGTAACCAAACTGAGTAGATGACCATGTCTCTTGGTGAATTGATAATTTTAAGGAACCTTTGAGACTAATTCCTCAAGCTTGGAAGGTATCTTTACAAAGTTGATTAGGATAGTATTTTTGCGATTGGAAGCCATGACTTGCAACAAAGAACAAAGATAAATCCCCTAGATCCTTGAATTGGTTAGTGAAAATGATATGATGTTATGATGTTATGATGTCATGTTTAAACAGATAATAAACACAAACAAAGCACACAAGAGCCTTATGTTTAAGGCTTGCATGGGGTCCGTAGGCAAGTACCCTCTTGAAGTTTAGTTGGCTCAACCTGTCCTAAAGTAGTAATCGGGTTCTAGGGATCTTAATATCACTGATTTTTCCCATAAGTTTCGTTTAGCACAACAAATGACTTGCCACCAAACAAAACCCGAGACTCGAATCTCAATGAGTGTAGCATCGAGTATCAACCAACTTTGGACTGCACCAAAGTCGGTTATCTCACTACCTTCTAATGGATAAGTTGGGTCAATTAAAGTTATAAAGGTCAGTTAGTGCTTATGACACCACGCGACAACCTAGTATTCTCCCTGACTGACTCGAGGGACACCAGTACCAACAAATGTGTCACACTAACATAGCCATCACTTCAACCATATCGGTATACACCATAAAGTTTCCATGATCTATTGCTACTTACCTAAGGTATTCCCAGATCTAGGTATAAGATCTTTGTAAGAAAGTAAACCCAAGCAACCCAATTAAAGATAAAGCAAACAAAGAAGACAACTTAAAGCAATTTAAAGGTGATATAAACTCTAAGGTAACCCCTCTTTTTTTGTAGTTCCCCAGCAAAGTCGCTAGTTCTGTAATACAGTGGGAGAACTGGCTGGTTTTTGCGTTTTATCGTAAATTTTGCGGATAGCAAGAGTCACCACCAAATTTTCTTTTATCTAATGTTTAGGAAAGGTGAAAAGAACAGGAAATACATTGAGATTATTGAGTTTGGGGGGTAGGTTATGAAAAGGGAAGGTGTTAGCACCCTTTCCATCTGTAGTTATATATGGGCTCTTAATCGCTTAGCTCACTTTGTTTTGAAAATTGCTTTGTGTTGTGCATATTTGAAAATATTTTGAAAAATGCCAATTGTAAGGTAACTTTGTAATGATTCTCGTATCTGTCCCCGAGAATGCGTACAAGGTGTTTTGGAAATATTCCAAAAGTGCCTGCGTGAAATGTTTTTGTTTTGAAAAGATTTATGAGCAAGCGACTACGAGCTTTCTACCTACTCAAGGTCTTTATTGTACTTTTCCTCCTCCTTTAGATAGTGCTACCCTACCATTAATTAATAGGAAGCCCTATCGTTGGATGTGAAGGGAAAGACGTGGGTCATTGTACAGTCATAGAAGGTAACTTGTAGGGGTGCTTTAGCAATTTCATAAGGGACTAGATCGTTTATTGAAGGTAACATCGAAAGGGTCATCGAGGGAATACAATCTTTGTTTTAAAGGGATAGTGTTAAAGCGTCCCCACATTCGAGTGACATGACTGTTTTTCCGACGCGTCAAGGGAGGTTACCCTAGAGGTGCGTGTGTGTGAAGTGTGTTGTGATTCAGTTATTTTATCTTGTATTAGGGTTTGCTATCAGTTTCTTTTAATCTTGCCATACAATCCAAATTACTAACAATAACAGTAAAATAGTGCGGAAAGTAAAAGCAGAAAATAAAACCATAGACTATTACATGGCTTTGGGAGAAGTACAAAAATAATAAAATGTGTAAAATAAACCCTAATTACTATTACAAGTTGTGAGAAGTTACAATAATCGTAAAACATGCGAGAATAATAAACTGCACGGAAATGTAAGACTAATAAAAAAGAAAAGAAAAATTGTTTTGATGATTTTTTTGATAAAAAGTTTTAATGATGACTAACCTAAAAAAACCCTAATTAATTTTGATTAAGAAAAAAGTTTATTAATTACAATAAAACCTAAAAAATCTTTAATTAATTTTGATTAGAAAAGAAATTATTTTAATTGTTAAAAAAAAGTTGATTAGTTAAATTAATTAGAAAATGATTAAAAACCCTAAAAGTCTAAATCAATTTTAATTAATTAAATTAAAAAAATAATTGGGTTATAAAAAAATAATAAAAGAAAGGAAAAGTTGGGCCTAAATAATAGCAAACCAGAGGGTGCAAATAACGTGAAATGAAGGGCCCAATAAGTTTGGTATGTTCGATCCAGTGTGCTGCAGCTCAATTGGCATATTGTGGGGAAGCATTTGAAGCGCTTGATATTGAGGATGATGAGATCTGATGGATGAGAGTTGAGGGTGCATGGTAGATACGCTTGGCATATCACACTTGATCTGCAGGAATTAGAAAACATGTAAAAAAAGATTGGGACGTGCAAGGTTCAAACCCGCGTATGGGCATAGTAAGGACTTATCACGCACGCTTTAACAGTTGGGGTGGTAATGCATCTATTGTATTAAATCAAACAAAATATATATAATATGAGATTATTTCCTGAACCGGAGAGGCACCGGATCCCTAACTTTGGTCGTCTTCTCCGGTAACCTCTTTTCTTTAAACCTGTAAATAACCAATATCAGCAATCCATGGAGACCCTACCCCCCTATATCAGGGTCTGCAAATTCAATGAGATGATAATTTTGGCATGAATCATGTTAGTTTAGGAGTTATAATGAAAACATCATGGATCGGGGTGGTTATGGAAACTCTCTATTTGATCATCATGGAACTCCTATGTTAGATTTTTCCTGCATATCATTACCTCAAAAACATGTTAATAACATTAGTATGCGTAAAAACATAATGAAACAACAAATATGAAAACATTCAATGATAAAACCGGCGAGGCATGTTTATATTATTTTATCCCCTTTTGACCATTGCAATCGGTCCAGCCTTACCCTATGATGTTCCTAGAAGCGAATGGGACGGCTAGTTTGTAGTGAAAAGGACTGTAAACAGGGTTTCGAGTTGCCCTGGGTTTCTTTGAAAAATTTTTAGATTTTGGACAAGCTTCTTTGAGATTTTGAGTTTCTCTCTTTTGATCATTTTTGCATCTGGCGAATTTATCTTGATGTGCCTTTTTATTGACTTTTGAAATGACCTATAATGTTTTGGCCCATATCTCTCAAATGAAGCATTTTTGGACTTGAGCTTCAAGAGAAAAAGTTGTAGAGAATTGAATTTCCTTCACAATGAGTTTTGGTTGAGGAAAATCTGATGAAGCATGTGAAAGTTATGCTTGGTCAAAGTTCAGTTGACTTCTCCTAAGGAAAACCCTAATTTGGCAACTTTTGACTTTTGATGATTTGAGAGACTTGTTGATGAATCATGATAAAACATTGATCAAATGATGAATATGACTTCAAAATGTTATGTTGACCAAAAATCTTGAAGTTTGACTGTATGTTGACCACATTTGACTTTTTATCCAATATAGTTGATTTTCAGTCATCTAAGCCATTGACTGAGCAATCTTGTGATGCAAGGCTTGAAACTTGATATAAGTATTCTTAGAGATATATAAGGAACCGTGGAAACCACTTGAGGCTTTAGAAACTCAAACTCCCTTGAGAAAAATGAAACCCTAGTTGTAAGTCCATTGCTTAGGAGGAGATTTTGTCTGGTCAATTCTTGAGCAACCTTGAGTATTTGAGAACCCTAGGAGAATGTCTTGAATAAAAAGGTAGGGGAAATTTTGGGGTACAACAACTTCCATATATCAAGAGAATGATGGGAATGATGTACCTCAGATTATAGTTTGATGTCTTGATAGACCAGCTCATGTGTTTGCTACATAGGGGACGTCAGATGAAAAATATTAGTATTATGGTATCAAGCACTTTCTCCAGACTCAAGAATATCTGATTGGTATGTTGAACAAAGATAGAAAGACATTGAGAAGGTTGGCAGGTAACTTTTTCCTCAATGAAGATGTGTTATACATAAGAAATCATGACATGGTCTTGCTCAGATGCGTGGATAGACACGAAGCAAACATGTTAATGCATGAGATCCATGAAGGTTCCTTTAGCACCCATGCCAATGGACATTCGATGGCAAAGAAGATGCTTATGGCAGGTTACTATTGGTTGACAATGGAATCTGACTGTTACAAATTTGCGAAGAAGTGTCGTAAGTGTCAGATTTATGCTGACAAGATTCATATGCCTCTGATGCTTCTTAATATTATTTCTTCCCCATGGCCTTTTTATATAAGGGGTATTGATATGATTTGAATGATTAAACCCAAGGAAACAAATGAATATCATTTCATCTTAGTGGCAATTGACTAATTCACCAAGTGGGTGGAAGCAACTTCTTATGCTAATATCACCAAGAAGGTGGTAGTATGCTTTATCACGACCAATCTTATATGTCGGTATGGTGTGCCAAGTAGTATTATCGATGATAACGCTCAAATTCAAATAATAAGATGATGAAGGAACTTTGTTAAGAATTCAAGATTATCCATCATAACTCATATCCTTACAGGCCTAAGATGATTAGGGTTGTCAAAGCTACTAATAAAAACATTAGGAAGATCATCCAGAAGATGGTTGTTACCTATAAGGATTGGCATGAGATGCTTCATTTTGCTTTGCATGGGTATCATACATTTGTCTGCACTTTAATAGGGGAAACCACATTCTTTATTGTGTATGGTATGGAAGCAGTGCTCCCCTTTGAAGTTGAGATTCCCTCTTTGCGTGTAATAATGGAAACCAAGTTGTCAGAGGTTGAATGGGTCCAGAACATGTTTGACCAGTTGAATTTAATTGAACAAAAGAGAATGACAGCCTTGTGTAATGGTCAATTATATTAGAAAAGAATGAAGAAAGCTTTTGATAAGAAGTTCAAGCCTCATGAATTCAGAGAATGTGACCTTTTTCTCAGAAAGATCATGTATTTTAATGCTGATTTTAGGGGCAAGTGGACTCCCAATTATGAAGGCTCATATGTTGTTAATAAAGCCTTCTCTAGAGGTGTATTGATTCTTGAAACTATGGATGGTGAGGAGTTCTCACGTCTTATGAATGTTGACGCAATCAAGAAATACTTCGGCTAAATAAATAAAAGAATAGCTCGCTAAGTTAAAAACCCGAAAGGGCGGCTTAGGCAAAAAAGAGCGTCTCGGTAGGCTGAAAACCCGAAAGGGCAGTGTAGGTAAAAGGTAGAGACAAAAATATAATAAATTTTCCCGGTAGTTTGAAAACCCGCAAGGGAAATCTATGCAAAAGTTAGAGATTTCCTTGAAAGTAACTGCGCCAGACAAGACTTGATCATTGAAGCAACAATCTTCTTGGGTTCTCATCACACTTCAACTGAAGCCTATGCTCAGGAGTTCAATTTTGTTAGGGAGAATAGTGGTCATTGTATTTCAATGTATCTTTTCCATGTATTTACCATTTTCTAAAACTTTGTAATCATCTATGGAGTCACGCTATTTACAGACTACTATTCTATTAATAAAGTTTGAGACTTTATCCAATTCTTTGTAGTTCTTATTTTATTCTATTTACAAAAATTTCATTTATTGTTGATAGTAATTTTCAAAACAAAAAGACTTAATACTAAAAACATATTTTTGAAAAGAATTAGCAAATTACTTTATACCTCAATTATGTGATTCAAGCGGGATAAAAGTAGTGATTCCAAGGATGGACGAACTCCGGAGTTTTGAAAAGATTCCCCAAGAGGTATCATGGGTTACTCTTGTTGATATGTGCATAGTCCACTTGTGCTTGATAGATTTCATGCCAGTTGAGACATGGTGTGGTGTTTGTTTTGTGATCCCATACTCCCCAGTTAGGTCTTGATATGGATATCTCTAGCTGAGTGTGATTCTTTCTTCAGTTGGGTTGTGATCAAGCGGAGTTTGTAAAGTTATGAAGCCTCTGCTCATTTATTGGATTCTTTCTCCCTTTGTGTGTTGAGAATTGATGTAGAGTCTCTTACAGAGTATTATTCTCTCCAGTTATGACATTGTTGTTATTGTGTGCTCCCCAGGTAGCCAAATAATGGTAGTATCTTTTCTAACAAGTGTTGAGACAGCTGCTAACATTTTTTTGTTTTGTCTCACCAAGTGTTGCGTTTGATTTAAAATCCCCATAATTTTGAATTCTTGCGGTGATGTTAACTTCTTAATTCCCCAAATGAAGCGAAGATGATGCTTCCCCCTAAAGTTGTTATACGCATGAAGTTTCATAAATTTTCCCCGGAGAAGTTTGCACAACCACTACTCTTGATATTGAAGAATGTATTTGGGGTCCCCTCGGCGTGTGTGGTTTAATCTTCCCTAATGAATTCAGTACGGAATCCCATGTTGAAGTCTAGGCGATATGGAATTGTCTTCCCTAGCGAAGTATGTATGATATTCCCTGGTGAAGCCTAGAGGAGGGTGTTATATCCCCGCAACTGTATTGGTTTATTTCTATCAGATTTTGCTTTGATTATTTTTCAAGCCATGTTTCTTATCAGTGAAGTTAAGCCTTGAAGTAGGACTTTGTTTCCTTAGTTGGAGCTCACTCTCTTATGGAATCTTCCTCCTGGATGTGATTTAGCCGAGTGTTATCCTTACCCAAGTTGGTTTGTCTGAGTATCCCCAGTGTAGTATGTTTGTTTTGTCAGCATATACATGATAGCATTCATACACTCATACATACATCATGCGCAGCTGAATTAAAATTCATTGCTAATTTGCATTCATTAATGTTTTTGTTGGAATATTATCCTCTTTGCGGAGTTATGTTATCCTCTCTCTAATAAAGTTTCAACTTTAAGCAGAAAGCGTATATCCTTTCAATTTCCCTACTGAGTTATCCCTCGTGAAAGAATTTTGCTTTAGCCTTCCTATCCAGCTCATTATCTAGATGGAATTTGATCCCCATTTGAGTTTATTCCTCATTGGATGGCTTCTTGGTTGACTGTTTCACCCTGGTTTATTCCAGGTTTGAATTTTTGGTCATGACAGCAATATTTTTTTGATCCCTATAGGCTGTGAGCCCTGGATTGAGAATGTGCATTTACTTTGCACGTGAATACTTTATCCCCTCAACAGGAATGTGTTGGTATTTCCCCATGAAATCAAAATTCATTTCCTAACAGTGTTATCGCTATTCTTTTCGTAGCAGCAAGTGGTGATCTCTTTATTTGAGCAAAATGTACTTCCCCAGTAAGTCCGTTAATGCCAGAGAAGATGTGTTTACTCCAATGAATGGTAGTTTCTATGTTATTGGAGATAGTTCGTTGATGAGGTTGGCTTTAATCTGATGATAAATATATTTGGTTGAAAGATTCTTATAGCAGTTCTTACCCTTTTCAAGTGATATCTTGATTAAAGAAGAAGTTAAGACCCGTTCTAGGTGGAATACTAGAATTTTGGGAAACTTGTTATTGTTCTATGTTTTTTCAACCTTCATCCTTGAGTTGGTAGTTCATTGTTGTTCATGGTCGGCATTTATCTCTTTCTCCTCATTGGACTTTACTCCAATAGAGTTGAGTTGTTCCCAGCCATAAATGTTGATGTCAAACCTTTGTTCCTAGCCATAAGTGCTGATGTTAACCATTTGTTCCTAGCCATAAGTGATGATGTCAAAACCTTTGTTCCCAGCCATAAGTGTTAATGTCACCCTTTGTTCCTAGCCATAAGTGTTGATGTCAACCCTTTGTTCCCATCCATAAGTGCTTATGTCAACCCTTTGTTCCCAGCCATAAGTTTTGATGTCAAACCTTTGTATCCAACCATAAGTGCTTATGTCAAACTTTTATTCCCAGCCATAAGTGCTTATGTCAAACCCTTTGTTCCCAGCCATAAGTGTTGTTGTCAACCTTTGTTCTCATCCATAAGTGTTGCTGTCAACCCTTTGTTCCCAGCCATAACGGATGATGTCAAACCTTTTTTTCCAGCCATAAGTGTTGATGTCAAACCTTTGTTCCCAGCCATAAAGGCTGATGTCAACCCTTTGTTCCTAGCCATAAGTGTTGATGTCAAAACCTTTGTTCCCAACCATAAGTGTTGATGTCAACCTTTGTTCCCATCCATAAGTGTTGATGTCAAACTTTTGTTCCAAGCCATAAGTGATGATGTCAATCATTTGTTTCCACTCAATCATTCGTTTACTAGTCTCGAGGTTGATGTTTTTTGTCATCCCTGAGCCGGTATTGTCTTATCGCTTCTATTTACATCCTTCAAGTTGGTAGTTTATGATCCCTTGGGGTCGATGTTACTCTCTTTTTGCTATCTCCTCTATGAGTAGATAGTTCACAATTATCTATCGGTTGATGTTACTCATTGCTTTCTCCTCATTTGTTGAGTTGATGATACTTTGTCTCCTTTTGGGGCTTTACCCCAGTAGAGTTGAGTCTTCTTTTCTCCAACGAAGTTGTTTTTTCTACAACGGAGTTAAGTTTCTTTCCCCATTCAAACCGATAATCCTTTCTTAATGGTTTCTTCCTTAACAGTTTTTTGCTTGCGTTGTTAAGAGTTTCTGTTGCACCCCAAAATTTTCCCTCTCATTCTACTCAACACATGCCCATTGAGATCCTCAACTTGCCGAAGGATGCCCAATAATTGATCAGACAAATTCTCTCCTAAAGCAATGAACCCCTAATTAGGGTTCCCATTTTCATCAATATGGGTGAGATCCAAAGGTCTTAAATCTTTTACATAGTCCTAGTATATCCTAAAGACCATCCATGTCAAGTTTCATGTCTTGTACAAGAAGTTTGCTCAGTCAACTGCTCAAATGCCTGAAAATCAACTGTACCAGGTCAAAAGTTAATTGTGACCCACATACAGTCAAACTTCAAGATTTTGGTCAACATCAACATTTTGAGGTGATATCCATCATTTGATCAATGGTTGATCATGATTCCTCAAGGAATGCTCCTAATTCATCAAAACTCAAAAGTTGCTAAATTAGGGTTTCTATACGAAAAGTCAACCAAACTTTGACCATGCATACTTTTCTCATACTTTATCAGAAACCTCTCATCCAAGGCTCATTTTGAAGAGAATCCAATTCCCTACAATTCCTCTTCATCCCTCAAGTTCAATAAATGTACTCATGAAAAGATATAAAATCAGACATTATAGGTCCTTTTCAAAAGTCAACAAAAACACCTTTTGGGTCAAAGCTCATTACATGAACATGGAAGATCCAATGGAGCTGAAACCAAAAGGGTTGTTTAGAGGACATCCTAAGATTTCTAAAAAGTTCAAGAACACCCTCTTAGGGTCAAAATTGAGAGAGATATGCATTGTCAAAGTTGGCAATTTTTGGAAATTTTCACTAAGTCAACAATGCCCAAAATTGCATTTTTTCCACATGGGCCCATCTTTTCAAGATTGAATCTCAGTCCTAGCATGCTCCACGACCTATGGGACCCTCCATGCCTTATTCACTTATTTATTTAATTTATTTTGATTTTATTTATTTTAAATTCAAATTAAATCAAATTAAATAAAAAATAAATCAAATAAATGGGATAAGATTTGTTTTGGCATTGATTGAATATCTCATGAGCTGTCAAATAAAGAACAAAATCGTGCAAGCTTAAAACAAAAGGAAATCTTCAAATGTGAAAAGATTGGTATCAAAATTCAAGACCATAACATCTTTTTATTCTTTCTAATTCTACTACCCTAGATTGATTCACTACTCATAGCTGGACACTCAAGACCTAGAGAACAAGAGAACAGATTCGTAGCTAGCCTCAAAACAGAGAGAAAAATTCCAAATTTTCCAACAAAAAGTGCATATCAGTTTCACTTCTGGATGTCGATTCAAGTTGTTCTAAGGATCAAACAATAATCCTTGGACCTCTAGGAAGCTATCACGATCATTTCCAAAGCTTGCAGTGTCCAGAACCGCGCCCTTGTACTCACAGTTTGTTCTTATATTTTCTAATCTCGATTTCACTCATTCATCCATTATAAATATGATTTGACTGCATATTTGTGTTCATGATCATCATGTGAATGTTTCTGGATATTTCAATTTAAGCTTGAGTGCAGGTACAATCATTTGCCATTGTAAGGGTTCTGAAGCTTCAAATTAGGAAACCCTAGCTAGAGGTAAAATTGGGCAAAATTAAGGGCCTCTTCGTGTTCAGAGGGTGATTTGCAGTCGATCCATGTCTTTGGATGGAATTTATTCTGCTTGAATTATGTTTTAGAGTTTTGCAGGTTTGTAGCTACAATCAAAAACTGTCACTATAACCTATAGTGACGGATTGGACTGTAGGTAAAAGTCATTTCTAAAACAACAGTCCCAGCGAGGAAGATGATGGCGTGTCCAAGCCTGGTTAGAAAGTTTGAATATTGCACGTTTTGTCTATTACTACTGTCCATTATTTTATATAATATATTATGTGTGTTTTAGATAATGAATGATCAGTTTGGCTCAGTGGAAAAGGGGAAGGGTTTCAAATGTGCGTGTGTAAGAGGTCAGGGGTTTGACCCCTGCCTCCTGCATATTATTTTTCTCACAAGTTCTTTGCAGATCCAGTAGTACCATTCCAAATGCGCTCACCCTACGCCTCAAAATCTCATACCTTAGGTCATCCACTGATCAGATCCAACATGCAGCAAGCTAAGAACATGGTAGACCCTCCAAAGGTGATCCCCATTGGATTATGTGCATATAGAAGGGCCAGCAAGCTTGGGCCTGGAAAATTTCAGCCATGCACCCCCCCCCCCGAATTGCTTCTCATATCAGGCCCATCCTATTTTCTTTGGCTTTTAATTTCTTCAACATTTTTATTGTTTTATTTATTTTTAATTGTTATAAAAAAAATCTTTTTTAATTAAATCATAAAATCAAGAAATCACAAAAATGTTAAAATTAGTTTTTTTATTAAAATTAATTTTTTTAAAAATAAATTAATTTAATTAGGGTAACTTGATTTGTTTTCCTGAATTAAAATTAATTAGAAATTAGGACTAGTTTGAAAAATTCAACTTTACTTTATTTTCTTAAATAAAAATACAAAAAATATTTTAAGTAGATTCTGTAGGATATTTAATCTATTCCCGTGTCATTCCTCGCGCGCGCTTACCTATTTATTTTTCCAATTATTGTATCTGTTTCGAGTTTGTAATATCTTTTTAACTTAGGTTTATTACTATTTTCATTTACTGTTTTCCCCAAATTTGGTTATGTAACCCCTTCCCCAAGGCCTTGTAATAGCTAGGTTTAAACTTCTCGCACTTTTACTTTTCGTCATTATACACTGTTAGATGATTGATAATAAGATTATATGCGAAAGATAAATCAATGTTTAAAATAGTAGAAAACCCTAAATGTGCAAAGATTAAATAAACTGAAATCAAACACTTGCACATGCTCACTCCTAGGGATATTCCCCACTTCAGTTGCCTTAGGAAAACAGTCACTATTCTTGAAACGTGAGAATTTTTAGTGGATGTCCTCTTATTCAAAAGATCACTAGTCCCTCTATGACCCTTTCGACGTTGCCTTGGTAAAAAAGTGATCTTAGAGTTTTAGGACAGTTACTAAGAGATCTTGCCATGTTGCCTTAGTGACTGCAAAGGTCCCTTTCGATTGTCCCTTAAACTCCAACGATGGAGCTACCTACTCCTTAATAGTAGGATAGTGCTGCCTAAAGGAAATAAGAAAATGAATAGTCTTTTTTGAGTAGGTAGAAACTCTTAAGTACTTGCTCAAAATAATCTTTTACACCCTACACTTTCAAACAAACTTTTCAAACAAAAGTTTTCAAAAACACTTCATCACACTCTTGAGGACTGATACATGGGTTACCATAAAGTGAACCGCCACACTAAGGCAACTTAAAAACTTTTTAAAAGCACACAAACACACAAAAGCAATTTAAAAATGAGCAAGTACCTAAGAGCCCATGGAAAACCATGGATAGAGAGGTTGCTAACACCTTCCCTTTCTATAATCTACCCCCCGTACTCAGAAACATCTCGAAAAAGGTTTTTTATGTTCTTTTTCCCTTTTCCCTTGTTGGATAAAATAAAAGACGGTGGCGACTCTTGCTTACCGCATATTTGCAAATACAAACGCAAAACCAGTAGTAACAAAAAGCAGTCAGTTCTGCCACCGTATCACAGAATTGGCGACTGTGTTGGGGAGATATTAATAAAGTGGGGTTTAACTTAGGATCTAGGTCATTTTAAATTGCTTTCTTGTTTGTTTTGCCTGCTTTATCTTTAAGGGTTTTTTGCTTGGGTATTGTTGAAGATCCTACACCCGGATCTGGGGACACTTTTTAGCTAAACAGAAATAGATCGTGGAGACTGTATGGAATAGACCGATATGGTTTAAGCGATGGTTGTGTTGCTGTGACACTTTGGTTGGTACTGGTATCCATTGTGTTGAAACATGGAGAATACGGGGTCGCCGCTTGGTGTCCTGAAGCACTAACAGACTTTAGAACCTTAGTTGAACAAACTTGGCCATTAGAAAGTAGTGAGATAGTCGGCCTCGGTATAAAGCTAAGGATTGGTTGATACTCGATTCTACACTCATTGAGATCAGACTTCGGGGATATTTAGTCTGCAAGAAAAGATTGCCCGAGCTGAAACAATGCCCGATAAAGCATGATCAGTGATATTGAGAATCCTTAGAACCCGGTTACTTTTCTGAGACAGGTTTGAAACCAACTAAACTTCAAGAGGGTACTTACCTTTAACCTCATGCAAGCCTTTGAACCTAAGGTCTATTGTGTGCTTTACTTGTGCGTGATTTACTCTGTTTGAACATAACATTATGCATCATAACATAGCATCCATTCTTATTACACTAACCATTTCAAGGACCGGGGGAATTTATCTTTGTTCTGTTTTGCAGATCATGGCTTCCGCTCGTAGAAACACTATCCGAATAAGCTTTATGAGAATAACTCTCCAACTCAAGGAGCTAGTATCAAGGGTTCCTGAAACTTCTTCGTTCACTAAGAGATATGGTCGACTTCTCAACCTAGTTACTTCGAGCTTTGATGAAAAAATGATGGGTGTACTCTTTCAGTTCTTTGATCCCAAGCACCACTGCATCACCTTTCCAGACTATCAGTTGGTGCCTACCATGGAAGAGTTCTCTCAATTATTGGAAATACATATTCTTGACCAAATTCCTTTCACAAGTTTAGAAGAAGTTCCCAAGCCAGAGATCATTGCCTCAACTTTGCATATGAAACGGGCCGACATGGTATCTAATTGGGAAACGAGAAGCGGAGTCAAGGGTTTTCTAGCCAAGTTCCTAATAGAGAAGGCCCAGCTGTTTTGGGATAATTTGGACTTCCAGGCTTTTGAGGAGGTCTTGGCTCTTCTAATTTATGGGTTAGTTCTGTTCCCTAATCCAGACTTACTCATAGATGTGAATGCTATCAAGATCTCCCTCTCTCGCAACCCTGTGCCTACATTGCTCGGAGATATCTTGCATGCTCTCCACACTCGTGCCATGAAGAGGAGAGAGGTTCTTATGTGCTGAATGCCATTAATGTCGAGGTGGTTTATTTCTCACCTCCCTAAGACAGTACTGAAGAATGAAGAAGGTTTGGGTTGGTCGCAAAGTATAATGTCACTTTCTCACGCAGATATTCTCTGGTATTCCCGGTCTATGGGAGATATTTCTATTATTGACCGCTGCGGGGAGTTTCCTAATGTCCCACTACTTGGCATTAGGCGAGGCATAACTTATAATCCTTCTTTGGCTCTGTGACAATTTGGTTACGCTCGAAGGGATGGTCCTCATGAGATCCTTATCCAGGGCATTATGTTTAACTATAAGGACGATTTTCAAGGGTATCGCCAGAGGTTCATACGAGCTTAGGGCATGGTAAACAGATCTGACGTCAAGACTTTGGGGCCGAAGACTTCCATTCCTATGGAACCTTATCTCCAATGGGTACGAGCTCGTGCTCAGAAACTTATGATTTCATACACAGCCATCTTACCATTGATTGTGGAGCCCATTACTGAAGGGGATATTGCCTACACGGTTCTTCATCCTGATATGCCCACTGATCTTGAAGAATTACAGAGGTCCTGGATTCAGTTGAAGAAGGAGTGGGATACTTATAGGGACCAGTTCTACGCCCAGGAGAAGAAAGTTTTAGAGCTCACAAAACAGCTTCATGAGGAAAGAAACCTTAATGTCTATCTCGGCACGAAGAGGAATCATCCATGGGAAACTTGATTTTTTTTAGTTTTTAGAATTTTCAATTGAAACGCCTAAAAGGAAATTGTATTTTGAATTCTACTAATAAAATCTTTGTTTCATTTTAATTCGCAAATTTAAATTTCCCAAAGTCCTTGAAATCATTGCATACATTTTCCATACATATCAATGCATAAACAGGTCTCATAACAGGTTTCTCATCTTCTTTGTTGTTTATTTCATCAATAATGACTTCTGAACAAAGTATCAAGGATCTCTAGGCACAAAATTCCCAATTTCAGCAAATGTTCGTAGCTTTGGATAAAGGGAAGGAAGATTTGAAGGCCCTTATTCTGAAAGATAGAAAGAAGGAGAAGATTGTTGGTGTGCTGAATCTAGGCAGAAGATTCAAGGGACCGTTGAAGGAAATGGTTGATCTGACCTCTTCATCCAAGGAAGGAGAGAATCAAGAGGGTGAGACAAAGGAGGAAGACCCTAGTCCAAGGGAATCTGATAATGACACTGATTACAATGAAGAGCAATATCTTCCGGTTGATGAAAGGTAAAAACAGTTAGAGGATCGTTTGAATGCAATGGAGATCCAAAGAGTACCAGGGCTGGATTTGGAAGAGTTGGGATTGGTGTAACACGGTGGGAGAACTGACTTGGGATGTTTTGCATTTGATCGCAATTATTGCGGTTAGCAAGAGTCGCCACCAACTTTTCTTTTATCAAATAAGGAAAGGCTGAAAAGAACAGGAAATACCTTTGAGATTATTTTCTTAAGTTCGGGGGGTAGATTATGAAAAGGGAAGGTGTTAGCACCCTTTTCATCCATAGTTACCTATGGGCTCTTAGTTGCTTGCTAGATCACTTGCTTTGTTTGAAAATATGTTTTGTGGTGGTTTTTGAAAGTATTTTTGAAAATGCTCCTTCGTTTAGGCAAACTTTGTAATGGTTCTCATTTTGTAAGAACATATACAAAGTGTTGGACTTTTAAAAATATTTCATGTTTTGAAAGTGTTTGGTGTGTGTTTGTTTTGAAAGTAAGCAAGCAACTAAGATCGTTTCTGCCTACTCAAAAGTCTTTTGTTCATTTCTCTCATTTCCTTTGATATTGCTATCTTGCCATTGATTGGTAAGAAGCCTTATCTTTGGATGTAAATGGATGGGCGTGGGTCATCGTATAGTCATGATAGCGATGTTGTAAGATGTCTTAGAATTTCTCTTTGAGGGACTAAGATCATTTGAAAGGAAACATGTGAAGCATCATCGAGGGACTATGTTTTTGTAATTTGATTATTTTTGCTAAGACATTTCACATGCATAGTATGACCATCTTTTAGGCAACAAATGGAGTTAACCCTAGGGGTGCATGTGTGAATAGTGTGTTTGATTTGCATGCATTTAGTCTTTCATTAAGGGTTGTCTACTTGTTGATTTTATCTTTCCATATAAATCCTAATTACCATCATTTATATGAAAACGATAAATTACGGAAAGTAAATATTCTACGCTATTACAATCATTAGGGGGGTGGGGTGTATAAATTTAGAAATGGGGATTGCAAGAAATTAAAGTCCTAATTATCTATTACAACCATATTGAAATAATGTACAAGAAATGTAAAATGGACTTGTTTTTCTTTTGTCAAGAGAAGAAATAAATTTGCTTAAGAAAATATTTTTAGTCTTTTTGTTTCAAAAGAAATAAAATAAAGTATGTGAACATAAAAATATTTTCTTGTGTTTTTGATTAATGAAAATAAGAAGTGCTGATAAAAATAATAGAGAGCAAAAGTCAGAATCAGCGTATTGCTGAAAGAGGAAAGTGCAGAAGTTCTGACTCAGATGCGCTGCAAATCAGAAAATAAACGTTAGCAGAAATGGGGAAAGCCGGAAGTTATGGGTCCATGCGCATTAATGTTCTAAGGCTGAGAGAGTCTAGAAGTTTTGATGCAAAGGGGAAACTAGAAATTCTAGTGCTACTGGAAGGTTAGAAGTTCTGGTTGTTGAAGGAGTCTAGAAGTTCTGGTTGTTGAGAGAGTGAGGTGATAATGTTGTTGGGTGAGGATATCTAGAATTTCTGGTCTAGGAACATTATTTGACAGATAAATGGGTAAAAATGTCAATAAATGAACCTAAAAATATGCTTCTGGGGCTAGAACCCATGACCCTTAGCACTAATGTCTTATGTGCATGCTTTCTACCTCTGGGGTGGCTGTACATCCGGTATTAGAAGCAAAAGCATAAACATATATCATAAAGTAAACTCTGATGATGAATTTCATCTACTTCTCCATGCTAGTTAGAGCATCTGCAACTTAGTCATTTCTCAACAAAAAAATGGAAAATGAAAACATGGCAGTTATGGAAAATTTCATCATGTGTCAGAAATATAAGGTATCAGAACTATAAATCAGAAGCAAACATGAATTTTGCTAATCCTAATTTTGAATCGTAATTTCCTCAAGAAGTTATGAACTGAAGTTCTCTCTACTTAGGCAAAAATACATGAAATTTATGAATATGTACAGAATCAGAGTCAGGATGTCTACATTGTATTTTTGAACATGCAAGTCTAACAATGCCTAAGTAATATGATGAGAGTCAGCAGAAGCTTACCTTGCAGCTGGAAAATGTTTTGTTAACTAAAGCTTGGTTCTGACTACTTGTGATGTTCTGATAAACTTCCTCACGTGCTCAGAAGGCTGGAACAACCTTCAAATTGGGCTATGAATGGCTGGAAAATTCTGGAACAGCCAAGAAGCAAAGTTCTGACTTTTTGAGGTGGAGATTGATGGAGATTGTGTTACAGTCTGAAAATGAAAGTTGGAACGGCTTCTAAATGTGTATTAGAAATTGTGTTGATAATTTGGTCAAGAAAGACTTGAGGAAAATTGGAGTTTGAAAGCAAAAATCAGAAACTAGCAGGTTTTGTATTTGTGTTTGCAGTTTCGAATTCTTAGAATTTTTAACAAGGTTTCAAGGTTTTTTATTTTCAATTTTTCGACCTTTTTACAGTTGCAAATAATGTTCAATTTATAGGCAAGGATTTTGGAGCTTGGAGAAGTCAAGAGTATAGCCACCATATGCTAGAGCGCTGACTTGTTCTTGAAGAAAATAAGGCACAAAGTAGGGTGGTTAGCAGCTTTTAGCCATGCCTAATCTGAATTTGTAAGCATGAATTATGGAAAAGTACCCTTAGAAGCAAAAGCAAAGCATGGGCCCAACATAAACTTTGTACAAAAGTTTGCTTTTCAAGGACAGCAATGGTACTTCTATGCCACACGTGGGAAAATCCTTTGGATAAAGACTCAAAAGTGGATGTGAGAATTAAATGATGATGAGATTTATCAAACAGAAAACCTGCAATATGAGATTATGTGTCATAGCTTAATCTGGATCAGAAGTTAAGCATCAGCGTAACTTAGAACGAACATCCAACTTCTGATCTTTGAATCTTCCTGCTCCAGCATGTTCTGAAGGAGTTCTCACACTTTCCATAAAGCTTGTAACACGCTTTGTAGATCTTCTTTGAATTACTCTTGCAAATTCTGATTGAACCTACATGAAAATTGGCCCAGAAGTTCTGACCAAATTATGTCTTGGAAATGCCCAGAATTTACTAAGTGTTGCAGTTTCATGGACGTGTCTTTGAAGATTTATAACTTGAAATTCCAGCATTTCTAGGAGAAGTTCAGTTCTACAATGTTTTAGATCTCATTGAGATCTACAACTCTTGTGTCAGAATTTTGTCCAAAATCAGCTTGCATCATGGTGAAAATCTGGCCGAAGTTCTGAACTTGTCATATTTCCTAAACACTTAGAAAAATTTCGAAGTATTTGAGATTTTGACTTTTCCAAAGTAATTTTTACTTTTGATTTTCTTGATAAAACAAATTTCATATTCCAACATGTCTTGATGAAATATGATTCTTGAAACTTGATTTTGATCCAAAAGTCAAAGTTTGACTTTTCAGCATGCAATTGACCATTTTGCCCTTGTGCCAATTCCAAACCTAAATTGATGTATCAGTGCTGCAAACTTGGGTCGTGGAAGATCTTGTGAGGGGATTCTTGATAAATGAGGGGCAAATTTTAGGGTACAACAGCTGCCTCTGTTCAATCTTCTTAAGCCTGGAGAGTTAGATTGGCGAGTTTTACCATTCGTGACTCGAAGGTGGAAGATGATTGGACACTAAAGTGCCCAGAAATTTGCACTCGGTGATATGATTATTTATGGTATAAGGAATGGGATTAAAGATGCCATTTGGAGGGATGAAGGAAAGTTATTGGAGATGGGCTTATAGATGCCATCCAGAAATGATTGCTGAATCATATCTGTAAGCCAAAACTGAATGAGTATCAGAATGGCGTCCGTGTCTGGAGCGTATTTGAACTGTATCCAAAAGTTGAATCTGAATGAGTATCAGGATGGCATCCATATCTGGAGCGTATCTGAACTGTATCTGTAAGCTGAATCTGAATGAGTATCAGAATGACATCCGCATCTGGAGCGTATCTGAACTGTATCTGAAAGTTGAATCTGAATGAGTATCAGAATGGCGTCCGTGTCCAGAGCGTATCTGAACTGTATATGAAAGCTGAATCTGAATGAGTATCAGGATGGCATCCGTGTCTGGAGCGTATCTGAACTGTATCTGAAAGCTGAATCTGAATGAGTATCAGGATGGCATCCGTGTCTGGAGCGTATCTGAACTGTATCTGAAGATTGAATCTTTGAACATTGATAATGGTAGCTATTGATTAACCTTATCCTGAAAACGATAGTGTTAGCTAGAATGAAAAGTCATGTTGTATGAAATGCATTATATGATGAGATTGTGATACATGCATTCGTGTTATCGATGTTTATGATATATGGATGCGATGTATGCGTGTGTGAGCTAATCTGCTGCACTGTTTGTTGGTTTGGGGGAAATAAATCCCTGACTGCTGTTGAGGATACGGAGTGTAAGTCTTCATGTTGTGAAGTTGAAGTGTTGATGAACTTTTACTTAGAGAATTAAACTCTATTGTAAGGGAAACACCGAATACTTCTTTTGAAATCCCGTTGGGGAATCCTGAGAAATTTGGCGACTTCTACCGGGGAGTGATAACTGGAAGTTTTGTTCCGCTGGGGATTAAACTGCACACTGTGGGGAATTTTATGGAAATAGCTTAGAGAGATTTCCCTATTTCTTAAAGCCATTAGTGATTGTCTTTCTATTTTGTTTATTTTTAAACAGTAATTATGTTCAAAAATAAATCATTGGACGTTTTTTGTAAACAAAGCACAAGAGTAAAGAGAAACAGATAGTTTTGTACTTTCAAAGGGATATCTTTGTATTGACTTTGAGTAAGTATTTTTGTACAATGAGACAAACATTCTAGTAAGAGAATGTCGTCATAAAAAAATGAAAATTTGATACAAAGAAAAGATAGCTATGTGAAATAATCCCATGGGGTTTCCATTCTGCTATAACCTTCATTTCTCTGAGCATCTTATCTATTTGTTGCCTTGCCCGAAGCTGATTGAATTGATCAAAATCGTCAAGTTTGCAGGTTGTCCGTAAGGTGATCCAACAGGACATAGTCGTACGCTTCAAATCCCTAACTTTTTCCTGGACCGCCTGTGATACGGTGGCAGAATCGATTGTTGTTACTGGTTTGCGTTTTGCGTTTTTTGTTTGCAAAATGTCGGGTAAGATAGAGTCGCCACCGACTTTTATTTTATCCAACAAGGAAAAGGAAAAAGAACAGAAAAAACCTTTTTTCGAGAATGTTTCTGAGTACGGGGGGTAGATTATAGAAAGGGAAGGTGTTAGCACCCTTTCTATCTGTGGTTATCCACGGGCTCTTAGGTACTTTCTCATTATGTTTTCAAAAGTTTGCTTTTCTTTGTGATTGTGGGTTTGAAAAGAGTTTTTGTTTTGAAGAGAGTGTAAGTGCGAAAAATTTTGTTTTGTTTTAAAAAGGAGCAAGTACTTAAGAACCTCTACCTACTCAAAAAGGAATTAAATTGTGCAAATGTCCTTTAGACAATGCCATCCCACTATTGAGGAGTAGGTAGCATCGTTGTTGGAGTTTTCAGGTCAATTTGATTTAAGGGACGTGTGGTCACTAAAGCAATGTTAGGATGCCTTAGTGGTAACCCTAATGTCTTAGATCAGTTTTATCCGAGGCAACCGTTTCGAGGCAACTTATGATCTTTGGACAAGAGGGCGACCTCTAAAACTTCCTATACTCAATGACCACGTTCGAGGCAACCAAGTGAAGCGTACCCTAAGAGTGACATGTGCGTGTGTATTGTTTTTCAGTTTATATTATCTTTGTACATGTTATGGTGAGCTACGGTTGATTTTAAATTAAAGGTTAATCTTGTCATGCAATCCTAGTTAGCATACATCTAAACAGTTAATATATGTATAGGAATTTAAAGTGCGGGAATTGTAAATCCTACGCTATTACAAGGCTTCGGGGAGGGGGATTATTTACATGTCCAAAATTGGGGGAATAAAGCAGTAAAGTGTAAAAGTCTTAGTTAAGCTATTACAAACTAGTAGGCAGTTACAATAAAATAAACGCGCGCGAATCTGAAAATAACCTCTAAAAATCCTAAGAATAAAATCTTTTTGTGTTTTATTTTATTTTGGGAAAAATGATCTAAATCTTCTTAATTTTAGTTTTGAGAAAATGTTAAGATAATTAAATGATTAATTGACAAAGTTAATTTAATAGAAAAAACTAGCCTAATGTTTTTGTGGTTTTTCTTTTAGTTGATTTTATGTTGATCTTGATTGTCTGGTTGGAAAGCCATTGCTGAAATAAACAGCGAGAACATGAGAGACCTGTATTGGGAGACCTGTTATGCAATGATATGTATGATATATGTATGCAATGTTTTCAAGGAACTCGCGGGGTAAACAAGAAACTTGTTAGAATTTGATAGAAGAAACTTCATGTCGTTAAGAGTCCTTCTTCAAGAGTCAAGCTCACCATATCGAGTGGGTCATAGCCACCGACTTAAGTTATCGCGTTTTGATCTCTAGATGACATTGGCTAGAGGAAAATAAATCCCCTTTGCCCCTTGCTAGACTTTTGATTTACCATAACCTGCATCACAGACCCTTGAGATCCTTGAAATGGTTAAAGAAATGTTAAGGCATGATGTTATGATGTGTATGCTATGCGTTTAAGCAAAAGTGTCAGATGCTGTAAGTAAACCCTGCGATAAATCCAAATTATTGGATAAGGACTGTAAACAAAACCTGCAAGGAACTCATGTTGTCAGATAACAAAAATGTGCAAGTAGTTCAAGTTTGAAGGCGCACAAGTCACACATATAGCCTTAACTTTAGGCTGGCATGGAGTTTAGGCATTACCCTCTTTCAGTTTAGTTGGTTTAAACCTGTCCTAAAAATAGTAATCGGGTTCTAGAGGATCTCAATATCACTGACTACCCTCAATCGGTCATAATTCCAGTTTAGCAACCTTTTCTTGCAGCCGGAATCATTGCGAGAGTTTAGTCTCAATGAGTGTAGCATACTGCTACTGTTCTATGGCCAAGTTGGTCAATTTAAGGTTCTAAGGTCAGTTGGTGCTTAATGACTCCTTAGAAGACCCATATTCTCCTCGTTTCAACACAAGGGATATCGGTACAGACTAAGGTGCCACACCAATGTAGCTACTATTTCATCCGTGTCGGTCTATGCCATACAGATCCCTCACAGTTTATTGCTACTTACCTAAAGGGTATCCCTAGATCCGGGTTAGGATCTATAGAACTCCGATACAAGCCCACAAAATTAAAAGCATACAAAGCATACAATTGAAAACACAAGTGATCTAATCCTAAGGTACACCTCACTTACTCATCCCCAGCAGATTCGCCAGTTCTGTGATCAGTGGGAATGAGAACTGACTGTTTTGGAATGTTGGTTCGCGTTTGCGTTTGTTTTTGCAAAATGTCGCGGTAAGCAAGAGTCGTCACCGTCTTTTATTTTATCCAACAAGGAAAGGAAAAAAGTACAGAAAAATTCCTTTTCGAGATGTTTCTCGGGTTCGGGAGGTAGATTATAGAAAGGGAAGGTGTTAGCACCCTTTCTATCCGTGGTTATCCATGGGCTCTTAGGTACTTGCTCACTATGTTTTCAAAAGTTTGCTTTTCTTTGTGATTGTGGGTTTGAAAAGAGTTTTTGTTTTGAAGAGAGTGTAAGTGCGAAAAGTTTTGTTTTGTTTTAAAAAGGAAAAAGTACTTAAGAACCTCTACCTACTCAAAAAGGAATTAAATTGTGAAAATGTCCTTTAGATAATGCCATCCCACTATTGAGGAGTAGGTAGCATCGTCGTTGGAGTTTTCGGGTCGATTTAAGGGACGTGTGGTCACTAAAGCAATGTTAGGATGCCTTAGTGGTAACCCTAATGTCTTAGATCATTTTTATCCGAGGCAACCGTTTCGAGGCAACTTATGATCTTTGGACAAGTGGGCGACCTCTAAAACTTCCTATACTCAATGACCATGTTCGAGGCAACCAAGTGAGGCGTACCCTAAGAGTGGCATGTGCGAGTGTATTGTTTTTCAGTTTATATTATCTTTGTACATGTTATGGTGAGCTACGATTGATTTTAAATTAAAGGTTAATCTTGTCATGCAATCCTAGTTAGCATACATCTAAACAGTTAATATATGTATAGGAATTTAAAGTGCGGGAATTGTAAATCCTACGCTATTACAAGGCTTCGGGGAGGGGGATTATTTACATGTCCAAAATTGGGGGAATAAAGCAGTAAAGTGTAAAAGTCTTAGTTAAGCTATTACAAACCAGTAGGCAGTTACAATAAATTAAACGCGCGCGAATCTGAAAATAACCTCTAAAAATCCTAAGAATAAAATCTTTTTGTGTTTTATTTTATTTTGGGAAAAATGATCTAAATCTTCTTAATTTTAGTTTTGAGAAAATGTTAAGATAATTAAATGATTAATTGACAAAGTTAATTTAATAGAAAAAACTAGCCTAATGTTTTTGTGGTTTTTCTTTTAATTGATTTTATGTCGATTAAAAAAAAGAAATAAAATAGTCAAAACAAAGATGAAATCGAAGGAACAGACAATAAATCAAAAAAAGGTATAATTATGGAGGCCTGGATCGAAAGAGGTGTGGGTTGTCTTTCGATCCAGTGAAGAGGCTTGATCGAAGGTGCCTGTGGGGCTGCACTTTGGGGGTGTTCGATCTGGATATGTCATCCTTCGATCTCGGAACCCTGGATCCAGTTTGAAGCTAAGCTGCTAAGATTCGAAGCTCTGAACAAGATTCTGAGAAGATATTTCCTGCAAAACTAGACAAACGTTAAAGATCTAGGGGGATTTTACCCCCCTGATTCGAATCTCCTCCCAATTCGAATCCTTCCTCAATTTGAATCTGTTGAATCTGGGTTTGGGATTGTTTTATCTTGAGATTCGAAGGAGAAACTTAGATCGTACCCAAGCAATGGCACGATCTCATCTTTGCGCTGTAGCTTACATGCAACATAATCAGTAATAACAAGAATATATATGCAATGTGTATTTAAATGTCATGAAGGTGCAATTTTGGTTTTGCAAACCCTTACCAATTAAAGATGTATGATCTGTGGCTCTGGGTGTGGAGATGTTTGCTGAATGGCTGCTTTGGCTTGGATTACTTATGAAAATGTTGATAACCTTTGGTGGGTTTGTGGGCAGCGTCTCCAAATCCTCCTTTTCTTTCTTTTTCTCCTTTTTCGTGTTTTCTGCACTGTATGCTTGCCCCTGTATTTATAGAAGTATGATGGTCTAGTAACGGCAAGAGACAACCAATTAAACAGACCTTTAAAGCCATGAGACAAGAATCAGACATTAAAAGATTTCCTTTTTTGAAATATTCATGTCTCTTGTGAATCTTGAATGAACCTGGACACTTTTGATTTTCGAATGCCTTCAGGCCCTGTTCTTCGATTGGTCTTGATTTGCCTCCTTCGAATGGATTTCTTATGTACCCTTCAAATGGGCCTTCTTTGCCAGCTTTAAAGTCCAATTCGAATCTATTTAGAACATTCCCTATTAGACAACTTCGACCAGCCCTTGGCCTTGTGATGAGTCTAAGTTCTGATTCGAAGTGTTCAGAAATTCCTTCATCAGAGCATCTTAGATTAAGAGAAACTCTGCACTGAAATGCCATTCGAAGGTCATTTCGTTCTGATGTTCTTATTAAGGGAAACTCTGAAGTTCCAGTCGAAGGACACTCTGAAGTTCCAGTCCAAGGACCTTTTGAAATGCCAACTGAAGGGTATTTGTCCATATACCAATCAAAGGGTACTTGTTAAAATTCCAATTGAAAGGCTTTGTTAATAGGCGAATCGAAAGGTGTTGTTCATGCTAATCGAAGGACATGGTTAACATGCCTGTCGAAGCTGCCTTGACACAATGCTAAATTGAAGGATCCCTTGGCATGCCAATTGAAAGGCTTGGCCCAGGGTGCCAAACGAAAAGGTCTTTCAGAATTCCAATCGAAGGCCTTAACACAATGTTAATCGAAGTGTTTGTCCATAATGCTAATCGAAGGGAATTATCCATACAAATCGAAAGGCTCCTTCAGAATACCAATCGAAGGGTCTTTCAGAATGCCAATTCAAAGGTACTTAAAGCACCACTCAAAAATTTTCTTTTTCCTTAGGCAAGGGTTTCTGGTCAACCATGCAGGGGGAAGACTTTGGAAAACATGAGAGGGCAAATTTTGGGGTGCAATAGTTGCCCCTGTTCAATTTTCTTAAACCTGAGGATATAGATTGGCTTTCGAGCCTTTCGTGATCCGAAGGTGGAAGATAATTGAACACTAGAGTACCCAGAAATTTGCACTCGCATGGTGTAGTATCAGCATTGTGACGTCGGAAATGGGCTTACAGATGACATTTGGAGAGATGATGGATAGTTGTTGGAGATGGGCTTAAAGATGCCATCCAGAAATGATTGCTGGACTGTATTTGAATGAGTGATAGAATTACATCCGAATCTGGATCGTATCTGGACTATTATTTGAAGGTCTCTGATTGCCTATTATTAACTGGAAGAAATAAATCTATCCAAAGGAGGTCTTTTTTTATAATGATGTGTGATGAAGGAATCTGAGACGATTGCTACTCCAAATAGATGATGAAGGAATCTTGGACGATTACTACAACAGCAGGATGATGAAAGAATCTTGGATGACTTCTACCTCAGCAGGATGATGAAGGAATCTTGGATGACTACTACCTCAGCAGCGTGGTGAAGGAATCTTGGATGACTTCTACCTCAGCAGGATGATGAAGGAATCTTGGACGATTACTACCTCAGCAGAATGATGAAGGAATCTTGGACGATTACTACCTCAGCAGAATGATGAAGGAATCTTGGACGACTATTACAACAGCAGGATGATGAAGGAATCTTGGATGACTTCTACCTCAGCAGGATGGTGAAGGAATCTTGGATGACATCTACCTCAGCAGGATGATGAAGGAATCTTGGATGACTACTACAACAGCAGGATGATGAAGGAATCTTGGATGACTTCTACCTCAGCAGGATGATGAAGGAATCTTGGATGACTTCTACCTCAACAGGATGATGAAGGAATCTTGGACGACTACTACCTCAGCAGGATGATGAAGGAATCTTGGATGACTTCTACCTCAACAGGATGATGAAGGAATCTTGGATGACTACTACCTCAGCAGGATGATGAAGGAATCTTGGATGACTACTACCTCAGCAGGATGATGAAGGAATCTTGGACGATTACTACCTCAGCAGGATGATGAAGGAATCTTGGACGATTACTACCTCAGCAGGATGGTGAAGGAATCTTGGATGACTTCTACCTCAGCAGGATGATGAAGGAATCTTGGACGATTACTACCTCAGCAGGATGATGAAGGAATCTTGGATGACTTCTACCTCAGCAGGATGATGAAGGAATCTTGGACGACTTCTACCTCAGCAGGATGATGAAGGAATCTTGGATGATTACTACCTCAGTAGGATGGTGAAGGAATCTTGGATGACTTCTACCTCAGCAGGATGATGAAGGAATCTTGGATGACTACTACCTCAGCAGGATGATGAAGGAATCTTGGATGACTACTACCTCAGCAGGATGATGAAGGAATCTTGGACGACTACTACCTCAGCAGGACGATGAAGGAATCTTGGACGATTACTACCTCAGCAGGATGGTGAAGGAATCTTGGACGATTACTACCTCAACAGGATGATGAAGGAATCTTGGGCGACTACTACAACAGCAGGATGGTGAAAGAATCTTGGATGACTTCTACCTCAGCAGGATGATGAAGGAATCTTGGATGACTACTACCTCAGCAGGATGATGAAGGAATCTTTGATGACTACTACCTCAGCAGGATGATGAAGGAATCTTGGGCGACTACTACAATAGCAGGTAATGACTTTTATCTGTTGATCGATCTTTCCTGAAAAGGTAAAGAGTTAGTTGTATGCAATGTCATGATGTATGCATTGTGTAATGATGTTCTCAAAATAAATGAGATTCATGTTATATGTATTTTGTATGCATATGCTATGAATGTTATTAAAATGTAATTTTGTCTTGGAGAATAAATTCTTGACAAGTGTTGGGGAGTTATTAAATCCTGGACTGCTGTTGAAGAGTAGGCATGTCTTCAAACTTTGCTTAGAATGTTTCCACTGAGGATCCTTGTTTTGTTGAGGAGAACTCCATTGGGGAAAGTTGTGAACTCTGTGGAGAGTATTGATTTATTCTTGGGGAACAAGTTCAGGAGTCTCGGTTGTCCGTTGCTCTACTGGGGAGTCAAAGTTAAACTGACATCTGGTCGGGTCCAGGTTTCACAGTAACTTGCTGGGGATTGTAGAGTAGTCTACTGGGGAAGAGGAGTTGTGGTCCTTTAATTTGTAGTAGTCGGCGAGGCATACTCAAGCTGGGAAATCCTGGTGTTGTTGGGAAAATAAACCATGTCGTCAGTCCGCTAGAGAGGTGACATCTTCGTTGGGGGAAGTCCTCGAGGATTCTTGAGGTTGATTCAGCTGGGGAAAGGTTTTCAGAGATTAAACCCTTGCTGGGATGTCATCCTATGAGAAGGATTTTGGGGAGATTTGTCATTGCCTCTAGTAGCGAGTGTTTGTGACATTGCCAGAAAATGTTTAATTGTACGTAACCCTTCACTGAGATTGATGTTCAATGCCCCAAGTGACGGAGATGGAGACTTGCCCCTGGTTACTCTGCACTTCTTCAGAGATTTCTTGAAATCTTGAATGGACTGCCCCAAGTGTGCTGGATAGTGACATGTCAAGTCCCCTTGTTGATAGGAGATTTTTCAATGGAAGTGTCATCCTTTTTGAAGTGATTTTGTTCACTGAAAGGGCTTTCGTTCATCGGATATTCGTTGTGTGAATTTCTCCGTTGTCAAACAAATAGCCAAATGCAAACAGTGATATTCAAATAATGCAAAGTTTATGCTTGTCTCGAAGTTTTGAAAAATGCATTTTTTAGCAGAAAACTTTTTATAAGACAAATTCAACACAAGATTTAGGGCAAAGCCTTACAGGAGTCAGGATACCTTTTGTAACAGTATGCTTTTGAACTAACCCATGCTTCAATTAGGACTTTTGAAGGGTTGTAACGTGGCTTGGTTCACGGTTTAAGAAACAAAGGATAAAGGCTCAAAGTATATTTGTACCCACCCGCTCTTCATGATGTTCTTCAATCCTAAACTCAGTTAATTGTGCGTCGAACTCTATTCGAATTTGGAACGATGTTTTGGTGATGGTTCACACAAGTTGGATTTTTGAAGGCAGTCAGCATTTTTTTTGCAACATTTTTCATGTTGTCGAGGATTTGTAATGACCTCGTTCTTTTGATTTATCATCCCTAATTTTTGCCTGATTGTTTCTGTTTTTGAGATTACAGTCAGCGGGATGCCCCAGCTTTCTTAAGCCTCCTTTATAGGTTTTGGCTCAGTGGGCTTTTCTCTTTTGAGAGATTGACTGCCTATGAGATAAGGAACCACCACTGGCAGTATTGTTATTGTTAGTGTATATTCTTCCACTTCTCAATAACATGCAATACTTCTCGAAAAAGATGATATTCTGTATAAAAAGGTTAAACTTCAAAATCAACACAAAGTCCCACCGGGTGTGCCAATTTGTTTACCGTGGGAATTGGTAAACAACCGCTGATCTTCCAAAAGGTTACTTATTTGGTGACTCGCAGGATCGATCAGATTGATCCTAAGACATGGTTGATTTTGGGGTTTTGACTAAGTTTGATAATGGTTAAATGACAAGAAAATAAAGAAGCTTTATGTAAATTGCATGAAGAAGAAAACTTGGTAGAATAAAAGAAAGCTTTGAATAAAAGGCTTCGACTGGAAAAGTAAATGAAGAGGCAGTAAAGTTCTGGAAAATAAATGACTTTGATTAATTAAAATGGTGTTTCACACATACATTCTCAATAATTCTTTCGCTCACACTGGGTACTTGAATCTATATGAGTGACTTGTATATAATTGTGAACACACGCGAAAAACTGCGTGAACTACTAATATTTATACTAAACACATCTCCAGTAACCGTCGGGCAGTTACGCTGCTTCGAGATGACTCCACTTGGCACGCTCACAGCATTCGACGCTCCAGATCTTGGCACGTTGCACTCGGTAACCGCTGGGAACCGTTTTCCCTCCAAACATTTGAATCTCAAACCGTTCCACTCTGAACGTCGAACCCCTTTGTCGAGAAGCACCTTCGACGTCGAAGGCAACAAGATTCCTACTTAGAAGAAATTCTCCAAGCCTTGCCATCTTCTGATGGGCACTTCGACAGAATCAGCTGGTCGAAGCCATCCCTCATGCTTAATGGCTTATATTAATAAAAACAAGGGTGTCGAATTTAGGAGCCAACAAATTTCCCCCCAAGAATGCCTTATTTCGACGCTGAAAAGAAAAAGGCATTCTTTGAGATTCCATTCGACACCTGTCTTTCATTCTTAGCCACAAATTAACCTGTGCACTTTTTGACTTCTACCAACCACTGACAATCCCAAGAAAAAACCATCATTCCATCTGTACCTAAGACGTCACCTCAGTACGGCGTTTAGCGTGCCCAATGTCTTTTCACAAATTGTCATCATGACAATTTCCCAAAAACGAGGGCGCACGCTGCACCTTTTCGTTTCTGCAGAACGGCTATGTCAGCGAAGGAACGCCACGTGTCCCACTATCTTATGCAACATTAAATGGCCTCGAATTTGGGGATTTCCCAACCACTATAAATAGCGCTAGGTACCCATTGTGGGACTTTTCACGCTATCTGCATTCAAACTTCCTTGTTGAACACAAAATCTCTGCAAACTTGCAAACACTTTGTTCTTCACTCACCTTCAACCTTAACTCAAAAATGGCTTCAGGTTCCTCTAACGCTCCTAGTTCTAACATCCCTTCCAGAAATGCTAAACCCAAAATCTTCTCAACTGTTCCAACAGTTACCCCTACAGGCCAGCAAAGGGTTCCTGAACCCCTGGAAACTGCTGAGCGTGAAGCTTATTCACACCAACTAATGATTCCGGTTGGATACTCCAACCAAATCTTCGCCATGTCTGGCCCGTTATCCACATGCATTGATGAATCCATGAAGATCAAGAACTTCTTTCCAGTGCTTGAGGCGCTCAAACCTGTTGGGTGCTCTAAAAAAGCTGCAGATGACAACGAAGATCCCGCCAAGGAGAAGATAGATCTCCGCTTCTTCAATAGGGGTGTTAGGGCTTTTAGGTCTAGCCCTAGCCTCACACCTGACTACAGCGCTTGGCTAGAGAAAGTGGAAAAAAGCCAGGCTTCGATCTGGAAGAACCTGGGGATATACGACCTCGTCATGCTGTCGAAGACGGGTCTCAACTACTCCCCTGAGATGCTGATAGCCTCTTTGCTTTTCTGGGATTACACTCATTTCACCTTCCACCTTCCTTGTGGAATACTAACACCCACGCTTTTTGACATGGCTGCCATCACCGGCCTTCGACCCACTGGGGATTATTTCGACCCAGAGGAAATGTCGGAGGATCAGATTGGATTCTCAGCTACGAAACCCACCTATACCACCTATATCAACCATTACCATGATAGGTCGACAGCCAATGTGACGGATGTAGAGCATATCGCGTTTCTAGCCCTTTGGCTGTCACGCTTTGTATTCTGTACAAAGTCTTTACAGGTGACAAAGAAGATGGTCACCCTCGCCACCCAGCTTCACCATGGCCAAAATATTTGTTTGGAAGAATTAATCTTGGCGAATCTGTATGAGTCGATCAGCAGCGGAGCGACTCTGTTAAAGGTCATCGAAAATAGAGCCAGTCTGTTGCTTGCAGGACCCTTTTGGCTACTTCAACTGTGGCTCAATGCCACTTTCGAGTCTTTCTTACCTCAGAAAACTCAAATAAATGAGCAAGCTCCTGAGATAGCAAATAGGCGTATCGAAGGCACCAGATTAGCTCTACTGACCCCGACTGAAGATGGGCTGGAACTTCAACAGACTTTTGTAAACTTCGCCTTGATGTTTGCAAGAAGAAAAGAATTCACTTCGACCATGGCTCCCTTCGCTCGACGAAAGGTTGGTCCAGAATGGTTCACCAGGCCTCATCCTAAGTCGTCAGGTGACCCTCATGTCGAAGAACACACAATAATGTGGGAAGCATTTCTCACACCTAGAATAATGCCATTGCGCTTTAAAAGCTCCAAGACTCACCTGAGCTTGATCACTTACCAACCAAACTTGGTCTCTCGACAGTTTGGTATCATTCAATCACTTCCTTCTCCTATTTTTCCTAGGGAGAAATCCATGTTATATTTTTGCAATGACTATACTGAGGATGCTGCCACCAAGCATATTGGCAGGTATGCTGGTCGAACAGTACTTTCACTGTTCTATTATCAACTTAACTTCCTCTGTTCACCATCCTTCGAAGACTGGTGGAAGAGTTACTATGCTGAAGAGTTCTTCGAAGAGAAAGATTTTGTGGACGAACTTCAGAAGTCTTTCGTTCTAGTCCTTGACAAAATAAAGAAATGTACGTTCACTCTCCAAATTATTTTGTCTTTCCATTTCGACTGGTAACTTGTTAATTATAACTTGTCTTCTTTCAGTTGTTCGAAAGCCTGCAGCCAAGAAAGCCGCAGAAGGACAACAGGGAGGAGGTCCCTTGACAAAACCTCCAGCACCGGCGAAAACTACAACAAGCCATCAGGGGGAAGGTCCTTCGATAAAATCTTCAGCACCGGTAACCAAACTTTTATTATTTCCTTATGGTTTTAATATCCTGATTTTCGATGTAGCGTTCTAAATCGAACTCCAACTGGTTTTCAGGCACCTTCACCCAAGAAACGACCTGCACTGACGGTCGAATCTGGGAGTGACGAAGAGGACGAATCTCCCCCCGCTCCTCTTAAATGGAGAAAACTGAAGAAAGATGCTCCTTCTCCTGAGTCTCGACCCACGATCAGAATAAAGGTTGCTGGGAGAAGACCTAGGCCACCTCCCGTGATTATCGAAGAGCCAACGGAGGAGGAGCTAAATGTTTTGCTCAATAAACCCGTCGAAAGTGATAATTCCAGCCCTGGGGCTGAAGTTCCTCTGCAGGTAGTTTCTTTAACCTTTTTTAACTCAGGTGTCGATGCTCACGTTCGATTGTGTCTCTTTCTAAACCAGAAGATTCTTCCTCTTCTATTTTCAGGAGACCACCGAAAGTTCAGCACCAAAGACCTCAGAGACACTAGACTCTGCTGAACACAGTAGACCACAAGAGAAGGAATTGGCGAACGATGAAGCCAATGCCGAAACAGAAGAACAACAACCAAAGGAGATTCAAGTGGTCGATCTGTCAGAGGAACAACATGACGAAGGGGATCATGCTGATGCTGGCACTGCTGAACTTCAAGTCGAAGAGAGTCATGTCGATGCAAACGCTACTCAACAACTTCAACCCCAAGACAACGCTGCTGCAAAGGTTACCACCTCGACAAAGCATAAGTCCAAAGAAGACTTAGAACTCTTGAAGCAAAATGATCCCATTGGCTATCTGAATTCCATTATCGAGAGTAGGGGAAGTTCATCTGACCTTAGTCATGATGCTTCCACTCAATCGGGGAAGTCCACTTCGACTTCTCCTCTCGATGAGGCTTTGATGAAGGTCAATGCTCAGTTCTTCAAGAAAGATCTGATGAAGGCTATGGAGGGGGATCCCACTGCTCCGTCGTGTTTGGGAGCTGTTTTGAATGCAGTCGACTTGCTTGCTGTGACTCCAGAGGTTTCTAGCTTTATCATGGAGTTATACTCCATTGTTGATCAAGTCTCAGCAGATTATCGACGTCAGAGGGGCTTCAACAGCCAGCTCGAAGCGTTATATGGCAAAAGTTCTTCTGCCTGGACTGCAGTAGCTGAAACGACTTCTCGAATTGCAGAGTTGTCGAAGCAAAAGGCATCCAAGCAAGAAGAAATTAACGCCATAGATCGAGACAATGCCTCCATAAAGGCACAAATTGAAGAGCTGGAGGCCAAGATGAATGCTAATACTAAACGCAAGGAGGAGCTTCTCTCGACTGTTTCAGACACGGAGAGCCAGGCTGAAGTTACACGAGGCCTAGAGTTTGCTGAGAAAGCCCAAGCCTTCGATGACCAAATTGCCAAGCTTGCCCAGGCGAATGCCTTGTGCAACAAAAGACTGGAGTTGCAGCAGGCCAAGTACCTTCGACTTAGAGATTCTATCCCCTTCTGATTTACTTAGCCCCTTTATTAACCATGTATTGTAATATGTATTTGACAATGTAGCCATTTTGGCTAATTCTTATAAAATTTTCCATTTTGGCTATTTATGGTTAATTTGATCATTACTTGCTATTTATTTTGATCTCTTGGAGCATAGGTTTATACTTTTTCAAATATTTGCCGTTTACTCTCAAGAGTCTTTTATCTTCACCTAACTCTTCGACTTCATAAGCTCCACCAGAAAAAGTTTGGATAATTCTGAATGGTCCTTCCCATTTGGGTGACCATTTTCCCATGCTTCGATCCCTTCGATCCATGGGGAGAATCACCTTCCAAACCAATTCTCCAGGCAAGAATGCCTTAGGTTTCACTTTTTTATTGTAAGAGTCTTCTACTCTTTTCTTCTGAATCCTTAGTAGGTCGAGAGCGCGTAGTCTTTCTTCGTCTAAATCTACTAGTTCGTCTAACATCATATCCCAATAAACTTCAGAGGGGATATCATGATGTCTCTGAACCCTTGCAGATTGAAGACAAATTTCCGCTGGCAACACTGCGTCATGACCAAAGGTTAGCCGATAGGGTGTTGTACCTATGGCTTCTTTTGGGGACGTTCGACAGGCCCACAAGATCTGGTCTAACGTCTTATGCCAATTTTTTGGCTTCTTCCCAACATGCTTTTTTATCAAGCCAATCACTATTTTATTCGCCGCTTCGACTTGACCGTTTTCCTGTGCATAATAAGGCGTTGATGTTAGGAGTCTAAAGCCTGTTTCTTGAGCGAATTCCTGCATCTTTCGACCGGTGAAAACTGATCCTTGATCAGTAGTTATAGTTTCCGGGATTCCAAATCTAAAGATAATGTTCTTTTGAATAAATTCAATGACATTTTCTTGGTCTACATTGACTAAGGGAATAGCTTCGATCCACTTAGTGAAATAATCAATGCCTACCAATATATACTTCTGGCTCTTTGATGATGTTGGTCGAATCTCTCCAATAAGGTCCAACGCCCATCCTCTAAAGGGCCAAGGTTTCACTATTGAGTGAAGTTCGCTTGCTGGTACATGCTGGATGCATGTATGGACTTGACATTCCTGACACCCCTTGGCGAACTCGACACAATCTTTCAAGATGGTGGGGCAGTATAGTCCTTGTCGAAACAACAACCATTTCATCTTATGGCCTACTTGGTGAGCCCCACATGCTCCAGCGTGCGTAGTCGAAAGGGCTATGTATGCTTCAGTTTCACTTAAACACTTTAGCAATACCCCTTCAGGCGTCTTTTTAAATAACTCATTACCCATGAGTACATAACTCAACGCCCTATATTTTATTTTTCGTTCTGTCGAAGCTGTTGGATTTTGTAGATAATCCATAATGGGTTTCCTCCAATCTTGCTCTGACAAATTGTCTATGAACGAAATTTCGAAGTTCCTTTGATCAGCATACCCTAGTCTTGTCGATTCAAAATCTGTTGGTGACAGACTAGTCGCTTTTATTTTTTCTCGAACTTCGATTGCTCTTTGTAATCTCGTTTTTGAAATCTTGTACCCAGATGCAATTTGTGCCAAATCAATGGCTATTTGATTTTCCAATCTGGGTATGTGTCGAATGTTGACCATTTCGAATTTTTTCAATAAACGATTTGCTATCACAAAGTACATAACAAGATTTTCTCTTATACACTTATATTCTTTTGTGACTTGCTTAATGACTAACTTTGAGTCTCCCATTATTTCGACTCGAGTTGCCCCCAATTCCAACAATATCTCAAGGCCAGTAATTAGAGCTTCGTACTCAGCCTCATTGTTCGAACAAGTACCTGATATCTTGTACTTGAATGTTGTTGGAATTTTTTCTGGAGAAATAATCAAGACTCCTACTCCTGTTCCATCTTTATGGCTGGAACCATCGAAGTAGAATTTCCAAGGCTCTATCTCCACATAATTTATATTCTCAACTTGAATTGAGTGGTCGACTATAAAGTCTGCCACCACTTGTCCTTTCACTGCCTTAAGAGGCATAAAGGTCAAGGAGTATTCAGTTAATGCTAGCGCCCACTTGCCAATTCGGCTGTGCAGGATGGGTTTCGACAACATGTACTTGAAAACATCAAAATGAGACGAAACATACACATCAACTGGTTTTATATATTGTTTGAGCTTTGTACAAGAGAAATAAAGACATAGACATAATTTTTCAACTTCGCTATATCTAGTTTCTGCATCGTTCAAAACTCTACTAAGATAGTAAATGGGTCTTTCGACTCCATTTTCATCTTCTTGGGCTAACATGCTTCCCAAAGTTTTTTCGGATGCAGCTATGTACAATCTCATACTCCTGTTGCTGCAAGGAGGCACCAAAATAGGTGGCTTTGTGAGGTATCCTTTGATTTTGTCGAAGGCTTCTTGTTGCTCTTGCCCCCATTCGAATCTTTCTTTGTTCAATCGAAGTAAGGGTGAAAAGGCTTGAGCTTTCCCACTTAGCTTAGATATGAATCTCCTCAAGAAATTTATCTTGCCTAACAGAGATTGCAGTTCCTTTTTGTTCGCTGGCGCTTTCGCTTCTAGAATTGCCTTCGTCTTGTTCTGGTTGATTTCGATTCCTTTCTTGTGGACGACGAAGCCCAAGAAATCTCCAGCTTTTACACAGAATGCACACTTCAAAGGGTTCATCTTCAGACCATGTTCTCTCATTCTTTCGAATGATTGTCGAAGGTGGTCTATGTGGTTCTTCCTGGAAACAGATTTTACAACAATGTCATCAATATATACTTGCATAAAAGTGTTAATAAAATCATGGAAGATAGAATTCATCGCTCGCTGATATGTTGCCCCAGCGTTCTTTAGGCCAAAAGGCATCACTACCCATTCGTAAGTGCCTAAAGCCCCAGGACATCGAAAAGCTGTTTTCGACACATCTTCTTCAGCAATGAATATTTGGTTATATCCTGAATAACCATCGAGCATACTAAGGTACTCATAGCCAGCGGCAAAATCGACTAGCATTTCCGCCACAGGCATAGGATATTCATCTTTGGGTGTAGCAGCATTCAAATCTCTGAAGTCTATGCACACCCTCAATGTACCATTTTTCTTAATCACTGGCACAATGTTTGCAATCCATTCGACATACCTCGTAGCTCGTATGAATTTGCACTTCAGCAGTCTTTCGACTTCTGTTTTGATCTTCGACAGTATTTCTGGAGCGAAGCGTCTTGGACTTTGCTTGACTGGCTTCTTCCCAGGTTTGATTGGCAACTGAAGTTCTACCAATCCTCTATCGAGACCAGGCATTTCGTCGTAATCCCATGCAAAGCAGTCCTTGAATTCCTTTAACAAATGGATCACTTCCAACCTGAGTTCTGGGTCTATTTTTGCACTAATGTAAGTTGGCTTTTTCTCTAACCCTTCGCCCAAGTTGATTTCTTCTAAAGGATCCTGCGCTAGCATCTTGATGTTATTCGCTAAGGGGTCCTTTTCGAATCCCAAAGGCTCATCGTCGTAGATGGCGTCGAGCCTTTGTTCCTGCATTCCTTCTGGCATGATATCAGGAGGTTCTGGATCGGAATCCTTTCCAGGACCTGCAGAAGGTAACTCTTGATCATTGGCCTGTGTGGCCATATATTTTACTTCGGCTTCGAGAGCCGTTATCATCCTTGTTTCGGCCACGTAAGCCGAAATTCGCTGCAATGATTGTGACTCAATCATTGTCACTGAATTCACTTCCCCAACCAGTTGGTTGGATATCAGTTAGCCCACTAAAGTCAATGTGGGACAAGTCTTCTCTGTCCCATTGAAAACCATGCTCAGGGTGCAGGTATAAGGAACAAAAAGTATTTGGCGCTGGCGCCAAGTCGAAATCAGGTGTTGGGCATGGCCCAATGTGAGCCAAGTTTTTTTCGAAGTCTGCCAGCCCTAGGTGATTTACTTCGCCCAAGTAATAGCTTTAATCCGCTTCTATGTTTTCAACCATTCCATCAGGACGCCATAGTAGCAACCTCTGGTGCATTGATGATGGTACAGCTCCAACACCATGTATCCATTCACGGCCCAACAAAAGATTATAATTTGGTTTGGCCGATATGACCATAAACATAGTTGGTCGAAGGATAGATCCCACCTTGATATCCAGTTGGATCACACCCATAGTGGTCCCTATGCCGCCTTCATAATTCGACAGGACCATGTTGTGAGGCTTGATGTTCTCATAGCTTTTGCCTATTTTTCTCAGCATAAAGTGAGGGATGATGTTGATGGTTTCCCCACAATCTACCAAGATCTTATTTACTGTGGTTTCTTCGAGTTTAGCCCTTATAAATAAAGGCTTAAGGTGATTTTTCATCGCCTCTGTAGGAGGTTCGAAGAACCCATTCTGCTCTTCAGTAGCGCCATTATCCATGACGAAATAGCACACTGGCCTATGCTTGGCCATTTCTTGCTCAACTTCCCAATCGCTTGTTTCGACCTCCACCTGGCGGTTGAACTCTCTTGGAAAAACTGAGACTATGTTCACCATGATATCTAGGGTGTCATCAGACTCAGAGCCATCTTCGTTATCAACTTCACCCTGGTTAGGCCAGACTAGCCTATTGGTCACTGGTTGTCTTTCCAGAGGCTTCCTCTGCTTTCTCTGAGGAACATTTGAACTTGATTCTGCCTTTGGTTCATTAGCAGCTTCCCTCTCAGCTTTTCGTCGCCTCTGGTATCTCCTCCATTGAGATCGAGACATGGGATTCTTCCCTTTATAGTTGCTTGATACCTTGGTCACTTTAGGGGTAGCAACCTCAGGTTCTTTCTTATGTGTAAAAGATGAACCTCTTGGCACTTCGAAGGAGTGCCATCTTTCCTCGCTTGGTCTCTTTCGACCAGATGTTTTGTACCATGTATCAACTGGCACATTAGTTGGAGGCCTGAAAGTCAGTGGCCTCTTTTCTTGATTTGAACCCTTTTGGTGGGTTCTTCTGGGGTCATGTCGAGTATCAACACTTTCCCTTTTCTTGTTTGCTGCTCTTACACCTTGAATATGTTCAGCAGCTTTTTTGTCGAAGATCGAGCTGCATCGAGGACACAACATCACTTCTGACTTCTTCTTCTGGCATCTTTGCAGGAAATCTGCCAGATTTTCATTTTCCTGAGGGAAAGCAGTTTTGTTGGCTTGTTCTTGCCTAATGGCCTCCTCTGATGCTTTTGGTTCAGAGACTTCGACCATGTTGACATTCATGGTGTCTTTGGTGGCAAGAGTCAACTGCTTCATCTGAATCTCCAAGTCCTCTGTCTGGCCTTGAACTACAGCCAAGTAAGAACTGGGTTTTGTTCCAGATTTTTGGGCTCCAACTGTCTCCAGCTTTGGGCTTTCGACCGCCTTTTGGACCGCTTCAATTGTTTTTCTAGATAGATTCCCAGAAAAACTGCCAAAGATTGGCATGTTGACATGGTCCTTTGTGACTTCGACCATTGTGATTCCTGGCCTCTTCGACTGGCTTCTGGATGCCTCGATCACGTTCACCTCTGAAGGTTCAGCATAATGGGCTTCAGCCTGCAAAGGGTTGGAGTCCACAGTCATGGGGGTCTTGTCAGCAAACTTTAACCTCCCTTCTTCGATAGCGTCTTGCACAAGATTCCTGAAAAGAAAACATTGAGACGTTTTATGGCCCAGAAAATTATGATATTTACAAAAGCCTCTTTTCTTTCTTTGATCAAGAGGAGGCACTTTTACCCCTGGGGGTACTATCATTTGGCCATCTTTTACAAGTAAGTCAAAGATTTCATCACATTTTGTAATATCAAAACTATAAGTCTTTTTGGGGAACCTATCGTTGGTCCTTTCTGGACCAGTGGGATTTTTTCCACTTGAGGGGACTAACAGTTTGCAAGAGTATGGCGGCCCTTGTTTCAGTTCCGCTAAATCGACCTCGCTTTCTTCGACGGTTATAGTTTCGTCGAAGGTTTCTGGATCTTCGTCATCCATCTCGACATACGCTATCCTCTCTCTTTTATGAGTTTTTGTTGCCCTGGCTTTTTCAGCTTTAAGGCGTTCTACCTGTCGAACTCTATCGGCCAATTGGGCCATGTCTCTCAGGTATTGAGTGTCTAACTTCTTCCTAATGGAATAATCTAAGCCGCCTGCGGCTATTTCGACTAACTCATGTTCTGGCACTTGCGTAAAGCATCATGCTTTGAGCAATCTAAACCTATTCAGATATTCGTCTATAGGTTCAGTGAAACGTCTCTTTACACTGGCCAATTCTTTCAGGCTTATCTTGGTTTGTCCCATGTAGAATTGCTCATGGAACAATCTCTCCAACTGGGTCCAATGATGGATCGAATTAGGGGGAGAGTTGTAAACCAAGTAAACGCGTTCTTTGTTAAAGAACTTGGGAAGTACTTAATCCTCAGGTTTTCGTTGTTTGAAATATCTGCTGCTTCGATCAAGTATCTCGCCACATGTTCGACAGTAGATTCTGTCGTGTCCCCTGAGAATTTGGTGAACTTGGGGACTTTACATCTAGGAGGTAAGTCTGTTTGTAACACATATTCTGACAGTGGGGATGTGAAGTTGGGCCTACGAAAGCCCATATTCATCCCATTTTGAGTCATGATTCTTTCGATCATGGCTGCCAGATTATTTTCCAAACCCATATTCTGGTATTGGATATGCTGAACTACTTCGTCAGCATTTTGGTTTCTGTTGACTATCCTTACCTCTGGGGCTATGACCCTAGGTTCTTCGACAGGTTGCTCCAATCGTGCCCTAAGGTTTTCTTCGACAGGCTGCTGGACTTGGTTAATAGTGGTTTCTTCCTCTAAGAGTATACCTTGATTTCCCCTTATTTGCGCCCTTTGGGGCTGTCGAATAGGTTGGGGTACCCCAAAGAAATCAGCCAGACGCGTCATTTGCGCTGTTATCTACTGATTCGACTGAGTGGTGTTTTGTATTAGAAGATTCAGCACTGTACTTAAAGTTTGTGCCAACAGTTGAACCATATCATGGTTGCTTTCGTCCATTTGTTGCCTCAAGACTGCTGTCGAGGCATTGGTAAGGCCATGCACTACTTGGGACGTTCCTCCTAAGAGTTGGGTCTTATTTTTGTTCGCCATACCAACTCCAGAACCTTGGAGTGGCGAAGAGGCACTCACTAAAGGGTCTGAAAAAGTGGACGCAGCGTTCGTCAGGCTAGCCAATTCAGAAGTTAGCATGCCATAGAGTGGTTCTCGATTTGGACCGCCTGTCACAAATCCTGGGGGAACATAAGGCCTTGTTCCTGGATTTCCCCTTGGTGGGGGAGTTCCCAAAGGCACTCTGGGGCCAGTGAACGGAGGTAATGGCCCCGTTGTTGTGACCGTTACTGCTGGTGTTGAACCAGCGGTTATCGCTTCACTTACGGTTGGAATAACCGTTGTTCCCACATTCGTTTGTGGGATTTCGTTATTGTTTGGCGGATTCGCCATCTCTTCTCTTCTTCTGGAAGTATTGTTATTGTTAGTGTATATTCTTCCACTTCTCAATAACATGCAATACTTCTCGAAAAAGATGATATTCTGTATAAAAAGGTTAAACTTCAAAATCAACACAAAGTCCCACCGGGTGTGCCAATTTGTTTACCGTGGGAATTGGTAAACAACCGCTGATCTTCCAAAAGGTTACTTATTTGGTGACTCACAGGATCGATCAGATTGATCCTAAGACATGGTTGATTTTGGGGTTTTGACTATGTTTGATAATGGTTAAATGACAAGAAAATAAAGAAGCTTTATGTAAATTGCATGAAGAAGAAAACTTGGTAGAATAAAAGAAAGCTTTGAATAAAAGGCTTCGACTGGAAAAGTAAATGAAGAGGCAGTAAAGTTCTGGAAAATAAATGACTTTGATTAATTAAAATGGTGTTTCACACATACATTCTCAACAATTCTTTCGCTCACACTGGGTACTTGAATCTATATGAGTGACTTGTATATAATTGTGAACACACGCGAAAAACTGCATGAACTACTAATATTTATACTAAACACATCTCCAGTAACCGTCGGGCAGTTACGCTGCTTCGAGATGACTCCACTTGGCACGCTCACAGCATTCGACGCTCCGGATCTTGGCACGTTGCACTCGGTAACCACTGGGAACCGTTTTCCCTCCAAACATTTGAATCTCAAACCGTTCCACTCTGAACGTCGAACCCCTTTGTCGAGAAGCACCTTCGACGTCGAAGGCAACAAGATTCCTACTTAGAAGAAATTCTCCAAGCCTTGCCATCTTCTGATGGGCACTTCGACAGGATCAGCTGGTCGAAGCCATCCCTCATGCTTAATGGATTATATTAATAAAAACAAGGGTGTCGAATTTAGGAGCCAACAGCGGGGAATTACTCTGTGGGAAGAGATACCTTGTTGAGGTTTTGATGATAACCCTGCTGGGGATTCCGTTGATAAGCTCTGTTGGAAGATTTGATGAACTCCGCTGGGGATAGGAAGAGCTTCTCCGAAGACGATCTTTCCGTGGTAATTAGCTGAGGATAACCCAGTTATAAGTTCTGGTGAGGAATAATCTTTGAATAAAGCCGGGGAGATGCGTTCGTACTCTGCAGGGATCAGCTTCCAGAATCTACTGGGGATGAGCTTCCAGAATCTACTGGGGAGATTGATTCAACTCTCCTGGGGAGACTTTTGAACTGTACTGGGGAATAGCTCCACTATGGTGTCTGGTATTCTGCCGGGGAATAATCTTATATTAAGACGGCCGGGGATGCTTGCTTAGGAACATCTATATACTCCGCTGGGGAATATTGAGATTTTCTGGGGATACCCAACTTCCTTAAGGCTGACAGTAGATTAACTCTGCTTGGGGAGAGTGTTGTTGACTTGCTGGAGATACTGTGCCTTTTCAGGGCTGACGAGAGACCGACTCTGCTCGGGAGAGAGTATTGTTGAATCTTATCTTACTCTGCGGGGAGTGGAGGCCTCTTGGTTATGTTCTTCAGCCGAACCTACCTTGGTACCTTGGTTGACAGAGCAACTAGATCGCTTGGACAACTCATTATTGCCCTTGTTTCTGATGTGGGAGAAGAAGATACCTTGTGGAGGTGCTTGATAACTGCCGATTGAAAAATCTTCTTCTGGTAGGCAAGTGACGAGATGACGGGACATAGTCATACGCTTTTGATCCCTAACTTTTGCCTGGACCGCCCTTTCGGGTTTTCAGTCCACCGGGATACCCTTTTTTGCCCAAGCCGCCTTTTCAGGTTTTCGACTTGTCGGGTGTACAGATTTTTCATTTCATCCCTTATTTTTGCCCGAACCCTTTTGGTTCGCCAGGAAGCCATTATTTTTGCCTAGGTGTGTCAACCTAGCGGGTCTTTGATTGTGCGTAGTATTTTTGACTATGTCCACGCTCTCAGAATGTAGGGAGTTGCCCCTGTTAGAAGTGTTTTTCCATGCCACCAGAAGATGTTTGATCAGGCAAGATTTGTTGCTCGACTTCCTGCCCAATGCCCCAAGTGACTCAGGCGGAGATTTTCCCCAAGCTGGTTGGCCTTTTGAGAGATTCTCCGAATCTTGACTTAACTGCCCCAGATGATGGACAATGATCATGCCCTGCCCCTTGATGGGAGGTACTTTTGTTCATTAGACATTCGTCGTGCGAACTTCCATGCTGTTCAAATAAATAGTCATATGCAAACAAATGTTATTTTAAAAATGCGAAGCTTATGTTTGTCTTGAAGTTTTTGAAAATGCATTTTTTCATAAAAACAAGTGAAATTTTTTTTGTAAACCGTGATGTCAACTCGTTATCTTACAGCGAGCCTTAAGGAGTCAGGATACCTTTCGTAACAGTATGCTTTCGAATTAACCCATGCTTCAGCTAGGACTTTTGAGGGTTATATCATGGCCTGGTTCACGGTTTAAGAAACAAAGGATAAAGGCTCAAATTTATTTGTACCCACCCGCTCTTCGTGATGTTCTTCAAACCTAAACTCAGTTGATCGTGCGTCAGACCTTGTTTGAGTCTTTGTTATGATGTTCCGGTGATGGTTCGGATATTGACAATTTATTTTGAATAGGCAGTCATTTCCTTTTTTGTTGAGGTTTTGTAGGACCTCTTTCTTTTTTGATTTCGTTATCCCTATTTTTGCCTGAACTGTTTCTTTTGTGATTACAGTCAGCGGGATGCCCCAGTTTTGTAAGTCTCCTTCATAGGTTTTGACTTATTGGGCTTTAGTTTCTGAAAGATAATGACTGCTTGTCCTTATGATTATTCAGAACCATCATCGTCTTTTGTTTTGTAAGGACTTCTTTGGTGCCATTCACTGTGCACCTGGATCAACTGAGAAGACTACCCTGCCCCGGGTTATGATTAAGGGTTTCAATTTTCGAAAAGAAAAACTCCTACTTCTTTGGCTCGAAGGGGTTGACGAGGGATTATCTTCCTTATAACTCCAGTGTTTAGAAATTGAAACAATGCTTGTACCTCATCAGCGGGGTCTGTACAAAAGCATACTGTAGATTGTGGTATCGTTTTCGTCATCCTCCCTCAAGAGGCCTAGAATTATTAACCGAGCGTTAATCATCACACAAAAATATGAAAGCAATTTGCAATATAGTGAATACGAAATAATTACTTCAAAACAGACATGTGTAATGCATTAATGAAATAACAACGTTTGATATGAATAAAATGTTTAAACAATCAAAGAAAAATACAACTTGAACATTCGAATGAACAAAAGTTTCTTAGTTTGAACTAGTCATCTCAGATGGAAGATTCTCAGCAGAAGATGTTCATTTTACCACCCGGCATGAACTCTAGCACCCTTCCGTCGATCAAGTCTTAAATCTTGTTCCTCAGGCTCCAACAGTCATCAGTGTCATGTCCAGGGATGTCAGAATGGTAGGCACACCTTTCATCAGGATTGTATTTTAGGGAGGTTATGTTGAGAGTCTTAGGAGGATCCTTTAAAGCAATCAGCTTGACCTCCAACAAGTGTCTCAATATCAGTGATGATGGTATACCAGTCTCCGAGAAATGTCTTCCAGACGTATTTAGCTTACGCCGATTACCCTATTGACGCTGGTGAGGTTGATGCTGGGCTTGTGACCCTGAAGCAAACTGAGGAGATTTTCCCCGGTCTTCTTGCCCCACAGGTGGTTGAATGATGGCTTGCTCTTCAACCTTAGATGTTTGCCCCAGGTTGTTATCCCGAAGCAGTTGGTTGACGAGAACCCTGAGCTCTCCTTGTTTTTGAGATAAGTCTTGGACAAGAGCCATTTGCCCCAGCATTTGGGTTCTCATTGTATCCACCTCAGCTTGTAGACATTTCAGTCGTTCGTCCCTATCGTCTTCAGGACTGTTCCTGACCAAAGTCCCCATGAGGAGTGTTCTCAGCTCTTCCTGCCCCTTGGATAGGTTTAGGAGGATTGCCTTGAACCGAGTCTCTTGAGCATAAAGATCCTGATTGTCTTGTTGGGAAGCCATTGCTGAAATAAACAGCGAAGAAGGTAAGTGACCTGTCAAAAGGGTACCTGCAATGCAATGGTATGTATGTATGCATGCGATGTTTTCAAGGATCTCGCGGGGTAAACAGAGAAACTTGTTAGAATTTGAATTTGGGTAGCTTGATTGAAGGAACTTCATGTTGTTGAGAGTCCTTCTTCAAGAGTCAAGGCTCACCATATCGAGTGGGTCATAGCCCCTGACTCAAGTCATCAATCTGGCTAGAGGAAAATAAATCCCCTTTGCCCCTTGCTAGACATTTGATTCATCATGACCTGCATCACAAACCCTTGAGATCCTTGAAATGGATTAGTCCTTATGTAGGATGTATGCAATGGTATGATGTTATGCTATGCATGGAGTGATATAAGTAGGCCCTGTAATGAGTCCCAATTAAGGACTGTAAATAAAACCTGCAAGAAACTCAAGTGTCAGGTAACAAGCATGCAAGTAGTAGAGTTTGAAGGCACACAAGCCACACAAGACAGCCCTTAGAGTTTAGGCCAGCATGAAGTTTGGGGTACTACCCTCTTGAAGTTGGTGGGCTCAAAAACCTGTCCTATCAAAAAGTAACCGGGTTCTAAGGAGCTCAATATCATTGGGTTGTTTTCTGTGTTCATTGTTTCGATTTAGCCACTGAACTGGCGATCAAAATATTCCAAGAAAACAACCCTCAATGAGTGTAGTATCGAGTATCTACCAACTTCGGACTGCACCAAAGTCGGTCATCTCACTACCCCTAAAGAGGCCAAGATGGTCAAGTAAGGTTCCTAAGGTCAGTTGATGCTTCACGATACCACGCGGCGGCCCCGTACTCTCCTTGACTTGACTCAAGGGTTACCTGTACTCACCAAAGTGCCACATCAACGTAGCAAACTGCTTCAACCGTGTCGGTATACCCTGCACAGTTCCCTCACAGTTTGTTGCTACTTTCTAAAAGGTATCCCCCAGATCCGGGTTAGGATCTATGAAACTCCCAAAGCAGGCCCACAATGTTAAAGCAATCAAAGCAAGCAATTGAAAACATAAGAGTGGTCTAATTCCTAAGGTACACCTCACTTTTATACTCCCCAGCAGAGTCGCCAGTTCTGTGATTGGTGGAAATATAACTGACTGTTTTTTAAGCTGGTTTCATGAAATGTCGCGGTAAGCAAGAGTCGCCACCGTCTTTTATGTTCTCCAACATGGAAAGGACAAAAGCACAGCAAAATTCCTTATTCGAGATGTCTCTCGGTTCGGGAGGTAGATTTATAGAAAGGGAAGGTGTTAGCACCCTTTCTATCCGTGGTTATCCACGGGCTCTTAGGTACTTGCTCTTATGTTTTCAAAATTTGTTTGCTATTCAAGTGTGTGTGGGTTTTGAAAAAGTTCGTTCGGAAAACTTCTAAGTAACTCTTGTATCAGTCCTCAAGAGTGTATGAAGTGTTTTGTTTGAAAACTTTTTGAAAGTGTGGGGTGCGAAAAGTTGTTTTTGTTTGTTTTGAAAAGAGCAAGTACTTAAGAGAAATCTACCTACTCTAAGGAATTAGGCTGTGTAAGAGTCCTTTAGATAGTGATATCCCACCATTGAGAGGTAGGTAGCACCATCGTTGGAGGTGTTCGGGTCAATTCGATTATAGAGACAGTGTGGTCACCGAAGCAATGGTAGGACACCTTAGAAGTAACCCTAATGTCCTAGATCCTTTGTATCCGAGGCAACTGTTTCGAGGCAACTGGATCTTTTGGACAGAAGGGCGACCTCTAAGACACCCTATACTTGATGACCATGTCGAGGCAACCAGTGAGGCGTACCCTAGAAGTGGCATGTGCTTTGTGTGTTGTTTTTCAGTTAATTGTCTTTGTACATGTTATTTGTGAGCTACGGATTAATTTTATTTACATATATTATTTAATGCATTTTTTAACAGTTAGGAGTGCGGAAAGTAAATTGCGGAAAGATAAATCTAACTATTACAAGGCGCGGGTCTATACATCGCCAAAAACAAAAACCCGTTTTGATAAATAAGTGCGAGAATTTAAATAAAGCGGTAAAAATCCCTAATTAACTATTACATACTATGTACAGATACATAAATATAAAATAAGAAAATAAATACGCGCGAAAGAAAGAATCGGGAACGTCCTAAGGGTGTTAACCCTTTTTTAAGAAAGAAATTGAATTTTTGTCCTTTTTTTTGTAATTAATGAAATTAAAACTAATAACTAATTAATTAATCAATTAAAAAAAGATATTTTTGTGTTTTTGTGTTTTTTTTAATGAAATAAAGTAAAAAAAGAAATTAAAAGTTAGTAAAAAAAACTAATTCTAAATTATTTTTATTTATTGTAAAAAAAAAAAGATTAAAGTTAAACCTAATTAAAAAGGACTAAATTAATTAATGTTAATGTTTATTTACAAAATATATTAGTAGTGAAATTAGTAAATAAGAATATTACTTTTTTTTTTGGTTATGAAAATAATTATTTAGGTTAATAATAATAATAATAATAGTAATAATTAATAAAAAGGAATTATAAAAGAAAAGAAAAAATGAAAGAATGAAAAACAAAACCAAGGGGGTTTGGGCCAGAATTGAGTGCGTGTTTAGAAATCTGGAAGCCCAATATTCATCCAGCCACGTTGACTTCTTGGATCAAGTGCTTGGTGATTGACTGGGAGCATGGTGTGGATCAGTTTATGACCACTGGATTGACGCTTGTGGACACTTGGCGCTTGATTTGTGAGGGGTATGGTGGAACACACTAGTAAGCCTGCATAGGAATATGTTAGGAAAAATTGAAACAATTATTGAGTGGACATGGGAAAACTTACAGCGCGGTATGATGGACCTTAGGACGTGGCAAGGGTTGCTTTAGCTTCAGAGTATGGCAAAGAAGAGAGTCGCGTTCTCCTTTTGGCCTAAAAATGCTTGCAACACTCCTTTTGATCTCACACTTTTTTTGACACTTTTTGGATTTTGCTCTGGCCGTTTGTGCACACTATAGGTTGTGAATGAGGCTTGCAAGGCTTGCATATATAGTAATGAGAGAGAATAAGTCACATTTAGGAGCCTTTAACCATTGCAATTAAGCTTTGGATTTTGTCTTAACTACCATTAAAGGCCTTTCAAAGCTTGTTCAAAATTTGAATTTTCATGCCTAAATGAGCTTAGCACGAAATTGGTAGGTTGCAAATGCTTCATGAAGGCTATTCAAACCATAAGATACCATTTAATTAATTTTTTTAGATTTACTTGAATTATTATGGATTAAAATGAATTAAATCCATAAAAATTAAATAAAAATAGAAAAATAATTATTTGGTCTTGAAATTGATCATGGGACACGTGGGTGGCATGACAAGGCTGAATCAAGTGGAAAAAAGTGGGCCCTTTTGTCAAAAATTGAAGTTTCAAGGATAGTTGACTTTTGCCATTTCACAAAAATTTCCCAACTTCTCCAATGCATATCTTGCTCAATTTTGATCATATGAACATGTTCTTGGACATTTTGGAAAGGTCTTGAAGTCCTATAACCAATGCCTTTGGTCCCATGTCATTTTGAGTTACCAATCTCAAGTTATGGTCTTTGACTTAAAATGACTTTTTGTTGACTTTTGAAAATGACCTATAATGTTGAAATTGATAACTTTTTGTGAGAGCATTTCTTGGACTTGGAATGTGAAGATGAGTTGTAGGAAATGTCGTCCCCTTAAAAATGAGCATTGGATGAGATTTTTCTGATGAACCATGAAAAAGTTATGCCTTGGTCAAGTTACAGTTGACTTTTCAGCTGTCCAAAAATGGAAACTTTTGCATCTTGATGATTTTTGAGCCATTCTTGTGGAATCATGATCAAGATTTGATCCAATGATGATTGTGGCTTCAAAATAAGATGTTGACCAAAAAATTTGACTTTTGACTGTCAAATGACCATTTTACCCCTACAGTTGATTGTGAAGCAATTAGGGTTTTTGACTGTGCAACTTGACCTTGTGAGCTTTGAAACTTGACATGTAGGTGCTTGACAATGTATATGAGAATATGGGACTTGATTGAGCCCTTGAAAACCTCAACTTCCTTGCAAGAACCAAAACCCTAATTTGACTGGCTTAGGAGGTTGTTTGAACTGTGCAACCCTTGAGTAGACTTGAGCAAATTGAGATGATGCTTGTCAAAACTTTGAAGAATATGGGAGGGAAAATTTTGGGGTACAACACCAACCATCTGACAATCTCAAAAAATCATCATTTCAACTTTTCCCAAGATGTCACTTCAGTAAGGCATTTCGCACGCACGATGGCCTTTCATACGCTGTCATCATGACCATTCTCTGAAATCGAGGAAGCATGCTGCAACGTTTCTGTTTTTCAGAACGGTTACAGCGCCAATGCGTGCCACGTGCCCCACTCCCGTCTATGGCATTAAATGACCTCGAGCCCTGTGATTTTCCAATCACTATAAATAGCACTAAGTGCTTCATTTGGACTCTTTACGCTTTCTCGCATCCAAACCTTCGATCAAACAAAATCTTCTGCAAACAACCCTTTGCTTCTTCCTCTCCAAACCCAGTAATCTTTATTCTTCATTCACCCTTATTTAAACCAAAAATGGCTTCACGTACTCGTGCTCCCAATGCCCCAAGTGCTAGCATTCTCTCCAAGACTGCTCAACCAGAAACCTTCTCAACTGCTCCGGTAGTTAATTCTATGGGAATGCGAAGGGTTCCTGAACCCATGGGTGATGCTGAGCGCAAAACCTATGGCTCTCAACTGCTGATTCCCGTTGGGTATTCCAACCAGGTTTTTGCCATGTCAGGCCCTCTTTCAACATGCATTACTGAACCCATAAAAATTGAGAGTTTCTTCCCCGCGCATGAGGCACTCAAACCCATTGGGTGCTCAAAGAAGGCGAAAGATGATACTGAAGATCCTGCGAAAGAGAAAATAGATCTTCGGTTTTTTAACAGGGGGGTTAGGGCTTTTCGATCTAGTCCTAGCCTTACACCAGAATATACCGATTGGCTCAACAAGATGGAGGAGTGCCAGGCTTCGATTTGGAAAGGCATGGGCATTTATGACCTGGTCATGTTGTCCAAAACTGGTCTTAACTACTGTCCCGACATGCTGGTAGCTTCATTACTGTTTTGGGACTATACTCACTATACCTTCCACTTGCCTTGTGGAATGGTTACGCCCACTCTCTTCGATGTGGCCGCAATTGCTGGTCTTCGACCAACTGGGGACTACTTCGACCCAAAGGAAATGTCTGAAGACCAGATTGGGTTTTCTGCTACCAAACCCACCTACACCACTTACACCAATCATTACCACGACAAATCGACATTTGCGGTGACTGATGTGGAGCACATCGCGTTTCTAGCCCTTTAGTTGTCGCGCTTCGTGTTCTGCACGAAATCCCTGCAGGTGACGAAGAAGATGGCCACCCTCGCTACTCATCTTCATCACGGCCAAAACATCTGTTTGGCCGAATTAATATTGGCTAACTTGTACGAGTCGATAAGCAATGGAGCGGCTCAATTAAAAGTAATCAAAAATAGAGCTAGCCTGCTGCTTGCTGGTCCCTTCTGGCTACTTCAACTCTGGCTGAATGCCACTTTCGAGTCTTTTCTACCCCAGAAGACTCAAATAAATGAAAAGGCTCATGAGATAGCCAGAAGGCGCGTTGAAGGCACCAGGCTCGCCTTATTGACTCCTACTGAGGATGGGCTGGAACTACAAAAGACCTTCGCAAACTTCATTCACATGTTTGCGGGGAGGAAGGAATTCACTTCGACCATGGCCCCTTTCGCCGGTCGAAAGTGTGGTCCAGGATGGTTTACCAGGCCCCATCCTGAAATCACCAGAGGATCCTCACTTCGCAGAGCATACAACAATGTGGGAAGCGTTTCTCACCCCAAGGATAATGTCATTTCGTTTCAAGAGTTCGAAAAATCAGCTGAGCCTGATTGCCTACCAGCCGAATCTTGTTTCTCGATAATTTGGCATTATTCAATCGCTTCTTTCTCTGATTTATCCTCGGGAGAAATAATTGTTGTTCTTTTCTAATGACTACTCTGAAGACGCCGCTACTAGGCATATTAGTAGGTACGTTGGTCGGACCGTACTATCATTGTTTGACTACCAACTCAACTTCTTTTGTTCACCAGCCTTTGAAGACTGCTGGAAGAGATATTACGTCGAAGAGTTCTTCGACGAGAAGGACTTTGCAGATGAACTCAAGAAGTCCTTCGTCATGGTCCACGATAAAATAAAGAAATGTACGTTCCCTCTTCAAATTATATTTGTCTTTTCATTTCGAATTATATCTGTCAATTATAACTTATGAACGTTTCTCTTTCAATTGTTCGAAAACGCGTGGCTAAGAAGGCCACAGACAGCAATCAGGGTGGAGGTACCTCTACAAAACCTCCAGTACAGGTAACAATTTTTCCTTGTTTCCCTCTTTGGTTTTAAACATCCTGGTTTTCGATGATGTGTTTTAAATCAACTCCGTTTGGGATTTTCATAAACCCGCGCCTAAGAAGCGACCCATATTAATGGTTGAAACTTCGAGTGGCGAAGAGGAGGAATCTCCTCTTGTTCCTCTCAAACGGAGAAAGCTGAGAAAGGTTGCTCCTGCTCCTGAACCTCGACCTATGATATGAACTAAAGTCACAGGGAATAAACCCAGGCCGCCCCCTGTGATTATCGAAGAACCCACGGAGGAGGAGCTAAATGTCTTTCTCAGTAATCCTGTTGAGAGCGACAACTCTAGCCCTGGGGCTGAGGTTCCTTTATAGGTAATGTCTCCGACCACTTTTAACTTAAGTGTCGATGATCACCTTCGATTGTGCATCTCTCTAATCAAAGTTTTTTTCTACTTTCGGAAAATGGCTGGCACTTCAGCGCCAGCTGGGCATCTTGTCGAAGGTTCTGGTACCTTCGTAAACAGCGCAGGGGAATCCACCTACAATCCTTCTTCTTTCGTCAGTTCTGCTAACGAAGTGAATCAAACTTCGGAGCCGCAGGCCTCTGCTGACCATAGCAGACAACGCGAAGAGGAACTGGTGGATGATGAGTTACCTGCTGAGACAGGGGGTGCCCCTGAGGAGCACCACCAGGAGGAGGTTCAAGTGGTCAACGAGATAGAAGAGCAACATGATGAAGAGGGTCAAGTTGACGCTGATGCTGTTGAAAATATTAAACCCCAAGCCAACATTGTCGAAACAAAAAAGGTTACCTCGACAAAGCCCAGGTCTAAAGAGGACTTGGCTCTCTTGAAGCAAAATGATCCAATTGGCTATCTGAATGCCATCGTCGAGAGCAGGGAAAATTCATCTGGCCCTAGTCATGATCCTTCTACTGCATCAGGGAAGTCTACTTCGACTTCTCCTCTCGATGAGGTCTTGAAGAAAGTTAAGGCTCAATTCTTCAAGAGGGACCTAATGAAGGCTTTGGAAGGGGATCCTACTGCCCAATCTTGTTTGGGGGATGTCTTGGGTGCAGTTGATTTGCTTGTTGTTTCTCCAGAGATTTCTAACTTCATCTTGGAGTTATACTCCATTATTGACCAAGCCTCTGTGGATTACAATCGTCGAAGGGGTTTTAACAACCAACTCGAAATGCTGCATGGCAAGAGTTCTGCTGCTTGGACTGAAGTAGCTGAATCGACCTCTCGAATTAAAGAGTTGTCGAAACAGAGAACGTCCAAGCAACAGGAAATCGAAGCCATCGGTCAGGATAATGCCTCTATAAGGGCGCAGATCGAGGAGTTGGAAGCCAGGTTAAACGCTAATACTAAACGCAAGGAAGAACTTCTTTCGACTGTTTCAGACACGGAGAGCCAAGATGAAGTTGCTCGAGGCCTAGAGTTCGCTGAAAGGGCCCAGGCTCTAGATGACCAGATTGCCAAAATCTCTCAGGCGAATGCCTTGTGCAACAAACGGCTGGAGTTACAGCGAGCAAAATATCTTCGTCTCAAAGCTTCCGTCCCTTTTTAATTTGCTCTATACTTCATTGACCATGTACTCGAATATTCTGTAATTTTTGTAGCCATTTTGGCTTATCAATGTTATTTTCCATTTTGGCTTTATTGTTAACTTAATCATTAATCGTTATTTATTTTGATCTCTTGGAGCATAGGTTTATACTTTTTCAAATATTTGTCGTTTACTCTCAAGAGTCTTTTATCTTCGCTTAACTCTTCGACCTCATATGCTCCACCAGAAAAAGTTTGAATAATTTTGAAGGGTCCTTCCCATTTGGGTGACCATTTTCCCATGCTTCGATCTTTTCGATCCATGGGAAGAATTACCTTCCAAACTAGTTCTTCAGGCGAGAATGCCTTCGGTTTTACTTTCTTATTGTAAGAGTCTTCCACTCTTTTCTTCTGAATTCTCAGTAGGTCGAGAGCTCGTAGTCTTTCTTTGTCTAAATCTACCAATTTGTCTAACATCATATCCCAATAAACCTCAGGGGGAATATCTTGATGTCTTTGAACCCTTGCTGATTGAAGACAAATTTCTGCTGGCAGTACTGCATCATGACCGTAAGTTAGCCGATATGGTGTTGTACTTGTGGCTTCCTTTGGGGACGTTCGACAAGCCCACAAGATCTGGTCTAACGTTTTATGCCAATTTTTTGGCTTCTTTCCTACATGCTTTTTTATCAGGCCAATCACTATTTTATTCGCCGCTTCGACTTGACCATTTGCCTGCGCGTAATAAGGGGTTGATGTTAGGAGTCTGAAGCCTGTTTCTTGCGCGAATTCCTGCATCTTTCGACCAGTGAACACTGGCCCTTGATCAGTTGTTATAGTCTCATGGATTCCAAATCTGTAGATAATGTTCTTTTGAATAAATTCAATGATATTTTCTTGGTCTGCATTGACTAAAGGGATAGCTTCGATCCATTTAGTGAAATAATCAATGCCTACCAGTATATACTTCTGGCTCTTCGATGATGCTGGTCGAATCTCTCCAATAAGATCCAACTCCCATCCCCTAAAAGGCCAAGGTTTCACTATTGAGTGAAGCTCGCTTGCTGGTACATGTTGGATACCAGTATGGACTTGGCATTCCTGGAAACCCTTCGCGAACTCGACACAATCTTTCAAGATAGTGGGCAAATATAGTCCTTGTTGAAACAACAACCATTTCATCTTATGACCTACTTGGTAAGCCTCACATGCTCCAGCATGCGTAGTCAAAAGGGCTATGTATGCTTCGGTTTCGCTTAAGCATTTTAATAATACCCCTTCAGGCGTCTTTTTAAACAACTCATTCCCCATGAGTACGTAACTTAACGCCCTATATTTTATTTTTCGTTCTGTCAAAGCTGCTGGATTTTGTAGATAATCTACAATGGGTTTCCTCTAATCTTGCTCCGATAAATTGTCTATGAACGAAATTTCGAAATCCCTTAGATCGGCATATCCTAATCTTGTCGATTTCAAATCAGTTGGAGACAAGTTGGTTGCTGTCATTTTTTCTCGGACTTCGATTGCTCTTTGTAATCTCGTTTTTGAAATCCTATACCCAGATGCAATTTGTGCCAAATCATTGGCTATTTGGTTTTCCAATCTAGGTATGTGTCGAATATTAACCACTGGAACCATCGAAGTAAAATTTCCAGGGTTCTATCTCCAAGTAATTTATATCTTGTACCTGAATTGAGTGGTCGACTATAAAGTCTGCTACCACTTGTCCTTTTACTGCCTTGAGAGGCATAAAGGTTAACGAATACTCAGTTATTGCTAGCGCCCACTTGCCAATTCGACTGTGCAAGATGGGTTTCGACAACATGTATTTGAAAACATCAGAATGGGATGAAACATACACATCAACTGGTTTTATATATTGTTTGAGCTTTGTACAAGAGAAATAAAGACATAGACATAATTTTTCAACTTCGCTATATCTAGTTTCTGCATCGTTCAAAACTCTGCTAAGGTAGTAAATGGGTCTTTCGACTCCATTTTCATCCTCTTGGGCTAACATGCTTCCCAAAGTTTTGTCGGATGCAGCTATGTACAATCTCATACTCCTATTTCTACAAGGAGGCACCAAAATAGGTGGCTTGGTGAGGTACCCTTTGATCTTGTCGAAGGCTTCTTGTTGCTCTTGCCCCCACTCGAACCCTTCCTTATTCAATCGAAGTAAGGGTGAGAAGGCTTGCGCTTTTCCACTTAAGTTAGATATAAATCTCCTTAAGAAGTTTATCTTGCCCAGCAGAGATTGCAGTTCCTTCTTGTTCGTTGGCGCTTTCGCTTCCAAGATTGCCTTTGTCTTGTTCTGGTTGATTTCGATTCCTTTCTTGTGGACGACGAAGCCCAAGAAATCTCCAACTTTCACACAGAACACACACTTCAAAAGGTTCATCTTCAGACCATGCTTTCTCATTCTTTCGAATGATTGTCGAAGGTGGCCTATATGGTTCTTCCTTGAAACAGATTTTACAACAATATCGTCAATATATACTTGCATGAAAGTGTTAATAAAATCATGGAAGATAGAGTTCATTGCTCGCTGATATGTTGCCCCAGCGTTTTTTAGGCCAAAAGGCATTACTACCCATTCTTAAGTGCCTAAGGCCCCAGGGCATCGAAAAGCTGTTTTCGACACATCTTCTTCGGCAATGAAAATTTGATTATATCTTGAGTAACCATCGAGCATGCTCAGGTACTCGTGGCCAGTGGCAGAGTCGACAAGCATTTCTGCCACAGGCATAGGATATTCATATTTGGGTGTTGCAGCATTCAGATCTCTGAAATCTATGCACACCCTCAATGTACCATTTTTCTTAATAACTGGCACAATGTTTGCAATCCATTCGACATACCTCGTAGTTCGTATGAATTTGCACTTCATCAGTCTTTCGACTTCTGTTTTGATCTTCGACAGTATTTCTGGAGCGAAACGTCTTGGAGTTTGTTTGACAGGCTTTTTCCCAGGTTTGATTGGCAACTGAAGTTCTACCAATCTTCTGTCGAGACCAGGCATCTCGTTGTAATCCCATGCAAAGCAGTCCTTGAACTCCTTCAGTAATTGGATCACTTCGACCCTGAGCTCCGGGTCTATTTTGGCACTGATGTAAGTGGGTCTTTTATCTAACCCTTCGCCCAAGTCGATTGCTTCTAAAGGATTATGTGCTAACATTTTGATGTTGTTCGCCGGGGGGTCCTTTTCGAAACCCAAAGGCTCATCATCGTAGATGGCGTCGATCCTCTGTTCCTGCATTCCTTCTGTCGAGATATCGGGAGGTTCTGGGTCGAAATCTTTTCCAGGACCTATATCAGGTGGCTCTGGGTTGAAATCTTTTCCAGGACCTGCAGAAGGTAGCACTTGGTCATTGGCCTTGGTGGCCATATATTTTACTTCGGCTTCGAGAGCCGCTATCATTCTTGTTTCGGCTACGTAAGCCGAAATTCGCTGTAATGCTTGTGACTCAGTCATTATCACTGAATTCTCTTCCCCAACCAGTTGGCTGGATGTCAGTTAGCCCACTGAAATCAATGTGAGACAAGTCTTCTTTATCCCATTGAAACCCATGATCAGGATGCAGGTACAAGGAACAAAAAGCATTTGGCGCTGGCGCCATGTCGAAGTCAGGTGCTGGACATGGCCCAATGTGAGCCAAATTTTTGTCGAAGTCAGCTCTCCCTAGGTGATTAACTTCTCCTAAGTAGTAGCTTTGATCTGCTTCTATATTCTCGACAATCCCATCGGGACGCCATAATATCACCCTTTGGTGCATCGATGATGGTACTGCTCTGACACCATGTATCCATTCTCGGCCTAACAGTAGGTTGTAATTTGGTTTAGCTGATATGACCATGAACATGGTTGGACGAAGGATGGATCCCACTTTGAGGTCTAGTTGAATCACACCCATGGTGGTCCCTATTCCGCCTTCGTAGTTCTATAGGACCATATTATGAGGCTTAATGTCTTCATCATTCTTGCCTACTTTTCTTAGCATGAAGTGGGGAATTATGTTGATAGTCGCCCCACAGTCCACCAATATTTTGTTTACAGTGGCCTCTTCGAGCTTTGACCTTATGAATAAAGGCTTGAGGTGACTTTTCATCGCCTCAGTTGGTGGTTCGAAGAAACCATTTTGCTCTTCAGTGCAACCCTTACCCATGACAAAGTAGCATACTGGCCTATGCTTGGCCATCTCTTGTTCGACTTCCCAGTCGTTTGCTTCGACTTCCATTTGGAGGTCGAATTCTCTTGGCAAGACCGAAACTACATTTATCATGATTTCTAATGTGTCGTCGAACTCGGAGCTATCTTCGTCACCAGCTTCGTCTTGATCAGGCCATATCAATCTATTGGCCACTGGTTCCCTCTCCAAAGGCTTTCTTTGCTTTTGCTGGGGGGACATTTGAGCTCAACTCTGGTTTTGGTTCGTTGGCAGCCTCTCTCTTAGCCTTGCGCCGCCTTTGGTACCTTCTCCACTGGGATCGAGACATTGGGTTATTTCCCTTGTAGTTACTTGATACTTGAGCAACTTTGGTGGCACCTACATGAGGTTCTTTCTTGAGTGCCAAAGATGAACCTCTTGGCACTTCAAAGGAATGCCACCTTTCTTTGTTGGGTCTCTTTCGACTCGATGTTTTGAACCATGTATCGACTGGCACATTGGCTGGAGGCCTGAAAGTTAGTGGCCTCTTTTCCTGACTTGAACCCTTTTGATAGGTTCTTCTAGGATCGTGTCGAACATCAGAGCCTGCACTTGTTTGGGCATTTCTGCTCCATTTTTTGTTTGCTGCTCTCACACCTTCGATGTGTTCAGCATCTTTCTTGTCAAAAATAGAGCTGCATCAAGGACACAGCATTACTTCTGATTTTTTATTCTGGCATCGTTGCAAGAATTCTGCCAGACTTTCGTTCTCTCGGGGGAACGTTGTTCTGTTTGCTTGCTCTTTCCTGATGGCTTCCTCTGAAACTTTTGATTCAGAGATTTCGACCATGTTGACATTTATACTATCTTTAGTAGCAAGAGTCATTTGCTTCATTTGAGCCTCCAGGTCTTTTGTTTGGCCTTGCACCGCAACCAAGTAGGAAGTGGGTTTAGTTCCACATTTTGAGACTCCACTTGTTTCCAGTTTTGGGCCCTCAGCGGCCTTTTGGACTGCTTCGATTGTTTTTCTAGAAAGGTTCCCAGAAAAACTGCCAAATATTGGCATATTGATATGATCTTTGGTGACTTCGACCATAGTTATCCCTGGCCTTTTCACCTGACTCCTGGAAGCTTCGACCACATTTACCCCTGAGGGTTCATCATAGTGGGCTTCCGCCTGCAAAGGGCTCGAATCCACATTCACAGGGGCCTTGTCAGCAAACTTCAGCCTCCCTTCTTTGATAGCATTCTGCACGAGATCCCTGAAAAGAAAACATTGAGATGTTTTATGGCCCAGAAAGTTATGATATTTACAATAGCCTCTTTTCTTCCTTTGATCAAGATGAGGCACTTTTACCCCTGGGGGTATTATCATTTGGCCATCTTTTACAAGTAAATCAAAAATTTCATCACATTTCGTAATATCGAAACTGTAAGTCTTTTTAGGGAACCTATCATTGGCCTTTTCAGACTCAGTGGGCTTTTTTCCACTTGAGGGAACTAGTAATTTGCAAGATTATGGTGGCCCTCGTTTTAACTCAGCTAAATCGACCTTACTCTCCTCGACGGCTATAAGTTCGTAGAGTGTTTCTGGATCTTCATCATCCATTTCGACATATGCTATCTTTTCTCTTTTATGAGTTTTTGTCGCCCTAGCTTTTTCAGCTTTAAGGCGTTCTACCTGTCGAACCCTATCGGCCAATTGGGCCATGTCCCTCAGGTACTGAGTGTCTAATTTCTTCCTAATGGAGTAATCTAGACCTCCAGCGGCTATTTCGACTAACTCGTGCTCTGGAACTTGCGTAAAGCATCTTGCCTTGATAAATCTAAACCTATTTAGGTATTCGTCTATAGGCTCAGTGAATCTCCTCTTTACACTAGCCAACTCTTTCAAGCTTATCTTGGTTTGTCCCATGTAGAATTGCTCATAGAACAATCTCTCCAACTGGGTCCAATGGTGGATCGAATTGGGGGGAAGAGTTGTGAACCAAGTAAACGCATTCTTTGTTAGGGAACTTGGGAAATACTTAATCCTTAGGTTCTCATTGTTTGAGATTTCTCCCGCTTCGATTAAATATCTTGCCACATGTTCGACAGTGGATTCTGTCTTGTCCCCTGAAAACTTAGTGAACTTAGGGACTTTGCATCTAGGAGGCAAATCCGTTTGTAACACATATTCCAACGGCGGGGATGTGAAGTTGGGCCTACGGAAGCTCGTATTCATCCCGTTTTGAATCATGATTCTTTCAATCATGGCTGTCAAGTTATTCTCCAAACCAACATTCTGGTATTGGATTTGCTGAACTACTTCGTCAGTGTTTTGGTTTCTATTAACCATCCTTATTTCCAGGGCTACGACTCTCGGCTCTTCGACCCCGGGTTGTTCCATTTGTACCCTGAGGTTCTCTTCGACAAGCTGCTGGACTTGGTTAATAGTGGTTTCTTCCTCTAGAAGTATGCCTTGGTTTCCCCTTATCTGTGCCCTTTGGGGCTGTCGAGTGGGTTGGGGTACCCCAAAAAAGTCAGCCAGACGCGACATTTACGCTGTCATTTGCTGATTCGACTGGGTGGTATTCTGTATTAGAGGATTTAGCAATGTACTTAAAGTTTGCGCCAACATTTGAACCATGTCATGGTTGCTTTCGTCCATTTGCTGCCTCAAGACTGCTGTCGAGGCATTCGTAAGGCCAGGCATTACGTGGGATGTTCCTCTTAAGAGTTAGTTCCTACCCATGTTCTCCATACCAACTCCAGAGCCTTGGAGTGGCGAAGAGGCTCTCACTAAAGGTTCTGAAAAGGTGGCCGCAGCGTTCGTCAGGCTAGTCAATTCAGAAGTTGGCATGCCGTAGGGTGGTTCTCGATTTATCCAGACTGTCGAAAAACCTGGGGGAACATATGGTCTGGTTCCTTGGTTTCCCCTTGGTGGGGGAGTTCCCAAAGGAATTCTGGGGCCTATAAATGAAGGTATTGGCCCTGTTTATGTAACAGTTACTGCTGGCGTTGAACCAGCGGTTACCACTTCGCTAACGGTTGGGATAACCGTTGCTCCCACATTTGTTTGTGGGTTTTCTCCATTGTTTGGCGGATTCGCCATTTCTCTACTTCTTCTCCTAGTATTAGTTTCGTTGGTGTATATTCTACCACTTCTCAATAACATGCAATACTCTCGAAAAAGGAGTATATTTTATAAAAAACGATTAAACTCGTAAAATCAACACAAGGTCCCACCGGGTGTGCCAATTTGTTTACTATGAAAAATGGTAAACAATCGCTGATCTTCCAAAAGGTAACTTATTTGGTGACTCGCAGGATCGATCAGATTGATTCTAAGACATGGCTGATTTTAGAGAGTTTAAATGCTTTAAAATAGAGAGTTTCGACTAATCCTAATGGTGATTAACGCAAGTAAGGTAGAGACACTTTAAGTAAATTGCATGGAGAAAAGCTTGATAAAGTAAATAAAAGCATTAAAGGCTTGTTAAATAAATGACTTCGACTGAGGTAAATAAGTGAAAGCGATAAATTGCTTGAATGTAAAAGATTTCGATTAAGGTAAATGGTGTTTCACACATACATTCTCAATGATTCTTTCTCTCACGTTGGGTACTTGAATCTAAATGAGTGACTTGTATACAATGATGAACACACACTTCATAACTACGTGAACACTTAGTATTTATACTAAAAAATCCTAAGCAACTGCTGGGCAGTTACATCGCTTTGAGGTGACACCACATGGCACGCTCACAACCCTCGACGCCTACTTCCACGCCATGTTGCGCTTGGTAACTGCTGGGAACCGTTTTCCCTCCAACAATTCGAAATTCAAACCGCTCGATCTTGGGCATCAGGGACCTTGGTCGAAAGGTTGCTCCTTCGATGTTGAAAACAACATGATTCCAACTTAGAGAAATTTCTCTAAGTATCTTGTCATTCTTTGATAAGCCTTCGATGTGATCAGCTGATCGAAGTATTCTTATGTAGGAAACTCTTCTAACTCACAATTAATGATCTATATGATAATAGAACGTGGGTGTCGAATTTAGGAGCCAACAAGCTCCTTGATCATCTTTTCAAAAGTTAGCTTTCTTGCTGAGCTAACTCTTATCACATCATCCAGTTCTTTGCTCACTTCCTTTAATTCAGTAATCATGTCATCCTTGGTTGAGGTCTTGTTTTCAACAGATACATATGTCAAAACAATGTCTGGGACATGTTTTCCTGAAAACAGTTTGAAGTGAAGGGTCAGAGCAGACTCCCTCTTGAAAACTACATTATTACCACTCAGAATTCCAGGATGCTGATTAAGAATAATTCCACAAATAAGGGATGGAAAGGTAATAGGCATCTTGATAGCACATGTTCTTGCATGCTTAATAGTATCATAAAAAAAGTAAGCACCATAATCAAATAGTTTCTTATTTCCAACAGCATAGATAAACTTTCCTAAGCCAATTGTAACGGTTGAGGTATGATTGTTAGGAACCCAGTTAGCAGCTCCAATTCTATGCAAGATAGAATATTTCACGCTTATATTACTAACAGGAAGCTTATTATTCATGGGCCATTCACTCACTTGGTTTGTAGTGATGGCTTTGCACACTTGATTATCAGTTACTTCCAGCTCACAATAATCATCTTCAGACCTATCCAGAAATCTATTGATGACTGCAGGGGAAATTATACACACCTACCTCTAACAAATACCTTCCTATATACCTTACTTTTATGATCAGCATATTCAATAGGAATATTAACAATAAATTCCTTAACAAGAGTCTCATAACATTTGGCAAACCTGGTGAATCTTCATCAATCCAGCAAAAGAAATCAGCTCCATAATCTCTATGCACTCTAGTGCACCAGCTCTCAACTCTCTTACAAGGGCAATTCTTCTTTGAAATACATATTTCCACTTTTCAGTATTCCCAACAGAGTGGAAGGAAATGTTGTCAAGAGGAGCATCAGGCACCCTAACAGAAAGCTTCTTGCTTGCAGATTTCTTCACAAGAGAGATGTCTTGGACATCTTCCTCGACATCATAATCAGAGTCAGCATCTTCTACTAATGCATCTTTCTTCTTACTTCTAGATCTCTTCACAGGAGAATTGTTCTGGACATTATCCTCATCATCATCTAAGGAATCATTAGGTCTAACCTTTCTTTTGTTGGAGGGAGGAACCACTTTACTTCCGGGTTTTAGGGGTCCATACATAATCTTCTTCTTGTTACTCTTGACAGGTGGTGTGACATTCATAATCTTACTTTTTCTAGTCTTGAGCCTTTTAGCAATTCCTGGCACCACATTGGAAATGAGCTCAATATCAGACAACTCATCAACATTAACCATATTCTCTGCAGCTTTGGAGCCAGCAGCATCTTCCTTAGCAGGACAGTCCTTCTCAACAGATGATCTCTCAACATCTTGTTCAACATAAACTTCCACTTCTTCTAGAGCAGGAGTAGCAAGCTTGCCAAGTTTTCTTTCAGCAGCATCTTTCTCGAGGATGGATGATTCAGCAGCACTTTTAGCATTTCCTTTGTCAGCCAAAGTAGGCATACGAGCAAGAGGGGTAGAAATCCCAGGCACAGCAAAACCTTTATTTAACACCCTACCTACCAGTCTTCTAATACTTCTATCAACATTAGCAATGTCTTCTTTTGTCCTACCATCAGTAGCATTTGAAGCATTACCTTTAGAAGTGTAAACCTCGTCTTTAGATTTCTTTGCATGTGACGACCTAGGTTTCTTGACCTTCTTCTCAAGAGGTGGAATAGTTGTTAGAGGAGTAACCTCAAGTACTCTGTCAAGGGAGAGTTCCTTAGGATGGTTGACAGGTTTTGAAGGAGACGATGCATGATGTTGAGACATCTTTGAAGTTTTTGAGCAAAGAGATGAAGAATGACAAGGGTTCTTTTGTAAAGGAGAATGAAGAGTTTGTGAAAATAGAAGGAAGTGATGTCGTAGTGTGTGGGAAAAGAATTGAGACAGTCTTGAAATGATTGCTTTCGAAATTTTATTTGTTGGAAACATAAATAATATAATATCACTTTAATGATATTCCCACATACCCTTAATTTCTACAAACCCTCATATATGCATATCCCTAGTTTTTCTCTTAAGTTCTCAAACTGGTTTGCATCCAAAGCCTTAGTGAAAATGTCAGCCAGTTGTAATTCAGTAGCTACATGTTCTAAGGCAACAATCTTTTCTTCCACAAGCTCTCTTATTAAGTGATGACGGATATCAATGTGTTTGGTCCTGCTGTGTTGAATAGGATTTTTTGATATATTTATGGCACTTAGACTGTCACATAATAATGCCATGACATCTTGTTTGAAATTATATTCTATTAACATTTGTTTCATCCAAACCAATTGAGAACAACTGCTTCCTGCAGCAATATACTCAGCTTCAACAGTGGACAGAGACACACAATTGTGCTTCTTACTGAACTAAGATATGAGATTATTTCCTAGAAAGAAACATCCTCCTGATGTACTTTTTATATCATCAGCACTTCCTCCCTAATCAGCATCACAATAACCAATTAAGGCAGAGCTAGATCCATGAGAATATAGCATACCATAGTCACTTGTCCCATTCACATATTTAAGAATTCTCTTCACATGGTTGGCATAGCTAACTTTAGGATCAACTTGATATCTAGCACACACCCCTACAACAAAGGCAATGTCAGGTCTGCTAGCTGTAAGGTACAGAAGATTGCCTATCATACTTCTGTAAAGACTTTGTTCCACACTTACTCCTTTTTCATCTTTAGATAACTTCATATGTGTGGGAGCAGGTTGAAATTCTGGCTACAGATACTCAATGTCACGTCCAATGTTATGACACCGTATCTGACTTACTATATGACAGTAAATACAAAAGCAGTAAATAACACAGTCAATTGTTTACCCAGTTCAGTGCAACAACACCTACTCTGGGGGCTACCAAGCCAGGGAGAGAATCCACTATAAGAGATGTTAATTCAGGAATAAACCAACCAGTTTATCTCCTTCACTTAAGACCTACCCAATGCAATTCTAATCTAAGTACAACTTAAACCTGAGTTCCTACTCACTCCCCCTCAATCACAGCAGTGATACATAAACCAAATTGACTTAAGAATTGATGAAGACACTCTTCCAAAAAACACACACTTGATTAAGCTTCACAGCTTTTTAATCAAGTAACACAATCACTCGTGCTTCACAGCTTTGAGTGATGTACACAACTAACTTGACTCTACTTCACAGCTTTAGTCAAGTGACATTCAAACACTCTTGCTTCAAAGCTTTGAGTGCTACACAACCCTTACAATTGAAACCTATTCCAAGACACTTATCACAATGATAATTGCTTGGAGTACAATAAACAAATCTATACAGATTACAAAATTGATCTTCTAATCAATCAGCAGGGATGACTTGAAAAACCGCAGCTCTGTTGAATATATAGCAGCTGCAACTTCAGTTAGGGTTTCCAAAAACCTAGGGTTGATTCCGTTTGACCTAAAGACCAGGTCCCAGTACTTTATTGATCAGGTTAGGATTTGAGCTAGGTTACTCCTCAGAAAACGCAGGATTCTGTTTAGGAAGGACTGAGTTATTTCCTGAAAAAACTCAGACTTATCCAATCCTGTAATCCTGCTAGTTCAGAACAGGATGTCATAACATCTGTTATGACATCTGAGAAAACCTGTCTACTGATTTAGCAAAATGTGATCATTTTGCAAACATGCTCAGATACACACTTATAAACATCAGTATTTGAGTTACAATATTTTTCTGCACATGTACCTAATGAGTTAGTACAACCTGAACTATAATGTTATGACATCAGTCATGACATTCACACATACACTTGGAATTTACCAAAAATGCAAGCCAATACCTAAACACCTACAAACTCCCCCTTTGGCAGATTTTTGGCTAAAGTCCCTAAACAATCAGAGATAGATATATAGCAGCAGAAATAAGTGACAGCAGAAAAATATAGTGTCAAGTACTAATTAAGCAGTACCAAAAATATTCTCCCCCACTTTAGCCACAAATGGGCCAAAGATTACATGTTTATAAAGTTATACATTTATCCAAAACAAAATAATGAGATCAGCAGCAGACAACAGCAGAACACACTTCCAAACTCCACCAGCAACACCACCAAGCAGCAATCAACCTTCAAGCACTGTCATCAGATTCAGAGGAGCCAATTTCTTCAATGTTGAGCTGTCCTTCATCTTCTTCCTTTTCTAGCCTGGCAATTAGAGCTTCTAGGGTCCTTTTTCTAGCATCCAGATCTTTGCAAGTTTCTTTTAAAACAGCTATGACATCTGATGTTTTGGACTGGATCTTTGCAGACGATGTCTCAGCTGATGTTATGACAATGTCTGGAGCATGGGATCCCTGAAACAGTTTGTAGTGCAGGCCAAGGGCATGGGCTCTTTTGCAGACTGTATCTCTTGCTACAAGGATGTCAGGGTATTGTGTAAGGATGATTCCACAAAGGAGGGAGGGAAAAGCAATTGGTCCTTTGACAGCATAACTGCCAGCATGCTTCAAGGTTTGTTCAAAGATGTACCTTCCATAGTCAAAGGCAGTCTTGGTTCCTACAGCATAGATAAATCTCCCCAATCCTGTGGAGATGGTTGATTTGTGATTTGTAGGCACCCAGTTTGCTGCACCTATTTTATGCAAGATGGCAAATTTCATGCTGAGTTTACTAGCATTCAGCTTCCCTTTCAATGGCCAGCACTTTACTTGCCTGGCAGTGATGGTCAAACATACTTCATTGTCAGTTGCCTCTAGATCAGGACAGTCCTTATTTGTTCTTCCAAGAAACTTGTTGATTTCTGATGGAGAGAACTTGACCCTTCTTCCTCTAACAAACACACTCTCAAAGTCAGCTGACCTCCCATCAGCATAATCATTGGACAAGTTCACTACAAACTCCTTAACCAGATTTTCATAACATTTGCTAAACTTCATCACTGTCTTCATTAGCCCAGCATTCCTGATCAGCTCCATGATGTCTTTGCACTCCAAGGCATCATTGTTGAGTTCTCTCTCCAAGGCTATTCTCTTCAAGCAAACATACTTCCATCTGTTTGCATTATCAGGATGATGAAAGGAGATGTTGTCTGTTGGCACTTCAGGCACTCTAGGAATCTTGCTGGAGGGGAGCTTCCTTCTGATGGGAGTATTGTCAATGTCAATCTCAAATTCTGATTCATCATCAGAATCAGAAGTTTCAGGTTCTTTACTTTTCTTGGTTGTCTAGTAGTCTGCACCTGTGCCTTCTTCCCTTTTGTCTGAATTTTCTCAGCCATCCCTTCAGCCTTGGATTTCTTAGCATCAGGTTTAACAGTCTCACTACTCTTTCTTTTCATCAATCTCCTAGAAATGCTAGGGTTCACATTAGCAATCAGTTCATTATCTGAGTAATCTTCATCCACATTAATGATAGGTGGATCAGCAGCCTTTTGAATGTTGTCTTTTGGTGTCACAACATCCTTAGTGACATCTATATTTTCAGAACCTTCCACATTTGGACTTTCTGATTGATTCAAAGGGATAGAAATCCCCGGTACAGATTGGTTGCCACTCAGAATGCTAGAAACCAGTCTAGCAATAGCTTGGTGTACTTGAACTGATCCTTCTTTATTAGGTGTAGAAGACGAAGGAAGAGAAGAATTACCAGAGACTGTAGCTTGAGCTCTTCCTGCATGTCTGGTCCTGAGCTTTTTGACTCTGGCTGGGTCAGTTGCCATCTCCCTGAGAGGAGTGACCTCAAGAACTTCAGATTCTATGCATGTAGTGATTGCCCTAGAATCTTGATCAGATGATGACGATGATGAGTGAGACGAAGCCGCCATGGTGGAAGATGATGTCTGAGACATTGTGTTTAACGTTGAGTAGCAGTAGCAGTTTGAGAAAACTCTTTGATTGGGAGGAGAAAACAGGTTGCAAGGATGAGAGAGATAGGGAGTACAAGGGAGTCTCTTCAACTTCTGAAGGCTTTTGAAGGAATTGTGAATGAATATGAGTAACCCACTAAATATAGACTTAATAGAATTAATCCCTTCAACCCTTGTTTTCAGCAAAACTAATTGCTATAATTTCTCATGTTGGTGAATACCCAATCTGCCCCTCAAATTTTCAAGTTTATTTCCAACAAGCGCCTTGGTAGAAGAATCAGTTAGCTGAAGCTTAGAGAAACTATGTTCCAGTTCAAATGACTTCTTCTCTCCAAAGTCAATAGGGTTCAAGGAAATTTTGAATGTTTTCAGATTATCACACCACAATGTCACAACATCTTGTGTAACATTGTCCTCAGGTAGCATCTGTTTTGACCAGAATTTTTGAGAACAGAATTTATGAGACTTGTTCTTTGCCACATCACATATATTATCAGCCTGTAGTTTAGGAGTTCTTCTGACATCTTCCATAGGAATAGCTCTTTTCATTCCTTCAAGCTTATGCTGCCACTGTTTCATCTCTTTTTCTTCTTTGATGATTTGACTCATAGTGGAGATATCAGTGTTCTCAGGCTGCCACACATAACAGTTATTTTTGGATTTGATTCCTCTCATTACAACATCTAGTTTTTCATTAAACACTAGACATTCAGATCTTGAGAAGTTGACCACGAATCCTAGATCACATAATTGACTGATGCTGATGAGATTAGTAGTCAACCCTTTTACCAGCAGTACCTTATTCAGACTTGGAACTCCAGGGTAGTCCAAATTACCAACTCCTTTGATTTCTCCTTTAGCACCATCTCCAAAGGTCACAAAACTGGTGGTGTGAGGCATAACATTATTGAGGAGATTTTTGAATCCAGTCATGTGTCTGGAACATCCACTGTCAAAGTACCAATCTTCCTTTGCAGAGATCTTCAGGGAAGTGTGTGCTATCAGTGCAGTAGCCTTTTTCTTCCATTGAGGAGCGTGTGGTACCTTTTTAGACTTAGGTTTGACATCTGAGTTCTGATTAGGATATCCATGTAGTCTGAAGCAGAAGGGCTTTATGTGACCATATTTCCCACAATGATGACATCTCCATCTTTGGTACCTTTTCTTCATATGTCTCTGTCCCTGATGTTGAGAGTAATATGGAGACATCCGTTTTGACATTTGCTTCCCGGTAACAAATTTCTTTGTTTCCACAAATCCTAGGCCAGATTTATTTCCCATATTTTGACCAGCCTGAAGGATCTCTTCCAATTTGTCTGTTCCATTGGTCAACATCTTGACAGATTTGGTCATTTGATTCAGTTGTGAGTTCAGCAGTTGAACTTTTCCTTCTAAAAGACTTATAGTTTCAAGATTTTCCCTCTTTTCAGCCTCCAGCTTTACAATGAGTTTTGATTGTTTCTCATTTTGCACACAGACTTCACCACTTCTAATACACAATTTCTTGTAGGTATCAGCCAGTTCTTCAAATGTTACTTCTTCATCACTGGTGTCACTTTCAGAAGTACAAACACTAGTTAGGGCAGTAACTAGTTTGGCAGATTCTTCTTCAGAATTGCTTTCTGAATCATAGTCAGACCAAGTAACAGTCATTACTTTCTTTTGCTTCTTAAGAAAGGTAGGACATTCAGCTCGAATATGTCCATATCCTTCACATCCATGGCATTGAATACCTCTGCCTTGGTTTTCCTTATCTTCTGACCTTGGTCTTCTGCTGGAACTGTCAATGTCAGAAGGAATGTTATGAACATTAGACCTTGACTTTGGGTCCATTCTTTTGATGAGCCTGTTGAACTGTCTTCCAAGCATGGCAATGGCTTCTGATATGTTTTCTTCTTCATCCTCCTTGTATTCAACATCAGTGTTGGTTACAAGTGCTATGCTTTTGTTCTTCTTGTCACCATTATCAGTGATCCCCATCTCAAAAGTCTGAAGAGACCCAATAAGTTCATCCACTTTTAACTTGCTAATGTCCTGGGCTTCCTCTATGGCAGTTACCTTCATTGCAAATCTTTTAGGCAAGGATCTGAGAATCTTCCTCACCAGTTTTTCTTCTGACATTTTTTCTCCCAGTGCTCCTGAGGTGTTGGCAATCTCCAAGATGTTCATGTGAAACTCATGAATGGTTTCATCTTCCATCATTTTTATATTCTCAAACTTAGTGGTCAACATCTGAAGCCTTGACATCTTTACTTTGGAAGTGCCCTCATGAGTAGTTTTGAGGGTGTCCCAAACTTCCTTGGCCAGTTCATATTGATGTACTAGTCTGAAGATGTTTCTATCAATTCCATTGAACAAGGCATTTAAGGCTTTTGAATTTCCCAGAGCTAACTCATCTTCTTCTTTACTCCAATCTTCCTCAGGCTTCAGACTGATTGTCCCATCTCTTTCAGTTATGGTGGGATGAATCCATCCTTTGTCAGCAGCTCTCCAAGCCTTTTTGTCCAGAGATTTTAGGAAGGCAATCATACGAGGTTTCCAGTAGTCATAATTAGTTCCATCCAGAATGGGTGGTCTATTTCCAAAAACTCCTTCTTTGTCCATAGTGCCAGAAAGTGATATCCCTAGATCTCACCCAGTAATACAGGCAGGGTGCCTGCTCTGATGCCAATTGAAATTCTGGCTACAGATACTCAATGTCACGTCCAATGTTATGACACCGTATCTGACTTACTATATGACAGTAAATACAAAAGCAGTAAATAACACAGTCAATTGTTTACCCAGTTCAGTGCAACAACACCTACTATGGGGGCTACCAAGCCAGGGAGAGAATCCACTATAAGAGATGTTAATTCAGGAATAAACCAACCAGTTTATCTCCTTCACTTAAGACCTACCCAATGCAATTCTAATCTAAGTACAACTTAAACCTGAGTTCCTACTCACTCCCCCTCAATCACAGCAGTGATACATAAACCAATTTGACTTAAGAATTGATGAAGACACTCTTCCAAAAAACACACACTTGATTAAGCTTCACAGCTTTTTAATCAAGTAACACAATCACTCGTGCTTCACAGCTTTGAGTGATGTACACAACTAACTTGACTCTGCTTCACAGCTTTAGTCAAGTGACATTCAAACACTCTTGCTTCAAAGCTTTGAGTGCTACACAACCCTTACAATTGAAACCTATTCCAAGACACTTATCACAATGATAATTGCTTGGAGTACAATAAACAAATCTATACAGATTACAAAATTGATCTTCTAATCAATCAGCAGGGATGACTTGAAAAACCGCAGCTCTGTTGAATATATAGCAGCTGCAACTTCAGTTAGGGTTTCCAAAAACCTAGGGTTGATTCCGTTTGACCTAAAGACCAGGTCCCAGTACTTTATTGATCAGGTTAGGATTTGAGCTAGGTTACTCCTCAGAAAACGCAGGATTCTGTTTAGGAAGGACTGAGTTATTTCCTGAAAAAACTCAGACTTATCCAATCCTGTAATCCTGCTAGTTCAGAACAGGATGTCATAACATCTGTTATGACATCTGAGAAAACCTGTCTATTGATTTAGCAAAATGTGATCATTTTGCAAACATGCTCAGATACACACTTATAAACATCAGTATTTGAGTTACAATATTTTTCTGCACATGTACCTAATGAGTTAGTACAACCTGAACTAGAATGTTATGACATCAGTCATGACATTCACACATACACTTGGAATTTACCAAAAATGCAAGCCAATACCTAAACACCTACACAGGTGTTCTTTTATGACTGGCATTTTCCATCCCAAATTTCTTTACTATATTCTTCGCATACTTGCTCTGAGATGAGAATATAGAATCTTCCATTTGTTTAACTTGCAGATCAAGAAAGTAGGTTATTTCACCAACAAGGCTCATCTCAAATTCTGACTGCGTTTGCTTGACAAAATGTTGAACCATCTCATTTGACATACCACTAAACACAATATCATCAACATAAATCTGTGCAATCATGATCTTCCCTTCTTCTTCCTTGACAAAAATAGTTTTTTCTATGCCACCTTTCCTATATCCATTCTCACCAAGAAATTATGTCAATCTTTTATACCAAACTCTTGGAGCCTGCTTTAATCCATACAGAGCTTTCTTCAATTTGTAAACATGTTTAGGAAAACTTGGATCAACAAATCCCTTAGGTTGTTCCACATAAACTTCCTTATTCAGATAGCCATTTAAGAAGGCACTCTTTACATCCATTTGAAACAGGTTGATTCAAGTATGACTATAGGGGAAAAGGTTTCATCAAAGTCAACTCCTTCAATTTGAGTGTATCCTTGTGCAACTAATCTTGCCTCATTTCTAGTTACCACCCCCTTTTCATCAGTTTTATTCTTGTACCCCCATTTAGTTTCAATTACATTTGTCCCTTCAGGCCTTGGAACTAGATCCCAAAATTCATTTCTACTAAATTGTTCTAGCTCTTCTTGCATAGCATTAATCTAGAACTCATCAGTTAAGGCCTCTTTGACATTCTTAGGCCCAATTTTTGAAACAAAGCAAGAGTTTGATATCCCATATCTTGATCTAGTAGTAACTCCTTTATTTAGATCTCATATGATAAGCTCCTTAGGATGATCTCTCTGAGTTCTAATTGAAGGCCCTTTATTAAGATGACTAGGCTCAGGATCTTCTTGAAGTATATTAGAAGCAATACTTATGTCATTAGATTCTATTAGAATATTAGACAAAGATGTTCCAATATCTTCTAGGACATCTTCTTCATCATTCCATCCTCTATCATCAATAATAACATTTATGGACTCCATCATAACCTTGGTTCTGGAGTTAAAGACTTTGTAGGCTCTGCTATTTGTAGATTAACCCATGAATATTCCTTCATCGCTCTTGGGATCCATCTTCCTCTTTTGTTCATGATCAGCTAAGATGTAACATCTACTTCCAAAAACATAAAAGTATTTGACAGTAGGTTTTCTTCCCTTCCACATTTCATATAAGGTGGATGAAGTTCCTTTCCTTAGAGTGACTATGTTATGGATATAGCACGCAGTATTCATATCTTCATCCCAAAAGTAGTAGGCTAACTTCTTAGCATGAATCATAGCTCTGGCAGATTCTTGAAGGGTTCTATTTTTGCGTTCCACAATCCCATTTTTCTGAGAGTAATGGGAGAGGAAAATTCATGACTGATTCCTTCAGAAGAGAAACAATCAGCAAATTTATTATTTTCAAATTCCTTTTCATGATCACTTCTGATTCTGATGACATGACTATATTTTTCCCTTTGAAGTTTTTGACAGAGATCTTTAAACACTTCAAAATTTTCTGATTTTTCTCTGATAAAACTTACCCATGTGTACCTAGAGAAGTCATCTACAAAAACATAGGCATACTTCTTTCCACCAAGACTTTCAACCTGCATAGGTCCCATCAAGTCCATGTTAAGAAGTTTCAAAACTTTTGAGGTAGTAAGATGTTATATCTTCTGATGTGACATCTTAGTTTGCTTTCCAAGCTGGCAGTCACCACATATTCTCCCTTTTTCTATCTTGAGCTTAAGAATCCCTCTCATGGCTTCTTCAGATATGATTATTTTCATTCCTTTCAGATGCAAGTGTCCCAATTTTTGATGCCATAGTTCAACTTCATTTTCTTTGGCTAAAACACTTGTTGAGGTGAAGTTTAACTCTTGGGGAACCCATAAATAACAGTTGTCTTTAGATCTGATTCCTTTCATAATAACTTTATCCTTTTTAATGAAAATAAGACATTTTGTTTTGGTGAATTTTACTTTGAACCCTTGATCACACAATTGGATTATACTTATTAGGTTAGTATTTAACCCTTTAACAAGTAACACATCATTAAGCTTAGATACTCCTGAACATTCCAGCTTACCAACTCCTTTGATTTCACATTTGGCTCCATCACAAAAAGTCACATAACTAGTGGAATAAGATTTGATATCTACCAATAGATTCTTGACACCTGTCATGTGTCTAGAACAACCATTGCCAAAGTACCAGTCATCTTTGGTTGATACTCTGAGAGAGTTATGAGCTATACAACTAGCAACATTAGACTTTGGAACCCATTATTTCTTCTTTTTGCTATTTTGGGAAATCTGATCAGTCTTGGGAAGAGGAATAGTTTTAGGATACCCATACAACTTGAAGCATAAAGGTCTTATATGACCAAGTCTTCCAGAGTGATGACATCTCCAGGGCTGGGATTTCTCTCTGGTGTGATTAAATTTTTTCTTGCCATGATGTCCTTTCTTGCCATGATGATGACCATGATGTTGAGACGTTTGATTCGACATCTTTGGTTTAGACTTGGCATGAGTGTAACTTGATGAAGGTTCTTCTAAATTAGGTTCCTTTTTCTCATTAAACCCTATACCACTCTTGTCTCCACTTACTCTTCCTTCTTGAAGAATTTCATCTAATGTGTCAGGCCCATTATTCAGCATCTTGATATATTTGACCATTCTATCAAGATTTGAATTCAGAGAAGTCACTTCACTTTCCAGATTAGAAATAGTTTTCAGATGCTCTTCCCTTTCTGGCTTTAGCTAAGTTATGAGGGATTTTTATTTCTCCCCTTCTTGGCACACTTCTGTACTTCTGAGACATAATTCTTTATATGAAGCAGCTAGCTCATCAAAGGTTAGTTCACCATCACTAGAACCTTCATCAGACACATATTTGTTTGTCAATTCTTTAACATATTTTGCAGATTCCTCTTTAAGATCACTCTTAGAATCCTCTTTAGACTAAGTAACAAATAGATTCTTTTTCTGTTTCTTAACATATGTAGGACATTCAGCTCTAATGCGACCAAAGCCTTCACATCCATGACACTGTATTCCCTTCCCTTGAGTGGATTTTTCTTCAGCCCTTTTTCTTCCAAACTCATTTGACTTAAGGATGTCAGATGAGATGTTCTTGACATTTGATCTTAGGTTCCTATCCATCCTTTTTATCACTTTGTTAAACTGTCTTCCAAGCATAACTAAGGCATTAAATATTCCTCCATCTGTATCCAGATCACATTCCTCTTCTTCATCTTCAGTATTTGAAACAAAAGCTATGCTTTTGTTCTTCTTTTCAGATATTTCATTGATGCTTAATTCAAATGTCAGAAGGGATCCAATAAGTTCACCCACTTTCAACTTGTCAATGTCTTGAGCTTCTTCTATGGCAGTCACTTTCATATCAAATCTCTTGGGGAGAGACCTAAGCATCTTTCTCACCAATTTGTCTTCAGGTATTTTCTCTCCTAAAGAACTGGATGCATTAGCAATCTCAAGGATGTTCATATGGAAATCATTAATACTTTCATCATCTTTCATTCTCAAATTCTCAAATTTGGTGGTGAGCAACTGAAGTCTTGACATCTTAACTTTGGATGTGCCTTCATGAGTAGATTGAAGAATCCCCCATGCATCCTTAGCTACTTCACATGTGTTCACTAATCTAAATAATTCATTGTCAATGCCATTGAATATAGCATTCAAGGCTTTAGAATTTTCGAGAGAAATTTCATCTTCTTATTTAGACCAATCTTCTTCTGGTTTTAATTAAGAAGTAGGTTCTCCATTTTCTCCCAATTTGACAGGGTGTTTCCATCCTTTAAAGACAGCTTTCCAAGCTCTACTGTCCAGAGATTTTAGAAAGGCCACCATACGTGGTTTCCAATAGTCATAATTACTTCCATAGTACCGGAAAGTATCTTCCTTAGATCTCACCTAGATATATAGCAGGATGCCTGCTCTGATACCAATTGAAATTCTGGTATCAGATATGTGATGTCAAAGGAGATGTCACGACATAAATATCTGAGGACAATATAAGATGTAACAATATTAAAATCAGTAAAAAACATAAGGGATTGTTAACTCAGTTCGGTGTACAACAACACCTACTCTGGAGGCTACCAAGCCAGGGACAAGTCCACTAAATAGTATCAATTCATAGACCCTCATTAAATAACCAGTTTACAATCTAATCAATTAATCACTACCCGTGCTATACTTCTACCTAAGACACGCCTAGGTATGAGGCCCTCCTCAAATCCTTTCAATCACTAACAGTGAAGAACAACAGAAATATTAAGTTTTAAAGACTTCAATCATTCAATACTTAAAAGCTTATGAATGATCCATAGTTAACAACTCAAATTACAACTCAAGTATTAAACCAATACTTAGAGTGTATTACAATTAAAAAAGACTTATACTTCTAAAACAAAAAGAATATATTCTTCTTCTAAAGTTGCAGTCTAATGAATAAGGATGCAAGTCCTTATAAAGACCTAGCAGTGGGCTTGGGCTGAAAAACGAATATTCTAAACCCTTGAATATTTCCATGAAAACAGGCCAAGATATAATCCATAAGGATAATGCAAATAGAAAAATATTCCTCCATATTTTTCGCAAACTATGAGTCACAAATCTTGAATAATGGCGTGCATAAAAATAGGAAACAGAAACTCGAAACAGATATGAAGTCACGTTTAGATTAGGAGGCAGATGTCAAGACATCTGCTTTGACATCATTCGAAACCAGTTTGCTTCAAATGTCAAGACACTTAACAAAATATTATCAAGTCAGTGTTTTACCAAAATTGCTGCCAATAAACACTTACAAAGATCACAAAAATATGGCTCCTTAGAACATAAAAGTCATCCTCCATATACAAGAAACCTGCTTGATATAACAAGCCTCCACCCGACATAAGAGCTCGGCCTTAATACTCATGCTTACTTGGATAAAAGATAAACAGACCAAAAATCAAAAGGTTGATTGTCTCATAACCAACCCACATATCTAAGATATGTTCCCTACTTAGACACAGAACTCAAATCCCTCTTAGAAATCAACAGAAGATATCAAACATAGGTGACCAACGCTCATTTGTTGAGTACCCAAGGCATATGCCATGATATTCCTTTGTCCACCAGGAACCTGCATGCCATGCTTCCTAATATAACCAAGAACTAGGGAGACTCCTTTCTTCAACTATCAGTCACATATTAGTCAGACTTTTTGAATATATCAACCACATACTAACGTGCCTTTATAAGAGAACTTGGGATGAACCTCAAGTATCTTTGACAACTTTAATCACTTGGTTGAAGGTTGTCTTCGGCTTATCCCAGCATCATAGGATAGACCTGTTGAGGAGACCAAAACAAAATTCTCTTTCCTTTAATTGCATTCCAAGAACACAGGAAACACAAGGAACGGCCAGGGGTTTCTCATCACACACAACGGAATACTTATCAAGATCTCCTCAACACCCTTCAGTTACAACTTAATGGCACATTAAAAACATTAAAATCCAAGTGACACTAAAACTACATAGGTTTGAAAATAAATCGAACCAACAACTCAGAAGACACAGCTCACTACCATAGTACCATTGATGAGAACTTCAGAGAGAACTATCAATCAAGTTGTCATGGATAACCCTCACTTCTGCTTCAAGAGATCATCCAAATAACAACATGAATTGACCAAGTTCACAAGGTAGGTACAATGTCATAACATTTGGTAAGACATCATACACAGATCATAGTGTGTAAGAATCAAAACACTCTTATCCTTTTAGCTTCCTCATTGCTGATCTTGTACTTTTAGAGAACAATTACACCATCTTTCTAGAATCTTCATCACTTCTCAGACTCCAGGAAAGATGTCAAGAACATCTTATAGGACAACATATAGAAGAGATATCCTTAATAGCAACCATCAGGTAGGCATCCAGCTCTTCTAAGGAAAGTTAGAACTCCAGAAGACAAGTCAAACTTGACCACCCCGGGTTTACACAACATAGGAACATGCAGTAAAAAAACATCTCACAAATAACACCAGAACCACATCAGTAGCTCCAAAAACACTTCAATCCTTTCTTGTCCAAAGTACCAGAAAGTATCTTCCCTGAAATCACTCAGAACAGGACATGATTCCTGCTCTAATACCAATTGAAATTCTAGTATACAGATAACAAATATCCTAACACTTTTCTAAGACATTGATCTCTCCATAGCAGCACTTAAACATGATAAAGCATACTGATATAAACATATCAGAACAAAGTCGTGATAGATAATCCAACATCTTATACGACATGTTGATTAATAAAGAAACAAAACTGAACAATACAGAAAGATAATAACACACAGATGTAATGAGCCAGTTCAGTGTACAACAACACCTACTCTGGGGCTACCAAGCCAGGAAGGAAGTCCACTATCAACAGTATTAGTTCAAAGCTAAACTCCATATTTACAACTTCTCGCCTAATCCCTACCCAATGCAACTTCTACATAGGAACATCCTAAATGTGAGAAATCTACATCTCACTTCCAAAATCACCTCAGTGATATTTAGAACAATTACAACATGTTCAGTCAAGACTCTTGACTAACAAACATACTCGGACTAGCTTCAAATTTTCATCTAAGAACAATATACAATTCATTACCTAAAGGCTTCTGAATATGTATAAACAATTATGTCTACCACAGTGTATCAAATAGATACAAAGGGTGACTTACAACACAAGAAAGTAAACGACTTTCAAAACCATAAACCCTTATTTTTATTTCTAAAATTGTTACACCCGGTTTAGTTAATTTTCCCTAGGTCTAAGTATTCCTTTTATAGACTTCAGTTGTCCATGGGCTTCGAATCTTCTATTGAAACTTTTCCTTGATCCACTTCTAAAAACGCTCATTAAATTTTTTAAACAGATTTAGAAACTTGTTGAAGCAGTCCAGGATGGCGAGACTTCATTGTAGGACATCCTTGTTTGATATGTTGTTCTTCACTCTTGATCAACATCTTATTTTACCAAAATTAGTCATATCTTTATAGATCAAATATTTGGAGCTTACATAACTCAAAGTGAAAATTAGATGTACTGATATAAGCTTCTGCTTCAGAAATTAGGCATCAGATATGCAGCTCAGAAAAGATGATTATCAAGAGTCAGGGATCAATTCAAGAAGTCAAGATCATAAAAGCTTTTGCTTAAAGTAGAAATTGTTCATCAAATAAGTTCTTTATTATATATCTGAAGACAATATTCAACTATCTGAAAGACTCTAACTTTACAATAATGAAGCATCTTATGGATCATTATCACTCCTCAATCAGAAACAATCCAGCAAGAAGAAAAGAAGACAAATACAAGATCAAGAGATATCTTCCAAGCTTATGTAAGAAACGTAGCCACAAAGTTTATAGTACAATCAATACATTTAAAATTCCACTACATGCTTACTGTTATACCCCAAAATTTCCCCTCCCATATTTCTCAAAACATTTCAAGAAAGATCCTCAAGTTGCTCAAGGAAGTCCAAGGGTTGACCAGACAAGCTCTCTCCTAAGGCAGTCTACCCCAAATTAGAGTTTCATATTGCATCAAGATAATTGAGTCCAAGGGATCCCAAATGCTCAACATTGTCTTAATATGTTCTCAAGATCATCCATGTCAAGTTTCAATCCTTGCAAAGGAAGTTTGCTCAGTCAATTACTCAAAGTCCTGAAAATCGACTGTGCTAGAGCAAAAGTCAATTGTGGCCTACATACAGTCAAACTTCAAGATTTTTGGTAAACATCCTCATTTTGAAGTATAATTCATCATTTTATCAAGGTTTCATCATGATTCCTCAAGGATTGCTCACAATTCATCAAAACCCAAAAGTTGCTAAATTAGGGTTTTACAGGAAAAGTCAACTCAACTTTGACCAAGCATAACTTTCTCATGCTTTATGAGAAATGACCCATCCAAAGCTCATTTTTAAGAGGATGCAATTCCATACAATCCATATTCATCTCCAAAGTTCAAAATATGCACTCACAAGAAGTTATGAATTTGGACATTATAGGTCACTTTGAAAAGTCAACAAAAATACCTTTTTTGTCAAAGCTTTATACATGAACATGGAATACCAAATTGAGATGAGACCAAAAGGGTTGCTTAGAGGACATATCAAGATTTATATAAAGTTTAAGAACACATTCAGAGATTCAAAAATGAGGAAGTTATGCATTGGTGAAGTTGACCCTTTTTGTAAAATTGTCAAAAGTCAACTATGCCTCAAATTGCAAGTTTTGCCAAATAGGCCTAACTTTTTGCACTTGTTTTGAGTTGGTAGCATGGTCCACGAGCCCTAGCTCTTTCCACTTGTGATTATCTTATTTTTATTATTTATTTTGATTTTTATTTGAATTAAATCAATTTAAATCAAAACAAATCATGGAAAAATCCAAAACATTTAAATCTCAACATATTGTGCATGTTTCAGGTCCTATATCCAGTTGGCAAGTGATTGAATTCGTGCAAGGCCTTTGTGTGCACAAAAAGATTGAGTTTGACCTATTTTTAGAAAGATTTTCAAGTAAATCAAATCCAAATCAAAAGCTATAATGGAGAAAGATTGAGATCATGTTTGCAACCCTAATCCAAACCTCAATACATAAGAAACATTTGCAGACAAAAATCAGAAGGCTTGAGAGGCACACATAGTCAAAACAAACTTGAAAAAATCAAAGAAAAGTGGTGATTCGATTTTGCACTTCCAGGCATTTTCAAGACCCTCTAACCATCCCATTCGCTTCTTGGGATCACAAGCAAACGATACCAATCAAGAACAAGCCTTTTTCAGCGCTAAAAACCATTGTAAGTCAGTCACGACCTTGGATTTTTTTTGAAATCGAATTGTACGATTTGGGCATTTTTAGCATGAAATACTTACATATTCTTATTCCTTGAAGCATTTGCAAGTTGTTCATAATATCCAATTGCATTTTTTTTACTCTGTAAAGATTTGCCATTGTTAGGTTTTTTGGTTTCGTTTTAGGGTTTTTGTGTGCAGGCAAAATTAGCCCCCATGAAGGGTATCATGATGTTCAGAATGCTAAGACGGTTCGATTCATGGCATTAGAAGTCATTTATCATGTCCAGGGAAAGTTTTGAAACGAGCACAGGTTGTAGCTACGGACATATGTCCGTAGGTAAAAGTTTTTAACTTTTACCAACAGAGCGAGGTTGGGGATAACCTGCGTGGCACCACCTTACTGGGCCATTTGAATTTTGGCGCTTTGTTTTTCCACTAACTCCCATTATTATATGTTATCAATTGTTTTTATTTTATATACAAGAAACAAAGCCAGCGCAATTGGTTACAAGGTGAGTGGAAAATGCTTTGGGGCCTGGGTTCGAATACCAGGTCCCCCATTATTTCATATTCTTTTTCTTTCAGTAATCAGGCGTGAGTATAGGCGGCATGACCACCATGGTCCATCAAAATCCAACCATCCAGGTGTCTAGATGGCCAGATCTAATGGCCATCATATGAAGGACCATCATAGGCTTCAATCAACGCATAGTTGGGAATCTGGCAAGTCAACGTGGATCAAGTTCTCTTGGGCCAAGAATCTGCTTTTGACACCCTCCAAATTTTCTTTCTCAGGCCCAATATCTCTTTTCTCTATTCTTTTTATATTTTCTTTTTTCTTTATTTATTCATTTAAATTATTTTTATTAACACAAATTAATTTTTTCTTTTTATCAAAAAATCACAAAAATAATATTTTCATCCAATTAGATTTAGGTTTTTTTTATCAAAAAAATTAATTAATTTAATTAGTTTATTTAATTGTAGGGTAACTTAAATTATTTTGTAAATAAATTAAAAACAATTAGAACAATTAGGGTTTTTGTTTCTAACTTAATTCTATTTTCTTTTTCTCAAAAATAACCAAAAACACAAAAATAGGTTAAATTTAATTATTTTCTTTAATTAATTTAATTAACTAATTAATTTTGTATTTAATTTAAAAACCTCATTCTTTTTCTTAATAATTAAAAACAACAAAAATAATTGTTTCTTTCGATTAGGTTAGACGGGGTCAAAACCCTAATTCCCTTTCGTTCTCATCACGGTCTATTTATTTTTTTACCATATTGATGTAATTGCTCACAAGTTGTAATAGATTAATTAGTACTTTTACTTTCGTTTATCGTTCTTTTTGACGGGTTTGTTTTTGGCTATGTAAATACCCGAAGCCTTGTAATAGCGTAGCTTATTTTCTGCACTTTAAATTCCGCAAAATATTAACTGTTAGATGTATGAATAATAAGGATGCATGACAAGAATGTATGATTAACTTTAAAACGGTTAGCTAACCCTAAATGTGAAAAGATAATAAACTTGAAATTGAATCACTCGCACATGCGCACTCCTAGGGTATACTCTCACTTCGGTTGACTTCGGTAAACGACCATTAAGTATAGGGTATTTTAGTGGTCGCTCTCTTGTCTAAATAAAGATCAAAGTCCCGTTCGGAAAGTTGCCTCGGAATGGTTGCCTCAGATTTGTCGCCTCGAATAATTGATCTAAGACATTAGGGTTATTACTAAGGCGTCCTAACATTGCTTTGGTGATCGTACGTCCCTTTTGAATTGACCCTCAAAACTCTAACAACAATGTTACCTACTCATTAATAGTGGGATAGCACTGTCTAAAGGAAACAAACATAGAACAATTCTCTTTTTCGAGTAGGTAGAATCTTAAGTACTGGCTCAATCCAAACAAACTTTTCCACACTTACACTCTTTTCAAACAAAGCTTTCAAAAACACTTCGTAACACTCTTGAAGACAGAAGCAAGGGTTAAATCGAAGTCAAAAACTTTTTCAAATCAAACACACACAAGCAATTTTGAAAATGATGAACAAGTACCTAAGAGCCCGTGGAAAACCACGGATAGAAAGGGTGCTAATACCTTCCCTTTCTATAATCTACCCCCCGTACTCAAAATCTCGAAAAAAGGAATTTTTCTGTGCTTTTTTCCTTTCCTGTTGGATAAAATAAAAGTCGGTGGCGACTCTTGCTTACCACGACATTTTGCAAACACAAACGCAAAATGCAAACCAGCATTTCAAAACCGTCCCAGTTCTAGCCACCGTATCACAGAACTGGCGACTCTGCTGGGGAGTTATAAGTGGGGTATACCTTAGGATTAGTTCATCATATTTGCTTCTATTGTTTGATTTGATTGCTTTATCTTTGTGGGCTTTGTATCGAAGTTACTATAGATCCTAACCCAGATCTGGGAAACATCTGTTAGGTAAGTAGCAATAAACTTTGAGGGAACTGTACAGCGTAGACCGATATGGTTGAAGCAGTAGCTATGTTGATGTGGCATATTGGTTGGTACCGGTTTCCCTTGTGGAGGAACAAGGAGAATACGGGGTTGTTATATGGGTCGTTAAGCATCAACTGACCTTAGAACCTATAATTGACCAACTTGGCCATAGGAAGTAGTGAGATAGCTGGCCTCGGTATAGAGCTGAGAACTGGTTGATACTCGATACTACACTCATTGAGACCATACTCTCGAGATAGTTCCGGCTGCAAGAAAAGATTGCGTGAGCTGAAACCATGACCGATGGAGGATGGTCAGTGATATTGAGAACCTCTAGAACCCGGTTACTATTATTAGGACAGGTTAAACCAACTGAACTTCAAGAGGGTAGTACCTAGACCCCATGCAAGCCTGAGACTTAAGGGCTCTTGTGTGACTTGTTTGCCTTTACCATGTTTGTTACCTGCTATACCTGTTGTGTGTTTTATCATGACATCATGCATCATGACATAGCATGCATACTTCATTGTACTAACCATTTCAACGACCGAGGGGATTTATCTTTGTTCTGTTTTGCAGATTATGGCTTCCATACACAGAAATACCATTCGAGTCAACTTCGTGCAAAGCCCTGCCCAACTTAGAGAGTTAAACTCAAAAGTTCCTGATACTTCTTCATTTGTTAGAAGACATGGTCACCTCCTTATCCTGGTTACTTCAAAGTTGGATGAGCAGATGATGAGCGTCCTTTTCTAGTTCTTTGATTCGTTGCATAATTGTTTCACCTTCCCGGATTATCAGCTAGTCCCCACTTTGGAGGAGTTTTCTGATTTGTTTGGCATATCTATCCTCGAGCAGACACCCTTCACAAGTTTAGAGTAGGTTCCTAGACCTGAGGACATTTCTTTAGCCTTACATCTAAAAAAGGCTGATGTAGTATCCAACTGGGACACACGGAGCGGGGTTAAAGGTTTCTTGGCCAAGTTTCTAATGGATCAAGCTCAACAGTTCTGGGATAACTTGGACTTTCAGGCTTTCGAAGACATTTTGGCTCTCCTCATCTACAGTTTGGTTCTTTTCCCGAATCCAGATTCCTTCATAGATGTGAATGCGGTGAAGATCTTCTTGTCTCATAATCTAGTGCCTACTCTTCTGGATGATATTTTACATGCTCTTTATACCCGTATTGTGCGAAGAAGGGGGACCCTCATGTGTTGCACGCCGCTGCTGGCGAGGTGGTTTATTTCGCACCTCCCCAAATCTGTATTGAAGAATGAGGAAGGTGTAGGATGGGCTTACTGAATCATGTCCCTTGCTCATACGGACATTCTTTGGAGTTCTAAGGATATGGAAATAGTAGCTGTCGTTGATAGATATGGGGAATACCCTAATGTCCCGTTGCTTGGAATTCGAGGGGGCATAACCTACAGTCCTTGTTTGGATTTACGACAGTTTGGACGCGCTCGGAGAGACGGTCCCCATGAGCTGCTTCTTACAGACATTGTCTTTGACTATAAGGGGGCGTGAATGAGAATCACCGAAGGTTTATACGAGCCTGGAGCATGGTAAATAGGTCTGACCCTCAAGAGTTAGGACTGAAGACTTCTCTCCCTATGCAACCTTATCTCCAGTGGGTTTGATCCCGTGCTCAAAAGCTGGGGATGCCTTATGAAGTTGTTTTTCCAGTGATTGTAGAGCATACTAATTAAGAAAGGGTGCCTTATAAAGTCCTTCATCCCTACATGCCTAATGATCTTGGGGCATTGAAGAGATCCTGGATTCAGCTAAAGAAGGAGCGGGATACTTACAGGGAGAAGTATCATGAGCAGGAGAGGAAGATCTTGAAGCTCACGAGGCAGCTTGAGAATGAAAGGACAATCAATGATTATGTCAGCACGAAGGGAAAGCGACCATGGGATTTTTGATTTCTGCTTGTTTCTAGTTTAGATTTGTTTTCAGCTTATTTCTTTTGTAACGCCTTAAAGGCATTGTTAAACATTTTTACAAGTTTGAATCTAATAAAGTTTGTTTATTTCTTGGTTCGCAAATTTAAATCTCCTAAGGTCTTTGAAATCATTTCATACAAATTCCATTATCATGCACCTCATTACAGGTATCATTACAGGTTTCTCATCTTCTTCACTGTTTATTCCAGCACAAAATGTCTTCTGAAACACCTACCGATCAAGCCATCAAGGCTCTTCAAGCATAGAATGCTCAATTCCAGGAGATGTTCCTGAACTTGGCCAAAGGGCAGCAGGATTTGAAGACTCTTATCCTGAAGGAGAAGAAGAAGAAGAAGAAGAAGAAGAAGAAGAAGAAGAAGAAGAAAAAGGTGGTTCTGCTGAATATGGGTCACAGATTTGGGAATAGGTTGCGACAGGAAACTGATTTATCTCATTCATCTAGAGGAGGAGAGAATCAAGAGGAAGGAAAGGGTCCTAGTCATGTGGTCTCTGATAATGACACTAATTTTGATGAAGAACAGTATCCTCCTGCTGAGGATAGGTATAAGCAACTTGAGGACCGGTTGAGCGCAATGGAGATTCAGAAGATACCTGGTTTGGACTTCGGAGATCTGGGACTAGCATCTGGGGTGGTGATCCCTCACAAGTTTAAAGCTCCTGTCTTTGCTAAGTATGATGGAGTATCTTGTCCAAAGCTTCATCTCCGCTCATACGTCAGAAAAATTCAACCCTATACTGTTGATAGAAACTTGTGGGTTCATTTCTTTCAAGATAGTCTGTCAGGGACTCAACTTGAATGGTTCTATCAACTGGAAGGAGCTAATGTCCGCAACTGGGAGGACCTTGCTGCTGCTTTTTACAAACAATGCCAGTATAACGCCGACCTTGCTCCCACGCGTATTCAACTTCAGGGTATGTCTATGGATACAGGCGAAGGCTTTAAGGACTATGCTCAGAAATGGAGAGATCTTGCTGGAAGGGTCCAACCCCCTCTGTCTGATAGGGAGTTAGTGGATATGTTTCTTGGGACTTTGTCTGGCCCATTTTTCAATCACTTGATCGGGAGTTCATCATCTGGATTTACTAAATTGATTTTGACTGGGGAGAGAGTGGAAGCTGGTATTAAAAGTGGCAAGATACAGAAAGGTGCTTCATCAAGTACAGAAAAGAAGCCTTTTAGGAAAGAAGCTAGTGCAGTTTACAGCTCGAGGAGCTAAAATCGACCTGAACGCTGCCAAGCAGTTAATGCGGTAGTAATATCAAGACCCATTGTTGCCCCACAACGCAACAATCAGCAAAGAGTAGAGAGATCGCAAAGACAGTATACTCGGCTCAGCATGACCTTATCTCAAATTATGCCGCAATTGTTGAAGACTAACCCGATAACTCTGAGGGAGGCCCCAAAGAATCCCAGCACCACATCTCCGTTGTATAATCCGAACACCCGCTGCGCCTATCACTCCGATAGCCCAGGGCATGATACGAGCAACTGCTGGGCCTTGAGGAATAAGGTGCAAGATTTGATTGAAGCTAAAGAGATCGAGTTTGACGCACCGGAAAAGCCTAACATTATGACTGCTCCTATGCCCAAGCATGGAGTAAATGATGTGGACAATGATTCATTTGTGACCTCTGTGAAAGACATTTCTACTCCATTGATGACAGTAAAGAAGAATCTATTATCGGTCGGTTTATTTCCAGGTTGTGGCGAAGGTTGCCACCTATGTTCAATCCTGCCTGATGGTTGCCATTTATTGAAGTCAAGTGTTCAACGCCTGATGGATAATAAAGAAATCGTGTTCGAGAAAACTTTGGTTCCATTAATCCCTATTGAAGACATTTCCATCATAACCATTTCCGCCAATCCTTCCAAGGCTTCCTCGAGAAAGCCTGTGAGGATTACATCCGTTCCGAGAGTTGCTCCATTGATCATTACTATTCCTGGTCCTATCCCTTACACTTCGGATAAGGCTGTCCCGTGGCACTATAGGGCCGATGTGTATTATCATGGGATCAAACAAGATTTGAAGGTTAAAGAAGCTGATACTGATGTTAGCAATATTGTCGGGTCTAGCAAGGTTACTCGAAGCGGAAGACTCTTCTCTCTTGAGATTTCCCCTCCAACTATTCAAAATCCAATTGCTATTCCATCTGCCAATACATCTGCTATTGTCCCAGTACATATTCCAATTATCACCCCTATCGCCGAGTCATCTAACGCTCGGGGCAAACAAACCACAGGTGAGCCTGCCCGGACGGAGGCACCTAAGAAGATTGTTGTAGAAACCTCTAGACAGGAGATAGAGGAAATTTTGAAGATTATCAAGAAAAGCGAGTACAACGTAGTCGAGCAGCTGGGGCAAACCCCTTCGAAGATCTCCATGTTATCCTTATTGTTGTGCTCGGAAGCCCATGAAAAGGCTTTAATTGCTTTCCTTAAAACTGTGCATGTGCCGCAGGAAACATCTGCCGACCAATACAAAGACTGTGTGGCTAGTTTGACCGCTGACAACGGGTTGGGTTTCTCCGATGCAGATTTGACTGCCAAAGGAAGGAATCACAATGACGCTCTACATGTTTCGATCGAGTGCAGGGGCACTACTCTGGCCCACGTACTGGTGGATATTGGGTCCTCATTAAATGTTTTACCCAAGAAAGCGTTAGATCGGTTGTACTATGAAGGGTTGGTTCTGAAGCCGAGTAATATTGTGGTTAGGGCCTTTGACGGGTCCAAAAGGATGGTGCACAGGGAGGTGGATGTTCCTGTTAAATTTGGCTCTCAGACTTTTGCATCTACATTCTATGTGATGGACATTCGACCATCTTATTCTTGCTTGCTAGGTCGCTCGTGGATTCATAAAGCTGGGGCAGTGACTTCCACGCTCCATCAGATGTTAAAATATCTAGTAAAGGGGAAGATTGTTATGGTACGAGGAGAGGAGGAGTACATGGTGAGCCACCTTAACTCTTTTCGGTATGTGGAGATGGATAGGGAGTTCATCGAAACCCCGTGTCAGAACTTTGAAGGAGTCCCCCAGACTCTGGCGTCGACTGAAGTTGTTGTTGAAGAAACTCCAATGAAGATGGCTTCCCTCAAGGATGCTCGGGTTGTTATTGAAAAAGAAGCTCAAAGGGTTGTTCGGCGTGCGCGGATTGGAAGACCTCCCATATGTATCAGTAATCCATAAGTGAATGCAATTGAGGATGATGAAGAAGAATCAGAGTTCGACAGCTGGATCTACTCGACTACCGACAGTGGATTAAACAATTGGACGGCGAAGGACTTCGTGCCTGTTTCTTTTATTACACAGTAATAGACTTTTGTTTTGAGTTTTGTAACAGACAATTTGAAACTTTACAGCCCAGCGCCTTGCCCGAGGCACCATGGCTTTGCTTGTGAGGGCTTATTATGTGTCATTTCTATATATCATCAATTAAGCATTGGACGTTTTCTTGCATTACAAATTTTGTGCTCCTTGTTTTTCTTTTCTATCTTGCACTTTATCAAAATAGCTATTGTCTTACACACACTCACATATCATAATGCAGATCCACATCCACTCTGGATCCCACTGATAACGACTCTGCTACTTCCAGTTATGACTTCAAAAGTTCGATCAACCAAGTCGAGGACGAAGGTGAGGATGATTGCAAAGTGCTTGGGGAACTTGCTAGATTTTTACTACAGGAAGAGAGGGACATACAACCCCATGAAGAGCCAGTGGAATTAGTGAATCTGGGTACAGAGGAAGACAAGAAAGAGGTCAAGAGTGGTGCAAATCTGGAGCCTAGTGTCAAGCAACGGTTAATACAAATGCTGCGTGACTATGTTAAGATTTTCGCTTGGTCTTATGAAGATATGCCTGGGTTGGATACTGACATTGTGTTTCACCGCTTGCCAACCAAATAAGATTGCCCTCCAGTGAAACAGAAAGTTCGCCGCATGCGCCCAGAGATGTCTGAGAAAATCAAAGCTGAGGTCATGAAACAGTTTGATGCCGGTTTTCTAACTGTTACTTCTTACCCGCAGTGGGTTGCCAACGTGGTTCCGGTACCGAAGAAAGATGGTAAGGTACAGATGTGTGTTGACTATAGGGATCTGAACAGGGCAAGCCCCAAGGATGATTTCCCTCTGCCTCACATTGATGTTTTGGTCGACAACACCGCACAACATAAGATCTTCTCCTTTATGGATGGTTTTTCTGGTTACAATCAGGTTAAGATAGCTCCCGAAGACATGGAGAAGACAACCTTTGTTACGCAGTGGGGTACCTTTTGCTACAAAGTCATGCCGTTCAGATTGAAGAATGCTGGGGCAACGTATCAGCGTGCCATGGTTGCTTTATTCCACGACATGATTCACCATGAGATTGAGGTATACGTTGATGACATGATTGTGAGGTCCCAAACTGAAGAGGAACATCTTAACCATCTCCAGAAGCTATTTGACAGGTTGAAGATGTACAAGCTGAGGTTAAACCCGAACAAGTTCACCTTCGGGGTAAGATCTGGTAAGCTGTTGGGTTTCGTCGTTAGTGATAAAGGTATTTATGTGGATCCTGCAAAGGTGAGGGCTATACAGGAAATGCCAGCTCCCCGAATGGAAAAGGAAGTCAGAGGCTTTTTGGGACGTCTGAACTATATTGCCCGATTCATTTCACATCTGACTGCTACTTATGATCCAATCTTCAAGCTACTGAAGAAAGATCAAGTGGTAAAATGGAATGATGAATGCCAGGCCGCTTTCGAAAGGATCAAAGAATATCTCCAAGAGCCACCCATTCTGATGCCTCCAGTTGAAGGAAGACCTTTGATCGTATACTTGACAGTACTTGACAATTCGATGGGGTGTGTGCTGGGGCAGCATGACGAGTTTGGCCGAAAAGAGCATGCTATTTACTACCTTAGCAAAAAGTTTACTGACTGTGAGACCTGATACTCACTGCTTGAGAAAACTTGTTGCGTTTTGGCATGGGATGCTCGCCGGCTGAGACAGTATATGCTGACTCACACTACCCTATTGATATCAAATATGGACCCTGTTGTACCCCAAAATTTTCCCTCTCATTTATCAAGATTTTCCTCACAAGACTTCTTGGACTCAAGACAATATTAGGGTTTGCTCAGCTCAAGACCTCACCTTGCACTGATGACTTGAAATTAGGGTTTAAGTTTGCACAAGGATTTTTGGACCATAAATGCTTCATGTGACTTACATACACCATGTTAGACCTCTAATATTGCTCATACCAAGTTTCAAGCCTTGAATCACATTTTTGCCCAATCAATTGGACAGTTAACCTAAAAATCAGATGTATTGAAGAAAAAGTCAACCATGGCCAATTTACAGTCAAACTTCATAATTTTTGATCCACAACAACATTATAGGCTCCTATGTACCATTTGATCAAGTTTGGATCACAACTCCTCAAGAAATTTGATCAGATCATCAAAAGGGCAAAATGGTCAAAATTAGGGTTTTGACTGAGAAAGGGAAATTTCTGATTTTTAACCTAGCCAATGACCAATTGGGTTCAAACATGGTTTCAAGGACTCAATGGCATCATCTTGACCTAATCACATAGTTCAAAAGATCTCAAATGCATAGGATTGACAGATGAATTTTGCAGTCAACTGATCAAAAGTCAACTGTACACTGAAAAGTCAAACTTTGACTTTTTGGTCAAAATCAAGTGCCAAGGGTCATAATTCATCAAGATATGTCAAAATATGAAACTTGTTGATCAAGAAAATCAATTTTTCAAATTAGGGTTTTAATTTGAAAAAATTTCATAACTTAGAAAATTTCTAAGTATGGAAATTTTCTTATTTTTTCCCAACTTTCCACAACTTTTTCACCATGATGCAATTGGTTTCAAAGAAAACTTCCAACATGAAAGTTGTAGTCCTCCATGAAATATACAACTTTTATTCACAAAGTTTTCCCAAAAGATGCTTGGATCTCAAGATATGAATTTGTGAATAGGGGTCCATAAACTTTTTAACTTAGTGAAAATTTGCCCTAATTTAGGCAGGTTTTTGACCTAACTTCATGGGCATTTTTCAACTAGTTCCAAGAGGTATATAAAAATACACTTCAAATATGGATTGTATAGCATGTTGCAAGCTTTCCAAAATGTCCAAGAACTCTCCAAGATCATTTGTGGTTAGGGAGAATCGAAGAAGAGAAAATGGCAATTTGTCACTTTTGTTCAAGCCATGTTTACAATGCTTCAAGTTGCAAATCAGATCCTAGCATGCTTGTACCTTGTATTACATGTCCTAACTCCTTATACACTCCATAATTAAATGCTAACTCAATGGATAATGGCTTATTTTGACCTTTGGAGCATTGTACAAGAAACAATTCCATAAATGGCCAAAAGTGTACATTGCCATTTTCATAAAGCTGGCTTTTCCAACTTTATCATCCTTGAGCTTTGGACTTGTTCCTTGGATGCAGGCATTTTCCACAGATAACAAGCAACTTATACCAACTCTTGCATCTCACAAGCTAGCCTGTACAGGCCTTTGGCATAGTCACTTCAACCTTTCTTCAAAAAAAAAAAGAAAAGTGGCCAAAAGGTAGAGAACTTGTACATCTGATAAAGGGTGAACTTGGCTTCATTCTAAACAACTTCACAAACTTATCTCAAGCAAATACACGAATACACAACATTCAAAACTCTCCCAAATAGAAAAAAACACAAATTTCTGCCCAAACAGGGCAGCTTCTGCAAAACACTTGCCAACTCAAAATTTGCTCGTGCGTTTTGCCTTGTAATACTTCAAACATCCTCCATACATCCTACCTAAACCATCCAAGCCTTTGCGCAGCAACTGTAACCCCTATTTTAGACATCACCATTTTCATTTTGGAAGGTTGCAGGTTGACTCGTGTAGGGAGTTTCAAGCATCCACAAGGCCAACTAAGCATTGGAATAGCTTGAGGGAACTTCAAGGAAGCTCACAGAATCCTCAAGCCTCACTCAAAGTCCCCACATTGCCATATCCAAACTCAGCTGAACAAGGTATTTTTCAAAACTCTATCTCTCTATTTCGAAATCCTTAAGCTTTGATTTGTGAAGCAAAAATATAGTCCTTAACTTGCTAAAGTTGTACATATGCATAGTTGTCATTTATATTAACTGAGTAGTGAGAATTTGAAGCTTAAAGTTCATGAAAAAATTAGGTCAGAAATTGGGGCTACTGAAATTCTCTCTGTCCTTTGAGAGTTAGGTCACAAAATGGATATGGTTGGAATCGTGATAAAAAAATGCTATATGTTTCATGTTGTAAGTTTTTTCTTTTGTGCAAGTATGTGAGAGTGTGCAGATTTGAAAAAACACACGCAGAAGGGGAAGCTGGAGGACAGGGATGACTGTCCTGGGCCTGGCGCGCCTTGGGCCTGTTTGTTCTACTTTCTACACTCGTAGTTTACTATTTGCACCTCGTGCTTCATATTTTCTTATTTTTACATATTTTCTCATATTTTTTATGTTTATTGACTTTATTATTTTTTTCTGAACATTTAAAAATCCCAAAAATATTTTCTTAATTTTTTGCATTTTATTTTATTTTTTGCATAAAATATTGATTATTCAAATAAATAGAACTTTATTTTCTTAATTAAGTTGTAAATAATTTAAAAATATCATACATTTTTATTTTTATCATTCATACACATAAAATATCATTTTTAATACATATTTTAATTTTTAATAATTATTAATAATATTATTTATTATTTCTTGTATAAAAATAGACAAAACAAAATAAATATAGAATATATTTTTCTTTTAAATCAAAAATTAGGGTTTCCCCTTTAAAAAATAATAATATTATTTTTCTTATTTTTAGGACTTAAATAATATTAATTTTCTCATATATAAAATAAATACAAAAACATTTTGCATCCATACATTTTATTGCATATTTAAATAATTGTTTTGTTTATTTATTGTACAATAATTCAATTGGGTTGTAATAATTTTTATGGTTTTATTTTGTGCAAATATCCCCATTCAAAAAACTTGTATCCCCCCTCCCGTAATAATTGTTGTAATAGCTTAGATTTATTTTACGCAATTTATCGCATTATATACATGTTTAGTAAAATTAGGGTTTGTATGATAAAGAAAAAAATCAAACAAATAGCATGACCTAATGCAAGACAAAAATGCATGTAAAATGACACACATTGCACACAAACACCCCTAGGGTTTAACCCACTTGGTTGCCTTAAAAGAAAATGGCCATGGTATGCATGCAAAGTATCTTGGCAAAACAAAACAAAACAAAAGATCATAGTCCCTTGATGACGCTATCAAAAGGTTGCCTAAACAAATGATCTTAGTCCCTCAAAATGCTAAAGATACTTAGAAACATTGCTATCATGGTCATATGATGACCCATGCCCGTCCCGTTTAACATCCAAAGATAGGTTTGTTTATCAAAGCAATGGTAAATCAACAATGTCAAAGGAGTAAAAATGTACAAAAGACTTTTGAGTAGGTAGATAAGCTTCTAGTTACTTGATCAATTTGCAAACAATCCTTGCTATTTTCAAAAACAAACACACACAAATTTCAAAACATTTCCCAACAACTTTCAAAACATTGAAACATTTTTCAAAAGACAAACATCTTTGTATACATTCTTACAAACAAGAATCATTACAAAGATTGCCTAAACGATGGCCTCTTTTCAAAATACTTTCAAAACCACACAAAGCACCATTTCAAACAATTGCAAAAGCAAAGCAAGTGATCTAAACAAGTAACTAAGAGCCCATGGAAAACCATGGATGAAAAGGGTGCTAATACCTTCCCTTTTCATAATCTACCCCCCGAACTCAAAAACAATCTCAAAGGTCTTTCCTGTGCTTTTTTACCTTTCCTTTTGGATGAAAGAAAATTCGATGGCGACTCTTGCTAAACCGCAAAATTTTACGAACACAAACGCAAAACCTCAAATCAGTTCTCCCACCGCATCATAGAATTGACGACTCTGCTGGGGACTATTCTAAAAGTGGGGTTACCTTAGGGTTTTAGATCACCTTCACATGCTTATCTTGCTTGACTTGTTTGCTTTACACTATGCTTCTATTGTTTGGGTTTGAATCCTCTACCCGGATTTGGGAAACATTCATAGGTAAATAGCAATACATTATGGAAACTGTGCGGGGTATACCGACATGGTCTAAGAAATAGCTATGTTAGTGCGACATATTTGTGGGTATCGGTAGCCTTTGAGTCAATCAAAGAGAATACGGGGCCGCTTAGTGATGTCATGAAGCACTAATGGAACTTTAGAACCTTTATTTGACCAACTTGGCCTTTTAGGATGTAGTGAGATGACCGGCTTTGGTGCAGTCCAAAGTTGGTAGATACTCGATACTACACTCATTGAGGGTTGGTTCCTTGGAATATTTCGGTCGCCAGTAAAGAGGCTAAATTGAAAAAATGAACAAGGAAACAAACTAGTGATATTGAGCTCCTTAGAACCCGGTTACTATTTCTAGGATAGGTTGAGCCAACTAAACTTCAAGAGGGTACTTTCCTATGAAACCCCATGCAAGCTTAAACTAGGAACTTATGTGATTTGTTTGTACATATATACTTGTGCATAACATCATGGTCATCATGAGCATCATATGCATCCACTAACCATTTCAAGGATTTTGGAGATTCATCTTTGTTCTTTTTTTGTAGGTTATGGAATCACTTCGCAGGAAAACTGTCCAAATCAACCTTGTAAGAATTCCTCCACAACTCAAGGAGCTAGCTTCAAGGATTCCTGAGAATTCTCCATTCACTGAGAGACATGGTCGTCTACTCAACTTGGTCACTTCCAACACTGAGGAGGATATGGTGAAAGTTCTCTTCCAGTTCTTTGACCCTTTGCTTCATTGCTTCATATTTCCTGACTACCAACTTGTGCCCACTTTGGAGGAATTTTCACAACTCCTAAGGATTCCTATTCTCAATCAACTACCCTTCAACGATACGAAAAGAGATCCAAAGCCAGAAGATATTGCTCAAGCCTTACACTTGCACTCATATGATGTCACAACACATTGGGAAACTAGAAGTGGTGTCAAAGGCTTCTTGTCAAAGTTTCTATTTGAGAAGGACCAAAGTTGTTGGAATTCTCTAGACTTGCAAGATTTTGAGGAGATTGTAGCTCTTATCATCTATGGGATGGTCTTGTTCCCTAATCCTGACCAACTCATAGATATGAGTGCTGTCAAAATCTTTATGACTCGCAACCCAGTGCATACATTGCTTGGGGATATCCTTCACTCTTTTCACACTCGTACAATGAGGAAAAGAGGTGTTCTCATGTGTTGCACTCCTCTCCTGGCAATATGGTTTATTCCTCATCTTCCCCAATCAGTCTTGAAGAATGAGCAAGGCCTGAGGTGGTCACAATGATTGATGACTCTTACACATTAAGATATCCATTGGTGTTCTCGATCCAAAGAGAATGTCATCATCATTGACCATTGTGGGGAATTCCCTAATGTCCCTCTACTTGGAATTAGGGGAGGCATCACCTACAACCCTTGCTTGGCTCTGAGACAGTTTGGTTATGCCCGAAGGGATGGCCCACATGATATGCTGGTCAAGGTTTGGTTTTCGACTTTGATAACGACAATCAAGGACTTCAATAAAGGTTCATCCGAGCTTGGAGGATGCCAAACAAGGTGGACAGTAAGACTCTGGGACACAAGAATTCCATCCCTCTTGAGCCTTACCTCAAGTGGGTACGAACCCGCGCCCAAAGTATTATGATGCCTTACCCCTACATTCTCCCAGTGATTATAGAGCATGTTATGGAAGGAGAGGTTCCATACACCCTCCTACATCCTGACATGCCAACATCACTCGAAGATCTACAAAGGAGTTGGATATAGCTCAAGGGAGAGCGCGACACTTTCGAAGCTCAATTCTACGCAAGCAAGAAGAAGGTTTTGGAACTCACTCGTCTACTTCACGAAGAGCAGACTCTCAACACCTACATTGCACCAAATAGGATGTGCAACGTCTTTTTACCTTAGAATTTTGTATTATTTTTCCCAAGGGGCATTGATGTACTAAAAATTCTATCTTATTAATGTGGCGTGTGTTTCTTTTTTGTTTAAAACAAATTTGAATTTTTGAATCCTTGAAAGCATTACATGAATACATATCATTCATCATACGCATAAACAGGTCTTCATACCAAGTTTCCTCATCTCTCTGCTGTTTATTTCAGCAAGATGGATATTGAATAAACGGTCAAAGATTTGCAAGCTCAGAATTCACAATTTCAACAACTACTCTTGACCTTGGCCAAGGGGCAGGAGGAGCTCAAGACTTTGCTAGAGAAAGAGAAAGAGAAAAAGAAGAAGAAGTGAGCTGGTGTGGTTATCATGGGCAGAAGGTTTGAAGGACAAGCCAGACGGACTTTGGAATTCCCATCAACATCTGAAGAGGGGGAAGGAAAAGGAAAAGGAACAGCAGTGCCATCTGATTCTGAAGCAGAAGAAGAGGAAGATGAGGACTATTATGAACAACAATACCCTCCGGCCGATGACAAATACAAAAACCTGGAAGAACGTCTAGCTGCTATGGAAGTGCAGAGAGTACCGGGGCTGGATTTCGAGGAGTTAGGGTTGGTTTCTGGAATTGTAATCCCTCCTAAGTTTAAAGTGCCACTATTTTCTAAGTACGATGGGGTGTCTTGTCCCAAGATGCACCTACGATCTTATGTTAGGAAAATTCAACCACATTCTTCTAACAAAGATCTGTGGGTCCATTTTTTCCAGGACAGTTTATCGGGAACGCAGCTGGATTGGTTCTACCAGTTGGAGAGAGCAGATGTCCATAATTGGGAAGACTTGACGGACGCCTTCTATAAACAGTATCAATACAACGCCAACTTGGCGTCAACCCGTACTCAGCTACAGAGTATGGCTATGGCTACCAATGAGGGCTTCAAAGACTACGCCCAAAAATGGAGGGATTTAGCCGGAAGGGTGCAACCACCTTTATCTGAAAGAGAGCTAGTGGACATGTTCTTGGGGACTCTGTCAGGTCCTTTCTTTAATCACCTGATTGGAAGCTCCTCTGCAGGTTTCACTGAGTTGATTTTAACTGGCGAAAGGGTGGAAGCCGGTATTAGAAGCGGGAAAATTCAGAAAGACGCATCTACCTCTGCTGCTGTAAAAAAGCCCTTCACTTGAAAGAAGGAAGTGTATGTTGTTTATGCCCAGAGGAATCAGGGAAGAACCGAATGACGACCAACTGTTGGGGCCGTTATGATTCAAAAATCTGCATCAGACCAGCCGAGAAACAACCAGCCGAGAAATGATCAGCCGAGAAATAATCAGCAAAGGGTGGAAAGGCCTGTAAGGAAATTCACTAAGATAAACATGACTCCTGCTCAAGTCTTACCACATATCTTGAAGTTGAACCTGGCCATGCTGAAAGAGGCCCTTAAAAATCCTAACACTGCTTCTCCACATTACCATCCCAACGCCAGATGCGTGTACCATTCAGAAAGTCCAGGGCACGACACCAACAACTGTTGGGCTCTGAAGAATAAGATTCAAGATCTGATTAACACAAAGGAAGTTGAATTTGAAGCTCCTGAAAAGCCGAATGTTATCTCCGCTCCAATGTCGAGGCATGGACACAATGCCAATGCAGTAGAAGAAGATCTGTTTGTTTCTACTGTGGATGAATTGTTAACTCCTCTCCTAACCATCAAGTTGAATTTGTTGAAGGTTGGCGTCTTCCCAGGATGTGACCATGATTGCCATGCTTGCTTATCCTCCCCATTTGACTGTCCTCTATTAAAGAAAGGAATCTAACAGTTGATTGATAACCAAGAAATTTTGTTCGAGAAAGCTCTTGTCTCACCCATTCCAGTTCTAGAAGTTTCTATAATAACCATATATGCCAATCCTTCCAGGGTTCCTAAAAAACCCGTTAGGATTACATTTGCTCCTGTGACTACTCCGTTGAAGATAACAATGCCCGGGCCAACCCCATACAAAACCGATAAAATTGTACCATGGAACTATGGTGGAGAAATGTACTACCATGGTGTCAAACAGATTGAACAGACCATTGAAGAAGAAAGCTCTGAGGAGGATAATCCCGACATCAGTAACATTGCCGGAATAAGCAAAATTACTCGTAGTGGGAGAATATTTTCTCCAGAGATTGCTCCTCCAACAGCATTCTTTGGACCCGCGGTCATTCCGAGGATTACACCTATACCAGTAACTGTACCCGCAAGTGTACCCGCCAACAATGACAATGCAATGCCCATCCCTATTTCCGCTGCTGAGAAAAAAGGAAAGAATGTCCAAGAGGAGCCTGTCTTGACGAAGGCTCAATCACTAGTCATTCCTGAAACATCCCAGAAAGAGGTGGAAGAAATTCTGAGGATCATTAAGAAAAGCGATTATGATGTGGTGGAACAACTGGGGTAGACCCCCTCCAAAATCTCTATGTTAGCCCTGTTGTTGTGCTCTGAGGCACATGCTAAAGCTTTGGTCAAGTTTTTGAAGACGGCCCATGTGCCGCAAGAAACCTCCGCTGATCAGTTCTAGGAATGTGTGGCTAGTTTAATAGCTGACAATGGTCTAGGATTCTCTGATGCAGATTTAACTTCCAAAGGGAGAAAACATAACGACGCACTGCATGTCTCGGTGGAGTGTAGGGGGACGACCCTAGCTCATGTCTTGGTTGATACTGGGTCATCTTTAAATGTCTTGCCAAAGAAAGCCTTGGATAGATTGGATTGTGAAGGCCTAACCCTGAAACCCAGTAATATAATTGTGAGAGCATTTGACGGCTCTAAAAGGATGGTCCATGGAGAGGTGGACATCCCGATCAAGGTGGGTACCCAGACATTCAATTCAACATTCTACGTGATGGACATCCGTCCTTTCTACTCTTTCCTGTTGGGATGCCCTTGGATTCACAATGTCGGAGCTGTCACTTGCACCTTGCATCAAATGCTCAAGTACCCTGTTCAGGGGAAAATTATAATTGTTCATGGGGAAGAGGAATACATGATTAGTCATCTGAATTCCTTCCATTATGTGGAATTAGATGGAGAATTCATAGAGACTCCTTTCCAGAATTTTGAAGAGGTAGCTCAGGAGATAGCGGCGACCAAGACAGTGTCCTCTGTACCCATGATTACCAGACCTCCGCCTCGGATGTCATCTCTCAAGGATGCTAGGGCAGTGGTGGAAGAAGGCGGATCCACAATCTGGGGGCAGCTTCCAGATTTTCCTTTCAAAGCAGACAAATTCGGCTTGGGATTTACTTCGACTGGTCAGAAGGTCGCGCGTCGCTCCCGTTCCAGGGGGCCACCTGCAAAGATCAGCCACCAAGGGGTTAATGCACTAGAGGACAGTGAAGAAGAGGGCAGCCTGGAAGACTGGATTTTTCCTACTGTTGGCAGAGGACTATGAAACTGGGAAGCAAAAGACTTTGTTCCGATTACTTTCATACCGCAGTAATTTATCTTTTCATTTCCTGTTGGATCTGTAATAATTCACAAACAATTCATACTTTTTCAACCTTGTGTCTTACCCAAGGCACATAGGTCCATTTGTAAGGGTTCTTATTTCATTTTCATATGTCATTTTAATGAATCATGGACGCTTTTCATATTTAAACCTTTTATGCTCATTGTCTTTCTTTTACATTTTGTTGTTTTAAGATGGCTATGCCCTTACACACACCCACACTCACAAATGCAGGTACCCTTCCATTCTGGAACACATGGGTAACGATATTGCTATAGCCTTTAGTGACTCTGAAGATCTGGTCTACCAAACTGAATACGAAGGTGAGGAAGATTGTGAGGTGCCAGAGGAATTGGCCAGATTACTACAGCAAGAGGAAAGAGCAATTCAGCCTCATGAAGAGCAGTTGGATACAATCAACTTGGGAACTGAGGATGACAAAAAGGAAATCAAGATAGGTGCCAATCTAGAGCCGAGTGTCAAGGAGCACCTAATTCAGCTACTGCATGATTATGTTGAAATCTTCGCCTGGTCATACGAAGACATGTCGGGACTGGATACAGACATTATGGTACATCGTCTACCCACCAGAGAAGACTGTCCACCAGTGAAACAAAAGGTCCTCCGTATGAGACCTGACATGTCCGAGAAGATCAAAGCAGAAGTTATGAAGCAGTTCAATGTTGGATTTCTGGTTGTTACTTCCTATCCACAATGGGTTGCTAACATTGTGCTCGTGCCTAAGAAGGACGACAAAGTGTGAATATGCGTGGATTATAGAGATTTAAACAGGGTCAGCCCTAAAGATGATTTTCCACTTCCGCACATTGACATCTTGGTTGACAACACAGCTCAGCACAAAGTATTTTCTTTCATGGACAGATACTCAGGCTATAACCAGATCAAAATGGCACCTGAGGACATGGATAAAACTACATTTGTCACACAGTGGGGCACGTTCTACTACAAAGTGATGCCATTCGGACTGAAGAATGTCGGGGCAACCTATCAACGCGCCATGGTAGCTTTGTTTCATGACATGATACATTATGAGATACAGGTCTATGTAGATGACATGATAGCCCGATCACAAACTGAAGAAGAACACCTTGATCACTTGCAGAAGCTGTTTGTCAGGTTGAAGGAGTACAAGCTCAGATTGAACCCAAACAAGTGCACATTCGGAGTCCGGTCCGGTAAACTCTTAGGTTTCATTGTCAGCAATAAAGGCATCGAGGTTGATCCTGCCAAAGTCAAAGCTATACAAGAAATGCCTGCTCCTCGCACTGAGAAGGAGGTCAGAGGTTTCTTGGAATGCCTAAACTACATTGCTAGGTTCATTTCTCACCTAACATCTACTTGTGAACCAATCTTCAAGCTGTTGAAGAAAGATCAGGTAGTTCAATGGAATGATGAATGTCAGACTGCTTTCGATAAAATCAAGGAGTATTTGCTAGAACCTCCTATCTTGATGCCACCTGTCGAGGGAAGACCGCTAATCATGTATTTGACCATCCTAGAGAATTCAATGGGGTGCATACTGGGGAAGCATGACGAGTCTGGCCGAAAAGAGCATGCCATTTATTACCTTAGCAAAAAGTTTACCGACTTTGAGACCCGATACTCACTGCTCGAGAAAACTTGTTGCACTTTGGTATAGGCTGCTCACCGGCTAAGGCAGTATATGTTGACTCATACCACTTTGCTGATATCTAAGATGGATCTGATCAAGTACATCTTTGAGAAGCCTGCTCTATCTGGAAGAATAGCTAGATGGTAGATGATCCTAACGGAATACGATATACAATACACGACCCAAAAAGCTATAAAGGGGAGTGTGCTAGCTAATCATCTAGCTCATCAAGCTGTCGAAGATTACCAATCCATGAAGTTCGAATTCCCCGACGAAGACATCATGACTTTGGACAACATCGAAGAGATCAGACCATATGATGGACCTGAACAAGGATCCCGATGGACCCTGTACTTTGATGGGGGCTCCAATGTGCTTGGTAACAGTATCGGTGTTGTGCTTATATCTCCCGAAGGTTTCCATACTCCTTTCACCGCCAGACTTTGCTTCCACTGTACGAACAACATGGCAGAGTATGAAGCATGCATCTTTGGACTCAAGGCTGCCATAGACTTGGGAATCAAATCCTTAGATGTGTTTGGGGACTCAGCTTTGGTCATCAGTCAGATCAAAGGAGAGTGGGACACTAACCATCCAAACCTCATCCCTTACAAAGAACATGTCTTGACATTGTTAGCACATTTCGAGCAGATTACCTTCTAGCACTTCCCGCGAGAAGAAAATCAGCTAGCAGATGCTCTAGCTACAATGTTATCCATGTTTAAACTTAACTGGGACAATGAGGCTCCCCAAATCACCATTGAACGGATGGTCAAACCGGCACACTGTCACGAGATTAATACTGAGGAAGTAGTGGACCAGCCATGGTTTCATGAAGTCAAAAGGTATCTCGAGGCTCAGGAATACCCAGAAGGAGCTTCAGTCAACGATAAAAAGTTCTTAAGGAGATTCTCAGCTAAGTTCTTCCTAAGTAATGGCATCATGTACAAGCGCAATCATGATTATGTTCTGCTCCGTTGTATGGACAAAGCTGAAGCTGAAAAGATCATGGTTGAATTTCATAAAGGTACCTTTGGCACTCACTCTAGCGGGCATACGATGGCTAAGAAGATTCTAAGGGCATGCTATTACTGGTCTACCATGGAAGTTGACTGCTATCAACACTCTCGCACTTGTCACAAATGTCAAATTTATGCAGACAAGGTCCACGTGCCTCCGGTTCCTCTAAATGTCTTAACAGCTCCTTGGCCCTTCGCTATGTGGGGAATCGACATGATTGGAGAGATCAAGCCTACAGCATCCAATGGACACCGCTTTATTCTGGTGGCCATTGACTACTTCACCAAGTGGGCTGAAGCAGCGTCCTTCGCATCCGTTAATAAGAATTTTGTTGCCCGCTTCATCAAGCAGAACCTTATTTTCCGGTACGGTATCCCCGAAAGGATCATCACTGATAACGGTACAAACCTTAACAATACAATGATCGTTGCCTTGTACGAGCAGTTCAAGATTCAACATCACAATTCATCTCCCTACTGGCCAAAGATGAATGGTGCAGTCGAAGCTGCTAACAAAAACGTCAAGAAGATCATACATAAGATGACAGTCACCTACAATGACGGACATAAGATGCTACCGTTTGCTCTCCACGGGTACCGTACCACGGCTCGCACATCAACTGGGGCAACACCCTATTCTTTAGTTTATGGCATGGAAGTTGTCTTTCCTATCGAGGTTCAGATTCCCTCTTTGAGAATCATGAAGGATGCTGGTTTGAGTGAAGACGATTGGATTCAGACCCGGCTTGATCAATTGAACTTAATTGACGAGAAGAGACTTACTGTTATTTTCCACGGTCAGACGTATCAAAAATGGATGATCAAGGCTTTCAACAAGAAAGTCAGACGCCAGATATATCAAGTTGGGGACCTAGTGATCAAGCGTATCATCTTGCCACAAATTGATCCCAGGGGCAAATGGACTCCTACCTACGAAGGACCATTTGTAATCAAGAACATCTTTTCTGGTGGGGCAATGATCTTAACCACCATGGACAGCGACGATCTGCTGCACCCTGTGAACGCAGACATAGTCAAAAGATACTACACATAAATGACCCGCTAGGTTGACACACCTAGGCAAAAAAAGGGCATCCCGATGATTAGAAAACCCAAAAGGGCGGTTCAGGCAAAAATTAGGGATAAATAAAAAAATCTGTACACCCGGCAAGTTGAAAACCCGAAAGGGCGACTTGGGCAAAAAAGGGTTTCCCGGTGGACTGAAAACCCGAAAGGGCAGTTCAGACAAAATTTAGGGAATTAAAGCGTATGACTATGTCTCGTCGGATCACTTTAAGTACAATCTCTTCACAGACAAACTCTGAGCTTCTGATCAATCCAATCATCTTCAGACGAAGCAATGGAAGGACAAGATATTCGGAGATACGAAGGCTATAGCGGAATGGGAACCCCATGGGATTTTTTACACACATAGCTATCTTTCCTTATATAAATTTTTCTTACTTTTATGACATCATCCTCTTACTAGGATGTTTGTCTCCTTTTTACAAAACACTTACTCAAAGTTAATACAAAGATATCTCTTTAAAGTACAGAAAACTATTTGCCTTTTTCTTTTACACTTGTGTTTTTATTTGCAAAAATGTCCAATGATTCATTGATGAACATATGCATTTGAACATAATTACTGTTTATAAATAAATAGGATGGAAAAGAACAATTACTGACAGACTGAAAGGATAGGAAAACGTCTTTAGGCTATTCCATGAGCGATCCCTACAGTACATCATCTAGATCCCCAACAGAGCTAAAACCTTGAAATACATATTCCCAGCGGAGTTATAATTTCAAACCTTTAATCTCCATCAGAGTTAAAACTTCAAACTTACATTCCCCAGCGGAGCCAAAATTCCTAACTATCAATCCACGGCATAAACCATCTAGTTTCCCCAACTCCCCAGCAAGTTATCTTGAAACCTGGAAAGCAACCAGATAACAGTTAACTTTTTGTCTCTCCCCAACCTAGGATAACTTCCCAATAGAATGGGAGACAACCTAGACTCCTGAACCTACTCTCCAGTAGTAAGCCTTCTTCCCCATAGAGTTTTTATTCCTCAACAGAATGAAGATTCTCATTCTTAATTCCCTAGTGAAGTCACCAAAGTTTTCATTGCTCCCCAACAGAATGAAGATTCTCATTCTTATTTCTCCGTAGATTCATCAGAGCTTTCCTTATTCTCCAGCAGATCAAGGATTTTCTTTGTGTAACCCCTAGTAGAAGTCATCAAATTTCTCTGGATTTCCCAAGCAAATTTCTCCAGCAGTTTGGCATTACTCTCACAACAGATTTTGTCAATACTCCAACTTCAAGACATGAAGGATCCTCACATCCCCATAGTAGTTGTTAAGGATTTCTTGTCCCCAACATTCACCAAGATTTTCTTACTCATATTCGCCCAAGATTTATTTTCCCCGGCAGCAGCCAAGAGTTTTTATCCCCAGCTGTCAAGGATTTATTTTCCTCCGCAATACAGCATATCAGCTTACATGCGCATACATTAAATTCATATATCATAAACATTGATAAAGCCTAATGTTGCATCATACATTTCATGCGACATAATTTTGTGTTTCAGCTAACGTTTTACCCTTTTCAAGATAAGGCTAACAAGCTACCGTTAACGGTATACAATCATGATACAGTACAGATACACTCTAGACGCAGAAGTCATTATGTTGCTCATTGAGATTCAGATTGCAGATACAGTCCAGATACACTTCAGACACGGAAGTCATTCTGTCACTTATTCAATTTCAAGTACAGATACACTCCAGACACGGAAGTCATTATGTTGCTCATTCAGATTCAGATATCAGATACAGTTCAAATACGCTCCAGATACGGATGTCATCCTGATACTTATTCAGATTTCAATTATCAGATACAGTTCAGATACACTCCAAACACGGAAGTCATTCTGTCACTTATTCAGATTACAATATGGATACGCTCTGTTGTACCCCTAAATTTGCCCTCCCATATTCTTCAAGAAATTGTCGGAGTCAAGGTCACAAAATTCCCCAAGGGTTGTGCAGCTCAACTGTCTCCTATACAGTCAAAACTAGGGTTTGTGTTCTGATCAAGAAAGTGAAGGTTTCAAAGGCCCAATCAAGTCTCATATGCTTACAAAGATGTTCAAGTACCATCATATCAAGTTTCAAGGCATTCAGCTCAAAACTGCACAGTCAAAACCCTAGATTGCACTACAGTCAACTGTAGGGGCAAAATGGTCATTTGACAGTCAAAAGTTCAAATTTTTGGTCAACATATCATTTTGAAGCCACAAACATCATTTGATCAATGCTTGATCATGATTCTCAAAATTTGGCTCAGAAAATCATCAAGATGCAAAAGTTACTATATTTGGACAGCTGAAAAAGTCAACTGAAATTGACCAGGGCATAACTTTCATATGGATTATCAGAAAAATTCCATCCAAAGCTCATTTTGAAGAGAAAGACATTTCCTACAACTCATCTTCATATTCCAAGTCCAAGAAATGCTCTCACAAAAAGTTATCAATTTCAACATTATAGGTCATTTTCAAAAGTCAACAAAAAGGGACTTTAAGTCAAAGGCCATAACTTGAGATTGGTAAATCAAAATGACATGGGACCAAAGGCATTGGTTAAAGGACTCAAATACCTTTCCAAAATGTCCAAGAACATGTGAAAAGCTTAAAATTTGAGCAAGTTATGCCTTGTGGAAGTTGGGAAATTTTTGGAAATTTTGAAAAGTCAACAATGGTTCAAATGACCTAAAAATGCAAATGGGCCCATTTTTCTTCCAAGTTTCTTCATGCCAAGCCTATGCACGACCATTAGGCCCAAAGGGAAGTATTTTCTCATTTTTTAATTATTTATTTGAATTTATATTAATATTAATTCATTTAAATTATTTTAATACATGAAAAATATAAAGCTTGACCTAAAAAATCTTTTTATGCACATTCTAGACTCAAGATTTCGTGCACATCTTAATTAGGCAAGTTTTGGTGTGATTTGAGCTGATTGAACAAAGAATACATGAAAAAGATTCAAAAAAAGATTTCATAAAATCAAATATGTAAAACAATGAATGCTTTGGATTTTGTCAAGTTTTGTTGACCTAATCATCTCACTACATAACCCTGATCACAAACCTAATTGCTAGAGACTCTCAGCCGCGCTCAGAAACCATATACAAAGTTGAAAATTTCTCAAAAAAGGTCAATACTGAAAACCAGTTTCTAGTTCGATTCAAGCCTCAATTCTTGTTCTATCATCATCCTGAAACATCATTGAACGATTCTCAATCATTAACATCAACCAAAACGCAAAGAAGTGGTATCTACAACCCAAACTGTGAAGCAAAATTTTTGAAATCGCATAGCATAATTCAAGCATCCTTTTGCATTTTTCTTTATGGATTCTTGCTCATAATGATGTTTCTAAGCTGACCAACATACTCAATTATGTTTTTGTGCCATATATGCGTCTTTGCCATTGTTAAATATTAGGGTTACAGGTTTTCCAGATTGGGGCTTTTACAACGAAGCAAAATTAGGATTCCAGACTATGGCCATTGGACTCAGCATACCTAGACGGAGAGATTCCAACCCTCGCGCTCAATTTATGAGCGTCGAGGGTCTATTCGTTATTTTCTGGTAGAGGGTCTTGGGCAACGTTTGCCAAACCGTTGCCATATGCTTTTATTTACAGGAACCACGAAGACAATGATAGCGTGTCACATGGGGATAGGCTAATTCAAATTCTCGCGCGCTAATCCACTCATGCTTCGTTTTTCTATTATATTGTTTATTTGTTAATTATATTACAAAAGCATAAGCTAGCACGGTTGGTTGGAAACAACACTAGTAACCCTCGTGACCTGGGTTCAAACCCCAGGTCTGAATAATTTCGCTATTATTTTTCTATACTCATTCCTATGCAGCGCTTCTGTGGAGACGTACCATGTGCCTCCCTCATCCAAGCGTCCACGCGTCCATCCCATTCAGATCAAAGGCATAGGATCCAGGAACACAATAAACACCAGTCCACGCATCATACATGATCCAGAAAAGTCAACGAACTCAAAGATAAATGGGCCAGATTGCTAGGCCTGTACCTCACCAATTGGGACTACACCCCCACCCTGGTTTGCCTTCACTATTTTTTTTACTTATTTTTTTATTCTTGCTTTAATTATTATTTTTATTTTAATTATTGTTTAATTAATTGATTGCTTTTTTTTACAAAATATAAAAACACACAAAAATCAGAAAAAAAAGACAAAAATGTAATAAATATTTTTATTTTAATTATTTTTATAGATAAATTGCATGTAAATAAATTTAGTATAATTAGGTTTTTTTTTGCAATTTTAATTCTTTTCATAAAAAATATAAAAAATGTAGAATTTAGGTTTAATTGTTAATTCTTTTTTTATTCCTTTTTTTTATCATAATATTATTATTTTATTTATTTTCATAAATTGAATTTCGCATGTAAATTAACTTAGATTTAAATTAGGTTAAAACTTAATATTTTCGCAATAAATTTAAAAAAACATTAGAACTAGGGTTTAGCATTTTATTTTTAATTTCAATAAGTTCTTTTTCTTTTAAATCTTAAAAAACATAAAATACCAAAAACATTTAATTCTAATTAATTAATTCTTATTAACTTTAATTTCTTATGAAAGGGTCCAACGCCCATACTTTTAATTATTAATTTCGCACATTTTACTTTGTCGCTTATTATAATTATGTACATGTCCCAAAGCCTTGTAACATTTAACTTTTCGCACTTTTATTGCTTTATTTATTTTTCAGTCAAATCGGGTCCGGTTTAATTTTGGCGATGTGGACCCGCGCCTTTGTAATAGTTGTAGGTTTATTTTCCCGCAAACTTTATAACTGTTAAATAAGCATGCAAGAATGAATGGCCCTAATTAAAATCAAGCGTAGATCACCTTAACATGACAAGACAAATAACTGAAACATGACACACAATTCGCACACACCACCCCTAGGGTACGCCTCACTGTTGCCTTGCCTTCGAAAGGTGATCGTCGAGTAGAGGACGTCTTAGTAAGTCCTCATGATCCGGGAACCTGGCATGAGGGTAGCTTCTAAGGTGTCTTCCCATTGCTCCGGTGATCACCACGTCCCTAAAACTCGAATTGACCCGAACACCTCCAACGGTGGTGCTACCTACCTCTCAATGGTGGGATGGCACTACTTTTAAGGACATTTACACAGACGAATTCCTTAGGGTAGGTAGGTTCTCAAGGATACTTGCTCTAATCTCAAAACAAACTCAAAAAGACTTTTCACACTGACACCTTTCAAAAGCTTTCAAAGCAAATTTTTCAAACACTCTGACGTACGAGTCGATCTGAAATTTTTCAAAGATACTTTTTTAAACCCACATTGAAAAGCAAGCAAACATTTTTGAAAACACATTGAGCAAGTATCTAAGAGCCCATGGATAACCATGGATAGAAAGGGTGCTAACACCTTCCCTTTCTATAATCTACCTCCCGAACCGAGAGCAATCTCTATAAGGAATTTTTCTGTGCTTTTGTCCTTTCCATTTGGAGAAAATAAAAGACGGTGGCGACTCTTGCTTCCGCGACATTTCGCGAACCAGCGTTAAACAGTCAGTTCCAGATCCACCGATCACAGAACTGGCGACTCTGCTGGGGATATCTTATAAAGTGAGGTGTACCTTAGGGCTAGGTCATAACTGTGTTTTCACTTGTATTGTTTTGCTTGCTTTACTATTGTGGGTTGCATCGGAGATACATAGATCCTAACCCGGATCTGGGGATACCCTGTTTAGGTAGCATAAGCTGTGAGGGACCTGTCCGGCGTAGACCGACACAGGTGAAGCAGTGGCTACGTTGGTGTGGCACCTTAGTCTGTACCGATATCCCTTGTGTCGCAACGAGGAGAATATGGGTCTTCTAAGGAGTCATTAAGCACCAACAACCTTAGAACCTTAATCGACACAACTTGGCCTTTAGAATTGTAGCAGTATGCTACGCCCATTGAGGCTAAACTCTCGTGATGGTTCTGGCCGCAAGAAAAGATTGTGATGCTGGAGTTATGACCGATTGAGGGTAGTCAATGATATTGGGATCCTCTAAGAACCCGGTTACTTTTGATTAGGACAGGTATGAACCAACAAACTGAAAGAGGGTAGTACCTAGACCTCATGCTGGCCTAAACTTTAGGGGCTTGCCTTGTGTGACTTGTGTGCCTTACCATGTTTGCCTTTGTATCTGTATGTGGTGTGCTTTATCATAACATCATAGCATCATGAGCATTGCATGCATCCTGCATAAGAACTGACCGTTTCAAAGACAAGAGGGTTTCATCTTTGCTCTGTTTTGTAGGACATTATGATGCCTGTGCGAAGGAATACTATCTGGTTCAACTTTGTTCGTTCACCTAAGTTGCTTGATGAGTTGGTTAGCAGAATTCCGAATACCACTTCCTTCATTCAGAGGCATGGTTCTCTTCTCAGTTTAGTCATTGCAAAGCGGGATCAACAGTTGATGAGTGTTCTGACCCAGTTCTATGACCCTCAGTACCAGTGTTTCACCTTTCAAGACTTCCAGCTGGTCCCTACCCTGGAAGAGTTCTCTAATCTGCTTGGTATCCCTATCTTGGATCAGACTCCCTTTACTGGTTGGGAAAAGACCCTCAGGCTTGAGGACATTGCTGCAGCTCTTCCTTTGACCCACCAAGAGGTAACGGACAACTGGGTAACTAGAAGCGGAGTTAAGGGTTTCTTGGCCAAGTTTCTGATTGGTAAAGCTAACAGCTTCTGGAATGACTTGGACTTTAGGGCATATGAAGATATCTTGGCTCTCCTAATCTATGGGTTAGTCCTGTTTCCTAATCCTGACAACTTCATCAATGTCACTTCCATTAGGATCTTTATGTCTCAGAATCCTGTGCCCACTCTCTTGGGTGACATCTTGCAACAACTTCATGCCCGCACTACCCGAAGACGAGGAACCCTATGGTGTTGCATCCCTTTGTTGGTGAGGTGGTTTATTTCGCACCTCCCTAAGTTTGTACTGAAGAACCAAGAAGGAAGAGGTTGGGCTCACAGGTTAATGTCTCTCACCGATAAAGACATCATTTGGACTTGCAGAGGTTTGGATGAGATAGCTATTATTGATCGATGCGGGGAGTATCCTAATGTTCCTCTGATTGGTACTCAAGGAGGGATCTCTTACAATCCATGTCTAGCACTCCGTCAGTTTGGAAGAGCAAGAAGAGCAGGCCCCCATGAGATGTTGGTGCCTCACATCAGTTTTGAGTTTCAGGTGGATAGTGACGAGCTGCGTCGTAGGTTCATCAAGGCTTGGGACAAGGTTCATAAAGCTGACCCACAAGAGCTAGGGCCAAAGACTTCTTTACCTATGGAAGCCTACTACAAATGGGTCCGCATCCATGCTCAGAAGTTAGGTATGCCGTATGAAGCTGTCAGACCCGTCATTCTTGAGTGTCCTGATAAAGATGGTGTTCCTCCAACTGTCCTTCCTCCTCAGATACCTACTGATTATGAGACATTGAAGAGATCTTGGTCGCAACTACAAGAAGAACGGGATTCTTACCGGGAAAAGTTCAATGAGCAGGAATCAAAGATCCAGAAGCTGACAAAGCAGATGGAGAATGAGAGAGCTCTGAATGCCTACCTCCGTACTGAGAAGAGGAGACCATGGGATCAATGAGGAATTCTGAATGTGCTTTTGCAGTTTTTATTTCCTTTCCAGTTATTTCATTTCATGTAAACGCCTAAGGGCAACTTGTTGAATAATTTCAGTTGCAAAGTTGAATCTAATGAAGTGTGTTCTCTTTTTTGTTTACAAAGTTGATTCCCGATTGTCTTTGAAAACATAATCCATACGCATTTCATACATCATGTGCATAGCAGGTTTTCCCCTTTTTTTCAGGTTGCTTACAGTTCTTCGCTGTTTATTTCAGCATCATGAATCCCGGATCTGAATCAACAGAGACATCAATCAAGGCTCTCCAGGCGCAGAATGCGCAGTTTCAAGAACTAATCATGGGTCTAGCTAAAGGCCAAGAAGAACTGAAGACTATGCTCCTGAAGAAGGAGAAGAAGAAGAAGAGAAGAACTGTTCTGTTCAACTCGGGCCGAAGGTTGGGTAATACTCTGCAGCATGAAGAGGCTGGTTCTTCTGTTGGCAGGAGTCCTTCTCAGGTAGAAGTAAAGGTTCCTAGTCCAGTCGTCTCCGACAACGAGACAGATTTTGATGAAGAGCAGTACCCTCCTTCAGATGACAGGTACAAACAACTGGAGGACAGGTTGAAGGCTATGGAGGTGCAACAGGCAACTGGGCTGGATTTCGGAGATCTGGGTTTGTCGACTGGTGTGATTATCCCGCATAAATTCAAAGCACCATCCTTCTCGAAGTATGACGGGGCGTCTTGTCCCAAGCTGCACTTAAGATCCTATGTTCGGAAAATTCAGCCGTACTCGGCGGACAAGAATCTATGGATCCACTTCTTCCAGGAGAGTCTTTCAGGGACTCATCTCGAATGGTTCTATCAGCTGGATGGGACCAAAGTTCGTAACTGGGAGGAGCTGGCTACTGCTTTCTACAAGCAGTATCAGTATAATGCCGACCTTGCCCCCACACGTACCCAACTCCAGGGTATGGCGTTAGGTGCAAGCGAAGGTTTTAAGGAGTACGCTCAGAAATGGAGAGACCTGGCTGGCAGGGTGCAGCCACCATTGACTGATCGGGAGTTGGTTGACATGTTCTTGGGGACCCTATCTGGGCCATTCTTCAACCATCTCATTGGGAATTCTTCTGCTGGTTTCACTGATTTGATCTTGACTGGAGAAAGGATTGAAGCTGGGTTGAAGTCTGGGAAAATTGCGAAGGGGGCATCATCCTCTAGTTCGGAAAAGAAACCATTCAAGAAGGAGTCTAGTGCCGTGTATGGTTCCAGAAGATCAGAAAGACATGAGCACCGCCAATCTGTCAGTGCGGTCATGATTGCTAAGCCTGCTGCCGCTCCCCGGCCAAACAATACTCAGAAGGTGGAAAGACCCCGGAGAGAATTCTCCCGTTTAAACATGACTTTGTCGCAGATCCTGCCACAGTTACTCTCAACTAATTTAGTGACTGTCAGGGAGGCGCCAAAGTTCCCCAATACTGCGTCCCCCAAGTACAACCCGAATGCTCGTTGTGCTTACCACTCAGATAGCCCGGGGCACTCTACTGATGACTGCTGGGCATTGAAGAATAAGGTGCAAGACCTTATCGATGCAAAGGAGATACAATTCGAGGCGCCTGCAAAGCCGAATGTAGTTACTGCCCCTATGCCTCAGCACGGGGTAAATGCTGTTGATGAAGATGTTTATGCTGTTTCTGTGGATGATCTAGCCACTCCTCTAAAGATCGTTAAGAAGAACCTACTGCAGGCCGGTTTATTTCCGGGTTGTAGTGAGGGTTGCCTGTTCTGTGTTGTGTCCCCATCCGGTTGTCCCTTGCTAAAGTTAGGCATCCAAAGCTTAATGGATAGCAAGGAGATTCTATTCAAGAAGTCTGCTGTTCGTTTGGTTCCAATAGAAGAAGTCTCTGTGGTGACCATCTTCAATAATCCGATCCCGGCTCTCCAGAAGAAGCCCATCCAAATTCTGACCGTTGCACCTGTTACTATCACTGTTCCTGGGCCCCTGCCCTATGTATCTAACAAAGCTGTCCCTTGGCACTATGGGGCAGATGTATATATAAACGGAGTTAAACAAGAGCTCAACGCTGGCGCCAGCATCTGTGACATTACTGGCCCAGCCAAAGTTACCCGCAGTGGCAGGCTCTTCTCGCCTGACATTGCGCCACCTGCTGTCCGAAGACCGCTCCTGATAATTCCTGCAAGTACACCTACTCCCGTTGCTGATCAAGTTGTTGTTCCTGCTGCTGATCCGATTGTTTCTCCTGCTGCCGAGTCATCCAATGCTCGGGGCAAGGGAATTGAAACCGAGCCTGCCCAGATGGAGGCACCCATACCCATAGCTGCTGAGGCCTCCCCACAAGAGATGGAGGAGATTTTGAAGATTATAAAGAAGAGCGATTTTAATGTCGTGGAACAGTTGGGGCATACGCCCTCCAAGATATCCATGCTCTCTTTACTGCTGTGCTCTGAGGCCCATGCAAAGGCCCTCATCTCATTCCTCAAGACGGCCCATGTGCCACATGAAACCTCTGCAGTCCAGTTCACCGATTGCGTGGCAAGTCTAACGGCAGACAATGGCTTGGGTTTCTCAGATGCTGATTTGACCGCAAAGGGGAGAGATCATAATGATGCTCTGCATGTCTCAATCGAATGCAGGGGCACCACCTTGGCACATGTGTTGGTTGATAATGGGTCATCTTTGAATGTGCTACCCAAGAAGGCTCTGGATCGTCTAGATTGTGAAGGCCTGGATTTGAAACCCAGCAACATTATCGTCAGGGCCTTTGACGGTTCAAAGAGGATGGTCCATGGGGAGGTTGACATTCCGATTCGTGTGGGCTCTCAGGTGTTCGACTCCACTTTTTATGTGATGGACATCCGTCCATCTTACTCTTGTCTGCTGGGTCGACCCTGGATACATAAGGCTGGGGCAGTGACCTCTACCTTGCATCAGAAGCTAAAGTACCCCGTCAGAGGGAAGATTGTCACCGTGCAAGGAGAGGAAGAATACATGGTGAGCCACTTAAACTCGTTCAGATACATTGAGATGGATGGGGAGTTTATTGAGACCCCCTTTCAGCATTTCGAGGAGGTGTTTCCCATTGCAGCAGAAACAACAGAAGCGAGTGGTCCTTTGAAGATGGCTTCTCTGAAAGATGCCAGGGCTGTGGTACAGAAGGGTGAATGTGCCGACTGGGGCAGACTTCCAGACTTCACCCAGAAGACTGATAAACTTGGGCTGGGTTTTACCTCAGAAGGTCAGAGAGCTATGAGGAAAGCGAAGATCGGAAGGCCCCCGGTATTTATTAAAAGCTCAGAAGTGAATGTTGTTGGGGAAGATCATGAAGTGGACGAAGCAGAATTCAACAGCTGGATCTATCCGACGGCCGAAGACGGATTGAACAATTGGAGCGCAAAGGACCATACCCCTGTTACCTTTTGTGACGCAGTAATGAATTCCTATGTTTTGTTATTTTGTAATAAACAATGATAAACTCTATGGCCCGGTGTCTTACCCGAGGCACCGTGGTTCTATTTGTGAGGGCATACGAACTGTCATTTTATACATCATGAATGAAAATCTTGGATGTACTTTTCACATTGCAAATATTGTGTTCCTTTTCTGTCTTTCTTTTCCTTTACATAATTTTCAAAACAGCTGTATTTACACACACACTCACTCATACAGGTTCCAATCCACTCTGGATCTCACTGATAACAGCTCTGCTACTGCCAATTATGACTTCGAAAATCCGATCAACTTAGCCGAAGACGAAGGTGAAGATGATTGCGAAGTGCCTGGCGAGCTTGCAAGATTGTTGCTTCAGGAAGAGAGGGCAATTCAACCCCATGAAGAGCCAGTGGAAACCATAAACCTGGGTATTGAGGCAGATAGAAAAGAGGTAAAGATTGGTGCCAACCTAGAGCTCAGCGTGAAGCAACGGTTAACCAAGATGTTACATGACTATGTGGAGATCTTTGCCTGGTCCTACGAAGACATGCCAGGGTTGGATACAGATATTGTCGTCCATCATTTGCCGACTAGGGAAGACTGCCCTCCAGTTAAACAAAAGGTTCGTCGGATGCGTCCAGAGATGTCCGAGAAGATTAAAGCAGAAGTCATGAAACAGTTTGATGCCGGTTTCCTTGCAGTGACTTCTTACCCTCAGTGGGTTGCCAACGTGGTGCCGGTACCTAAAAAGGACGGTAAGGTCAGAATGTGTGTTGATTATAGGGATCTGAACAGGGCCAGCCCCAAGGATGACTTCCCCTTACCTCACATTGATGTCCTTGTTGATAATACAGCTCAGCACAAGGTATTCTCTTTCATGGATGGCTTTTCAGGCTACAATCAGATCAAGATGGCACCTGAAGACCTGGAAAAGACTACATTCGTTACTCAGTGGGGCACCTTCTGTTACAAGGTCATGCCGTTCGGATTGAAGAATGCTGGGGCAACTTACCAACGTGCCATGGTTGCCTTATTTCATGATATGATCCATCATGAGATCGAAGTGTATGTGGACGACATGATCGCTAGGTCCCAGACTGAGGAAGAGCATCTAGATCATCTACAGAAGTTGTTCGACCGGTTGAAACTGTACAAGCTGAGATTAAACCCGAACAAATGCACCTTCGGGGTAAGATCTGGGAAGTTGCTAGGCTTCGTGGTCAGTGATAAGGGAATTCAAGTGGACCCTGCCAAGGTCAAAGCTATTCAAGAGATGCCAGTTCCCAAGACAGAGAAGGAAGTCAGAGGCTTTTTAGGACGCCTGAATTACATTGCTCGATTCATCTCTCATCTGACTGCTACCTGTGAGCCAATCTTCAAGCTACTGAAGAAAGATCAGGTAGTGCGTTGGAACGATGAATGTCAGGTCGCTTTCGACAAAATCAAAGAGTATCTCCAAGAACCACCTATCCTTATGCCACCGGTTGAAGGGAGACCTCTGATACTATACCTGACAGTGCTGGACAACTCAATGGGGTGTGTGCTAGGGCAGCATGACGAGTCTGGCCGAAAAGAGCATGCCATTTATTACCTTAGCAAAAAGTTTACCGACTGTGAGACCCGATACTCACTGCTCGAGAAAACTTGCTGCGCTTTGGTATGGGCTGCTCGCCGGCTGAGACAGTATATGCTGACTCACACTACTTTGTTGATCTCAAAGATGGATCCTATAAAATACATATTCGAAAAGCCTGCTCTGTCTGGTAGAATTGCAAGATGGAAAATGATCTTGACGGAATACGACATTCAGTACACAACTCAGAAAGCCATCAAGGGGAGTGTATTGGCAGACCACTTAGCTCATCAAGCTGTAGATGACTATCAATCAATGAACTTCGAGTTTCCGGACGAAAGCATCATGATTGTAACTGATTGTGAAGTACCTGGACCGGATGAAGGACCTGAACCAGGATCCCGATGGTCTATGCACTTTGACGGAGCTTCCAATGCTTTGGGAAATGGTATCGGCGCCATAATCATATCCCCTCAAGGTACTCATACTCCACTCACTGCCCGGCTGTGTTTCAACTGTACCAACAACATGGCGGAATATGAGGCGTGTATCATGGGTCTTCAAGCTGCGATTGACCTAAGGATCAAATTTCTAAGTGTCTTCGGAGATTCCGCTCTTGTGATCAATCAGATCAAAGGAGAGTGGGATACGAAACATCCAAACTTGATTCCTTACAGAGAATGTGTGTTGACCCTGATTCCCCACTTCACAGAGATAACCTTCGAACACTTTCCAAGAGAAGAGAATCAGTTAGCGGACGCGTTAGCTACAATGTCGTCAATGTTCAAGGTTAAATGGGATAATGAGGCTCCCCGGATTATCATCTGGAAACTGGACGAACCGGCATACTGTTGTGATCTCGAAACTGAATTGGTAACTGAGAAGCCTTGGTACCACGAAGTGAAGAGATATCTGGAAGCTCAGGAATACCCTGAAGGTGCCTCTGTCAATGATAAGAAATTCCTGAGGAGGTTCGCAGCCAAGTTCTTCTTAAGCAACGGCATCTTGTACAAGAGAAACCATGATTCAACCTTACTGCGTTGTGTGGATAAGACTGAAGCAGAAAGAATCATGGAAGAGCTGCATGAAGGGACCTTTGGTACGCATTCCAGTGGGCACACTATGGCTAAGAAAATCCTACGGGCAAGATACTACTGGTCCACCATGGAAGCTGATTGCTACCAACACTCTAGGACATGCCACAAATGCCAGATCTATGCAGACAAGGTGCATGTTCCTCCGGTTCCCCTGAATGTTTTGACTGCGCCTTGGCCGTTTGCAATGTGGGGCATAGACATGATCGGCGAGATCAAACCTACGGCATCCAATGGACATCGCTTCATCCTAGTGGCGATCGACTATTTTACGAAGTGGGTTGAAGCAGCATCCTATGCTACGGTAACCAAGACTGTTGTGGCACGGTTTATTCGGCATAATCTGATCTGTCGGTACGGCGTCCCTGAGCGAATTATTACAGACAACGGTACCAATCTAAACAACAAGATGATCGCTGAGCTCTGCGAACAGTTCAAGATACAGCACCACAATTCTTCTCCTTACAGACCGAAGATGAATGGGGCTGTAGAAGCAGCTAACAAAAACATCAAGAAGATCGTGCAAAAGATGACAGTAACGTACAAAGATTGGCACGAGATGTTACCGTTCGCTCTGCATGGGTACCGTACCTCAGCTAGGACGTCAACCGGGGCAACTCCCTTCTCTCTGGTTTATGGCATGGAGGCAGTCTTGCCAATCGAAGTGCAAATTCCCTCTCTCCGGATAATGAAGGATGCAAATCTGAACGAAGATGATTGGATCCAGACACGACTTGATCAACTCAACCTCATTGACGAAAAAAGACTTGCTGCTATCTGTCATGGTCAGACGTACCAGAAACGGATGATCAGGGCATTTAACAAAAAGGTCAGACCTCAGGAATATCAAGTCGGGGATCTGGTGATCAAGAGAATCATCCTTCCTCAGAGTGATCCAAGGGGCAAATGGACCCCTACGTATGAAGGGCCATTTGTGGTTAAGCATGTGTTCTCAGGAGGAGCAATGATATTAACCAACATGGATGGTGACGACCTTCCTCACCCCGCCAATGCAGACATAGTTAAAAAATACTACGCATGAAAAAGACCCGCTAGGCTGACACGCCTAGGCAAAAATTAGGGCTTCCCGTCGAACCAAAAGGGTTCGGGCAAAATGAAGGGATGAAAATGAAAAAATCTGTACACCCGGCAAGTCGAAAACCTGAAAAGGCGGCTTGGGCAAAAATGGGTATCCCGATGGACTGAAAACCCGAAAGGGCGGTCCAGGCAAAAATTAGGGATAAAGCGTAATACTATGTCTCATTGATCACTTTGCATCCAGAATCCGGTATCTACATCAAGTTCAGACGGCATCGATCAATCAGCTTCACCTTCAACCAAGGTCATCAAGTGATGAGACGCTCAGAGTTATAAAGACAATAGCAGAGTTGAAACCCAGTGGATCATTCATCTTTCACACAGCTGTTTTATTTTCTCTTGTACAAACTTGTATAAACTCTTTTGTTCGGCGGCGTACCTCTTACTAGGACGTCAGCCTCTTGTACACAAAACGCCTATTCACAGGCCATTCAAAAATCAATACAAATATACTTTTCAGTTAAACGTGCCAAAGTGTTTTTCTTTTTTCTGTTTTGTTTTGCGAAGAACGTCCAAGGTTCAATTTGTGATATATGCATTGACAATAATTTGCTAACTCATAAATATTTGCATACAAAACAAAGGAATTAATTGCAGGTGACACTAGAAACAGGGGCAATAAAGAGTTGTCTGAGCAGTCTAATTGTTCTATCCTCTAAGGTACCAAGGTAGGTTCAACTAAAGAACACGGCCAAGTGTATCTTAATTCCCCAGAGAGTATTTCAGCAAACAGTACATTCTTCTCCAAGCAGAATCATCAAATATCAAGGAAATTGAGTATCCTCCAGCCGATATCAAACATTCCCCAGCAGCACATATTCTTAACAAGCATCCCCGGCAGTCTTGGTCTAAAGATTGTTCCCCGGCGGCATATCAATATTCAAAGGAATCACTTCCCCGCAGTCCAAAACTTCCCCAAAGAGTCCAGTCCAACCCAGTTTCCCCAGGAAAGTTGGAATTCATATCTCCCCAAGCAGTAAGCTCATCCCCAGTAGATTCTGGAAGCTTATCCCCTCGCAGAGCACGAACGCGTCGTCCGGCTTGATTTAAAGAGTTATTTCCTTAACAGGATATAACTGGGTTATCCTCAGCCAAAAGCCATGGAAAGAGCGTCGTCGACAAAGTCTTCTTACCCCGGCGAAGTCCGTCAACACTTCATACAACAAGAACCATCCTCAGCAAGTTCTCAATAATTCAAGCAAAGCATCTCTATCCCCACAGAGTACCGCTTCCCAGCATAGTCACTAGAGTATCTTTTCTCCCCGCAGACTCTTCATTTGCCAAGTTTATTCCTCAACGGAGTTATCTTCTCCTACCGGTATTCTTGCAGTTATCATCCCCAGCGGAAGCAAAATCTATTCTTCAACATCGGCCCAGGATACAACTTCCCGGCACCCGTCAAGGATTCACTTTCCTAGACGAAAACATACATAAAACTTCACATACATCATCATAGCATGCATAACGCACTGCATCATACAAGTCTCCTTTATGTGGAGAACATCATTGCTTGATCCATATCATGCATTGCATATGACTGATCCTTACCTTTCAGGAAAGATACAGTTGAAATTCTCAATCACGTCTCAAGACTTTGACCGGTTCAGTTAAATCAACCCTAAGATTTTTCTGATGCTTATCCAGTCAAAGGCCTTCTCTGGTTCAGTCAGATCGACCCTAAGATCTCCCTGATGCTTATCCAGTGGAAGATGTTTCAAGACCTAGACCGGTTCAGTTAAATCGACCCTAAGATTTTCCTGATGCTTATCCAGTCAAAGGCCTTCTCTGGTTCAGTCAGATCGACCCTAAGATCTCCCTGATGCTTATCCAGTTGAAGATGTTTCAAGACCTAGACCGGTTCAGTTAAATCGACCCTAAGATTTTCCTGATGCTTATCCAATCAAAGGCCTTCTCTGGTTCAGTCAGATCGACCCTAAGATCTCCCTGATGCTTATCCAGTTGAAGATGTTTCAAGACCTAGACCGGTTCAGTTAAATCGACCCTAAGATTTTCCTGATGCTTATCCAGTCAAAGGCCTTCTCTGGTTCAGTCAGATCGACCCTAAGATCTCCCTGATGCTTATCCAGTTGAAGATGTTTCAAGACCTAGACCGGTTCAGTTAAATCGACCCTAAGATTTTCCTGATGCTTATCCAGTCAAAGGCCTTCTCTGGTTCAGCCAGATCGACCCTAAGATCTCCCTGATGCTTATCCAGTTGAAGATATTCCAAGACCTTGTCCGGTTCAGTTAAATCGACCCTAAGATTTTCCTGATTCCTACCCAGTCAAAGGCCTCTCTGGTTCAGTCAGATCGACCCTAAGATCTCCCTGATTCTTATTCCAGTAGAAGACACCCAAGATTTTTCTCAACGAGCGTTGTTGAAGTTAAAATCTCCCAAGGTTCTCTTACCGTTCATGCTAAGGTAGTAACCATCCTTGGTTCATTCATCAGCGTTTGAAGCTCCAGACTCAGCTCCTGTAACCAGCCAGGACACATCTATACCAAGCATCTGAAACCAGCTCCTGCAACGTGTCAGGTACTCATTTGTTCTTTTGCAGGTATGCAGGTTCTCGCTAAGGAATCTCCTACGCAATCAACATCCAGATGGCATCTATAAGCCCATCATCCTATCCAGCAATCTCCAAATGGCATCTATAAGCCCATTCCCCCATCATCACTGCTACTATGTGAGCGCAAATTTCTGGGCACTTTAGTGTTCAATCATCTTCCACCCTCGGATTACGAAAGGCACGTCAGCCAATCTGCATCCTCAGGTCTAAGAAGATTGAACAGGGGCAACTGTTGTACCCCTAAATTTGCCCTCCCATATTCTTCAAGAAATTGTCAAGTCAAGGTCACAAAATTCCCCAAGGGTTGTGCAGCTCAACTGTCTCCTATACAGTCAAAACTAGGGTTTGTGTTCTGATCAAGAAAGTGAAGGTTTCAAAGGCCCAATCAAGTCTCATATGCTTACAAAGATGTTCAAGTACCATCATATCAAGTTTCAAGGCATTCAGCTCAAAACTGCACAGTCAAAACCCTAGATTGCACTACAGTCAACTGTAGGGGCAAAATGGTCATTTGACAGTAAAAAGTTCAAATTTTTGGTCAACATATCATTTTGAAGCCACAAACATCATTTGATCAATGCTTGATCATGATTCTCAAAATTTGGCTCAGAAAATCATCAAGATGCAAAAGTTACTATATTTGGACAGCTGAAAAAGTCAACTGAAATTGACCAGGGCATAACTTTCATATGGATTATTAGAAAAATTCCATCCAAAGCTCATTTTGAAGAGAAAGACATTTCCTACAACTCATATTCATATTCCAAGTCCAAGAAATTCTCTCACAAAAAGTTATCAATTTCAACATTATAGGTCATTTTCAAAAGTCAACAAAAAGGGACTTTAAGTCAAAGGCCATAACTTGAGATTGGTAAATCAAAATGACATGGGACCAAAGGAATTGGTTAAAGGACTCAAAGACCTTTCCAAAATGTCCAAGAACATGTGAAAAGCTTAAAAATTGAGCAAGTTATGCCTTGTGGAAGTTGGGAAATTTTTGGAAATTTTGAAAAGTCAACAATGGTTCAAATGACCTAAAAATGCAAATGGGCCCATTTTTCTTCCAAGTTTCTTCATGCCAAGCCTATGCACGACCATTAGGCCCAAAGGGAAGTATTTTCTCATTTTTTAATTATTTATTTGAATTTATATTAATATTAATTCATTTAAATTATTTTAATACATGAAAAATATAAAGCTTGACCTAAAAAATCTTTTTATGCACATTCTAGACTCAAGATTTCGTGCACATCTTAATTAGGCAAGTTTTGGTGTGATTTGAGCTGATTGAACAAAGAATACATGAAAAAGATTCAAAAAAAGATTTCATAAAATCAAATATGCAAAACAATGAACGCTTTGGATTTTGTCAAGTTTTGTTGACCTAATCATCTCACTACATAACCCTGATCACAAACCTAATTGCTAGAGACTCTCAGCCGCGCTCAGAAACCATATACAAAGTTGAAAAATTCTCAAAAAAGGTCAATACTGAAAACCAGTTTCTAGTTCGATTCAAGCCTCAATTCTTGTTCTATCATCATCCTGAAACATCATTGAACGATTCTCAATCATTAACATCAACCAAAACGCAAAGAAGTGGTATCTACAACCCAAACTGTGAAGCAAAATTTTTGAAATCGCATAGCATAATTCAAGCATCCTTTTGCATTTTTCTTTATGTATTCTTGCTCATAATGATGTTTCTAAGCTGACCAACATACTCAATTATGTTTTTGTGCCATATATGCGTTTTTGCCATTGTTAAATATTAGGGTTACAGGTTTTCCAGATTGGGGCTTTTACAACGAAGCAAAATTAGGATTCCAGACTATGGCCATTGGACTCAGCATACCTAGACGGAGAGATTCCAACCCTCGCGCTCAATTTATGAGCGTCGAGGGTCTATTCGCTATTTTCTGGTAGAGGGTCTTGGGCAACGTTTGCCAAACCGTTGCCATATGCTTTTATTTACAGGAACCACGAAGACAATGATAGCGTGTCACATGGGGATAGACTAATTCAAATTCTCGCGCGCTAATCCACTCATGCTTCGTTTTTCTATTATATTGTTTATTTGTTAATTATATTACAAAAGCATAAGCTGGCACGGTTGGTTGGAAACAACGCTAGTAACCCTCGTGACCTGGGTTCAAACCCCAGGTCTGAATAATTTCGCTATTATTTTTCTATACTCATTCCTATGCAGCGCTTCTGTGGAGACGTACCATGTGCCTCCCTCATCCAAGCGTCCACGCGTCCATCCCATTCAGATCAAAGGCATAGGATCCAGGAACACAATAAACACCAGTCCACGCATCATACATGATCCAGAAAAGTCAACGAACTCAAAGATAAATGGGCCAGATTGCTAGGCCTGTACCTCACCAATTGGGACTACACCCCCACCCTGGTTTGCCTTCACTATTTTTTTTACTTATTTTTTTATTCTTGCTTTAATTATTATTTTTATTTTAATTATTGTTTAATTAATTGATTGCTTTTTTTTACAAAATATAAAAACACACAAAAATCAGAAAAAAAAGACAAAAATGTAATAAATATTTTTATTTTAATTATTTTTATAGATAAATTGCATGTAAATAAATTTAGTATAATTAGGTTTTTTTTTGCAATTTTAATTCTTTTCATAAAAAATATAAAAAATGTAGAATTTAGGTTTAATTGTTAATTCTTTTTTTATTCCTTTTTTTTATCATAATATTATTATTTTATTTATTTTCATAAATTGAATTTCGCATGTAAATTAACTTAGATTTAAATTAGGTTAAAACTTAATATTTTCGCAATAAATTTAAAAAAAACATTAGAACTAGGGTTTAGCATTTTATTTTTAATTTCAATAAGTTCTTTTTCTTTTAAATCTTAAAAAACATAAAATACCAAAAACATTTAATTCTAATTAATTAATTCTTATTAACTTTAATTTCTTATGAAAGGGTCCAACGCCCATACTTTTAATTATTAATTTCGCGCATTTTACTTTGTCGCTTATTATAATTATGTACATGTCCCAAAGCCTTGTAACATTTAACTTTTCGCACTTTTATTGCTTTATTTATTTTTCAGTCAAATCGGGTCCGGTTTAATTTTGGCGATGTGGACCCGCGCCTTTGTAATAGTTGTAGGTTTATTTTCCCGCAAACTTTATAACTGTTAAATAAGCATGCAAGAATGAATGGCCCTAATTAAAATCAAGCGTAGATCACCTTAACATGACAAGACAAATAACTGAAACATGACACACAATTCGCACACACCACCCCTAGGGTACGCCTCACTGTTGCCTTGCCTTCGAAAGGTGATCGTCGAGTAGAGGACGTCTTAGTAAGTCCTCATGATCCGGGAACCTGGCATGAGGGTAGCTTCTAAGGTGTCTTCTCATTGCTCCGGTGATCACCACGTCCCTAAAACTCGAATTGACCCGAACACCTCCAACGGTGGTGCTACCTACCTCTCAATGGTGGGATGGCACTACTTTTAAGGACATTTACACAGACGAATTCCTTAGGGTAGGTAGGTTCTCAAGGATACTTGCTCTAATCTCAAAACAAACTCAAAAAGACTTTTCACACTGACACCTTTCAAAAGCTTTCAAAGCAAATTTTTCAAACACTCTGACGTACGAGTCGATCTGAAATTTTTCAAAGATACTTTTTTAAACCCACATTGAAAAGCAAGCAAACATTTTTGAAAACACATTGAGCAAGTATCTAAGAGCCCATGGATAACCATGGATAGAAAGGGTGCTAACACCTTCCCTTTCTATAATCTACCTCCCGAACCGAGAGCAATCTCTATAAGGAATTTTTCTGTGCTTTTGTCCTTTCCATTTGGAGAAAATAAAAGACGGTGGCGACTCTTGCTTCCGCGACATTTCGCGAACCAGCGTTAAACAGTCAGTTCCAGATCCACCGATCACACGCTCCATACACGAAAGTCATTCTGTTACTCATTCAGATTCAGACTTCAGATACAGTACGGATACGCTCCAGACACGGTTTCCATTCTATCACTTATTCTGATTTTCCCCAGCTCAAAGACGCTCCAGACACGAATGTTATTCTATTGCTTACTCAAATACAAAGTTTAGATACAGCACAGAGGCGCTCCAGGCACGGATGCTATTCTATTGCTCATTCAGATTCCAACTACCAGATACAGTTCAGAGACGCTCCAGACACGGATGCTATTCTATTTCTCATTGCAAGTCTCCAGATACAGTTCAGATACGTTCTAGACGCGGATACCATTCTGATACTTATTCCTATGACTTACAACTTACAATTCAACAAACATTCTTGGATGGAATCTCTAATCCCATCTCCAACAAGATTCTATCACCTCTCCAAATGGCATCTTTAAGCCCATTCCTTCAACTACATCTTGACGAGTGCAAATTTACGGGAACTCTAGTGTCCAATCATCTTTTACCTTCGAGTCACGAACGGCAGACTCGCCAATCTAACTCTTCAGGTTCAAGAAGATTGAACAGGGGCAGTTATTGTACCCCAAAATTTTCCCTCTCATTTATCAATATTTTCCTCACAAGACTTCTTGGACTCAAGACAAGATTAGGGTTTGCTCAGCTCAAGACCTCACCTTGCACTGATGACCTGAAATTAGGGTTTAAGTTTGCACAAGGATTTTTGGACCATAAATGCTTCATGTGACTTACATACACCATGTTGGACCTCTAAGATTGCTCATACCAACTTTCAAGCCTTGAATCACATTTTTGCCCAGTCAATTGGACAATTGACCTAAAAATCAACTGTATTAGGGAAAAAGTCAACCATGGCCAATTTACAGTCAAACTTCATAATTTTTTATCCACAACAACATTATAGGCTCCTATGTACCATTTGATCAAGTTTGGATCACAACTCCTCAAGAAATTTGATCAGATCATCAAATGGGCAAAATGGGCAAAATTAGGGTTTTGACTGAGAAAGGGCAATTTCTGATTTTTAACCTAGCCAATGACCAATTGGGTTCAAACATGGTTTCAAGGACTCAATGGCATCATCTTGACCTAATCACATAGTTCAAAAGATCTCAAATGCATAGGATTGACAGATGAATTTTGCAGTCAAATGATCAAAAGTCAATTGTACACTGAAAAGTCAAACTTTGACTTTTTGGTCAAAATCAAGTGCCAAGGGTCATAATTCATCAAGATATGTCAAAATATGAAACTTTTTGATCAAGAAAATCAATTTTGCAAATTAGGGTTTTAATTTGAAAAATTTTCATAACTTAGAAAATTTCTAAGTATGGAAATTTTCTTATTTTTTCCCAACTTTCCACAACTTTTTCACCATGATGCAATTGGTTTCAAAGAAAACTTCCAACATTAAAGTTATAGACCTCTATTAAATCTACAACTTTGATTCACAAAGTTTTCCCAAAAGATTCTTGGATCTCAAGATATGAATTTATGAATAGGGGTCCATAAACTTTTTAACTTAGTGAAAATTTGCCCTAATTTAGGCAGATTTTTTACCTAACTTCATGGGCATTTTTCACCTAGTTCCAAGAGGTATCTCAAAATTCACTTCAAAGATGGATTGTATAACATGTTGCAAGCTTTCCAAAATGTCCAAGAACTCTCCAAGATCATTTGTGGTTATGGAGAATCAAAGAAGAGAAAATGACAATTTGTCACTTTTGTTCAAGCCATGTTTACAATGCTTCAAGTTGCAAATCAGATCCTAGCATGCTTGTACCTTGTATTACAGGTCTTAAATCCTTCTACACTCCATAATTAAATGCTAACTCAATGGATAATGGCTTTATTTTGACCTTTGGAGCATTGTACAAGAAACAATTCCATAAATGGCCAAAACTGTACATTGCCATTTTCATAAAGCTAGCTTTTGCAACTTTATCAGCCTTGAGCCTTGGACTTGTTCCTTGGATGCAGGCATTTTCCACAGATAACAAGCAACTTGTACCAACTCTTGCAGCTCACAAGCTAGCCTGTACAGGCCTTTGGCATAGTCACTTCAACCTTTCTTCAAAAAACAAGAAAAGTGGCCAAAAGGTAGAGAACTTGTACATTTGATAAAGGGTGAACTTGGCTTCATTCTAAACAACTTCACAAACTTATCTCAAGCAAATACACAACATTCAAAACTCTCCCAAATAGAAAAAACACAAATTTCTGCCCAAACAGGGCAGCTTCTGCAAAACACTTGCCAACTTAAAATTTGCTCGTGTGTTTTGCCTTGTAATACTTCAAACATCCTCCATACATCCTACATAAACCATCCAAGCCTTTGCACTGCAAGTGTAACCCCTATTTCAGACATCACCATTTTCATTTTGGAAGGTTGCAGGTTGACTCGTGCAGGGAGTTTCAAGCATCCACAAGGCCAGCTAAGCATTGGAATAGCTTGAGGGAACTTCAAGGAAGCTCACACAATCCTCAGGCCTCACTCAAAGTCCCAACATTGCCATATCTAAACTCAGCTGAACAAGGTATTTTTCAAAACTCTATCTCTCTATTTAGGAATCCTTAAGCTTTGATTTGTGAAGCAAAAATGTAGTCCTTAACTTGTTGAAGTTGTACATATGCATAGTTGTCATTTATATTAACTGAGTAGTGATAATTTGAAGCTTAAAGTTCATGAAAAAATTAGATCAGAAATTGGGGCTACTGAAATTCTCTCTGTCCTTTAAGAGTTAGGTCACAAAATAGATATGGTTGGAATCGTGATCAAAAATGCTATATGTTTCATGTTGTAAGTTTTTGCTTTTGTGCAAGTATGTGAGTGTTTGCAGATTTGAAAAAACGCGCGCAGAAGGGGAAGCTGGAGGACAGGGATGATTGTCTTGGGCCTGGCACGCCTTGGGCCTGTTTGTTCTACTTTCTACACTCGTAGTTTACTATTTGCACCCCCTGCTTCATATTTTCTTATTTTTGCATATTTTCTCATATTTTTTATGTTTATTGACTTTATTATTTTTTTCTGAACATTTAAAAATCCCAAAAATATTTTCTTAATTTTTTGCATTTTATTTTATTTTTTTATCTTATTTTTTACATAAAATATTGATTATTCAAATAAATAGAACTTTATTTTCTTAATTAAGTTGTAAATAATTTAAAAATATCATACATTTTTATTTTTATCATTCATACACATAAAATATCATTTTTAATACATATTTTAATTTTTAATAATTATTAATAATATTATTTATTATTTCTTGTATAAAAATAGACAAAACAAAATAAATATAGAATATATTTTTCTTTTAAATCAAAAATTAGGGTTTCCCCTTTAAAAAATAATAATATTATTTTTCTTATTTTTAGGACTTAAATAATATTAATTTTCTCATATATAAAATAAATACAAAAACATTTTGCATCCATACATTTTATTGCATATTTAAATAATTGTTTTGTTTATTTATTGTACAATAATTCAATTGGGTTGTAATAATTTTTATGATTTTATTTTGTGCAAATATCCCCATTCAAAAAACTTGTATCCCCCCTCCCGTAATAATTGTTGTAATAGCTTAGATTTATTTTACCCAATTTATTGCATTATATACATGTTTAGTAAAATTAGGGTTTGTATGATAAAGAAAAAAATCAAACAAATAGCATGACCTAATGCAAGACAAAAATGCATGTAAAATGACACACATTGCACATAAACACCCCTAGGGTTTCACCCAATTGGTTGCCTTAAAAGAAAAAGGCCATGGTATGCATGCAAAGTATCTTGGCAAAACAAAACAAAACAAAAGATCATAGTCCCTCGATGACGCTATCAAAAGGTTGCCTAAACAAATGATCTTAGTCCCTCAAAATGCTAAAGATACTTGGAAACATTGCTATCATGGTCATACGATGACCCATGCCTGTCCCGTTTAACATCCAAAGATAGGGTTGTTTATCAAAGCAATGGTAAATCAACAATGTCAAAGGAGTAAAAATGTATAAGAAAGACTTTTGAGTAGGTAGATAAGCTTCTAGTTACTTGATCAATTTGCAAACAATCTTTGCTATTTTCAAAAACAAACACACACACATTTCAAAACATTTCCCAACAACTTTCAAAATATTGAAACATTTTTCAAAAGACAAACATCTTTGTATACATTCTTACAAACAAGAATCATTACAAAGATTGCCTAAACGATGGCCTCTTTTCAAAATACTTTCAAAACCACACAAAGCACCATTTCAAACAATTGCAAAAGCAAAGCAAGTGATCTAAACAAGTAACTAAGAGCCCATGGAAAACCATGGATGAAAAGGGTGCTAATACCTTCCCTTTTCATAATCTACCCCCCGAACTCAAAAACAATCTCAAAGGTCTTTCCTGTGCTTTTTTACCTTTCCTTTTGGATAAAATAAAATTCGGTGGCGACTCTTGCTAAACCGCAAAATTTTACGAACACAAACGCAAAACTTCAAGTCAGTTCTCCCATCGCATCACAGACCCAATCAAGTATATCTTCGAAAAGCCTGCCTTGTCCAGAAGAATAGCAAGATGGCAGATGATCTTAACTGAGTATGACATCCAATACACAACCCAAAAAGCAATCAAGGGGAGTGTGTTGGCAAATCATTTGGCTCATCAGGCCGTGGATGATTACCAGTCTATGAACTTCGAGTTTCCGGATGAGAACATCATATTGGTGACTGACTATGAAAAACCTGGACTGGATGAAGGACCTGAGGAAGGATCCCGATGGTCTATGTTTTTTGATGGGGCTTCAAACGCGTTGGGTAATGGAATTGGCACCATGATCGTATCTCCTGAAGGTTGTCATACTCATTTCATCGCCCGATTATGTTTTAACTGCACCAACAACATGGCGGAGTATGAAGCGTGCATTATGGGCCTTCGAGCTGCTATTGACCTAAGGATTAAGTTCTTGAGTGTGTTCGGAGATTCCGCTCTCGTGATCATTCAGATTAAAGGCGAGTGGGATAAGAAGCACCCAAATCTTATTCCTTACCAAGAGTATGTATTGACGTTGCTTCCGCACTTTGAGGAGATAACCTTTTAACACTTCCCAAGAGAGGAGAATCAGTTAGCGGACGCGCTAGCTACCATGTCTTCTATGTTCAAGGTCAGGTGGGACAATAAGGCTCCCCAAATTACCATTGAAAGGTTGGACAAACCCGCACATTACTGTGACATTGAGACTGAAGAGGTAGCAGATAAACCATGGTTTCATGAGGTAAAGAGGGATCTTGAGGCTCAAGGGTACCCCGAGGGTGCATCCGTTAATGATAAGAAGTTTCTGAGAAGGTTCGCGGCGAAGTTCTTCATCAGTAATGGTATCCTTTACAAACGTAACCATGATTCGACCTTACTGCAATGTGTGGATAAGAACGAGGTGGAAAAGATCATGGCAGAGTTATATGAAGGTACTTTCGGAACTCATTCCAGTGGACACACCATGGCAAAGAAGATCCTACGGGCAGGATATTATTGGTCTACCATGGAAGCCGATTGTTATCAGCATTCTCGGACCTGTCATAAGTGCCAAGTCTATGCTGATAAGGTGCACATACCTCCAGTTCCTCTGAACATTTTGACAGCTCCTTGGCCTTTTGCAATGTGGGGCATTGATATGATTGGTGAGATCAGACCTATTGCGTCCAACGGGCATCATTTCATCCTGGTAGCAATTGATTACTTTACAAAGTGGGTTAAGGCAGCTTCCTTTGCTACAGTGATCAAGAACGTCATGGCACGGTTTATTCGGCACAATCTGATATATCGATATGGTGTACCCGAGAGGATCATTACGGACAATGGTACAAATCTCAACAATACGATGATTACTGAGCTCTGCAAACAGTTTAAGATACAGCATCACAACTCTTCTCCTTACCAGCCGAAGATGAATGGGGTTGTTGAAGCGGCTAATAAGAACATCAAGAAGATTGTGCAGAAGATGACGGTGACATACAAAGATTGGCACGAGATGTTACCATTTTCCCTTCATGAGTACCGAACCTCAGCGCGAACTTCAACAGGGGCAACACCCTACTCTTTGGTGTATGGCATGGATGCAGTCTTACCCATTGAGATCCAGATACCCTCTCTTCGGATTATGAAGGATGCAGGTTTGAGCGAGGATGACTAGATCCAGACCCGGCTTGATCAGCTGAACTTAATCGACGAGAAGAGACTTACTGCTATTTGTCATGGTCAGACATATCAAAAGCGAATGATCAAGGCATTTAACAAGAAAGTTAGACGACAAGAGTATCAATTTGGAGATCTGGTGATCAAACGCATCATACTCCCACAAGGTGATCCCAGGGGCAAATGGACCCCTACGTACGAAGGGCCATTTGTGGTTAAGAACATTTTCTCAGGAGGAGCTATGATTCTAACCACCATGGATGGTGACGACCTTCCTCACCCCGTCAATGCAGACATAGTGAAAAAATGCTACGCATAATCAAAGACCCGCTAGGTTGACTGGCCTAGGCACAAATAAGGGCTTCCCGGCGAACCAAAAGGGTTCGGGCAAAAATAAGGGATGAAAATGAAAAGATTGTACACCCGGCAAGTCGAAAACCTAAGAAGGTGGCATGGGCAAAAAAGGGTATACCGGTGGACTGAAAACCCGAAAGGGCGGTCCAGGCAAAAATTAGGGATTAAAGCGTAACACTATGTCTCATTGGATCATCTTGCAACCAGACTTCGGTATCGACTATCAAGCTCGGACGGCACTAGTCAATCTGATCTACCTTCAACCAAGTAGCAAAGTGATGAGACGCTCGAAGATATAAAGGCAATAGCAGAGTTGGAACCCAGTGGGATTGTTCACATAGCTGTTTTTTTCTTTCTTTTACACAAATTGTATATTTTCTATCATTCGGCGACGTTCTCTTACTAGGACGTCAGCCTCTTGTACAAAAACGCTTATTTACAGGCCGACTTCAAAATCAATACAATTCATTTTCATAAAGAAATTTCAAGTTGTTTTTCCTTTTTCTGTTTTGTTTTGCAAGAGCGTCCAATGTTCATTTTTTATATATGCATTTGACAATAATTGTTGCTCATAAATATTTACATGCGAAACAAAAGACGATTACTCGTAATATCAGGAACAGGGGCAAACAAGAAATTTCCAAGCTTTACAATTTCTCTGTCCACCAGGTATAGGGATAGACCTAGTTGGAGAAAACGATTGAAGGTACATTCACTCCCCGCAGAGTAAGAAAAGACAGTGATGTTAGCGGTCCCGAACAGGACACCACTCTCCCCAGCTGAGGCTCGCAACCGCGAATGAGTCGGTAAGATTCTCCTCAAGCAGAGTTTATCTATCACCAGTACTAGAAGATTATCCCCAGCGGAGTTCATTTCTTTCACAAACAGAAACTTTATCCTCGACAGAGTTCATCATCGCCAGCAACGGTAATTCATCCCCAGCCGAGGTTATTCCTCCAAATCGATAGATCCTCTTGCAGAGCATCTTCTCCCTACAAAATCATTTTCTTGTCTGTTTATTCTCTAGCAGTATTATTCTCACAATCATCTTCATTCACTATCCCCAGCGAGAATGAATAATTCAACCTTTCTCTCCAGCAACAATTCGGGATTTATTTTCCCTACCTAGAAAACATTTGCATATCCATACATCATGACATATGCATAAGCATCATACAATACAATCTCATTTATGTAGAGAACATCATTGCTTGATACATATCATGCATTACATACGATTAACCCTTTACCTTTCATGAAGATATAATCAAATTCTCACAAAGTTCAAGCTATGAAGCCCGAGTACGATCGGATAGTATTTTGATTTCTAAGCATGTTGTGAAGCCCGAAGAACGATCGGATAACAGTATCAAACACCGTGAAGCCTGGATTTGACCAGATAGTGGTTTATCTCTAAGCTATGAAGCCTGGATTCAACCGGATAATAGTTTAATCCCCAGCGAGCCGTGAAGCCCGGATTACGACCGGATAACAGCTCAGCAAGTTACTGTGAAGCTTGGATTACGACCAGATAGCAGTGCGAGACACCATGAAGCCTGGATTCGACCAGATAGTGGTATATCATAAGCACAAGCCGTGAATCCAGGATTACAACCGGATAACAGCTTAGCAAGTTATTGTGAAGCCTGGATTACAACCAGATAGCAATACAAGTTTATGTAAAGCCTGGATTACGACCAGATAGCAGCCAAAGACACCGCAAAGCCTGGATTACGACCAGATAGTGGTATATCTTTAATACAAGTTATGAATCCCAGATTACGACCGGATAGTATCTTTATTTTCTCCAAACACCATGAAGCCTGGATTCGACCAGATAGTGGTATGAGACATCGTGAAGCCTGGATTACGACCAGATAGCGGTAAAAAGCACTGAAGCCTGGATTACGACCAGATAACAGTGAGGGATGCTGTGAAGCTTAGATTACGACCAAATAGCAATTTACTCGGCCAATTACTATGAAGCCCGGATTCGACCGGATATTAGTAGGCCCAAAAGTCAAATGGAAAGCCCGGATGTGACCGGATAACCACTTGATTCCTTTTAAATCCTAGATTACGACCAGATAAGAAGTAAGGTATTGTGAAGCATGGATTACGACCGGATAGCAATACCAAACATCATGAAGCCTGGATTCTACCAGATAATGGTATAAAGCATCGTGAAGCCTGGATTACGACCAGATAATGATAAAAGGACTGAAGCATTGATTACGACCATATAACAGTACAAGACACTATGAAGCTTGGATTTTGACCAAATAGCAGTTTACCTGGACAGTTACTAAGAAGCCCGGAGTCGATCGGATATTAGTGTGCCCTAAATTCAAGTTGAAGCCCGGATGCGACCGGATAACAACTTAATTCTTTCTGAAGCCTGGATTACGACCATATAAGAATCGAGAAATTACGAAGCCTGGATTACGACTGGATAGCAAGTTTAATCTCATCTCCCCCGGTAAGTCACTGTAAAGTCTGGATTACGACCAGATAGCAGTCGGTCTTATCACAATGAAGCCTGGATCACGACCAGATAGTAGTTCATTTTCACCTCTTCGACGAAGAGACGATTCCTCAGTAGAATAACAGACGACCGAAGTTCCTAAAATTCAACTTTTCTCAAAACAGTGATGATTCCCCTGTAGAATAACGGACGACCGAAGCTCCTAAAATTCTATTTCTTCCAAGCAGAGATCAACACTCCCCAACGTAGTCTTCCACAACAACAGGTATACAGACTCTCGCTAAGGAATCTCTTATGCAATCGACACTCCTTCGGATGGCATCTTTAATCCCATCTTTCGTCAACAATTTCCAAATGGCATCTGTAAGCCCATTCACGACATTGCAAGACAGATACCACTTCATGCGAGTGCAAATTTCTAGGCACTCTAGTGTTCAATCATCTTCCACCTTCGGATCACGAAAGGCACGCAAGCCAATCTACATACTCAGGTTTAAGAAGATTGAACAGGGGCAGATATTGTACCCCCAAATCTTCCCTCCCATATTTCTCAAAACATTTCAAGAAATATCCTCAAGTTGCTCAAGGAAGTCCAAGGGTTGACCAGACAAGCTCTCTCCTAAGGCAGTCTACTCCAAATTAGGGTTTCATATTGCATCAAGATACTTGAATCCAAGGGATCCCAAAGGCTCACCATTGTCCTAATATGTTCTCAAGATCATCCATGTCAAGTTTCAAGCCTTGCACAGGAAGTTTGCTCAGTCAATTTCTCAAAGGCCTGAAAATCGACTGTGTTAGGGCAAAAGTCAATTGTGGCCTACATACAGTCAAACTTCAACATTTTTGGTCAACATCCTCATTTTGAAGTATACTTCATCATTTTATCAAGGGTTGATCATTATTCCTCAAGGATTGCTTACAATTCATCAAAACCCAAAAGTTGCTAAATTAGGGTTTTGTAGGAAAAGTCAACTCAACTTTGACCAAGCATAACTTTCTCATACTTTATGAGAAATGACCCATCCAAAGCTCATTTTTAAGAGGATGCAATGCCATACAATCCATCTTCATCTCCCAAGTTCAAAATATTCACTCACAAGAAGTTATGAATTTGGACATTATAGGTCACTTTGAAAAGTCAACAAAAACACCTTTTTTTGTCAAAGCTTCATACATGAACATGGAATACCAAATTGAGATGAGACAAAAAGGGTTGCTTAGAGGACGTCTCAATATTTCTATAAATTCCAAGAACACCTTCAAAGAGTCAAAATTGAGGAAGTTATGCATTGGTGAAGTTGACCCTTTTTGCAAAATTGTCAAAAGTCAACTATGCCTCAAATTGTAATTTTTGCCAAATGGGCCTAACTTTTTGCACTTGTTTTGAGTTGGTAGCATGGTCCACGAGCCCTAGATCTTTCCAATTATTATTATCTTATTTTTATTATTTATTATGATTTTTATTTGAATTAAATCAATTTAAATCAAAACAAATCATGGAAAAATCCAAAACATTGAAATCTCAAGATATTGTGCATGTTTTAGGTCCTATATCCAGTTGACAAGTGATTGAATTCGTGCAAGGCCTTTGTGTGCACAAAAATATATAGTTTGACCTATTTTTAGAAAGATTTTCAAGTAAATCAAATCCAAATAAAAAGCTATAATGGAGAAAGATTGAGATCATGTTTGCAACCCTAATCCAATCCTCAATACATAAGGAACATTTGCAGACAAAAATCAGAAGGCTTGAGAGGCGCACAAAGTCAAAACAAACTTGAAAAAATAAAAGAAAAGTGGTGATTCGATTTTGCACTTCCAGGCATTTTCAAGACCCTCTAACCATCCCATTCGCTTCCTGGGATCACAAGCAAACGATACCAATCAAGAACAAGCCTTTTTCAGCGCTAAAAACCACTGTAAGTCAGTCACGACCTTGGATTTTTTTTGAAATCGAATTGCACGATTTTGGCATTTATAGCATGAAATACTTACATATTCTTATTCCTTGAAGCATTTGCAAGTTGTTCATAATATCCAATTGCATTTTTTTTACTCTGTAAAGATTTTCCATTGTTAGGTTTTTTGCTTTTGTTTTAGGGTTTTTGTGTGCAGGAAAAATTAGCCCCCATGAAGGGTATCATGATGTTCAGAATGCCAAGACGGTTTGATTCATGGCCTTAGAAGTCACTTATCATGTTCAGGGAAAGTTTTGAAACTAGCACAGGTTATAGCTATGGACATATGTCCGTAGGTAAAAGTTTTTAACTTTTACCAACGGAGCGAGGTTGGGGATGACCTACGTGGCACCACCTTACTGGGCCATTTGAATTCTGGCGCTTTGTTTTTCCACTAAATCCCATTATTATATGTTATCAATTGTTTTTATTTTATATACAAGAAACAAAGCCAGCGCAATTGGTAACAAGGTGAATGGAAAATGCTTTGGGGCCTGGGTTCGAATCCCAGGTCCCCCATTATTTCATATTCTTTTTCTTTCAGTAATCAGGCGTGAGTATAGGTGGGATGACCACCATGGTCCATCAAAATCCAACCATTCAGGTGTCTAGATGGCCAAATCTAATGGCCATCATATGAAGGACCATCATAGGCTTCAGTCAACGCATAGTTGGGAATCTGGAAAGTCAACGTGGATCAAGTTCTCTTGGGCCCAGAATCTGTTAGAACATAGTTTGATTCTACAACCCTCAATTAGAGTTTTGATGATAACAAAATACAAGAATAAATAAATTGTAAGATTTATATATAAGACATATATGCTACTTAAAATTATGGTTTGTGTTTATAGAAGTTCTGATGGAATCAGCATCAGAAGATCAATAACATGTGCTACACGCTGAAACCACCAGATCATACGATGAAGCTTGATGAACAGAATATGCGTATAAAATACTCTGACTCTGATCAAGATCCTTACCAAGTCATCAGCACTCAGAAGCGTCAGCATCAGTTAAAGGAAAAGAACACTCTGATTATCATCAAGAACACTCTGAAGCGTTACTAAGCATTCAAGACAGATTAATTACCAACGGCTTTATTCAAGACAAGATCTTCTCAAAAAGGAAAGAACGTTATTAACATTGAAAGTGCTTTATGGACAACAACGTATCTTTTCCTTGGCTATTTAAACAAGTCTGTGTGAGAAAAGAAAAGGTTAATAATCAACACGCACGCACTCATACAATTTGCTAAGCTTTCCAACCACGCTCATTCAAACGCATTAGCAATCCAGTTTCATTCTAAGCTTAAATTTGTGTATTATCATAGTTGTGGTATACTGTTTTATTAGAAAACATCAAACACATTATTGTTCAATTATTTGTAAAGAGATTTCCTTGAGATAAACCGGTTTGTGGTTATACTCAAGAAGGCTTTAACAGTTGTTAAAGTAGTTGTGTAATCCTATTGAATATAGTGGATTAAGACCTCGTTGGAGAGAGGCGAAATCACCTTGACGGGTGGACTGGAGTAGTTTGAGATCAAACGAACCAGGATAAAAATACAGTGTTGTTTAAGCTTTTGATTCAAGTTTTACAATTCAACCCCCCTTCTTGTGTTTTTCACATCTTCAATTGGCATCAGAGCGCCTGGTTCTGAGCTTATAACACTTAACTGTGTCAGTACAAGATCCAGCGTCAGAAAAACACAATGGCAGGACCACATCAAAACATCAGCAATGACAACAATGAAGAAAGAGACAGATTCAGTGGCAAACCTCCAGTCTTTGATGGAGAGAACTTTGACTACTGGAAAGATAGAATTGAAAGTTTCTTTCTGGCTCATGATGCTGATCTGTGGGACATGGTGACTGATGGATACACGCACCCAGTGGATGGAAGTGGTCAGAAGAGTGACAGGAAAGCAATGTCTGATCAGCAAAAGCGTGATTTCAGAAATCATCACAAGGCCAGAACAATTCTTCTCAGCGCCATCTCTTATTCAGAATATGAAAAGATATCAAACAGAGACACTGCAAAGAATACGTTTGACTCTCTGAGAATGACGCATGAAGGCAACATTCAAGTCAAAGAAACCAAAGCCCTTGCACTCATTCAGAAGTATGAGGCATTCAAGATGGAAGAGAGTGAATCAATAGAAACTATGTTCTCAAGATTTCAAATTCTGGTTGTTGGTCTCAAAGTTCTTGACAAAGGGTATTCTACTGTTGATCACGTTAAGAAGATCATCAGAAGCTTGCCAAAACAATGGAGGCCAATGGTCACAGCGCTTAAGCTAGCCAAGGATCTCAACAAAATCTCTCTGGAGGAACTTGTCAGCTCCCTCAGAAGTCACGAGATAGAGCTAGAAGCAGATGAACCTCAAAAGCAAGGTAAGCCATTAGCTTTAAAATCTAACAGAAAATCTGACTCCAAAGTTTTGCAGGCTGTAGAAGACACCTCTGATAGGTCTTCATCAGAAGAAGATGAACTATCTCTCCTCTCCAGAAGGGTGAACCAATTATGGAAGCAGAGGCAAAGGAAGTTCAGGAATCCCAGAAGACCAGAGAATCAAAATGAATCTTTCTCCAGATACAGAAGGTCAGAATCCTCCTCTGGACACAGAAGATCTGAAGGTTCTTCAGGAAACAGAAAGCCAAACAACAAAGACATCATCTGCTATGAATGTAATGAGCAAGGGCACTACAAAAGTGATTGCCCAAAGCTTCAGAAGGAAAATCCCAAAAAGAAGTTTGGCAAGGAAAAGAAGAAAAGTCTCATGGCTACATGGGATGATTCTGACACATTTGAAGCTGACTCTGACTCAGATGATGAAAGAGCAAACATAGCTCTCATGGCAAACATAACAGAAGACAGTGAAGCTTCTGAGTCAGACTCTGAATCAGATACAGAAGAGGTATTCCCTGACTTTGCTATAAACTTTACTAAGGCTGAACTAGCTGAAAGCCTTAATGAAATTCTGGAAAGATATCAGCAGATCAGAGTCAAATTCAGAAACCTGAAAAGGAATCTTGCTTCTGACTCTGATAAGACTGAGAGTCTCAAATTGGAGAATTCTGAGTTAAAAGATAAAATTTCAAAATTAGAAAATCTATTGCAAAACTCTCAGAAGGAAACAATCCCTGAAACTCCCAACAGTGCTGATGAGATCATCAAGGAGTATGATCACAGCTTTCATAAGTTTCTAGCTAAAAACATAGATAGAAGCAAAATGGCTTCAATGATCTATGGAGTTAGCAGAAATGGCAGAAAAGGGATAGGATATCAAGGTAAGGTACCTACACCAAAGAATGCCATGAATTTAGTTATAAAATGCACTTCACTTGATTCACACTTTATATATGGGCACACACATGACATCAAATATACAAGTAGTAATTATTCTGTTAAACCAAAATTCAACCAGAGTTTTGGTAAAACTAACAAATCAGGACCCAAGAAAATATGGGTACCTAAGGATAAAATAATACATGTGGCAGATATCTTTAGCAGCAAAGCAGAAACACCAATCATGGTACCTGGACTCTGGCTGCTCACGACACATGACGGGAAGAAGGCATATGTTCCAAAGCCTGGAACTTAAGCCTGGAGGCCACGTAGGCTTTGGAGGCAATCAGAGAGGAAAGATCATTGGCTCTGGAACAGTAGGTAATGGAAATATTCCCTCTATAAGTAATGTTTTATTAGTAGATGGATTAATGCATAATCTGTTATCCATAAGTCAATTAAGTGATAGCGGTTATGATATAATATTCAATCAAAATTCATGCAAAGCTGTTAGTCAGAAAGATGGGACTATCCTATTTAATGGAAAGAGGAGAAACAACATTTATAAAATAAAACTTTCTGAACTGAAAAGTCAGAATGTAAAGTGTCTTCTGTCTGTTAACAACGAGCAATGGATCTGGCACAGAAGATTGGGACATGTTAGTATGAGAAGAATATCTCAGATTAACAAACTCAATCTGGTCAGAGGACTTCCTAACCTGAAGTTCAATTCAGATGCTCTGTGTGAAGCATGTCAGAAAGGCAAGTTTGCAAAACCAGCTTTCAAATCCAAAAACGTTGTTTCCACCTCTAAGCCATTAGAACTTCTGCACATTGACTTATTTGGACCAGTTAAAACTGCTTCAGTCAGTGGCAAGAAGTATGGGTTAGTAATCGTAGATGACTATAGCAGATGGACATGGGTAAAGTTCTTAAGACACAAGGACGAGTCACACTTTGTGTTTGTCACCTTCTGCAACCAAGTTCAGAATGAAAAGGATCTTAGAATCGTCAAAGTCAGAAGTGATCATGGTGGAGAATTTGAAAACAAAGATTTTGAATAATTCTTTAATGACAAAGGCTCTGCATGATTTCTCTTGTCCTAGAACTCCCCGGCAAAATGGAGTTGTAGAATGAAAGAACATAACATTGCAAGAAATGGCCAGAACCATGATCAACGAGACTAACGTTGCTAAGATCTTCTGGGCAGAGGCAATAAACACAGCGTGTTACATTCAGAATAGAATCTCCATAAGACCTATTCTGGAAAAGACTCCATATGAATTGTGGAAGAACAGAAATCCAAACATTTCATATTTTCATCCATTTGGATGTACTTGTTTTATTCTGAATACAAAAAATTATTTGAACAAGTTTGACTCTAAAGCACAAAAGTGTATTATGTTAGGATACTCTGAACGCTCAAGAGGGTACAGAGTATACAATACAGAAACACAGATTGTGGAAGAATCAATCAGTGTTCGTTTTGATGATAAGCTTGACTCTCAAAAGTCAAAGCAGAATGAATTTCTTGCAGGTATGGAAGTTGAACTTACAGGTGCTAAAGACAATTCATCAGAAACTCTTAATAGAGACATCCCTCAACATCAGAAAGAGGCACTGCAAGCAATCCAGCACCTTCTGTTGATCAACTTCAGAAAAGACTATCCAGAAGCAGCATGGATCACCCAGAAGAAACAATCTTAGGAAGAAAGGAAGATCCAATCAGAACAAAATCTAGCTTCAGAAACTCTGAAGAATCCCTCATGGGACTTGTTTCTCTAATTGAACCATCAACAATTGATGAATCACTTCTGGACAATGACTGGATTCTAGCAATGCAAGAGGAGCTAAATCAATTCACAAGAAATAACGTATGGGATCTAGTTCCCAAACCAAAAGGATTCAACGTCATTGGAATAAAATGGGTGTTCAGAAACAAACTGAATGAACAAGGTGAATTCATCAGAAACAAAGCACGATTGGTAGCACAAGGTTATAGTCAGCAAGAGGGGATAGACTATACAGAAACCTTTGCTCCAGTCGCCAGGTTAGAATCTATCAGACTCTTAATCTCATTTGTTGTTAATAAAGGCATCACTCTGTATCAGATGGATGTTAAGAGTGCATTCTTAAATGGCTATATAGAAGAAGAGGTATATGTGCACCAACCCCCTGGTTTTGAAAGTTCCAAAAACCCAGAATATGTTTTCAAACTAAAGAAGTCACTCTATGGTATGAAACAAGCTCCCAGAGCTTGGTATGAAAGACTAAGTAACTTCCTGTTAGAAAAGGAATTCACCAGAGGGAAAGTGGAAACAACTCTATTATGTAAGACAGTTAAGAATGACATTTTAGTATGTCAGATTTATGCTGATGACATCATATTTGGATCTACTAAACCCTCTCTGGGAAGAAAGTTTGCTAAATGTATGCAGGCAGAATTTGAGATGAGCCTAATGGGGGAACTGAAATTCTTTCTGGGCATTCAAATTAATCAAACCCCAGAAGGAACTTACATTCATCAGAGCAAATATGTCAGAGAACTTCTGAAGAAATTTGATCTCTCAGAATGTAAGCCATCAAAGATTCCAATGCATCCCACGTGCATTCTGAAAAGAGAAGAGGTAAGTAAAAAGGTAAAACAGAAGGTCTACAGAGGTATGATTGGTTCTCTTCTATATCTGATGGCTTCAAGGCCTGACATTTTATTCAATGTATGCATTTGTGCTAGATTCCAATCATATCCTAGAGAATCTCACTTAACAGCAGTTAAGAGAATTTTCAAGCATCTGAAAGGTACTACTAATCTGGGTTTGTTTTATAGAAAATCAAGTGATTACAGCTTAGTAGGATACTGTGATGCTGATTTTGCTGGAGACAGAGTAGAGCGTAAAAGCACTTCTGGAAGCTGCCAGTTTCTGGGAGAAAATCTGATCTCTTGGTCCAGCAAAAGACAATCCACAATTGCTCTATCAACAGCAGAAGCTGAATACATAGCAGCAGCTGGATGCAGCACACAAATGCTCTGGATGAAAAGTCAACTTGAGGACTTCTAGATATTTGAGAGTAACATTCCTATCCTCTATGACAATACTTCTGCTATATGTCTCAGTAAAAATCCAATTTTGCATTCTAGGGCTAAGCATATAGAAATAAAACATCATTTTATTAGGGACTATATTCAGAAAGGGATTTTAAATTTAAAATTTATTAACACAAACCATCAATGGGCTGATATTTTTACAAAACCTCTTTCTGAAGATAGGTTCAACTTCATTCTGAAACATCTCAGCATGAAGCTCTGCCCAGAATGAAATTGTTTTGATTCTATATATTAACCTTCAGAAATTTGTTTGTTTTTCTGTGAACTACTGATCAATCTTCTTTCAGAATTTTAGAAGTGCAGATTGTATCAGAATCTATCCATGAAGATCTGAGCGCTTCATTTCAAGGATAGAAATGTGTTGTTCATTCAAGCAAACAAGTGTCATCCAGTCATCAGCTATTTTCTGAGGCTGAACACCCGTTCACGTTTCTGAAAAGGCAAAAGCGCTTATTGGATACATTGAGACACGTGTCATGGGTAACCGTTCCAAATATCTTTCTGAATCCCCTAAAATCAGCTATCATTAAATGCTAATAATTAATATTAATTTCTCTCTCTTAACGTTTATGCTTTCAAAACCTTTTTAGAAATATATTTAAACACACTTCACACCATTTACACGTTTTACCTTCACTTTCATTTTCTCTCAAACTTACTGATTTCAGCGTTCTTACTTTCTCAAGAAAAACCCTTTCAATCTTTTTCACAAAAACCTTCGTGTGAACATGGCTTCTTCCAGCATTCCTTCTTCAGGTTCCCAGAAAACTATTTCATCTGAACAATATGAAAAACCTTACAGAACGCTTCTAACACCAATCAAAAACCTAGAGGTTCTGTCAGAATTAATCGTGGATTTCAACAGTCTTCAGGAGAATGGGTTTGATCTATCTGAAGAGGTTAAAGCTTAAGGCTGGGAAAAGTATTTTGACAGACTGGTGGGTCCAACATTCCCTATTCTGGTAAAGGAATTTTGGATTCACGCTTCTTCTTCAAATCATCAAGTTACGTCTTATATTATGGGAAAGAATATTGTTATTACTGAAGACCTGATTGCAAGACTCATAGGGTACAGTGGTGGTGGTGTTCGTTGCATTGACATGGCAGAAAGGTGTGCAGATGTTGCCCTAATTGCAAGGGAAATCTTTACTCTGGGGCTTCCCTCCAGCAAGATAAGGGATTTGAAAGACAAACACAAAATTTGGGCCAAGATCATTCTGGGGTGCTTTAATCACAGGAAGCCTACCAGCTCTCCTGATTACATTAATATTGATCAGCAGTTTCTGATCTATTTCATCTCTCAGAAGGTCAAGATAAATCTAGATCATCTTCTGTTCAACCATCTCAGAACAAGTGTTAAAGAAACAAGAGAAGAGGAACGTACAAAAAGGGATTGGATACCCTTAGGAAGACTGATATCAGATATTCTAACAAAGAATAAGCTGATTGATCATCTGACAGAGGCTCAAGAAATCAGCACTCTGGAAGCTACTGTTGGCCAACAGCTGAATGCCAAAAATCTGAAGAAAATGAAGTTGATAGAGAACATCAAGAAGGAGCCCAGCGTCACTCCTTTTGCTGCAATCTCCAGCAGAAGAGTCCCTCTGGATGACTTCCCTCTGTTCTCAGAAATTGATTCTAAACCAGATATAATTCTGAGATATCTGGATGCTTGTAAAGCTGATGGTACAGCACTAAATCTGAATATTCAAGACCTTCAGCAGAAGGCTCCAGAGGTTGTTCGGAAGAAGACAAAGAAAAGAAAAGTTGCAGCAGAAGGATCATCTCAGCAGACTCCTAAGAAGAGAGGTAATCCTTCTTCTATAACTGTTTTAGATTCAACTGTTGTATCAACATCTATCCCAATACCCACTCCATCTGAAAAAACCCAACACCTCAAACTTTAGATGATTTTGACCTTGACTTTGATCCCTCTGAATCATTAACTCTCAGAAGATCTCGCTCCCAACCTCAAAATCCAAACACTTAAGCCATACCAGAACAAGAACTTGAAAAAGTTCTTTCTGATATAGACCAACACACTTCTGCTCCCATACCAGATAATCCAAATCATGAAACCCACACAGAAGCACAACCAGAAATTCCCCTCTCACCAATACCAGAAATTCCACTCTCTCCAGAACCAGAAATCTCACTACCTTCATCTCCTCAACCAGAAATTAATCCACCCTCTCCTAAACCTAAACAATCTCCACAACCTGAGATTCAAACCTCTGAGGCTCAACCCTCTGAATCCCCTGAACCAGTACCTCTGGCCATTCAGTTGCCCCTTGGTACCATTGTGAATATTCCTCAACTTCCCTCTTCACCATAATTAACTCCACCAAATTCCCCATCAAGTCCAATCATAATCCCTGACTCTCCCACTCCCTCACCAAAAGACAATTCAGATGACCATAGCAAGACTGTCATTGATTTAACAGTCCTTGAACGCCTTGCTGCAATAACCAACAAAATTGTTATCCCAAAACCAAAACATCCAGATGTTGGTTCCAGCATATTGAACTTTGAAACAAAAGTACAGAAGTGGATCACTTCTCTGAAATAAGCAAGTCTGGAACTGGTTGATCCTGCTGCATCAGACTACCTCTGGACAAAGTTCAGAAGATGGGTATGCTCTGAAACCTTTAAGTTGCAAGAACAGAGCTATGGACAAGCTCAACAGAACTTCAGCAATCTGCTGAAAGAAATTGAAGGTCCAGTTCTGAGCAAGCTGCTTAAGGAAGAAGTTCTCCCGCTGGACAATGCTCCTTGGTCTGAACATCGTCAACCATAGTCAGAAGAACAGATGATTCCAGCTGAAGACATGGGTCAAGAAGAAGATATAACAGAAAGCTCTGAGAAGCATCCTGTTTCTGAAGATCCTCAAGCTTCCTCTCTTGACAGGCAGACTCTGGAAGATCTGAAAAGATCTGATATGCTGATGAATGAAAGAATGGATAAGCAGGACACCAAAATTGATGCAATAGCGAACATGTTAACTCGGCAACAGGAAACCAGCACCCAAATCAAGAGCATGTTGGAAGCTCTGTTCACACGACTTCCTCCTCCTTCTTAGAAATTTCCTTTTTGTTTTTATAACTTGTTTATCTGTCATATTTTTACATGTTCTGAACTTATCATTGCTTCTGTTTTTAATATAAACGCATTTAAAGCTCTGATCATTTTAGCTCTGATTATTTGTGCTTTTTGATAACTGACAAAAAGGGGGAGAAAGAATGATATTTTTCAATAACGGATTACTGAGACATAAGTCTCAAACATTTTGAAATTCTGATCTATTTGAATTTTTTTCTTCTGAAAAGCTTGAACAGGTACAAAATTCTGACGAAAGATACAATAAAGTACAGTAAAGTTCTGATGCTCAAAGACTCATAGAATTAAAGGGAAGTAATCATCTCAGGGGGAGTTTTTCTCTTCTTAGCTTTGATACCTTTTATTCTTTACTTTTAATCTCTGATACCTTTTATTCCTTAATTTTAATTGAAAAAATCTGGTTTTTGTCATCATCAAAAAGGGGGAGATTGTTAGAACATAGTTTGATTCTACAACCCTCAATTAGAGTTTTGATGATAACAAAATACAAGAATAAATAAATTAGAAGATTTATATATAAGACATATATGCTACTTAAAATTATGGTTTGTGTTTACAGAAGTTCTGATGGAATCAGCATCAGAAGATCAATAACATGTGCTACACGCTGAAACCACCAGATCATAGCTGAAGCTTGATGAATAGAATTTGCGCATAAAATACTGACTCTGATCAAGATTCTTACCAAGTCATCAGCACTCAGAAGCGTCAGCATCAGTTAAAGGAAAAGAACACTCTGAAGCGTTACTAAGCATTCAAGACAGATTAATTACCAACGGCTTTATTCAAGACAAGATCTTCTCAAAAAGGAAAGAACGTTATTAACATTGAAAGTGCTTTATGGACAACAACGTATCTTTGCCTTGGCTATTTAAACAAGTCTGTGTGAGAAAAGAAAAGGTTAAAAATCAACACGCACGCACTCATACAATTTGCTAAGCTTTCCAACCACGCTCATTCAAACGCATTAGCGATCCAGTTTCATTCTAAGCTTAAATTTGTGTATTATCACAGTTGTGGTATACTGTTTTATTAGAAAACATCAAACACATTATTGTTCAATTATTTGTAAAGAGATTTCCTTGAGATAAACCGGTTTGTGGTTATACTCAAGAAGGCTTTAACAGTTGTTAAAGTAGTTGTGTAATCCTATTGAATAATGGATTAAGACCTCGTTGGAGAGAGGAGAAATCACCTTGACGGGTGGACTGGAGTAGTTTGAGATCAAACGAACCAGGATAAAAATACAGTGTTGTTTAAGCTTTTGATTCAAGTTTTACAATTCAACCCCCCTTCTTGTGTTTTTCACATCTTCAGAATCTGCTTTTGAAACCCTCCAAATTTGCTTTCTCAGGCCCAATATCTCTTTTCTCTATTCTTTTTATATTTTCTTTTTTCTTTATTTATTCATTTAAATTATTTTTATTAACACAAATTAATTTTTTTCTTTTTATCAAAAAATCACAAAAATAATATTTTCATCCAATTAGATTTAGGTTTTTTTTTATCAAAAAAATTAATTAATTTAATTAGTTTATTTAATTGTAGGGTAACTTAAATTATTTTGTAAATAAATTAAAAACAATTAGAACAATTAGGGTTTTTGTTTCTAACTTAATTCTATTTTCTTTTTCTCAAAAATAATCAAAAATACAAAAATAGGTTAAATTTAATTATTTTCTTTAATTAATTTAATTAACTAATTAATTTTGTATTTAATTTAAAAACCTCATTCTTTTTCTTAATAATTAAAAACAACAAAAATAATTGTTTCTTTCGATTAGGTTAGACGGGGTCAAAACCCTAATTCCCTTTCGTTCTCATCACGGTTTATTTATTTATTTACCATATTGATGTAATTGCTCACAAGTTGTAATAGATTAATTAGGACTTTTACTTTCGTTTATCGTTCTTTTTGACGGGTTTGTTTTTGGCTATGTAAATACCCGAAGCCTTGTAATAGCGTAGCTTATTTTCCGCACTTTAAATTCCGCAAAATATTAACTGTTAGATGTATGAATAATAAGGATGCATGACAAGAATGTATGATTAACTTTAAAACGGTTAGCTAACCCTAAATGTGAAAAGATAATAAACTTGAAATTGAATCACTCGCACATGCGCACTCCTAGGGTATACTCTCACTTTGGTTGCCTTCGGTAAACGATCATTAAGTATAGGGTATTTTAGTAGTCGCTCTCTTGTCTAAATAAAGATTAAAGTCCCGTGCAGAAAGTTATCTCGGAATGGTTGCCTCGGAATTGTCACCTCGAATAATTGATCTAAGACATTAGGGTTATTACTAAGGCGTCCTAACATTGCTTTGGTGATCGTACGTCCCTTTCGAATTGACCCTAAAAACTCCAACAACGATTCTACCTACTCATTAATAGTGGGATAGCACTGTCTAAAGGAAACAAACATAGAACAAATCTCTTTTTCGAGTAGGTAGAATCTTAAGTACTGGCTCAATCCAAACAAACTTTTCCACACTTACACTCTTTTCAAACAAAGCTTTCAAAAACACTTCGTAACACTCTTGAAGACAGAAGCAAGGGTTAAATCAAAGTCAAAAACTTTTTCAAATCAAACACACACAAGCAATTTTGAAAATGGTGAGCAAGTACCTAAGAGCCCGTGGAAAACCACGGATAGAAAGGGTGCTAATACCTTCCCTTTCTATAATCTACCCCCCCCCCCCCCCCCCCCCGTACTCAAAATCTCGAAAAAAGGAATTTTTCTGTGCTTTTTTCCTTTCCTGTTGGATAAAATAAAAGTCGGTGGCGACTCTTGCTTACCGCGACATTTTGCAAACACAAACGCAAAATGCAAACCAACATTTCAAAACCGTCTCAGTTCTGGCCACCGTATCACACTTACGTATAGTACTATGTTGTCTCCCATGATGAAATACTACTGTTATTGTAGCTGGTAAGTGAAAGTGACGTCTCTGTACTACCAACAGTCTTATTCTCAAGTCTATATAAAGAGACCTAATCAACATTTGAAGATTGACAAATTATCAACTATTATCACGCTTGAATTAAATTGTTGAAATACTATGAAACATAAAGAGAAAAGAAGAATCACTATTCATATACATCTACAAATATTCTTCTAGAGAAATTTAAAGAACACAAGAGTTGTTGCTCGTTATTGTGTTAAGATATTAGGGATTAAACACAAAGAGTTGTTGCTCTTTATTTGTGTGTTAATATTAGAGTTCTCAACAAAAAGAGTTGTTTCTCATTATTTGTATTAGATACTTTGTTCTTCATTATTGTGTTCATCTTCTTATTTAGAAGCAAACATTGTAAACACAATTGATTGTAATTCTGTTAAGAATTGATTATTGCCTCAAGTGACTAAATTATTAGTCTGAGACTTGAGAGGGCTAAGGTGTCAATTTGGACTCTTAGGCGGCTGTGGTTAGTCGCTGACAAGTAGCCCGTGCATTTGTATTTTGTTGAGATTAGTGGATTAAGTCCCCGTTGAAGACGAAATCACCTGAGGAGGATGGATAGGAGTAGCCTAATTAGAGGTGAAACTGGATAAACTAAAGTGTTATTTATAGTCTTTCTTTAGTTATATTCTTTCTAGTTAGATTGCAAAATATTTTAGAAAAGAAAAAGCTTATTAGAAAACCTAATTTAACCCCCATTTCTTGTGTTTTTCTCACCCTTCAACCTCAATAACACAAAAGACAATCGTGTTGCTCGCATCGATGATCTCTCAGCATAACACGAATAACACAGAGGCATTAAGCTCTATTAGCTCTAAATCTATATCTAGAATCTAGAAACTAATAGATAATCATCCTAGATAAAGATTCGAGCAGTATATGTCTATAGCAACCCAAATCCCGAGCATAAAGCAAAAATCAAGGATAATCACCGATAAAGATTTTTAAAGCAGAATTTATACAGCGCCAAGAGTGATAAATATGCATATGTTCAGAGTAAATATACAAACAAACCTAATAAAAAAGAGAACCACCTAGAGATAAAGAGAGGAAAACCACAAATCTCCCAGGTTGCCAGTGTCGGTCGATGAGAAATCCATCCTGAATCATCTGAATGCAAGACCCTAATGTTGTTTTCAAGCTAATCTACCAAAAAAATAAGTTTTTGGAGTTGGGAGAACAAAAACACCCCCAAAACCATAACCTAGACATGAATGAAATGAATGTTATAAAACAAAATTCAGTAGACCACGCTAAGCAGGCTTGGTACGCTAAGCACAACTTTCTAAATTAACACGTTAAGCCGCCTAAATCCCATTAAGCGGGTTATTCGCGCTTAGCGGGCTCAAGAAATCAATTCTGCCAAAACAGTAATAGTACATCGCACTAAGCGGCATCAACGCGCTAAGCAGGCTCCCTAGAGCAGAACTTCTCAAAACTACATCTTTTATTCTGAAACCGCCTATCTAGAGTCGTGTCTTCGACACCTTATTCCAAATATGCAATAAATACCTACAAAAGAAGTAAAATATATCAAATGGTACACAGACAAATCGAAAAAACATAAATATACACAAACTAAATGTATTTACAAACAAAGTGTGGTTTTTCAAACGATATTAACAAAAAACATCGATAAGTGCAACAAAACTTATATACAAAGATAGATATAATTTGCACTTATCAGGAAGCATCTACCAATATTCGTGTTTGCAGTCTAAGACCTATGATAAAACTCTGCATTTGATCCATGTTGTTCAGGTTATAATTTGGGCACATGCGTAATAACCATTAAAATCTTTCCCATGCATCATATAGAGATTTTGTATCTTGTTGCTCGAAATTCATGATTTCGGCTTTCCTTTCAATGAACTGCATAGTGATAAAGAATCTTTCAAGGAATTTATCCTCTAGCTCTGTCCACGCTCCAATAGTACCATTAGCAAGGCTTAACAGCCAATCATTTACCCTTCCAATCAATGAGAATCAAAATAACCCCAACTTTACTTGATCTTCACTGACACTCGTTGGTCTACACATGAAGGTTGTTTCATGGAAGCGAGCAAGGTTCTCCCACGGATCAAAGAGATTGTCATGTAAACTTGAAAGAACAGAAATTTTGATATCAAAGTTAGCAGGGTCCGCGGGTATGAAACCTCTAGAGATTTGCCATGTGTTGGTTCTCTTGTAGCAGTCCCCCATTGTTTAGGGTGGTGGTACATTTTCCATTATTAATTCTTTGTCTGATCCACTCTCGTACGAAACACTCAAATTCTCTACTTCTACTTCATGTGCTAGATTAGCTTTTCTAGCAGCCTTTTGATTTGCTCGTGTGGTCCTCTCGATTTCTGGATCAAGTGGTAGTAATTCTGATCCTGAACTGCGCATACACAAACAAAATACCTCAGTAGTAGTGCATAACAAAAATAAAAATCAACAACACGAAAATTAAATAAAACAAAAACTAAAAGAAAACAAAAGTGTTGCACAAGCGTTGCCTTGTTAAAATTATCAAAAGTCCCTGACAACGACGCTAAAAACTTGATGACTTCTCGGCAAGTGTACCGACAGTGTCGAAGTAATAAAAACATCTTATCCATAAGGACTTCTATTTAACAAGACAATTATCTGCAATGTTTAGAAAATTCTAAAGGGGATTTTCAAGTTTTAAGACGAAAAATAGTAAAGAGTTGTTCTGACAATAATACGAAAATGGTTAGGTTTTATATTAAATCCCTTATTTCTTTTCTGTTGATGTTCGATGTATTACATGAACGATATTGTTGCTATAATTCTACAGAAAATTAACAAAATCACTATACCAAATCCCTTGGTATATAGCTCATTAATCTATACTCAAAGTTTCCTATCTCTAGTCCACCAGCGTAAGCAAGATTAGGCGATGCAATAGTACGTTAATTCATAAACCGCTACTTAAGGTCTTCTATTTCTATTCAACCGGCATAAGTATGATAATTTCCCTAGATCTGACACATAGACTAATGTTCAGTATTCCCTATGTTCCCAAAATCAGATTAAAAGAGCGTCTCACATAAAAAATATTACGAACAAGAAGCAATTGAATATAATTATAACTCAGATTATTCATACAATAACAAATTAAACATATGTTCCGACAGTAATTAAAATAGGTTCATCGTATAAAACCTAACCTAGAGAGATTATGCTACTCATAATGAATAAATTACAATACCAAATAATAATAATAAAAGGTTTGCATAAGCTATCCCTTGAAGAACTGCCCTTTGATGGCTTCAAATGCACACCAAATATGACTTCTCGTGTTATAAGTCGTCTCATTCAGTGTAAAATTGTAGAACCCTTGAAAATGTGCCATAAACCCTTTTTTAAAAGCTGTCAGCGGGCGTCATAACACGTAAAAAAGGTGCCCCAAAAAAGGCTCATCGCGCACACGATAGGCTGCATCGTGCGCTCGATGCAACTGATTCAGACCCATCGCGTATGCGATTAGGCGAGATACTAGCGCGATAATTCTAGTGACTGACACCTATTCTCCTCTTCAATATCACGTGCTCGATGCTCCGCAATGCGCGCGTGATTATTACAATGTTGACACGCTTTTTGGTCCTTTTCAGCCAGATTTTTCCCAAATCTTTATTTCTTCATACTTTGTCAGTTTTATGTCGTTGTTGGGTTTTTCTTCATCAAATTAAGTGATATTTGGCTCGATTTTCTCTATTTCTTCGACTAAATATATGTAATGACAAAGTGTCATCATTAAGTTATTTGGTTAATAAATTTGTTGCAGAGTCTGAAGATCAAAGTTAGTAAACTTATAAAGTTGATGATAAACAATAAATCTGCCATAAGCCTTGCCAAGAACCCAATGTTGCATTAGACAAGCAAGCACATTGACACATAATTCTATTTTTTGAGGAATCAAGTCCAAAATGGAGTGCTAGAAGTTGTACACTATGGGGGCGTTTGTTTCATGGAATTAAAATTTATTCCTAGGAATTAATTACCCACGAAACTAAAGATAGGAAATGTATTCCAAAGAATTTTTTTTGAAAAGGTGTTTGGAAAACATTTTGATATTCCTAGGAAAATTATGATTTTAATTAATCTTTTAAAAAATAGTTTATAAAATTTCATTGGAATTCACATTCTCATCTTTTTTACATGGGAATAATTTCATGGAAATATGAGAAGTTATGAGAAGTTTTTTTTTTTTTGGAATCTTTATTTTCAAAAATAGTTATTTTCAATCTTGTAACAAACATGGATATACTCATTTCTTATTCATGTATTCTCAGGAATCTTGTTTCTAAACTTGAAACAAACACCCTCTATAATATTCAAAAGCAACTTGCAGATATTCTGACGAAAGTCGACAAAACTGAACACTTTATCCATTTGAGGGATGAAATTGGTGTTGTAGAGTTTAGTTAGATGAATATGAATTAAGAGATGGTATTAGAAGTAAGTCATATTTAGAAGTAGTTTGTTAGTCAAAAGCATAAGCTTTTGATATTGTTGTTCTAAAAGTTGTGCATAGCTTATGGGGTTTGGTTTGTTTTGTATTAGCAATGTCTACGTGACATAGTTTGCTTACGTGACATTTTGATTTTAGTGTATTTAAACACCTTGCTGTAACGATTTTTTCATAACGTAAATTAACAAGAGTTTTTATAATAGAGTTTCTCTCTCCAAAAATTTGTTATAATTATTTTCTCTCTCTTCTTTCATCTTTATCTTTATACTACAATAATTAATGAATTAAGTCTTTATTAAAAAAGAGAAATTACTCTAACAAGTGAATTAAATTAATTTAATTAATAATAAATTAAAATACAATTATTTATATATTTTTATCATTATTGTTCTTGTGTTTGGTTTCGCAAAAAATTGTCATATCAAAATACATTCAAACTCCCATTTGTTATGGTTTTTAAACCTGCGGAAGATCGTACCTCCTAGGAAGTGTGCGGCTGGCGACAAGAATACTTGTGGAAACTTAAAAGTATGTTGGGTTTTACTTGCTCTCTAGTGAATCAATTTGGTTAGACTATTTCTATTTAAAAGTATTGCTCTCACATTTTACAATAAAATCTAAACATGTTTATTTTTAAAGTATATATTAGAATGAAAATGTTATTTTTACACCATTTCTTACACCTAATTATTCATCTATATACTCAATATTGAAATATTATAATAATAATTATTTTTTAAAATAATAAAAAGAATGTATTTTCTTTTTTTACTTTTTATTTTAGATTGAGGGAGTAAAAAAGCAAAATTATTTAGATTGATCAATTTTATAATTTTATTAACTAATTTTTTCCTTTTCATTAATCAATTTCATAATTACAAAAAATCTATTTTATTAATCAATTTTTTACATTTTATTAACTAATTTTATTTTAATACTAAAAATTATTTTTAATATTTAAATATTTATTAACTAACTTTATTATTATATTAACTAATTTTTTATATTTCATTAATCAATTTCAATTTAATCATTATTCACATACTATTCTACTGTTCATCAATACTATTTACAGATAATGTACACATACTCTTCACATACTATTCATATTACTATTTATAAAATATATTATATAAGTATTTAAATGTAAGATTTGATTTTAAAAAAAGCAAATCTGATACTATTATATCCAAACATCCCTTCTTCTACTTCTTTTTAATTAAAAAATATCGCTTCTTGTATACACTAATTTTAAGAGGCAACTCCCATAATTAACCTCTATACGATTCCAACAAAATGCTACTAGAACTTTAAAATGTGACCATATGTGATAAACTCAAGCCCTACAATCTTATTTCTAAAATTGAAATATTCTCAGTTTTCATTTTTAATGGCAATGATTTCATTGGACCCTCCTGTCATCAGAGAGGATCCAGTCCCGTGACCATATACTCCATACGAGCTAAAATTATGGTTCCAATTCAATTGCCCAAATGAAACAACCATTGTGAAAGCCAACACCTCAAAATATTTTGTATTTTTTCACCATTTCACAAGGCACACAACCATTAAATATTATGTTTCTTAAAGAGGGGGCTCCTAGGCCTGAAGTCCAAAAGTGCTGTAACCTAATATAGTGCCAATTAACTTGTACGGCTACTCCATTGCCGTGGGGGTGGGACCTCCTCCAGTAAAGTTTGACATCAAGTTCTAACAACTTTCCATAAAATTTAATCAACAATTTTTTTAAAGTTCTTATACTAATAAAAGTTATCATCGTTAATCGTGTCTGGATTTCAGGTTTAAAGTTCTTGATTCCTTCATTAAAAGATAAAAACAGAGAATTTTTTTAATTAATAATCATGTATTAAAATAATATTTCGCAAATAACCGCGTTTCGGAAAAAAATACGCAAATAACCATGTTTCAGATGACTCTCCAAAGGAGGAGCCATCTGAAATGGCGCGTGCACCTATATTTTAAGGGGAGGCGCCATCTCACTTGGTGCATATGTGCTTAGGGCATGCCCTAAGCCAAGTGAGATGGCGCCTAGGTGTTATTTTAGGGCAAAATTTAATTATTTTTTTTGTCCGGTGCGTTGCGTGTTGGATAGAGGATCAACAAAACGGACTTTTTATTATAAAAAAATAATTACATCCAACTGTATTACATTAAAATAACAGATAAAAAAATAGATAAAAAAAACGGATAAAAAAATACAGGAAAAAAAATAGATAAATCAGTGATCCCCCGGAACCCGGTAATGACCCCCGGTTCTGCATCCCCGTCCTCGCATTTCTCGTGCTGGGTGTCGTCGCGTTTCCTGCTGCGGCAAGGTCGATGGCCCAGCGAAGTCAATGCGGTCCGGATCCATAAAATCAGTCAGATCTCCATATCTAGAAGATCCGCTTTGGTACAGCCGGTTATCCATACCCTCAAAGTTTGGTCGTGTTGGCGGTGGGTGGGGTTCCATAGTGGGTCTGTAGTATTGATCGTCTGAGTACGGTGGATAGAAAGGAAATGGATCTTGGGGTGTTTGGTATTGAGGATGTTGGGTGGTTTGGTGATATTGTGGTTGATGGTAGGTTGGATCGGTTTGTTCGTAATCTTCCGACATTCCCATATCAGGGCTAAGGCTGGATGTTGAGGGGCCCATATTGGAATATGCGGAAGACTGAAATTGTGTATGGGGTATGCGGGTGTGCTGGTATTGGGATTGGTATTGTGGTTGGGTGTGAGGCATATCGGGGTATTGGTAGTGTGGTGGTGATTGTGGTTGGTTGTGTGGCATTTGAGTGTAGTTGTGTTGTGGTGGGGACTGTTGTTGGGTGTTTGTGGGTCTGTTTCTTCTTGGGGGTTGGTGGGAGGTTGATGGGTTTTGGGTTTGTTGATGGGGAAACGAGGGTTGTGCCCATTGTGTGCGTGGGTCAACCAAGTACCTTGGATGAGACACGTGCATTTCAGGGTTACTAACCGACCTGTACCAAGACAAATATTGATTCGTGTGTCGCATATTACCTTGATTAAGGAAAACCTGGAATTGCAATACATAGCGGTGACGCCTCTGTCACATCTTACACCATTCCGGAGCGAAGTCTTTCCAGTTGGTAAGACCCCACTGGACGTCGACCCTATTAAGATGCCATGGGGACAAACAAGTTGGATCACTTGGTATCTCTTGATGCATTCCGAACTGCATCTTCACACGGTCGCTGTGGTGCATCTCCACAATGTTGAACCGAATGATTGCAGTCTTCGCGGTCCAAGTTGCTGCATCCTCCGGGTTTGGATCATGGCCCAAACCCAAATATGGTCTCCAGACGAACTGCGATAAAATTTAAATCAGGTTAACGCAAAAGTAATGTATAAATAATTTAAATGAAGAAAAGTTAAAAGCTACGACGTACGTCATCCGGGCCTAAGTGATCCAACAGATTGCGGTAGAGTGCGACATTGAATCTTGGATTCTTGCCGTAATCCATACCCCTCACGCAGTACCTAAAGGAAATGAGAATCATTTTATTCTTAGCATATATTTGGGGAAGAGATGAATAGTAATAAATACTATAACTTGATGACTTACTTTGTTGTGTACGGGAAACCGAAAGTGTTGTTGTTGACGGGGTTTAAGGACTCCATCCTCCACCAACCCCGGGCTTGTAGTAAAAAAGCGCACCCATAAAATGTACATTTTTCCTTGACTGCATTTTTGCACAAGGAACTGTATAGGTGGGCTAAAACTGCAGAACCCCAACTATATTTTCTTGTTTTTTCAAAATTTCTTAGTAAATGTAAATACATAAAATTTACACTATTTCCCGTACTTTCGAGAAATAAAAAGGTACCAAATAGTATCATAAGATAAGTTCTGGCTTTTACTACCCTGTCATTCTCGGAGGAATTTTCATTTAATTCCAAACTTGCATAATGACTTTTCAGCTCAGTGAGTAGTATTCCCTGACCTCTCGCACCATCACCTTCTACCATATCCCTGCCCAACAGTTCTTCACACTGAGAGTTGGGTTGTTGAACCGACCCGTTCACGGCCTTACCGTCGACAGGGAGACCTAGTAGCATGTACACATCCTCTAGCGTGATGGTACATTCACCTATTGGTAGGTGAAATGTATGGGTCTCTGGTCTCCACCTTTCCAATATTGCAAGAATGAACTTCGAGTCAATGGTGCAGTTGGAGATCTTTATGACATGTCCAAAACCTGCGTATTCCAGATATGGTACGATAAATGGGTCGGGAGCCAGGTAGTTGTGAGAACGGATTCTGAATCTTTTTGTTTCCTGAGTTCATAATGTAACATGTGTAAGATTAAGTAAGAAGAACAACGCATTATCTGAAGTATGAAAAATGTATAACCAAAATAGAAACTTACGAATGCGGCAATGTTTTCCCTTGTGCCTCTGTGAGTATCTCCCATTGTTAGAAGAGCCATTGTTTAAAATGCTTGAGATTATGAAAGACTTAGGAAGAGATAGAGAGTATGAAAGACTTATAAAGTGTAAGAGATTATGAAAGATTTCGTAGCAGAGAGTGAGACTTGTGTGGGTGTGAGAGATGTATGATATGGTATGTATTTATAGGCAAATAAATTTCATATAGTGGTTGCTGGTGCTTGCATGCATGCGAAGTGTCACTCTTGCATACTAGGTGGCAGCCTAGGGGGTTACATATATGCATGCATGCATGTACAAAAAATCAAAGGTGTCACTCTTGTAGGCTAGGTGGCAGCCTAAGGATGTATCACGATTGGACAGTAAGGGAGGCGCCATTGGACTTGGCGAAAGAGTACAAAAATGAATGGTGTCGCCACCCCAATTGGCGAATAAGAGGTGTCCTTTGTTGCAGCCTAGGCTTAGGCTACGGGACAGCCTTTGATATTCCTTGCCTGAATGCATGTAAGCCCATTGGAGGTGATGGGAGGAGACTTACAACATACAGTATAGGTGCAGAGTAGGTGCAGGCTAGGTGGCAGCCTAGGGGGTTACATATCTTCATGCATGTATCACGATTGGACAGTAAGGGAGGCGCCATTGGACTTGGCGAAAGAGTACAAAAATGAATGGTGTCGCCACCCCAATTGGCGAATAAGAGGTGTCCTTTGTTGTAGCCTAGGCTCAGGCTACGGGACAGCCTTTGGGATTCCTTGCCTGAATGCACGTAAGCCCATTGGAGGTGATGGGAGGAGACTTACAACATACAGTATAGGTGCAGAGTAGGTGCAGGCTAGGTGGCAGCCTAGGGGGTTACATATCTTCATGCATGTATCACGATTGAACAGTAAGGGAGGCGCCATTGGACTTGGCGAAAGAGTACAAAAATGAATGGTGTCGCCACCCCAATTGGCGACTAAGAGGTGTCCTTTGTTGCAGCCTAGGCTCAGGCTACGTGACTGCCTTTGGGATTCCTTGCATGTAACATTATTGGCAGCCTTGGGGGGTTGCATCCTTACTTAATTGAAATTTTTAGCCTTACGTTTATCATAACATTGATTCACATAATCTGTCAAATCTTCCAACCTTCAAACGTTCTTACAATCAAACCTTTAAACCTGCAAACAATCAAACATATAAACTTTCGAATCACTCATATAGTTCAAACATTCCAACCTTCAAACATTACATCATTCAAACCTTCATACAATCAATAAACCTCAAACATTCCAACCTTCGAATCACTCATAAAATTCAAACATTCCAACCTTCAAACCTTAAAACAATTCTATGCAATGGCCTCTGCACCACAATTTGTCGTCAAAGCACATTTCAACGGTGAGACATACATTTGTCCCACCGCTGGGTTTTTGTTTAGAGACACAGACAACATCCGATTTCTCTTAAACGGGAAAACCAATTTCTCGTACTTCAAAAAAACATTGGAGGCCAAACTTGAACGAGGCCCGGTGTCCCAGATATTTTATCAGAATCCAGTTTTCTTTGGAAACAACCAAGTACTTTTTTATAAGGTTGAAGTTCAAGATGACGAGGATCTCCAGAATATGTTTTCCAGCCATGTCTATTCTGGGTACGACTCTATTGAGTTGTACGTTATGCTGCGAGAGCCTCAGGTGACACAAGAGGTTGATCCTTTGGAGAATGAACAAGCTGAGGTAGATGCAGTTGATGATGAAGAAGAAGATAACGAGTTAGAGTTTGATGAAATGGTGAATGATGATTCCGACGATGATGGCATCCCTAGTATTCCTGCAAACAAAATCTACACACCACCTCCGCACATGACAAACTTCAACATGGGCGGAGATGAACCTTCTACTGACTTATTTTTCAATCCGTATATGCAGTCGGATGAAAATTTAAAAGAGAAGGACAAGTTTCGTAACAGAGAGGAATGCATCAGGGCCATTAAAAAATTCCACATGCTCAACTCGGTTGATTTTAAGGTGGATCGTGTCAACCCGGAAAGGTACAAGATCAAGTGTGTCCACCCTGACTGTATGTTCAAGCTGACCGCATCATACAGATTAAGGGGTGACTGCTGGGTCATAGGTTCCATGACTACCCACACTTGTGTAAGTTCCACTCAATCACAGGACCACCGAAAACTCAACTATGATCTCATCTGTCAAGAAATCCTACCCCTGGTCAGCAACGACCCATCTTTGAAGGTGAAAACAATCATCTCCCACATCACCATGGTTTTTAACTACACTCCGTCTTACCGTAAGGCGTGGTTAGCAAAGACTAAGGCGATTGAAAGGGTGTACGGAAACTGGGAGGAGTCATACCAAGAACTTCCCCGCTACCTGAATGCACTCAAGACGTATTCTCCAGGTAGTGTTTACGTTCTGGAAACAGTGCCAGCATACGCCCAAGATGATAGTCTACTAAATGGCAACAGAATATTCAATCGCGTGTTTTGGGCATTTCAACCATGCATCACAGGGTTTGCATCATGCAAACCAATTATACAAATTGATGGGACTTGGTTGTATGGGAAGTACAAAGGCACGCTACTGATGACAGTTGCACAAGATGGCAACAACAACATTTTCCCCATTGCCTTTGCCCTTGTCGAGGAGGAGACCGGTGGTGCTTGGAGCTTTTTCCTGAAAAATCTGCGGACACACGTGGCTCCTCAACCAGATCTCTGTTTGATCTCGGACAAACATGCCTCCATTGAAAGTGCCTACAATAATCCAGCAAATGGTTGGCATGACCCTCCTTCCACGCATGTCTATTGCGTTAGGCATATCGTCCAGAATTTCTCGAGGGAGATCAAGGACAAAACATTGAGGAAAGCGGTTATGAATGCGGGATATACATTGACACAACCCACATTCAAATATTACCGCAACGAGATCCGTTTGTCTAATCCGAAATCCGGTAGGTGGATCGACAATATTTCGGTGGAAAAATGGACTAGGTCATACGACAATGGCCAAAGATGGGGGCATATGACAATGAATCTTATTGAATCAATGAATGGGGTATTCAAAGGCATACGAAACCTCCTAATCACTGCCTTGGTAAAATTTATGTATTTTAGGATGGTTGCGTTATTTGCCAAAAGAGGTGAAATGTGGAATGCGGTGTTGCAATCTGGACAACTATGGAGTGAAAGCTGCATGAAATACATTAAGGCTGAAAGTGCTAAAGCCAACACTCACATGGTTATACGGTTTGACCGACACAGCCACAACTTCATTGTGAAAGAGACAATCGACCACAATGAAGGCCTGCCAAGACAAGAATATAGGGTCATGCTACCTTCTCAATGGTGCGATTGTGGCAGGTTTCAAGCATTTCGTATGCCTTGCTCTCATGTCATTGTCGCTTGTGCTCATACCCATCAAGACGCGCTGCAACTTCTGTCAAACATTTACAAATCTGAAACGTTGCTCAACGTTTACAACAACAACTTTCCTTTGGTAGCAAAACCAGATTATTGACCTGCATACGACGGTGAAATAGTATGGCACAATGACCAAATGCGAAGGAACAAGAAGGGTCGTCCCAAAAGTAAGCGCATCACAACAGAAATGGACGATCTTGACAGGTTGGAAAGAAAGTGTGGTTTATGCCGTCAGGTCGGATACAATCGCAAAAACTGTCTGAATCGGGCGTCTGCCTCGACCACATAAATATTGTAATACATAAAATCTTTTCATAATTTTGTTGTAAACATTTGGGTTTTCCGTTAACAGATTTTGCTACAATTAATAAAACGCGTACAAGAATAATTAGCGATATTCCATCTACGAAATTACAACTGTTAACACAATTTCATCTGACCCATGCATCATCAACATTAAATCGATGTCTGTTTTGACTTCCTCCAACCACACATTAGGTCTTCATGTCGCATGTGAGGTTGTTGTTCGTTTTCGCTGGATCCTTCGAATTTTTCCCCCCTCCGCAATGTCTTCATCTAGCCATCACATCAACTCCCGCTTCAGACGCTCCATGGAGTGAATGTGCCAGAATTTCATTTTCATCACAGGTTTGGTGGCGGAGAAGATAACGTAACCATCTCTGCTAAAAATCATAGGCGGCGTCATGACGCAAATAACAGAGTACAAAATAAAAATACAGTGCGAGAAAGTGTGAGAAATTTCGGAGAAACGGACGAATTATTTATAAAACAGTATTTTGCCCTAATTTTGCCCTAGGAGCCAAGTGAGATGGCGCCTCCTCTCACTTTTAAGGAGCATGCGCCATCTCACTTGGCTAAAAGCCAAGGGAGGCGCCAAGTGAGATGGCGCCTAGGACAAAATGGTAGGTGCATGCGCCATTTCAGATGGCTCCTCCTTTGGGGAGTCATCTGAAACATGGTTATTTGTGTAATTTTTTCCGAAATCCGGTTATTTACGAAATATTATTTTAATACATGATTATTAATAAAAAAAATTAAAAAACATACCCATGATAATTAGAAAATAGTTAAACTATGGGATCACTAAAGAGAAAGGAAAAGCAAAACAACCATACTAAGAAAATCCCCTCTCTATTTTCATGTATTTCTACCTTTTTAAAATGACTATCATTTTAATAAATAAATTTTATTTTAAAATAATTATAATTTTCACTTTTTAATATAATAATAATTATTATTTTTTCAATTATTTCTTTTACTTTTTACACTATTTTTAATATATTATAGGATTAATTTTATAAATGTGTAATGTCTTATGATAACATCATTATTTTCTTTAATTTTTGTACAAAAATTTTAAACGACATTTATTTTAAAACAAAGAAAATATTATTTATTATATTTAACACTTTTGCTTTTCTTTTTCATCTCATTTTCCCATCTTTTTGTTTTGTTGTCCTAATTATAAAACTCTAACTTCCTGCGAAGCACCGAAACTTTGTTACGTGGTACTCCTCTACACAATGCTAAATCTCCAATGGTTTCGCATATAAGATCTTTGAATATGAACCGTTCGATGTCCAACACTACATCTCCAATTTCCACGTGGCATTCACTCCATTCATTTTCTCCATTCATGTCCTTCTTCAACACTCCACATATCACCTCAAACATATCCTCAGACTCTTCCCTCTCTCGGATTCTCCGAAACTCCGACCAGATTTGAACCAACGACGGCGTGTTCTCTAACTTCCACGGTGGCAAACGGCGTTTACAGTTGAGAATCTCATGAATCGTGTCAAAGATTAACTTTCTTTGAAGAGTGGAAACTTTGGAAGTGTTGTTGTTTCCCTTGAGGTACTGTTGCTGTTCCAGTATCAGAAACATGTCATTGTCTTTGTCTTTGGGCAAGTAGTTAGAAGCACGAAGTACTTCTGATACATATACGAATTCGGAATCCTCTGACTTGGTTTCGTTTGAACACAAAGCTGTACTCCAAGCATCTTCTTCTGACTCCGCTTCTACATCTGCAATTTCACCAAACTTCATTAACATCAAGCGAGATTAAGAAACGAAATTAATTAACTAAAACAAATAAATACAGATAACGACACTGCTCATTTATTTACTATAAAACATGGATTTCCAAACACCACTCCCTACGCGTAACTCCGATAATAATTTTAAAAAATATATATAAAATAAATAAATGAAACTTAATTATAAATGTAGGTGTATGTACACACATTTTTTAAAGGCATTGGTGCTACTCTACTTTAAAGTATTTTCACGGGGACACTACTATCAATCTTGAAAAGCAGAATGCCATCACTCTCCCACGTGATTCTACAAGTATTTTTCTGACGTAGTCAATGAACAAAACCAATCCAACTAACTCGGTTTCCTAAGTATCAAATGATTGGTCCACGTAATATGTAAATTTCACAACCACTACCACTACACTACAAGTGTGAAAGTAATAAAAAGTCTTGTTTCTTGTTTTGTGTATAGTAAAGAAATGACAATACACCATTCACCCAAGCAACAAAACAGTATAATTGTTGTGAAGAAATGGAAAGAACAGTTTGGTTCTTAAAAGACCTAAACACGCGTACCCTATAAATGATGTCACACCTAATATTAACTTTTTCACTCGTAAAAAAAACAATGACCTTAACACCAAGGAAGCAATGATTACGACTTATGTATGTACGAACAAAACAAAACTACTGACCTTTATATTCAATGCATTTTTTCATTATTGGAGATGGTGAACTAGACGAGCCGTCTTTGTAAAACGACGAGTCGAGAACCGATACGGGACTCGGTTGTTGTGACTCAGTTATTTCCGCTATACTGTTGAGTAATTTATCACACCTCTGCAGTAGCTCTTTCCCTTCTCTGTATTGGTCCACCACCTTAATTAGCCTCTGTACCGTAATTAAATTCATCTCATTAATTAATTCAATTAATAAAATTAATTTAAAAAAATTAAATATTCAATTTAACAAACCTCGGTGTCTGTATGTGAAGAGTTACTGAAACTACTGTCGGAAACAATGGATGCTTCATCTTCTGTCATGGTTTTCTCTTCCTTTTGGTAAGTTGTACTAACTTTTCTCATCCTCGGCGACCGAATCGGCGATTGCCGGTTCGGTTCAGTCTTCGGGGATTGAACCGGAGAAACTGTTCGGCGATCAAGAGCGTCGTTCACTTTTCGCTGTGTCTCCACGCCGGTAACCTTCCTCACGCAGTTAGGACTGCGCGTGGGGGAGTTCGCGGTGTTTCTGTTTCTAACATTAGGTTGAATATGATCAGTTGGAGCCTTTGGTTTGGACCGGAAAGTGGAGGCTGGTGGTGGAGAATCATTCCCGGTTCCGGTTCGATGTATTGATTTTCCTGGCTTCATAAGAACTATAGGCGAATCGTTCTCGTTCACATTCTCATCGACGAAGTTTCTATGATTTGTTAATTTCTTAGAATGTAAAAGCCCTTTCAGCTGCAATGCTTCAAGTATTTGTTTCAGCGTCTCGAGATCTTTAGAAGGTTCATGAATCCCACGCATCTTCAACCGTTTCTCAATCTCACCTTGAACAGAGACAGAAACACTCTGTTTCGGACCAGGGAAAAAGTCTGCAGAATCATAGAAACACTTCTTTTGTTTCGTTACCTTTCCTCTGACTGATTCTGTTTTCTCAGTTAGATCTGAGTCTGTGTCGATTTGCTTTAATTGGAAATTCGTAGTGTCAAAGAAACGATACTGTTGAGAATGATATAGATCTCTGTGAACCGTTGATTCCGAAGCTGATCTTTGTAGCTTCGGGTTAGGGTTAGGGTTAGAGTTAGGGTTAGGGTTGGGATCAGAGTCTTCCAGACCCATGAGCTTTGCAACAACGCTAGTGGAACGTCGTCGTTTTTCATCATCTTTAGGATGAATTGTTCCTTTTGCATCCATTACGGCTCTGCTATCTAACGATAGTCTTGGAGCTTCTCTGGCGAGTTTCCACGAAGATCTTGTTCCTTCCTTGAAATCGAAAACCGGAAGAATCTGAAGAGTCGGTTTTTCCGGTTGAGTTGTTGTTTCTGTTTCTGGTGTTGATTCAGCTGGTGAGTTACTACCGTTTGTTTCCGGTTCCTGTAAAAAACACAAATGGTTACATTATGATTAAACATGGAGAATGAAACAGTGTGATTTGAGTTTTGAGATTGAATCTATACCGTTGGTTTTGAGGAATTGAGTCTTTTAACGGGAAATGAGTGGTGGCGATCGAAGATGTGTAGGAAACCTGCCATGCACCCCATCTGTTTTTCAAGCTTTTGATCTTTTGCTCCTGTTCCTCTTGTCATTCTCTCTTTCTCTTTGATTTGTTTCTTTCTCAAATCTCAATGGGGAGGGTTCACCATATTTTCACATTCTCATTGCTCAGTCTGGTTATTAACACTGTTGTGGTATGTGGGCACCCTTTTATTCTACACTCCCGCTTTTCTCGTCTTTAAAACGCACAACAGAACATGAACCTTGTCAAATTATAGTTTTGCCCTTCATTTTGTTTTTTCTATGATAAATATGAAAGATAAATGATACTCCTCCACGACTTCGTCCTAATTTTTAGTTTAAGAAATTTATTTAGTACTATATATGTATGAGAAATAAATATTTATAAATAGTTTTACAAAATATCCTTTAATTTTACAATAGAAGAGAGAAAATTCAAAACAATAAGAAAAAATAGTAATGATATGATAGAAAAAGAGACATTGAAGTTTTTTTGTTTGTTTTGTTTTTCACTATCGTGTATAGTCTACTTCGCAATTCTCTCTATTAAATCATGCGTTAATTTTTATTGAATCAATTAACTATTAATAGTGATATTAAAATTTATTAGATTACTTGGTTACAAATTACTTCAAATTTAATGAGATGTTTTTTTAAGTGTAACTTAATACACTATAACTGGAGAGAGGATAAAAAAAAATGATTTATACCGATGGTGATTTGATTTGAATCGGTTTTTATTTGTAGTTTGATTCGATTTTGAATAATATGTTAAAAAATCTGATTCGATCTGAATTAATTTAATGCAGTTTAATTTGAATTAGTTTTTGAATATTCAAATTATAAATAATATTTTTATTAATATTATAAAAATACTAATAAATCATATATTTGATATAATATAAAACATATAATTAATATTATAAAATGAGAATGATCGATTATGATTGAACTAAATAAAATAATAAAAATAAATAGATTAAATCAAGTTAATAAAAAGTATTAAAAAATAATTATCATCTAATAAATTCATGTAACATATCATACTAATAAAAAATAAATAAATATAAAAATATATAAATGTGTTTGATTCGGTTTGGATCAGTTTTAAAAAATCAATTTGAAATCTAATCTAAATCGTGTGATTTTTACAAAATGACATCCAAACATATCCAACAAACTTTAACTTTTTGCGATTTTTAATTTTTATAGATTAGTTTGCGATTTTTATTTGAGTTGGTTACGATTTGAACATCCATAATTCCTAATTATACATTCTTAATCTCTAGGTTTTTAGTTGATAGCTAATTTTAATTTCTTTTTGGATAATTTTATTTGTACATGTTGACTTATACTCCTTTTGTCCCAAAATATATATTGTATTTATGATTTTTTTTAAATAACTCATACTTTTTTATTTATAATAATGAGTTAAAGCTCGAAAATAACAAAGGAGTTCACACACTAATCAAATAGTGAAAATAATTCTAACGTCCGCTTCAAGCAAGTTCACTAAAAAGTCAAGAGTTCAATTATAAAGAACAGTTTCAGGTCTATCACTATGACCAACAAAAACTAACATATTCCCACATTTGTTTGCCTCTTTGAAGAAATGATAAACAATCACTTGTTCAAAAAAATTCATTAACCTTCAAATTTGATTAATAATCGCCAAACTCTCTATCATATTCTAACACTTTATATCAATAGTTTAGATCACCATAAAAGAATCCACATTTACCTTTCATTTTGTTTTTTCTATAATAAATATTAAAGATAAATAAATGATAATAATATCTCCTCCACGGCTTCATCCTAATTTAGTTTAAGAAATTTATTTAGTATGTATGAGAAATAAAGATTATAAATAATTTTACAAAATATAATTTTACAATAGAAAAGAGAAATTCAAAACTATAAGAAAAAATAGTAATGATATGACATAAACAGAGACATTAAAATTTTATTATATTTGGTTACAAATTACTTCAAACTTAATGAGATGTTTTTTTAAGTATAACTTAGATATTTCCTTTGTGTGATCGAAGAGAGTAATCCATTTAACTCGAGAGGGGAGGGGAGGATCAAATTATAGATTATTCATATTTTAGTGATATACATTTTTAATCTCTAGGTTTTGAATTGGTAGTTAATTTTAATTTTGTCTTGGACAATTTTATTTGTACATGTTAATATATATTTATTTTGTCCCAAAATAAATATTACATTTGTAAAAAAAATTAAATAATTGTTGCTTTTTTTATATAAGAATGGGGTCAAATCCCTAAAACTTTTTTTATATAAGAATGGGGTCAAATCCCTAAAACAATAGTGAAAACACCTCTAGCATCCACATCAAGCGAACTCACTAAAAAGTCAAGAGCTAATCATAAAGAACAATGTCAGGTTTAACACTAAAATCAATAGAAACTAACATATCTTTACATTTGTTTGCCTCTTTGAAGGAATGACAAATAATAACTTCTTCAAAATTTTCCATTAACCTTCAAATTTGATTGCTAATCGCCAAACTCTTCACCATACTCGAACACCTTGTATAGCTTGGACCACCATGGAATAATCCACATTTACCTCAACATTCATATAGCCTTGATATAAAGCTAACTTGATTCCTTCATACAAGCCCCATATTTTCGACATGAAGACATTACAATGGCCAGAGTAACACGACTTGCAAAAGATAAAACGTTAGTTTTCCAATTCGTGAGCCTAGCTGCAATTTGATCCATCAAGTACTGATAGTCCACTTTATTTAAAGCTTTTCCACTAAGCGGTACACTAAGATATTTTCCAAACTAACTTATCTCTTTGAAACCAGACATTTGGATCAACTTTATCTTCCCATTTTTGCCAATGTTCTTGGAGAATAGAATCCAAGACTTGCCAGCACTAACTTATTGACCTGACATGCTACAAAACTTATGTAAAGTTTGCATAACACTTTGCATTTGCTTTTCAAAAGCTTCACCAAAAAGAAGTAAATCATCAGCGAACATGAGATGAGCGATGTTAGGCCCATGTTCCCCCATTTGCATTGCATTCCACTTATGATCCATAACTTTTTGCCCGATAAGATGAGAGGATTTACCCATACACAAGACAAAGAAATAAGGGGAATGAGGTCTCTTTGTCTAATGCCTCACTATGAAAGAAATAACTTCTAGCACTGTTCCAGTTAACATTCAATTCCACACTAGTAAGTGAATGCATGATAACATTTGCCATTGAAACTGGGAGCTTTATTTCCATCAAAACATGTTAAATGAAATCTCACCTGAGTTTTTCATATGCTTTCGAAAGATCAATCTTGATAGCAAAGAACCCTCTCTTCCCCTTTTTTTCTACATGATATTCATAATCTCCTTTTATATAATGATGTTCTCATGGATGGATCTTCCAGGCACAAAACCGATTTGAAACAGAGACGATATCTTAGCAATCCAACCCTTCAATCTCTCCACTATAATCTTGCTGACAACTTTGTAAATGGTATTACAAAGAGATATTGGGAAGAACTGAGCAACAGTTTGAGGATTATTGACTTTAGGTATCATACAAATATTTGTTTGGTTAACCTCAACAATAATTCCTAGATTGCACCAGATCTTCTTAACAAAGTTGTACACACTTCTCCCAACGGTATCCCAGTATTTTTGATAGAATCTTGCTGGAAATCCATTCAGACCATGGGATTTCCAAGGCTTCATCGCAAACAAGGACTTTTTACCTCTTCATCTTCTATATTACCAGAGCCTTCAGTTGATCCTTATCCTCAATCTAATGTCTGCCATCATTTTTAAGCATATTGATCATATTCCTCCTACATCGATTAACAACTTGCATGTAGTAATACTTTATGTTTCTGTCACCGTCCATTAACCAAACAGCTCCCAGTCGTTGATACTATATAAGGTCTTACTTCTTTAATGTGACACTCAACTCCCTTTGCAACTCCTTCTCAAGCTTCTTGAGCCCGACACTATACTCATTTATCTGCCGACATTTTTGAATACCATTGAGCTTCGCCATAACATCTTTTTTCATCCACATAACATGATCAAAAGTATGCACCTTCCATTTTTAAATATCTTCTATAACATTCAGTGAGTTTGTATTAATATTGTGATCATTTTTCACTATAGGCTTTTGATAGACGAAGAAACTATTCACTACTTAACCCTACCTGATCATACAAAGACATTTCACCCTAATGGAGGCCACTCAAGGCTCCGTATTGGGTAACCTTCAACAACTACAAGAGTCTAATGATGCACTATCAGCTAGGGTTGAGCAACTTGAGCTTTAACAGAGTGATCATCATGGCAGCAGAAGTCGTCATCCTAGGTGTTCAGGGCAGGGAGGCGAGGGTACCAGTGGTCACCAGTAGTGTCTTCCAGGTTACACCTTCATCATATTTTATCGAAACATTGGGGTCAATGTTCAGTTTAAGTTTGGGAGGATATTTATTTCCTTTTCCTTTGTTTTTAGTTTTTATTGATTTTTAATTTATTTAGGTTGTTTTGTTAGTTTTCTTTCAATAAATTGAATGTACTTGACGAGTCATTTGTGTAGTGTATTCTTACTTCCCCATTTCTTGAGCCTTACCAAAAAATTTGACAAAGAAAACAACTTTTATATTTTTATTTTAAATTTGGGCTATCAGACAAGTTTGGGATAGGATATTGAAGACTTGGGAAAACTTTTGAAAAATCGATATAGTCTTAACATCATAAGCTTCTTGATTATAGGAATTGATCCTGATACCTACTATGTTATAGCCTTAATTATCATCCCAAATAAACCCTTAAGTAGTTCATTTTAGCATCCAACTCTGGCTTAAGCATGCTCTACGTAAGGAAGCCGGTGAAAATAAGTGAATGGTCCTAATTTTTTCTTCTCTGCTAATAAATTAAAAATAGGGATTGCAACTCCTGAGCTAGGTGACTCCCACACGATCACTTAACCCAAATGCTGTAAAACTTGTAAAAATAAAATAAATTACCTGTTGATAGTTAGTTCAGAGGTTTCTGGTGCTGGACTTGGTAGGGATGATTACGATATGATCCCCCACAACTACAATAGGGGAAATAAATGGGTTGCACCAATAAATGTACCAGAGCCCCATGCATATGATCAAAATCACTAACTGGTCTCCTTACTATGAGTATGTACGGATAACAGGCTTAATTTGATTGTGCCTAAATGAAAAGGGATTTAAAAAGGATGAAAAGGTTAGGCTTAGGTTTAGTAGCATGATATGGATTGGCTTGTACTGGAAATAAGCTTATGATTGCATTTGAGGAAGGTGTCACCCCGATATCATTGGTTTATTAGTTAGTAATTATCAACACATACTTGTGTGTTGTTGTTTTTCTTTTGTGCCAATAAGAGTTTTACTTGAGGACAAGCAAAGGCTTAAGTGTGGGATAATTTGATAACACTGAAACACACTGCATTTTGACTCGGATTGCACATGTTTATTAGAGTTTTATTATTATTTTCTTGTGTTATGTTTGCTTTTTGTCTTATTTTCAGGTACTTTTCCTTGCAAGAGCCCTACTTGAGGAAACTAAGCCAAAATAGCAAGAAGTCAAAACTTTTATGGAAAAACACACACGCGACGTTCAACATGGCGGCCGCCAAGGGAGGCGCCATGATGTGTAAACTGTCAACCGGTGGTCAACTGCCATGCAACCATAATCTTCTTCATGTGTTCATATGGCGGTCGCCAAGCAGGGATGACGGACGCCATCTTCCTTGAGTTCGTCCCACTCAAGAGTAGTTGGAGGGTAGCTTTATCTTTTCAAGGGATTTTTATTTTCTATAAATAGGCGTTTCTCATTTCATTTCTTCTTCATCCAACTTAGTCTGCAACACTAAGCCTAAACTCACCATTGTAAAAGCGATAATTCTTCACATCGGGGGATTATCACACCTTAGTTGTAGTTAGGTTGGAGCATTGTACTGTTAATATTGCTGCCATTTTACTTTCTAACCAAGTTTACTTTCAAGTGTACCAGTTTAAAGTCTACTTTCCAGTTGTACCAGATTAAAGTCTTTGATTTGGAGCAGATTTCTTATTCAAGTTTTTCGCATTTACATTTTACTTACCTTGCACTTGCTTTACTTTATTTATTTCCTTGCTTTGTCTTTGTTTACTTGTTTATTATCTTGCATAATTTACTTGCTTGTTAAGTTTTACAAAAACCTTTATCTTCAAAGAATTTTTTTCTTTACTGTTGTCTATATTTGGAAAAAAACCATTCATACACCTAGCACTTATTTTCAACATGATTTATTCTGCTATGTTGATTCCTGTTTTCATGTCTGGCTAAAACTTTAAAGGCTAGGATGTAAGAATCGTCGGTATGATGGTACTCCACTTGTTGTATCTGTAGGAGTGTTTTAGGGGCTATTTTAGTTTTAGTTCAAGTTTTCAACACTTAGTTTGCTCGGTAACTACAAAAGTAGAGCCAAGATATAGTAGGGTAAGATTGAAAGTTGTTTGACTGTTAAAGATAAACTTGGTTAGTTTTAACTGGTCAAAGATAGCGAAAACACTTTGTCTATTAATTAGGAGCTTTTAACACTATTAGAAAACAATTTTAAAATCATCTTCATACGCGTTTATAGGTTTAAAATCTGGTTCCTTGAGCGAAAGTCGTGGATCCCTTTTAAGTTAAATATTCCAAATCAAAATCACTTTTCAACTTAGTCAAGAGTTTAATTTCTTAAAAATAGGTTTACTACTTTAACACGACAAGCACCTTTCATAAGTGACAATGGATGGCAATAATTAAAGATTAAACTCGGTTTTAAATACGTGAAAGCGACAGTTCCTATTAAATTGATTCTTCTCAAAGTAGAAAATATTGTCCCATAAGTAGTTCTATTTAGAAACAACTGGAGTATTGTCTGACTGATGTGAATTACATTCAAGCCTACATTTTATCTGAATTTATTTTCTTCATTATTTCTTCTCATGTGCACTCAAAATACTTATTTTATTTTCCTTAGATAAACACCGTGACAATAGTAATCGATAGATTGACAATTGGTCTCTGTGGGAACGATAATCTTTTGTATTACTTTGATGTTTTTCGTATACTTGCGGATAACACCCATCACTTAGATACTACAGCTAGATAGAGATAGAGAATTTCTCCCTTCTCTGATCGTGAAAGGACTAGAGGTTATGACAATACCTGTTTGAGGTGGATGAGGGCGCGTTCACACTCCTCGGTCCACTTGAAGGTTGCCTCTTTGTGGAGAAGTTTGAAAAGGGGAAGTGCGTGATGGGCGGATTTTTCCACAAAACGTGATAATGAGGCGAGCATTCCATTCAGGATTTGAATTGATTTCTTTGAGTTTGGAGAGAATGATCGGTTTCTTCTTTATACTTGATGACCATGTCGTCTATGTAGACCTCGAGCATGTCTCTAATTTCTCCTCGGAAGACCTTTTTCGTCATTTGGTGGTATGTAGCGTCAATCTTCAGACTGAAGGGCATTACGTTGTAGTAATAGTTGCCTAACTCGGTCATGAAGGTCGTGTACTTCTTGTCCGTTTTGCCATAGGGATCTAGTTGTATCCAGAATACGTGTCCATGAATGATAGTAATTTAAAACCTACAGAGTTATCAACTAATTTATCAATGTTGGGCAGGGGGGAGGCGTCTTTGGGGAAAGCCCTATTGAGATTGGTATAGTCAATGCACATGCGTCATTTTACATTACTCTTTTTTATAATAACTACATTAGAGAGCCATGTTGTGTATTGGGCTTCGGAAATAAATTTTTCCTCTAGGAGGTCTTTGACAGCCTACTCAACAGCCTCGGTTTTCTCCGGGGACTGTCGGCGCCTACGCTTAGCAACTACCTTAATGATAGGATATATCGTTAGATGATGGTAAGATATCTCCAGGTCTAAGTCAGACATCTCTGTTGCGCTCCAGGAGAACAAGTATGCATTCTCTTTAAGGAACGCCTTTCCCCGTTGTTTGGCTAAGTTAGGGAGGTCAGCACCGATCTTGACTCCTCTGGATGGATCTTCGCCCATGGGAATGATTTCAAATTCCCCGTCTAGGATTGGGTGTGCGGGCTCCTTGCTACTTTTAGATGAGGAGGAGCTTCTTGCTTCCAGCAGGGGCTCTTTCCCGTTTCTTTTCTGCTCCCAGTGATCCTCCTTTGTGAGCCAAGTGTCGAGGTTAATTGCGTTGATATGCAGCAATGGCTAAGGCTACTCGGAACTGTTGGGTATGGCAGATCTGTTGGTTGTTCTGGGCTGCATGCTGATGGAGCTTAAGCCTTTGGCAGTAGCTTCAAAGCATCTCCTTGCTGCTTGTATGTCCCCATGAAGGGTGGCGACGAGTCCCTGCTCTGTATATTATTTTATCTTCAGGTGCACGGTGGATGGCACCGCTATTGGTTCGGCCAAGGTAGGCCTCCCAAAAATTCACTAATATAATGAAGGGCAGTCGACCACGAGGAACTGTGTTTTTATCACACTGGATGTTTCCGCTGCCCCGAATGTGACGATCAGCTCAACATATCCTCAAGGCTTGGCGACAGAGCCGTTGAATCCTTGGAGCTCGAAGCTAACATAAGGGGTCAGATGAGTCTCGTTCAACTGCAGAGTGGTGAATGAATAGGAGTACATTATGTCTATCGAGTTGCCTTGATCGAACAAGATTCTTATGACATCGAAATTGGCCATGCGCGCTATCACGAGCAAAAGAATACTGGAGTTAGGGGCTCCGTCAGGAAGCTCTTCTCTATAGAATGCAATGAGGATATAGCTCCCCCTGAATTTATCGAGGGTTGCACTCTTCTCGGAGCTAGCATCCATGAGTTGTTCTAATCTTCTCTTGAACGAGCCTACGATACACTTGTTGAAGCCCCCGTCGAATATGACCATTGCTGCTGGAAATGTCTCCCAAAGGCTACGGGTTATGAAGTATAGAGGGACTTCTTCCAGGTCGGGGAAGTAGAAATCTTCGGGCCTAGTGATACTCAAGGCGACGGGCATGAGGCTCGCATCGGGGGAAGGCTTCTCTTCTTCCACTTTCTTGGATTCCTGGGTGTCTTCGCGGGCACCCTCCTTCTTCTTATATTGTTTGAGATGCCCATCTCATATAGTATCTCAATGTATTACTACAGATGGATGCAGTCGTTTTTATTATGCCAGTGACTTTTATAAAACCGATAATACTTGTTTTTTCCTGTCCAAGGTTTGGACGGTGTTTGACGGGTAAAGCGTACCCCAACTTGCTTGAACTCCGAGTTGGCGCATTCTGTCAGAATCTGCTCGAGTGAAGCATTGGAGGGGGTGTAGTCATGGAAGCAACAAAATGACCCCCTGTAGTCTTTTGAATAACGATGTTGCGATTCTCTCGCATTGTTAGCAGACTCGTTCTCCTTATACTGAATGTACGCCTGTGCTTTAAGCATAAGGGAATCCACCATTGCAGGAGTTTCAATACCAACTACTTTGACCAAATCACTTCGAGGGAGTAAGCCTCGCTCGAGGATATACTTTTTCATTCGTCGGTCGTGGTGACCTGGAAGGCTTCCCGGTTGAACCTTTTGATGTACGCTCAGAGGGACTCATTCTTCCCATGGATGATAGCTTTGAGCGCAACTTCTGACTTAGCATGCCAGTGAGACACCGTGAAATACCTTGAGAATTATCTTCCCAAGCACTTCCAAAAGGTGGTGGACTCATCAGGGAGGCTCTTGTACCAAGCCATGTCTCTATTTCTAAGCGTTGTTGGGAATAATCGACATTTGATCGCTCCTCGACAACCCTTGTAGTCGAGCAACACATCGATGTTTTTTATGTGCTCGCCCGAATCTGCTATGCCATCGTATGTCCCCAAGTGTGGGGGTTTCACAAGATCGATAGGAAGCGGGGTCTCCATGATATCTCAGAATAACGGGCCGCGGGGCTCATCGTTGTCGCTATGATCAGGAGATGCTGGTAGGGAATCGTTGTTTCTTCGTCGTTGAGGGATGTCGTCCATGCGGGGAGAGGTGCTTCTTGGATGCTGCCTTGGCTTGGGCGACAGAGAACTGTCACGATTAAGCCTCTGGACGCTTTTGGTTTTCTTGGAGATCGGGGAGCGTCGATATCTCCAGGGAGGTTTACGACCTCGTTTCTTGAAGAAAAACACTTCTTGCCTCTCTCATACAGGAAAACGACCACACCTTGGTGGTGATGGACTGCGGGAGTCATAACCTCGGTGTCTCCGAGGAGGAGTTTGATCGCTTCTTCTCTCAGGCCCTAATCCTCTTGCTCTGTTGCAGGATTAACGCGTTGGTTTGATTGAGTGCAACGAGAAGTAGTGCCATGGCCGAATCTGGTGGCATAGGAGTTGTCTAGAAGATTGCTGGAAGTTCCTCGATAGGATTCTTGGACATCTGATCGTCTAATAACCGAAGGTTGTCGCGTTTAACATCGACCGAATCTGGGGACGTTGTTCGACCATCCCTGACATCGGGGACATCCTCGAGATGAGGACGCACTTGGCTTCCGTATGTCTTGTGGACGGGAGAGAGTACAATATTTCCGGAAAGGTGGTGGTCATCATGGTCGTCCATGACAGGAGTAGTGAAAGTATCTTTGGTATTTGATTTTGAGGGAAAGGAAGATATGGATGATGGATGCTCACATACAACACCATTGATCTTACCGGTTGATCATAACTTGAAGTGGGCCGAGATGATGATGTTTACTTGGCTAAAAATATGAGAAGAGGACGGGGTGTACCTGCAAGACACTCCAACGATTTAGTGAGAAAGAGTGCAAAGAGATACAAGTAAGAGATTAAGGTTTTTAGAATAAATATTGGGTACATAGTCCTCACAAGTGTGATAGTTTATATAATGTCTCCAACGCTTGGCCATTGGTTCCTATTTTTGGACCTATATATTAGGTTCTTCAAAAATAGATAACTTCCAGGACTTGGTCCAAACGGACAGTCATGCCCATAACTAACCGTTGCACCGAGCACAAAAGAGATTACGGGCAAAAACGTTTATGAGCGTTTCTTGGTTGTCTGCTCTACGTTCGTTGAGCAGACTGAGAGGTAACTGCCTATGTGGGCAGGAGTGTATCTCGGGCATCGTTGGCCTTGTTGTTCAAGGGGCATGGTCGATCAGGGATACCCGACAGAAGATCCAAAGTTAATGGGTCAGCATTGTTAGACCATGCAAAAAGTAGAAGTGGATTGAGTCAATTATAATCATTAGATCAGTTCAGAATATATATATATATATATATATATATATATATATATATATATATATATATATATATATATATATATATATATATATATATATATATATATATATATATATATATATATATATATATATATATATATATATATATATATATATATATATATATGTATGTAATTATGATGGTGATTATCATCTATTTTTCATTTACATTTTGATAATTTGTGTTAAATAGTTCAATATATCATTCATCGTAGGATACAAAGTTTATTATTTCCTTCTTCTCTTTTACCAAACATTACTAAAAGAAATTAAATCTATAAGACCAAACAAAACACAACGGCTAAGAACTAATATAGTAAGCCTTCATATTTTCAAAAGTAGTTTATATTATAGTTTATATATTATGTTTAGTTTTTCTTTTTTTTTGAAAAGGCCAAAATTTAATATTGATAAAATTCATTCTAGCATAAGACATGCTCAAGAATGATCACAAATTACACAATTTAAGTTACATGCTACACAAACTCTCAAAACAGGCATATATTATGCTTAGATTGATGTAGTAAGATGAAATAAAATAGAACATAATGTAGTAAATTTATGTTTTATTGTTTTAATTGATAGTAGGAGAATGAAAAAAAATTGAACACGATGAAATGTATATCAACTTATTTTATTATTTATTTTTATTTTTGGTTTAATTGTAATTTTGGTTTCTCTATTTTGTATTTTTTTTTATTTTGATTCCCCCATTTTAAAAATCACAATTTTATTTTCTCTTTTGAGTTTTCTGTTGAAAAATGAATAAAAATAGGGAATAAAATTGTAGAAAAAAGTAAAACAAGGGAACAAAAATTGCAAAGAAAATTTAAAAAAGGGACTAATATAGTGGTTTTTAAAATGAGGGGACCAAAATCGAAAAAAATAAATATAAAATAGAGGGACCAGAGTTGCAATTAAACATTTATTTTTATATAGGGTTAATAGCCCGTTCATCCTCTATTATTTGAGCGAGTTTTGATAAACCTTCTTGTAAAAAAAAAAATTAGATTCTTACCCTATCATTTGAAGATTTCCTTAATTTCTCCCATGAACAGGCCAACTCATCATAAATGCTTATGTGACACTGAATTTTTTCATTTTCCATTTAATTTATATTTCACATGTGTAAGTGATCCATGGAAATGACAATTATACCCTTAACTATCCATCTTCTTCATCTTCCCTCTCTCATTTCGTTGCTACATTGATGAATTCTAATTACAGAAAACTCAAATTCCTAAAAATCAGAAAATCCCAAATCCCTAAAAGATTAGAAAAACCTCAAATAATAACATCACCAATTTACAACCAACCAATCATAACACTACCTGTACCATTAAACCTTCATGAGCTCTCAATACACATACAAAACTACAAACAAATCCATCATCATCAGCAATATCACAAATCAGAGTCGAATATGGAACAAATTGAATTCGAAGAAAGAATGAAACTGATTTGTATAGCCCAACCTCCGATGGAACTCATCCGTCCATTCTCCTTCGACCCTCCGTCCGTCATCATTAACAACTAATACCACATAATTTCTTCTCCACACTCTTAGCGTGAAATATTAGACAACCAACTCCCACTGATGTCGTGACATTCACACTCATTTCCTCCTCTCCTCCTTCCAACAACACATCAAATATGTCGATGATTTCCTCCCTATTCTGTCGATGGCCATCTTCACCACTGACCTGCCACACAACAAGCTCCCCTGCTTTTCACCTATCTCTCTCAGACCACACTCTCTTATACTCATCACCCCACATCAACTTCAACCATCGAACAACAAACTGAAACTAAACCTCCTTGTCTCCACTAAATCTTATCAACTAGGATTTTGGGGTTTCAAAACTCGACCTAGAACATTCAGTGAGATTTTGGGTTAATTTGAGCTTGGATTCGTGATCAATGGTTAAAGTTGGGGGGGTGTTTGTGTTGAGCGTTTTTGGTTTTAGGTTTTTCCCGGTAGGATTCCACCAGACCACCAAACACTTCATCTTCTCCGGTGACGGAGGTGTTGATTATTGTTTTGTTTTCTGCAGAGAATAGAGAGATGAAAGAGTGTTAGAGACAAAAGAGAAAATGAGTATAATTATCATTTCTTTGGATAAGTTACACACATTAAATATAAATCAAATGAAAAAATAAAATAAAAATCCAATACCACTTAAGTATTTTGGATGAGTTTGCCTGTTTAAGAGGAAAATTAAGAGAATTTTCAAATGACAAGGTGAAAATCTAATTTATTTTTTACAAACAAATTTATCAAAACTCGTCCAAATGACATGGACGAACTAATTATTAATTTTTTTATATATTATAATTTATATGATATATAATTTTTCTGCCTCCATTATTTTCCAATTTATTTTATTCTACTCCATTTGATTTGATTTATTTTAAAATATTCCAAAGTTTATAAATTAATTTTACCGTTCTGCACTACAGATTTAAAAATATTAAAATTAAATCAGGAGGATTTGAGAGTTTTAAAAGAAATAGAACCGTTGGAGGTATAGTCGCATGCACTTGATTTTATCATCCACAAACTAAATCACATGCACTTGTCATTTAATAAATGCCTTGATTTTTATAAGAATATACTTCATCTGTTTTTTTTTTTTAATTAAGAAACAATTCAGATGTTTATAAAATAATCAATATATTTCAGACAATAGATCAAAATATATTAATTATTTAATAAATTTAAAAAATAAATTATTTTTTATACAAAGGTTAAAGAAAATATTTTTTTATCATGATAAATAAATATATACTCTTAATTTCGCCTATAAAAAAATATTCCGCCGTTCCAACGGAGAGGGTATCGAACTCCCAAGCGGCGGTCCGCCGTAGACCGTGGCATTCCACCGCTTCTTTCTTTCTTTAGCGGCGAGGCAATCAGTCACTGACTCACTTACCTTCTGGTGGATAAAAGTCTGTTACACGCGTGAGTTAGTGCGATTAGCACAACTGGACCAATCCATTTTTTTGCTCAAGCAATACTATTTTTTGTACAGTACATCTTGGAGTTTCTTAAGATATAAAGGAAAAGCCCAACCGCTTCTATTCGATTACACAGATAAGTCTGATACTGCAATACAATACTGTGGTATTGGAGATGCCACAGGACACCCAATAATTATTCCATTGCACAGTTTGTTCTCCCAAGCTCCCTCTATTGCAACAAAACTCAACTGTACAGTACATCACGTGCAGACATTTCATCTCATAAAAAACAGCATATTTTATTTTGGTTATTTAGAGTTTAGTTCTGACATCAACTAGTTTCAAATTCATTTTAATCGCAGTTATAGAGATTAAACTATAACATCTGACGTATTATTAGATATTTTAAATAAAAGAATAATGTGTTCAGATATTGTAATTAGTTGATAATAATATAAATTAATTTATATTATCAGTAGATTATGCATTTTCTTTTAATATAATTTAGTGATATTTTAAAACGATTTAATAAGTTAGTAATTTTTTATTAGAAGACCTTGTAAAAAAAATTATATTTCTATTAAATTCATTTATAATATAAGAAAATTCATTCCACTCAAAAACACTATTTTGTCATTTTGTTCCAAAATCGCGATACCGGGTTTCATGAGAGTTAAGCAAAAATTTATTTTCTCAAATTCTTAGTTTTCTCAAATCTTTGATCTACTTCCAATATCTTTTCCATTACTTTAATTTAACCGGCACGGTTACAATATGCAATTATCAACTCTCTCACTATTCCACTAAGATTTTATTCATTACTCATTCATAACTGCAGAAGTGAAAACCATGTCAGTTTCCTTATCTTCTATCACATATTTCCTCTACTCACTTTTCTTTTCTTCCAATATCTCTCGCAAACCAACCACTCTTTCTCTCCCCAGAACCTTCTCCCTCTATCGCTCTTCCAAACTCCCTTTCCCTAACCGTATCCGCAACATCACTTCTCCTGACACATTGATGAATTATAAATAATGCTTTATAACTCTGCTTCTCAGATTCTGTATATTTCTTCTTTTCTTCTTCTGAAGCGTTTTCGCCAAGCGCTTCGACTCCATCTTTTACAAGGTCCCAGAGGCCTTGACACCTTAATAGGACTTTCATCTGTTTGCACCAATTCTCATAGTTGTCAACTTTCAGAATTGGCAGCGTTGCTGGATAGTTTGCATTCCCATTACTTGTCATCGTGAATTCTTCAATCGTTCTTGATTGACACTTCCCTTGAATCGAAACACAAGCTTTGATACCAGATGTTGGAAATCCACCAATTCTTTATGATGAATTTCGACCACCACTGATGATTAGTTATGACAAACAAATAAAAAGAACACTAGAAATATTTCTGCAGAATTTCTCTTCTGCCCACAAACTGTGGAATCTTTATTATTCACTTTGCAACTGCAAAATACTGTGAATGACTGTTTCCAGTGATTTCTGGTAAACAACCGCTAGTCTTCCAAACTATCGAATAATCTTTCTTACTGTTATTCAATCCCTCTGGTAACTCACAGGATCGACTAGATTGATCCTAGGACTCCTTGGATATTAAGGTTACTCTCACAATCAAACAGATATTCATGGTTGATTTTGTATAAGTGTTTGGCTTATTTCGATCTTTCTCTCTAAGAGTCTAAAGATGTAATCAAAATGTGCATGAAAACTAAGTTATACGAATAAATGCTAATTGTAATGCTGATTGTAAAGACATATAAAACTGCATGAAAATGAAGTAAATGGTTTCGACTTACAAAACGGTTACCATAAAAGGTTTCTGAAATGTAGAAGTTTAAAAATGTGAAGAAAGCTTTTAATGCAAGAAATTTGTAAATGATTTCAAGTAAAAGTATGCGTTCGAAGGACAAGACTTGAATGTAAAGGTATGGAAAATGTAACAGTTTTCTGAAATATAAAATGCTCGAAACATAAGGAAAATAATAAAATGTAAAACTTTGAGGCAGAGACTTCGAAATGAAAAGACTATAAATAAGAAAACTTGTAAATGTTGTTTGACAAAAAGAATAAAGGAAAGTACTGGAAATGGAAAAAGGTTTTCATTAAATCAAAAATACATGGTGCTATCATACATACATTTCTCTTGCATTCGTTTCCCTTGCCATGTGGTAGTTTGAATGTTATTGAGTATTTTGTATAATAGATATGACACACTAAAATCCTAACACTAAGACTTCTATTTATACTAATTCGACCCTAACGGTCTCGCTATAGGATTATGCCACGTTTCGAACATGCAGGACAATGCTTCTTTCATCTCTCCACGTGTCCCCAAATGCTCCAACGCATAACTTTCAAACTTTGAAAGTCCCGCTTCCATTTGAATTTTAAATGCTTTGGTGTTTCTCCGTTTCGAGCGCTTTTCCCAAACATAGCCTCGCTGTTGTTTCGAGACTCCTTTAGATAAGTTCCCATAATTGCCGCTCGAAGCTTCAAGCTTTGACACACTTATTCGAAACACTGCTTCTGCAACTTCGAAATATGGCGTTTAATTCCATTTCGATCAGAACGTTTAACTCTTTTGGCTTCTAAATAACATTATCAAAATCTTCAGCCAACAAATTGCCCCTTTAAAATATGTATTTCGATTCCTCTGAGAAATACCTATTTTAAACATCTACACAAGATTTTGATAGGACTTTCGAACCATCGTAACATTTAATGCATTTGACTCCAGTCACATCAATCATAACACCTTTTGGATTCCTTAACCGCCCGGAGTCACTTCACAGCGTGGTGCATTTATAAGTAATGATTATCTTTTTTAATCACGCCTATTACCTATGTTAATTTTCACGCCACCTCTTCATCACACCAACCCATGATCTCCACGTATTACACCTCTATTCGGTGGATGCTTAAACTTCCCCATTATAAAACATCAACTTAATCTTCTTCTTTTCTTTTCACACTCTAAATCTTTCATACTCTGAATTTTTACCCTCCTTCTCTCACAAAACAATCTAAGCTTTCAACATCCCTCAAAATGTCTTCTTCTACTTCATCCCAACTCAAGAAAGTCTCCAAGAAGAAAGGAAAAACTACAGGAGCTACCATGGAGAGTAAAATCATCACCATTCAAGGCCAATCTGCTCTTGCTCCTCAAATGATTTCCAAAGAAAAAGAAATGCTGTACGCATCACAGGTACTCATTCCTACCCACGTTGCTGGTAAGAGGTTAGCCTTAAATGGCCCTCTTACGGTTTTTGAAATATTAAAGGACACCAGGACAATTTTTCCCGTCTGTTATAGCTTCAAACCTTTATTCAACAAAATGGATGCCCCTAGGGCAGTAGAATCCCCTAGTTCAAATACCGTAGAAACCCCAACTGTTCCTCCCAAGGACCCCTTTGTTTTGGATTATGTAAAAAGCAATTTTAAACCATTTCGATCCTGCCCTACTTCTGATATTGCTTATCAAAATTGGTTCACAAAAGTAGAAGCCAAGAAATCCCAGCAATGGGAAGAATTAGGCATTTATAACCTGATTAAGCTATCGAAACCTGGATTTACCTACAGCCATCCTCTGCTATTCGCGTCCCTTTATTTCTGGGACAGTACCTACAACACTTTCCATCTCCCAGGTGGAATGATCACCCCAACCTTCTTCGATATAGCGGCCATTACTGGGTTGTCGCCAGTGGGAGAAACTTATGTTCCTGACAATGAAGAGCACTCAAGCATAATTGACTTCGAAGTCAAGTTAGCCAGCTTTTCCAAATTTATCAGTCATTATCATGCTGAAGGGGACAATGTGTCTGACGTAGAGCACATTGCTTTTTTAACCCTGTGGCTGTCTAGATACGTTTTCTGCAGTAGATCCCTGCAGGTAGCTAGTAGGTTCATTCCTCTAGCTAGGGATTTACATGAAAATCGAAAAGTGTGCCTAAGTGAATTACTCTTAGTTGACCTCTATGAAAGCCTGAGGTCAGCTGTTTCGAGCCTCAAATCCCACACCACCAAAAACATTTTATTGGCTGGCCCATTTTGGTTACTCCAACTATGGCTAAATGCCATGTTCGAACCCTCCTTATCAACCGCCAATACCATTGATGAGCAAGACTCTGAGATAAGTGATAGGATAGTCGAAGGCACTAGGCTTCGAAGGCTAACTCCTAATGATGACAAAGATGACTTCAAAGTTCAATTCTCGAAGTACATCATGATATTCTCCAAAAGGCACAAGTTCGAAGAGAGCATGGCGCCTTTTGCTTCGAGGGCTCATGGACCTTCTTGGTTCACCATGGCTCTTTCAGAAGCCATCAAGAGCAAGGAGATTCAGGATGTATGGAGAGCTTTCTTGCTGCCTAGACTCATCTCTTCAAGGATAACCCCAGCCAAGAACCAAATTCTTCTCTTTGCCTACCAACCAAACTTCGTTTCGAGGCAGTTTGGCTTATGCCAACTGATTCCTGAACCTTTGTTCCAAACTGAGAGCGCCATCACTTCTGGACGAACTTTCAAGGCAAGGGAAGCCAAAATCCAGCAAGAACAATATCAAGGCTTTGCCCAATTTGAGCTGATAGCCTTCGAACCTACCCATCTCGCGGCTAAAGGATTTCTGGAGTGGTGGATTAAGTTTTATCAAACTTATATGTTCGATACACTTACGATTCGACAGAAACTAATTGATGCCTTCGATGTGCAGGTACCAGCAAAGAAAGGTATGTTTACTCATGCCAAAGAGATTAAAGCTTTTAAAAATTATTTTGAAACTACTTACGACCCCACGCGCTTGGACTCCACTGTGCATCAAGCAGCTGAGACCTTGAAGGAAAAATTTAAACAAAAAGTTTCTAAGCTAAAACTTCCTTCAGGGCTGTCACCTGAGGATAGGTATAGGTTGGCATTCGAAATGCATCCACCTAAATTTCCCAGATTACCTACCTCAGAACTGGCTCTGGCTTGGTTTCCCCCATATCCATGGTGGTTTACTTGCAAAGAGATGTTCAAATATCTTCAAAGGAAACCAAAGCCATCTGAGACTGTGACATGGGCTCGATACTGGCTTCATGATTTCCCAGGACACCTTCGATACGACCTTTCTGCCATGTCAATTAAATCTGATCAAGGCACAGGTGCGAATGCTTGGGAAAATCCCAAATGTCTTTTATTTTTCATATCTTTAACCTTTGCTTTAATTGTTTCGATTCTCAGCTATCAGGATAAAGACAGCTGCCTCGAAGTCGAAGGAAGGGAGTGCCTCTCAAGCCTCCATCGAAACTACTGACAAAGTGACTCCACTCGAAACAATTACTACTGCTGCAACCACAACAACAACAATAACGCCAACACCAACAAGTGCTCCAATTCCAACGGTAATCACTTAGCCTTGACGTTTCGAATTCACTCAAGCTTTATGGTTTATATCTAACTTTTCGTTAAAATTCTTTCAGACCAACAAGCTTCCTCCTACTACTCCCAAGAAGCAGAAATTAAGCACTACTGGGGAAGACCCCAAGGCTGGAGGAAACTCAAATACTGCTTCGAAGAAGAAGCTAAAGAAAGATACTCCTAAAAGCACTGTTCCGACTAGTGTCTCTGGACTCGATTCCAGGGATGCTGCTCCCTTACCTAAATCCAAAAATCCACCTTCGACCTCCAACCCACCGTTGGAACGTATAGCTAGTAACCTCTCCTCTGAGGGTCCACAGGTAAATCGAACTTCTAAAAATTGTTTCCAATACTAACTTCTTATTACCTTGGTGAATGTTTTTCTTTAATCATTCTGCTGTTCCTTGCAGAACATTTTGAATCCCACTTCCACCATTTCGACCTCACCATCCAGAGCTGCTGCTCCGCTCAACTCCTCTCCTCAAGGAAATTCCAGCAACTTGGTCCAAAACAAAGGTTCCTCCAATGTGGCGGTTCTTGCTGGAACTTCTGAACAGCAGGATGATCAAGGTACCTCCATTCCTCTGAAAGAGGTGAACGAAACAATACTTCAAACGTCTGCAGAGGATTCGCAAAGGGCTTCTCTTTAAAAGTCCCCTCTTGAAACTCTTCAAGAGGACCCAAAGGACACTCAAACCGAAGAAGAGAAAGCTGATTCTGGGCAAAGAGCCGAAGAATCTGCAGACAAAGAATCTGAGGAGGAAAATTCCAATGACGAGGAAAACGTCAATGACGGTTCGACTGCTGGGACGGAGTCAAACGCAAATAGCAGCGAAAGGGGTGGTATCGAAGTGGTAGATTTGGACGAGGATGAAGAAGACCAAGAGCACGAAGCAAATGAAGGGGATGGTGATGCAATCAATGAAACTCTAGAGGTTGAAACAAACGTGGTTCCCCTACGCGTGGAATTCCCCCAATCCTCTCTGTCTCGAATGACTGACGAGAAACTGGCACTTCTGAGGCGAAATGACCCCATTGGGTACATGAAGGCAAAGTTGGCTCAGAGGGACGTCCCACTCGCTAGGGCCGGCACAAGTTCAACCAACTATCCTCTTCCCACAGATGAAAGATTTGTTCTTCTTAACAAAACTAGGAGAACTATTCTCAATGTGGATATATTCGAAGTGCTTAAGCAAGATAGTACTGCTTGCTATACTATGAAGGAGCTGCTCACAAAGGTCAATCTTTCCACCTGCTCCTTGCCAGTTAGTACTCTCTTGTTCGACCTTCAGAATTTGCTGGACAACGTAACTGGCTACCTTCTCCAAGACGAATCTGCTGCCAAGAAGGTTCAAGAGAAACGCATTGCCATGGATGCCGCTTATGAACAAGCTTCGAAACTTTCTCAAGAAGCTGAGGATCAAGCTATGCATCTGAAGCAGGCGAAAACTGATTATGAGGCTCGAGCTGAGTCCATTCTTATTTGGGAAAGGCAGATTCTGGAACTTCAGCAGAAAGTTAAGGAGGCTAAGGAACAACAACTAGCCTTCGAAACCAACCCTGCAGGTAACCAATTCGAAGAGCTTCTCAACCAGGGGCTTGCAGAAATGGAAACTGAAGAACAACTTAAAGGAGAAGTGGCAACCTTGGAAGGAGCCAGGCGGTTCGCTCAGCAGAAACTTGAAACATTTCGAAGCACCTTTAATCGATTGAAAAATAATGCTTATTTCTAGATTTTGATGTTTATTTGACTATAATTTTGGTTTCTTACATGTAATATTCGAACAACGCCATTTTGGAATTCTATCTTGCCATCTTGGCTTTTTATAATATTTTGTTTACTTTGTTACTATTCGAATCTCCCGCAGGCTTGGCTTATATTTCTTTAAATATTTCCCATTTACCTTTAGGACACGTTTATCATCAAAGAGTTCTTCGACTTCGTATGCATTGTTTGAAAACAATTTTAATATTCGAAAAGGTCCTTCCCAATGAGGTGACCATTTACCTAACGCTTTATTCTTCTTATCCATAGGCAATATGACTCTCCAAACCAAGTCATTAATAATGAATACTTTTTTCTTCACCCTTTTATTGTATGTTCTGGCCACTCTTTCTTTTTGCCTCATCAAAATTTCCAATGCATGTAATCTAATTTCGTCCAACTCAACTAATTCATTCATCATCATTTCCCAATATAATGCAGTTGGGATTTCGTTTTGTCTCTGAATTCGAACTGATTGCAAATGAATTTCTACTGGTAACACTGCATCATGACCAAATGTAAGTTGGAAAGGCGTAGTGTTAGTAGCTTCCTTAGGAGATGTTCTACAAGCCCATAACACTTGGTCCAGAGTTTTGTGCCAATTTCTTGGCCTCTTGCCAATATGCTTCTTGATTAATCCTATTATTACTTTATTTGCTGCTTCGACTTGTCCGTTTGCTTGAGCATAATATGGTGTTGATGTTAACAATCTAAACCCCATTTCTTGGGCAAATCCTTGCATCTTTCTACCAGTAAATACAGAGCCTTGGTCTGTAGTTATGCTTTCTGGCAATCCAAACCTATAGATAATGTGCTTTTGTATAAATTCAATAATTGCCTCTTGATCAGCAACTACCAGAGCTATAGCTTCGATCCATTTGGTAAAATAATCTACTCCCACCAAGATGTATTTCTGTCCTTTGGACGAAGCAGGATTTATTTCTCCTATCAAATCCAATGCCCATCCTCTAAATGGCCATGGTTTGATGATCGAATGCAGCTCACTTGCAGGGGCATGTTGAATTCCTGCATGTTTCTGACATTCCTCACATCCTTTAGCAAAGTCTATGCAATCTTTGAGCATGCTAGGCCAATACAAACCGTATCGAAATAGCAACCATTTCATTTTATGGCCTGCTTGGTGTGCCCCACATGCCCCATTATGGACTTCAGACAATGCTAAATATGCCTCACTCTCTCCTAGGCATTTCAATAATACACCCTCTTGGGTCTTTTTGAACAATTCGTTCCCCATGAGGAGATATGACAATGCTCTATATTTTGTTTTTCTGTCCACCTTTAGAGTTGGGTCTGCTAAATAACTCTTCAATGGACTTCGCCAATCTGAATCTGACAAAGTATTTATGGCTAGTATTTCGAATCCCTGTTTCTAAGCATATCCCAATCTCATACTTTCCAGATCCGATGGTGTGAATCTAGTAGCCATAACTCTTCCCCTTAATTCGACCAAATCCTTAAAGTTCTTGGTAGACACTTTATAACCTGAAGCCAACTGCGCTAAGTCATTTGCTTCTTGGTTCTCTATTCTTGGTATGTGTTGAATATCCATGTATTCAAATTTCCTTAATAGCCTATTGACTATGACGAAGTATACCATTAAATTTTCCTTTATGCACTTGTATTCCTTTGTGATTTGTTTGACCACCAATTCAGAGTCTCCTTTAATTTCGACTCTGGTTGCCCCCAATTCCAACAAAGCTTCAAGTCCAACAATGAGTGCTTCATACTCAGCTTCGTTGTTCGAACAACGAGGACCATCTAATTTATACTTGAATTTTGTTGGAATTCCTTCAGGAGAAATTAGAAGGACTCCAACACCACTTCCATTCCTGTGGGTTGAACCATCAAAGTACAATTTCCATGGTTGTATTTCGACGTAACTCATGCTTGTCTGCTCAACCAACGAATGGTCCACAATGAAATCAGAAATCACTTGACCTTTCATAGCTTTTAAAGGCATGAAAGTCAATGAATATTCTGTTAAGGCTAAAGCCCACTTGCCAACTCTGCTATGCATTATTGGTTTTGAAAGCATATGTTTAATGACATCGAAGTGAGATGAAACATAAACATCAACAGGTTTTATATAATACTTGAGTTTCATACAAGAGAAATACAAACAAAGACATAGCTTTTCTAAATTGCTATATCTGGTCTCTGCATCATTTAGCACTCTACTTAAATAGTATATGGCTCTTTCGACGCCATTGTTATCCTCTTGTGCTAGCATACTACCTATACTAACTTCAGAGGCAGATATGTACAATCTCATGGGCTTCCCCCATGATGGTGGAGACAAAATAGGAGGCTGAGAAAGATATTCTTTTATTCTGTCAAACGCCTCCTGGTGAGCTTCGTTCCATTCGAAGGCTTGACCTTGCTTCAGACGAAGTAACGGAGAGAAAGCTTGGGTTCTTCCACTCAGGTTCGAGATGAATCTTCTGAGGAAGTTAATTTTCCCTAGCAGAGATTGCAACTCCCTTTTTGACACAGGTGCTTTCGTCTCCATTATGGCTTTGGTTTTGTTCTGGTTGATTTCGATTCCTTTCTTGTGGACCACAAAACCAAGAAAATCTCCAGCCTGCACAAAAAATGCACATTTAAGGGGATTCATCTTTAAGCCATGTTTTCTCATTCGCTCGAATGATTGGCTTAAATGATGAAAATGTGTTTCTGCAGATATAGATTTGATGACTATATCGTCAATATACACCTGCATGAAGGTTTCAATGAAATCATGAAAAATTGAATTCATTGCCCTTTGATAAGTTGCCCCAGCATTCTTTAAACCAAAAGGCATCACCACCCATTCGTAGGTGCCTAAGGCTCCTGGGCAACGAAATGCTGTTTTTGCAACATCTTCTTCAGCAATGAAAATCTGGTTATACCCAGAGTATCCATCTAACATACTCAAGTATTCGAACCCTGCAGCAGAATCTACTAGCATTTCTGCCACGGGCATGGAATATTCATCCTTAGGGGTTGCAGTGTTTAAATCCCTAAAATCTATGCAAATTCTTAAAGAACCATTTTTCTTAATAACGGGTACTATGTTTGCTAACCATTCAACGTACCTTGTTGTTCTGATGAATTTGCAGCGCAACAACCTTTCGATCTCAGCTTTAATTTTTGTGAGGACTGCTGGTGCGAACCTTCTGGGAGTTTGTTTAATGGGCCTCTTGCCATCTTTGATTGGCAGTCTGTGTTCGACCAATTCCCTCTTTAAACCAGGCATCTCATCATAATCCCATGCGAAGCAATCTTTGTTTTCCTTAAGGACTTCGATCACTTTCTTCTTGAGGCCTGGGCTAAGTTTAACACTTATGTAAGTTACTCTTTTTGTTTTTTCATCCCCTAAGTTGACTTCTTCGAGTGGATCCTGTGCCAACATTTTGACACCTGAGTTTATGGGGTCCCTTTCGAAGCCTAAAGGTTCTTTATCATAGATGGCATCCAACCTTTGATCCATCTCAAATTCCTTGGTGGGTGAGCATTTCGAACCCTCCCCACTAACTTCGTTCGTCTTTATAGTTGATTTGTTTATTTCAGCCTCTAAGGCCGCTTTTGATTTGTTCTCAGCCATATAGGATGAAATCCTTTCGAAAAAGGTGGACTCAGTCATGGTTAAGGTTGTCGAAGTCCCAGCCTGCTGGCCGTTTTTGTATAGTTCTTTCACCTTCCTCTTCTTCACTGATTATTGTTCTATCCCAGTAAAGGCCATCATGGTGAAGTGTCATGTAGTAGTGGGCGTTTCTAGTTTCATTCATCTCATCACTTGGAACACATGGAGCAATCTTTGCCAGATTTTTATCATAGTCCCTTTTGTCAACTAAATTGACAGTTGACATAAAGTAACTCTGGTCTGCTTCGATGTTTTCTACGATTCCATCATCTCTCCACAGAACTAGTCGTTGATGCATAGACGAAGGAACTGCCCCCACGCCATGAATCCACTCTCTTCCCAGCAGCAGGTTATAGTTGGCCTTGGCTTCGATCACCATAAACATGGTGGGCCTACAGCTTGAGCCTATTGTCAATTCCAACTGGACCACCCCCAGTGTTTTGCCCACTTTTCCCTCATAATTGGACAGAACCATATTATGGGGTTTGATATCTCCTTCGCGGATCTCTAATCTTTTTAGCATGAAATGGGGTATCAAATTGACTGCAGCACCCCCATCCATTAGAACTTTGTTCACACCATGGATACCAACTTTCGCCCGAATGAAAAGTGGTTTGAGATGGTTCTTCATTGCAGGTTTTGGACGTTCGAAGAACGCATTTTGTTCCTCAACAACCCCATTGTCCATCACGTAGTAGCACACGGGCCTGTGTTTCATCAAATCTGTGGTGTCTTCCTCCTCATATTCGTTGATTTCGGTTTCCTGCCCAAATTCGCAGGGAAGCACAGACACCACGTTACAGTTCAAGTTGAATGAAGACTCCCCCTCCAATTCGAAGTTATCTGTTATCATATCTTCGTCCTCTTCCGGGCCTGGAGTGTATTCCTTTGGTTCATCGCGTTGTTCTTCAGAGAAGAGCCTCCTATTGACTGGAGGTTTATCTTCAGTTTGATTTTTTGGTTTGTTGGTGCTAGATTCACCTTGTATTTTCGTTGAAGTATCCCCTTTGTTTGCCACAGCTTCTCTCTCAGCCTTTCGAATCCTTTGCTGTCTGCGCCACTGGGATCTTGACATGGGGTTCCTTCCTTTGTAATTCTCTAATCTCACTTCCTCCCTTTTTTGTGTGTTGAATTGCCTCCTGTATGTCACAGCATGGCGTGCATTTCGTTCAGCATTCCTCCATCTATATTTGCCTTTGTCATTTCTGACTTGTAACCATCTATCGGTTGGCACTTCAGCAGGGAGTTTGAAAGTCACTCTTCGAGCAGCTTTGGGGTGAGGGCTATCAGGCCTTCGCTGTTTGTGTCTGCTGTCGAAACGCGGGCCCATCTGGGTAGTTTCTTGATGGTTCCAGCAAGGGGCGAAGGGAATCGTTTCGAAGGCCCTGGCCATGCTTTGGTCATACACAGCAGAACACCTTGGGCAAATCAAGCACTTGGTTGCCCCTTTGTAGCAACGAAACACAAACTCCAGCAAACTTTCCCCAGCCTTGGGATAACACCTAAAAAGCTGGTTATCCTGGCGCCAATTGTTGCCAGTTCGAGCCCTCTGTACCCTTTCGAAATTCGCAGCAATTCTTTGGTTGCAGAGGATGCTGCACCTAGGGCACAATATCATGCCTGGATCTCCTTTGTGGCATGTCATGAGATAATCTTTGAGACTAGCGTCTCCAGTGTGATTATCCCCCATTCTGTACTTTTCTTTTTCTAAGTATTTTCCCACTTCCTCCATCTCAGAGCGGGGTCTTTCCATATCCACCATATTTATTTCCACATCCCCCTCTTTAGTTTCATCATCACCCCATCCTGTGGGCTTTATATCCTCAATCTGAACCTTCGAACTCTCTGGGGCAGAATATTTGACCAGATAGTCAAATTTTCCACTGGGTTCCCCTAGAGTGTCCCATATTTCCTTCTGAGGGGGAATTGGCTGCGTGATTTGGACATTCTCCAATTCCAGCCTCAAGCCTTCAGTGACTTGTGTTAATCCTTTGTTTTGATTCCCTTGGCCTTCAGTAGCCTGGGTTTCTCTTGCAACAGCTACAGGTGCAACAATCGAAGTCTCTGGCGTATTCTGGATGTCTTCAGTGACCTCCTCGCTGACTTCGACCATCACCCAGTTTTCAACTCCAGTACCATTCTCTTCTGTTAGGGCGTCGCTTCGATCAGTTTCCACCATGTTGACCTCTCCAATGCATGCAGGCTCGGAGTAGTTGGTGTCTGCGACGTCCAAGGGATCTTCGTCCACTTTCATCTTTACCTTATCAGCAAACTTTAGTCTGCCATCTTTGATCGCGTTTTGAATCAAGTCCCTGAAAAGAAAACATTGTGAGGTCTTGTGGCCTAGGAAACTATGATATTTGCAAAATCCCCTCTTCTTTCTCTGATCCAAAGGAGGTATTTTGACATTTGATGGCACAATTAGTTGGCCATCCTTGACAAGCAAGTCAAAAATTTCGTCGCATTTAGTGACGTCGAAGGTATAAACCTTCTTTGGAAATTTGTCACTTTTCTCATTTTCAACAATATCTTTCCCTTTTGTGGGAACTAACATTTTGCAGGAGTAAGGCGGGGCCTGTTTTAATTCAGCGAGGTCGATTTCGACCTCTTCGAATTCGAATTCAGGATATTCTTCTACTTCCTCAGTCCCAACATAGGAAATCCTTTCTTTTTTGCTATTCTTAAAGACTCTGGATTTTTCGGCCTTTAGTCTTTCGACCTGTCGAACCCTATCGGCTAACTGAGCCATATCCCTCAAATACTGAGTGTCTAGTTTCTTTCGAATAGAATAATCCAAGCCACCAGCGGCCATTTCGACTAACTCATGTTCAGGCACCACTGTGTAACATCTGGATTTCAACAACCTAAATCTATTCAAATAATCATCTATGGGTTCGGTGAACTTTCTCTTAACACTGGCCAATTCCTTCAAACTTATTTTCGATTGTCCCATGTAAAATTGTTCATGGAATAATCTCTCTAAGAGGGTCCAAGTGTCAATAGACCCAGGAGGCAAAGTGGTAAACCATGTGAAGGCGTTTTTTGTCAAGGAACTTGGGAAGTATTTGATCCTGAGATCTTCATTATTGGCTATATCTCCCGCTTCGGTCAGATATCTCGCTATGTGTTCGACTGTTGACTCATTGGTATCCCCAGCGAACTTTGTAAATTTAGGGACTTTATATCCCCTTGGTAAATCAGTATGCATTATACAATCCAATATAGGAGAAGCGTAATTTGGCCTCCTCATTCCTGTGTTAAGGCCATTCTGGGCCATGATCCTCTCTATCATGGTGGTTAGGTTGTTTTCTGCCAGGATGTTATCGTTTCGAATCCTATGAACGACGGCATCGGCATCTTGATTTCGACCAACCAAAACAACTCCCCTAGGTTGTTCTTCTCGAAATTCTGGGGCTTCTGGCCTTTCGATCCTTGCCCCTGGTTCCATAACTTCCCTTTGTGGACCCGGGATTATTGGGGCTTCTAATCTTGGTGCCCTGGCCCCTAAGTTAACTTCTTCTCTGGGTGGTCTATAAATTGGGTCGTTAGCAATTTGTTCTATAACAGGCATGTTTGTTCGAAATCCCGCCTGGTTCTGCCTACGCCTTTCTGTGGGAGCAAAGAAATCTGCTATTTGACTCATATTATCAGCGTTTTCCCTGTTCGTCACAGTCACATTCTGCACTATTGGGGCAAATATTTCCTGCATGGTTTATGCTAACACCCCTATCATATTATGGTTACTGTCATCCATCAATTGCCTAAAAGCCAACTGGTTATCTGTGGTTAGGATAGGCAATGTGCTATAACCCACTGACCCTTGGTTATTTGTCATAAACTGATTCGCCCCAGACCCAGACCCTAGTTGTGGAGATGAATTCGATGTGGAATTGTGTAAACCTGCCATAAAAGATGTTGGCATTTCATAAGAGGAATTTCTGATTCTATTCCCATCGAAACCGGGTGGTCTAGTTAATGGGGTGGCGAAATGGGATTGTGTCCCTGATGGTGGAACGAATCCCCCAGGGTAGCCCATAGTTCCAGTATTTCCTAAGATCGAACTATTAGTTGATATGCCACTTAATCCATTGGTGGCTATGTTACTGGTCGAAGATGCAACAGACTGTGCATTCGAAGGGATTACATTAGATGTTCCGCTCGAAATGGATGCGTTAGTGCCTGTTGCATGTGGGCCACTTTGGTCCCCTTGTTGATTGTCTGAATTAGACATTTTGTCCAAACGTTTTCTTCTGGATAAAGGTTGGTTGCTATTGGTTATCCTACCACTTCTCAGGTTCATAAAACAACAAACTTCTTAGGTTCCAACGTTTTTGTAATGGTTACGTCTCAACAATCCTAAATTCTGATATCCAATTATTGGTCCCACCGGGTGTGCCAATTTGTTTCCAGTGATTTCTGGTAAACAACCGCTAGTCCTCCAAACTATCGAATAATCTTTCTTACTGTTATTCAATCCCTCTGGTAACTCACAGGATCGACTAGATTGATCCTATGACTCCTTGGATATTAAGGTTACTCTCACAATCAAACAGATATTCATGGTTGATTTTGTATAAGTGTTTGGCTTATTTCGATCTTTCTCTCTAAGAGTCTAAAGATGTAATCAAAATGTGCATGAAAACTAAGTTATACGAATAAATGCTAATTGTAATGCTGATTGTAAAGACATATAAAACTGCATGAAAATGAAGTAAATGGTTTTGACTTACAAAACGGTTACCATAAAAGGTTTCTGGAATGTAGAAGTTTAAAAATGTGAAGAAAGCGTTTAATGCAAGAAATTTTAAATGATTTCAAGTAAAAGTATGCGTTCGAAGGACAAGACTTGAATGTAAAGGTATGGAAAATGTAACAGTTTTCTGAAATATAAAATGCTCGAAACATAAGGAAAATAATAAAATGTAAAACTTTGAGGCAGAGACTTCGAAATGAAAAGACTATAAATAAGAAAACTTGTAAATGTTGTTTGACAAAAAGAATAAAGGAAAGTACTGGAAATGGAAAAAGGTTTTCATTAAATCAAAAATACATGGTGCTATCATACATACATTTCTCTTGCATTCGTTTCCCTTGCCATGTGGTAGTTTGAATGTTATTGAGTATTTTGTATAATAGATATGACACACTGAAATCCTAACACTAAGACTTCTATTTATACTAATTCGACCCTAACGGTCTCGCTATAGGATTATGCCACGTTTCGAACATGCAGGACAATGCTTCTTTCATCTCTCCACGTGTCCCCAAATGCTCCAACGCATAACTTTCAAACTTTGAAAGTCCCGCTTCCATTTGAATTTTAAATGCTTTGGTGTTTCTCCGTTTCGAGCGCTTTTCCCAAACATAGCCTCGCTGTTGTTTCGAGACTCCTTTAGATAAGTTCCCATAATTGCCGCTCGAAGCTTCAAGCTTTGACACACTTATTCGAAACACTGCTTCTGCAACTTCGAAATATGGCGTTTAATTCCATTTCGATCAAAACGTTTAACTCTTTTGGCTTCTAAATAACATTATCAAAATCTTCAGCCAACAATGACTTGATTACAAAAATAGGGGTTACTCCCTCTATTTATAGATTTAGGTTAGCTTGCTCCCTAAGCTAAAACCCAAGCCCAAAATATCTTTTTACTAAATCAAATTTAATCAAATCTATTCTAGATTTAAATTCAAATCTATTTAAATCTAAACAAATCAAATCTTCTTTTGACACATATGAATTACAATTTAACACACCACCTAATTCATTGTGTCTAAACTGTCTATGTTCATCATGGCCCTTAGCTTTCTGAATACTTCGACCTGCACTCCCTTCGTCATGATATCTGCAATCTGATTCTCAGTTCTGCAGTGTTCCAAATTCATCTTCCCATCTGCTACCTGCTCTCGAAGATAATGGAACCTCATTTCGATGTGCTTACTTCGACCATGTGCTATTGGGTTCTTCGCCAGATTGATAGCTGACATGCTGTCTATCTTCATGGTAATTGCTCCATGATTCTTCCCTGTTATCTCTTCGACCAAGTTCACCATCCAGGTTGCTTGACATGCACAAAGAGAAGCAGCTATGTATTCTGCTTCACATGATGATAATGCCACTACTGGTTCTTTTCTCGAACTCCAAGTAATTGTTTCACCACCTAGCATAAACACATATCCTGCTGTTGACTTTCGATCTTCAGCATCACTACACCAACTCGAATCAGTGTATCCCACTAACTTGCATTCTTTTCCTTTATCAACTGCAAGAAACAAAATTCCATAATCGAAAGTTCCTTTGAGATACCTTAGTATCCTCTTCACAACTGCTAGATGTGATACCTTTGGCTTATGCATGAACCTACTTACCATACCTACATTGTATGCGAAATCAGGCCTTGTATGACAAAGATATCTTAATGATCCAATAAGTCTTCTGTATTGGGTTGGATCAACATCATCTTCATCTGCATCTTTCGACAGTTGCAGTCTTGGTTCTGCAGGTGTCGAAGTTGAGTTGCATTCTTCCATCTCAAACCTCTTGAGAATTTCTCCTGCATATCTTCTTTGATGCATCATCAAACCTCTACTGCTCTTGTAGAATTCGATACCAAGGAAATATGAAATCTCACCCAAATCAGACATTTCGAATTCCTTACTGAGATCACCTTTGAAGTCTTCGATCTCACTCTTGTAGCTACCTGTTATCAACAAATCATCTACATAGAGACATAGTATAAGCAATTTACTCTTGCTTCTTCTTACATATACTCCATGTTCAGTTATGTACTTTACAAATTCCTTCTCCCTTAGAAAACTATCAATTTTCTTATTCCAAGCCCTTGGAGCTTGTTTCAATCCATACAGGGCTTTATGTAGCCTGTACACCTTTCTTTCTTCGTCATGTTTCACAAACCCAACTGGTTGTTTAACATAGACTTCTTCATCTAAGGGTCCATTTAGGAATGCACACTTCACGTCCATCTGACATATGTGCCAACTGTTGATTTCTGCTAGACCAACAACCAACCTGATTGTTTCGATCCTAGCAACAGGTGCAAAAACTTCGTCGAAGTCTATTCCTTCTTTCTGTAGAAATCCTTTCGCCACAAGTCTTGCTTTGTGTCGAGTTACTTCACCTTTCGAATTCGTTTTCACTTTGTATACCCACTTGACATCAATTGCCTTCTTGCCTTGAGGCAATTCGACAAGTGACCAAGTGTTGTTGTCTTCGATAAACTTTACTTCTTCGTTCATTGCTTTCACCCACTTCGAATCCTTTAATGCTTCAACTGCATTAACAGGTTCGACATCTGCATAGAAAGCATAATGTACCAACTCACCTTCATTATCTATTACATCATCTGATGTAATCACACAATCTTACAATCTTGCAGGCATGCGTCTTGTTCTTTGAGGCCTGCTTGTACTTGGTATATCTGTTGGTTCCTCTTGTCGAACTTCTCTTTCGACTTGAGTTTCTGGTTCTTCAAGAAGGATTCCCACTGAATCTTTCTTGATATTTTCAGTCCAATCCCATTATTTAAACTCATCTATGATCATGTCCCTGCTGCTCATAATCTGCTTTTTCACTGGATCGAACAACTTGTAGCCTCCTGTCGAATGATATCCAACTAGAATCATTTGACTTGACTTATCATCAAGTTTTCTTCTCAACTGATCTGACACATGTCTATGTGCAATAGATCCAAATACCTTCAGATGACTCAAGTTAGGCTTCACACCAGACCAACATTCTTCTGGAGTAATTCCTTCTAGCTTCTTTGTAGGACATCTGTTCAAAATGTATGTTGCAGTCGAAACAGCTTCACCCCAAAACTCTTTAGGTAAACTCTTGCCTTTCAACATACTTCTCACCATATTCATGATGGTTCGATTTTTCCTTTCTGCAATTCCATTTTGTTGTGGAGTATAGGGTGGCACCACCTCATGCACAATCCCTTCCTTTTCACATAATCTGTCGAAGTCTTTCGACACATATTCTCCACCACCATCAGTTCTCAAAACTTTGAGCTTTCGACCACTTTGTCTTTCGACCATAGACTTAAACCTGGTAAATACTTCGATCACTTCACTTTTCTTCTTGATCAGGTAAGTCCATAGCTTTTGACTGAAATCATCTATGAATGTAACAAAGTATTTGTTACCTCCCATCGAATCCACCTGGATTGGTCCGCATACATCAGAGTATATGACTTCAAGACTAGCCTTCGATCTGCTTCCTGCATCCTTGCTGAAGCTATTCTTGTGTTGCTTCGCCTACACACATTCTTCACATACTTCGTTTGGAATGTCAATTTCTGGCAATCCTGAAACCATATTTCTTCTCTTTAAATCTCTGATGTCTCTGAAGTTGAGATGACCTAGTCTATAATGCCATATCCATTCATCTCTGCTAGCTGCAGTCGAAAGGCACTTGTGCTCCATCACATTTAGTTCAATCTTGAAGGTTCGATTCTGAGACATAGGAGCCTTCAAGATTACTTTCCCATTTGCATCAACGAATCTCATCAACTTATCTTCGATTGATACTTTATAATTCTTTCCGACCAACTGCCCTATACTGAGCAAATTGCTCTTCATGCCTGGTATGTACAATACATTCGAAATTACTGACTTCTTTCCATCTTTCCTCATGATCATAACATCACCAATACCTTCTGCTGCTAGGGTGTTGTCATTTGCAAATTTTACCATATTCTTCGTTGAGGGTTTTATATTGGCGAACCAGTCTTTCCTTCCAGACATATGTGATGAACATCCTGAATCCAAGTACCATTGCTCCTTGAATCTATCTTCATCTCTTGTTGTGACCATCAACATCATCTCTTCTTCTTCATGTTTTGCAAGCTTTGCATCACTTTCTTGATTCTTTCATTTTTCTGGACAATCACTCGAATAGTGTCTATATTTCTGACAATTGTAACATTGAATGTGACTCTTATCAGGTTTTTGACCACCACCTCTTCCTCTATTTGCAACACCACCTCTTTGGTTGCCTTGGTATGGTCTTCTTTGATTCGACACGTCTCCTTCGATTTGGTTTCCTCTACCATTCGATTTGTTGTAGCCACCTCTACTTCTGTCGAAATACTTTCCTTTGCCTTTGGTCTCTTTTGCTGAATGTGCCTGCAAGGCCACATCACTCTTTGATTTTCCTGCAGCTCTTTCATTCATTCTTTGTTCATGAGATTTGAGCGTCCCTTGAAGCTCTTCCTTTGTCAATTTCGACAAGTCTTTGCCCTCTTCGATCGCCACCACTATGTGGTCGAACTTAGGAGCTAAAGATCTCAACATCTTCGAAACAACAACTCTTGTTGTTAATGTTTCTCCACATGCCTTGATTTGATTCACTAGTTTTGTAACTCTAGTGAAGAAATCAGATATGTTTTCACTATCTTCCATCTGAAGCAGTTCATAGGTCCTTTTGTGAGTTTGTAACCTCACTTCTTTCACCTCCTCAGCGCCTCCAAAACACTTCTCAAGGATCTCCCAAGCTTCTTTTGCAGATTCTGAATCACTAATCTTTTCGAAATTGTCTGGGCTGACACATTGATGAATTATAAATAATGCTTTATAACTCTGCTTCTCAGATTCTGTATATTTCTTCTTTTCTTCTTCTGAAGCGTTTTCGCCAAGCGCTTCGACTCCATCTTTTACAAGGTCTCAGAGGCCTTGACACCTTAATAGGACTTTCATCTGTTTGCACCAATTCTCATAGTTGTCAACTTTCAGAATTGGCAGCGTTGCTGGATAGTTTGCATTCCCATAACTTGTCATCGTGAATTCTTCAATCGTTCTTGATTGACACTTCCCTTGAATCGAAACACAAGCTTTGATACCAGATGTTGGAAATCCACCAATTCTTTATGATGAATTTCGACCACCACTGATGATTAGTTATGACAAACAAATAAAAAGAACACTAGAAATATTTCTGCAGAATTTCTCTTCTGCCCACAAACTGTGGAATCTTTATTATTCACTTTGCAACTGCAAAATACTGTGAATGACTTGATTACAAAAATAGGGGTTACTCCCTCTATTTATCGATTTAGGTTTGCTTGCTCCCTAAGCTAAAACCCAAGCCCAAAATATCTTTTTACTAAATCAAATTTAATCAAATCTATTCTAGATTTAAATTCAAATCTATTTAAATCTAAACAAATCAAATCTTCTTTTGACACATATGAATTACAATTTAACAGTAGTCACATAGTTCTTCATCTTTACTAAAATTGGTATAAATATTTTCTTATTTTAGTGATAACATATTGACATGACTAAAGAATATAGGAACATTTTGAGAGTTTGAGAACAAAATTCAGCATTGAAGTCACAGCTGATGTTGAATAATTTTTCTTTTCTAACGCCCCACGACAAGGCACTATGATCTTGAAGTATGGATAATGTTGAACATGCTTTGTATGTGTTAAAATGAAACTTTATATGGAAAAATTGGACTACGATCAAATTGTCATTAGTCATGGAGTCTTTAATAGACGTGATTATTCGATATTTCAAAAGCTTAAATTTTTAAGTGAAAAAATGAAAACACATTATTGAAGATAATTTCATCATCAAAACCACATGTCAAACTGAATTTGTGGAAGCGTTGTCTATCTAACCTATTAATTTCACTATTTTATAGTGTGCGAAAATAGTTATCAATTTCACAGATTTAATTGGTTATTGCACCAGTTTCTAACAGTTGTTCCAGGATACATTATGGGTGGTGAAAGTAGGTCAAAGGAGAAAACCAGGCTGCACAAAGGTGGAAATCATGTTTATTCATCATCAATAGTCATCTTCTGACTTCCTCTTTGAAATCTGTTTTTTATTATTCGTTTAAAAGTTAAATCATGAATCTTATGGAAAATGGAAATTAAATTGTAATAGAAAGATATTAGTGTATTAGTATCTTACTAGTTAGTCAAAATTGTGATTTTGTTACATGGTTCAATTTTCATCACCAATCTTTATACAACAATCTCTTATGAATAAAATCACATTGTGCAAAGTTGTTGTAATGATTGATGTTGCAGGTTATTAGTCTATTCATCATGATTATGTATTTTTACTGCTTTAATCTCATTTTTGTTCTTTTCCCCCCTAAATATTTTTAGGAATTGTCCCATCGATTTGAAGGAAGCAATTTCGAGTGTAATATTTGCAACTCCTAAATGTTCATACATACCTGAGCTCACGGATGTGAAGAAGCATATGACTTCAAAGTATGGAAAAGAATTTGTCTCTGCAACTGTTGAGTTGTGCCCTGACTATGGTGTAAATCGCTTTTTGCAAGTTTCTTTACCTATTTGATGTTGAATAGGATCATGTTGAAGATCGTTTTGTGCCTGTTTTTTTATAATTTATTGTCCTCTTTTCAGTTGGTTGAGAAATTGTCTGCTAAAGCCCCCGATGGTCCAACCAAGATAAAAATACTGACTGCAATAGCTGAGGAACATAATATCAAATGGGAGTCCAAGTTATTTGGAGACAATGATACAAAGGCCTCTCAAGACTTACTGGTAAGTTTTGTGTATTCTGGATTTTCTGTAGTTTATTTTGATTAAAAAAATTGTTACTATATTTTATTTTTATGCACTATTTTTATGTTAAGGTTGGGCCAAGTACTCCTGAGAAGTGTTCTTATGTTTAACCTTTTCAAGTCCATTTTCTATCACTTGTTCATGATGAAAAGGGTCCTCCATATTCTGGTGGTCCTTCATAACTTACACCAACGCATGATGCATATACAAATTTATATGACCAGAGTGCAAACACTACTTCTAGAAAGACTAGTGGCAATAACTCTGCAACATCAGGCATACTGGACATAGCAATCAAATCTTCAGGTATTTTTTATTTTTGAAAGAAAGTCATTTATAATTGAAGTTTTAGGCTTCTGTTCTACCGATTAAGTGAATATTTGGGATTCTTTTTTGCAAGGGATGGAAGTCAAAAAATGGATTTTAGAGATACATATTTTGAAAACAAGATTTCCTTTATTACTGAGAGACAGAATTGGAACATGGAATTCAAGGATGTTACCTCTGCTTTATATTTTATAGAATAATCTAGAAACAGTAAGCAAGAAAAATTGTGTATTACTTCTCTCCATATGATGGTTAGTTCTCGCTGGCATGTGGTATTCATACTATTACATTAGACTTCATAAAAAGTTCTGAATTTTTGTTATTTGCAGATGTTTCTTGTGGTTGTTACGTGTGGAAATACATTTGTTCTAAAACCATCAGAGAAAGACCCAGGTGGTGTTCACATTCTATCAATATCCTTGACTCATATTCTCAATTTATTGCAGGACACTGAGTTTCAACTTCCAAGAAATAATATTGTTGGAATTCATGTTTTTCCTGACTGTTTCTTGTAGTCATTCCCAACTTCTAAATTTCACAGTTGTGGTGTTATATCTTTACTCCAAAACACTTGGAGGATTAGATGAGACATGGTTGTAATTTGAATTTTCTTGTTTTTTCTAGGTGCTTCTATGATGCTTGTGGAATTGACATTGGAAGCTGGTTTGCCCGAGAGTGTCTTAAATGTTGTTCATGGAACTCATGTATGCCATCATCCCTTTTTTTAACTAAACTTTGGTTGCTCGCACGTTTCTTTTGATACTCAATAATCAAATATGCTCATTTTGCATTTGGTGAGCTCATCATATTTCTGATGGACTTATTCTTGATAGACCTATTTTTCAGTAACATTAGTTTTAATTAATAGTTCATATTTTCTCTCTATTTAGTTAATAAAAGACCTATTCTTCAGGTCCTTATAATTCTGTTAGTTAGGCTTCTAGTATGTAACGTTCCTTTTTCATTTTGTAAAGGCTATTTAAGCCAAGATTTTCCTTGAATAAAATAACAAGTGAATTTATCTCTCAGCAAATATTGAGTCAGTATTTCAGTGTGTGAACACAAGTTTCTAACAAGTGGTATCAGAGCCTCACCACGAGGCCTGATCTAGAGAGTGACAAAAATGTCGAATGAAGGACAAAACTTGTTGAGTATCCCTAAGTTTGATGGGGATTACGATCACTGAAGTATGCTGATGGAGAATTTACTTTGTTCCAAGGAGTGGTGGCATCTCATTGATCTAGGAAACGTCGAGTTGGGCGCAGATGCAGTGGAGAATGATGCGGAGAAGAAGGCAAGAGCAGATCTGAAACTAAAAGATCTGAAAGTAAAAAATTATCTATTCGCAGCCATAGATAAGAGCATTCTGAAGACAATCCTGAAGAAAGACACATCTGCACAACTTTGGGAATCGATGAGAAAGAAATATCAAGGAAGTAAGAGGGTACAAAGAGCCCAATTGCAAGCTCTCATAAGAGAATTTGAAATCTTGGAAATGAAAGAAGGAGAAACTATTGTCGAATATTTCTCCAGAGTCATGACGGTGGAAAATAACATGCGCAACAATGGAGAAGCAATGCAAGACATTCAAATTGTGGAGAAAATTCTGCTGACTCTCACCGAGAAGTTCAATTACATAGTTGTCTCGATAGAGGAATCAAATCACATAAACTGTCTCTCAGTCGATGAACTTCAAAGTTCACTCATTGTCCATGAACAGAAGTTCCGAAGAAGGATCAATGAAGAAGAGCAGGTGCTTAAAGTGACTCAAGAGGAGAGAAGCGGAAGAGGAAGATGAAGATGTGAAAAACACAAGAAGGGGGGTTGAATTGTAAAACTTAAATCAAATAATTAGACAACACTGTATTTTTATCCTGGTTCGTTTGATCTCAAACTACTCCAGTCCACCCGTCAAGGTGATTTCGCCTCTCTCCAACGAGGTCTTAATCCACTATATTCAAAGGATTACACAGCCACTTTAACAACTGTTAAATCCTTCTTGAGTATAACCACAAACCGGTTTATCTCAAGGAAATCTCTTTACAAATAATTGAACAATAATGTGTTTAATGTTTTCTAATAAAACAGTATACCACAACTGTGATAATACACAAATTTAAGCTTAGAATGAAACTGGATTTGCTAGAGCGTTTGAGTAAGCGTGGTTGGAAAGCTTAGCAAATTATGAGTGCATGCGTATGATAGGCGTGATCTTTTCTCACACTGACTTGTTTAAATAGCCAAGGAAGAGATACGTTGACCATAATGTCCATAAAGCCATTTCAATGATAATAACACACTTTCCTATTTGAGAAGATTCTGTCTGAATAAAGCCGTTGGTAATTAATCTGTCTTGAATACTTAGTAACGCTTCAGAGTCTTCTTTGCTTTTACTTATGCTGACGCTTCTGAGTGCTGATGACTTGGTAAGGATCTTTGATCAGAGTCAGAGTGTATAGTTTATGCGCAGATTTTGGTCATCAAGCTTCAGCGTATGATATGGTTGCTTCAGCGTATGATCTGGTAGCTTCAGCGTGTAGCACATTTTATTGATCTTCTGATGCTGGCATATTACTGATCTTCTGATGCTGATGATGCTGATGCTGATTCCATCAGAACTTCTGTATACACAGAACATAATTTTAAGCAGCATATTTGTCTTATATATAAATATTACAATTTATTTATTCTTTGTATTTTGTTATCATCAAAACTCTAATTAAGGGTTGTAGAATCAAACTATGTTCTAACAATCTTCCCCTTTTTGATGATGACAAAAACCAGATTTTTTCAATTAAAAATAAAGAATAAAAGGTATCAGAGCTAAGAAGAGAAAACTCCCCCTGAGTTGATTACTTCCCTTTAATTCCATGAGTCTTTGAGCATCAGAACTTTAATGTATTTTACTGTATCTTTCGTCAGAATTTTGTACCTGTAAGCTTTTCAGAAGAGACAAAATTTAAATAGATCAGAATGTTTGAGACTTATGTCTCAGTAATCCGTTATTGAAAAATATCATTCTTTCTCCCCCTTTTTGTCAGTTATCAAAAAGAACAAATAATCAGAGCTAAAAAGAACAAATAATCAGAGCTAAAAATGCGTTTATATTAAAAACATAAGCAATGATAAGTTCAGAACAATGTAAAAATATTACAGATAAACAAGTTTTTTAAAAAACATGGAAATTCTAAGAGGGAGGAGGAAGTCGTGTGAACAAATCCTCCAACATGCTCTTGATTTGGGTGTTGGTTTCCTATTGCTGGGTTAACATGCTGGCTATTGCATCAATTTTGTTGTCCTGTTTATCCATTCTCTCCTTCATCAGCATATCAGATCTTTTCAGATCTTCTAAAGTTTGCCTGTCAAGGGAGGAAGCTTGAGGATCTTTAGAAACAAGATGCTTCTCAGAGATTTCTGCAATAACTTCTTCTTGACCCAGTGCTTCAGCAGGAACCATCTGCTCTTGAGTATCAGATTGAACTTTGGATGCTGGACGATGTTCAGACCAGGGAGCAATGTCCAGAGGGAGAACTTCTTCCTTAAGCAGCTTGCTCAGAACTGGACCTTCAGTTTCTTTCAGCAGATTGCTGAAGTTCTGTTGAGCTTGTCTGTAGCTCTGTTCTTGCAACTTAAAAGTTTCAGAGCATACCCATCTTCTGAACTTTGTCCAAAGGTAGTCTGATGCAGCAGGATCAACCAACTCAATACTAGCTTGTTTCAGAGAAGGGATCCACTTATGTACTTCTGTTTCAAATGTCAATAAGCTGGTACCAACATCTGGATGTTTCGGTTTTGGGATAGCTGTTTTATAGTTGATGGCAGCAAGACATTCAAAAACTGTTAAGTCAATGACAGTCTTGATGTTGTCTTCTGGATTGTTCTTTGGTGAGGGAGTGGGAGAGTCAGGAATTATGATTGGACTTGATGGGGAATTTGGTGGAGTTAATTTTGGTGAAGAGGGAAGTTGTGGAAAATTCACAATGGTGCCACAGGGCATATGAATGGCCAGAGGTTATGTGATTCCAGGAATAGGAGTGGTATCAGAATCAACAGTTTGAGGTTCTGGTTCTGGTTCAGAAGGTTGAGCCTCAGAAGTTTGAACTTCTGGGTGAGATGGTTCAGGTTGTGGAGAAGTTGGATTAATTTCTGGTTGAGGAGATGAAGGTAGTGGGATTTCTGGTTCTGTAGAGAGTGGAAGTACTGGTTGTGGTGAGATGGGAATTTCTGGTTGTGGTTCTGTGGTGGTTTCAGGATTTGGATTTTCTAGCATGGGAGCAAAAGTATGTTGGTCAATATCAGAAAGAACTTTTGCAAGTTCTTGTTGGGTTTCATCAATGTTTGGATTTTGAGGTTGGGAGCGAGATCTTCTTAGAGTTAATGATTCAGAGGGGTCAAAATCAATGTCAAAGTCATCAAAAGTTTGTGGTGTGGGGTTTTCAGGTTGAGTGGAAATTGGGATAGATGTTGATACAACAATTGAATCTAAAACAGTTACAGAAGAAAGATTACCTCTCTTTTTAGGAGTCTGCTGGGAGGATCCTTCTGCTGCAGCTTTCCTTTTCTTGGTTTTCTTCAGCACAACTTCTGGAGCCTTCTGCTGCAGATCCTGAATGTTCAGATTAGGTGCTGTACCATCAGCCTTGCAAGCATCCAGATATCTGAGAATTATGTCTGGTTTAGAATCAATCTCTGAGAAAAGAGGGAAGTTGTCCAGAGGGACTCTTCTGCTGAAGATAGCAGCAAAAGGAGTGACGCTGGGTTCCTTCTTGATGTTCTCAATCAACTTCATCTTCTTCAGATTCTTAGCATTCAACTGTTTTCCCACAGTAGCTTCCAAAGAGCTGATTTCTTGAGCCTCTGTAAGATGATCAATCAGCTTATTCTCTGTTAGAATATCTGATATAAGTCTTCCTAGGGGTATCCAATCCCTTTTTGTTCGCTCATATTCTCTTGTTTCTTTAACACTTGTCTTAAGATGGTTAAACAGTAGATGAGCTAGATTCACCTTGACCTTCTGAGAAATGAAATAGATCAGAAACTGCTGATCAATATTAATGTAATCAGGAGAGATGGTAGGCTTCCTGTGGTTTATGCAACCCAGAATGATCTTGGCCCAAATTTTGTGTTGGTCTTTTAAATCCCTTATCTTGCTGGAGGGAAGCCCCAAAGTGAAGATTTCCCTTGCAATTAGGGCAGCATCAGCGCACCTTTCTTCCATGTCAATGCAACGAACACCACCACCACTGTAGCCTATAAGTCTTGCAATGAGGTCCTCAGTAATCACAATCTTCTTCCCCATAATGTAAGAAGTAACTTGATGGTTGGAAGAAGAAGCGTGAATCGAAAATTCCTTTACCAAAATAGGGAATGTTGGACCCACCAGTCTGTCAAAGTAGTTTTTCCAGCCTTGAGTTTTAACTTCTTCAGAGATATTAAACTCATTCTCTTGAAGACTGTTGAAATCCACGATCAATTATGACGTAACCTCTAGATTTTTGATTGGAGTGAGAAGCGTTCTGTAGGGTTCTTCGTATTGTTCAGAGGAACCTGTTTTCTGAGAACTTGAAGTAGGAATGCTGTAAGAAGCCATGTTCACACGAAGGTTTTGTGAAAAATCTTGAAAGGGTTTTGAGAAAGTATGAAAACTGAAATCAGTAAGTTTGAGAGAAAATGAAAGTGAAGGTAAAAGTGTGTTAATGGTGAGAAAAGTGTTTAAATAGATTTCTAAGCAATTTTGAAAACATAAACGGCAAGAGAGAGAAATTAATAATGATTATTAGCATTTAATGATAGCTGATTTTAGGGGATTCAGAAAGATATTTGGAACAGTTACCCATGACATGTGTCTCAATGCATCCAATCAGTGCTTTTGCCTTTTCAGAAACGTGAACGCGTGTTCAGACTCAGAAAATAGCTGATGACTGGATGACACTTGTTTGCTTGAGTGAACAACACATTTCTATCCTTGAAATGAAGCGCTCAGATCTTCATGGATAAATTCTGATACAATCTGTACTTCTAAAGATCTGAAGAAAGATTGATCAGTAGTTCACAGAAAAATAAACAAAGTTCTGAAGGTTAAGATATGGAATCAAAACAGTTTTATTCTGGGTAGAGCTTCATGCTGAGATGTTTCAGAATGAAGTTGAACCTATCTTCAGAAAGAGGTTTTGTAAAAATATCAGCCCATTGATGGTCTGTGTTAATAAATTTTAAATTTAAAATCCCTTTCTGAATATAGTCCCTAATAAAGTGGTGTTTTATTTCTATATGCTTAGCCCTAGAATGCAAAATAGGATTTTTGCTGAGACAAATAGCAGAAGTATTGTCACAGAGGATAGGAATGTTACTCTCAAATATCTAGAAGTCCTCAAGTTGACTTTTCTTCCAGAGCATTTGTGTACTGCATCCAGCTGCTGCTATGTATTCAGCTTCTGCTGTTGATAGAGCAATTGTGGATTGTCTTTTGCTGGACCATGAGATCAGATTTTCTCCCAGAAACTGGCAGCTTCCAGAAGTGCTTTTACGTTCTACTCTGTCTCCAGCGAAATCAGCATCACAGTATCCTATCAAACTGTAATCACTTGATTTTTTATAAAACAAACCCAGATTAGTAGTACCTTTCAGATACTTGAAAATTCGCTTAACTGCTGTTAAGTGAGAATCTCTAGGATCTGATTGGAATCTAGCACAAATGCAAACACTGAATAAAATGTCAGGCCTTGAAGCCGTCAGATAGAGAAGAGAACCAATCATACCTCTGTATACCTTCTGTTCTACCTTTTTACTTACCTCTTCTCTTTCCAGAATGCACGTGGGATGCATTGGAATCTTTGATGGCTTACATTCTGAGAGATCAAATTTCTTAAGAAGTTCTCTGACATATTTGCTCTGATAAATGTAAGTTCCTTCTGGGGTTTGATTAATCTGAATGCCCAGAAAGAATTTTAGTTCCCCCATTAGGCTCATCTCAAATTCTGCCTGCATACATTTAGCAAACTTTCTTCCCAGAGAGGGTTTAGTAGATCCAAATATGATGTCATCAACATAAATCTGACATACTAAAATGTCATTCTTAACTGTCTTACAGAACAAGGTTGTGTCCACTTTCCCTCTGGTGAATTCCTTTTCTAACAGGAAGTTACTTAGTCTTTCATACCAAGCTCTGGGAGCTTGTTTCAGACCATAGAGTGACTTCTTTAGTTTGAAAACATATTCTAGATTTTTGGAACTTTCAAAACCAGGGGGTTGGTGCACATATACCTCTTCTTCTATGTAGCCATTTAAGAATGCACTCTTAACATCCATCTAATACAGAGTGATGCCTTTATTAACAGCAAATGAGATTAAGAGTCTGATAGATTCTAACCTGGCGACTGGAGCAAAGGTTTCTGTATAGTCTATCCCCTCTTGCTGACTATAACCTTGTGCTACCAGTCGTGCTTTGTTTCTGATGACTTCACCTTGTTCGTTCAGTTTGTTTCTGAACACCCATTTTATTCCAATGACGTTGAATCCTTTTGGTTTAGGAACTAGATCCCATACGTCATTTCTTGTGAATTGATTTAGCTCCTCTTGCATTGCTAGAATCCAGTCATTATCCAGAAGTGATTCATCAATTGTTGTTGGTTCAATTAGAGAAACCAGTCCCATGAGGGATTCTTCAGAGTTTCTAAAGCTAGATCTTGTTCTGATTGAATCTTCCTTTCTTCCTAAGATTGTTTCTTCTGGGTGATCCATGCTGCTTCTAGATAGTCTTTTCTGGAGTTGATCAACAGAATGTGATGGATTGCTTGCAGTGACTCTTTCTGATGTTGAGGGAGTATCTCTGTTAAGAGCTTTTGATGATTTGTCTTTAGTACCTGTGAGTTCAACTTCCATACCTGCAAGGAATTCATTCTGCTTTGACTTTTGAGAGTCAAGCTTATCATCAAAACGAACACTGATTGATTCTTCCACAATCTGTGTTTCTGTATTGTATACTCTATACCTTCTTGAGCATTCAGAGTATCCTAACATAATACACTTTTGTGCTTTAGAGTCAAACTTGTTCAAATAATTTTTTGTATTCAGGATAAAACATGTACATCCAAATGGGTGAAAATAGGAAATGTTGGGCTTTCTGTTCTTCCACAATTCATATGGAGTCTTTTCCAGAATAGGTCTTATGGAGATTCTATTCTGAATGTAACACGCTGTGTTTATTGCCTCTGCATAGAAGATCTTAGCAACGTTAGTCTCGTTGATCATGGTTCTGGCCATTTCTTGCAATGTTCTGTTCTTTCGTTCTACAACTCCATTTTGCTGGGGAGTTCTAGGACAAGAGAAATCATGCATAATGCCTTTGTCATTAAAGAATAACTCAAAATCTTTGTTTTCAAATTCTCCACCATGATCACTTCTGACTTTGACGATTCTAAGATCCTTTTCATTCTGAACTTGGTTGCAGAAGGTAACAAACACAAAGTGTGACTCGTCCTTGTGTCTTAAGAACTTTACCCATGTCCATCTGCTATAGTCATCTAGGATTACTAACCCATACTTCTTGCCACTGACTGAAGCAGTTTTAACTGGTCCAAATAAGTCAATATGCAGAAGTTCTAATGGCTTAGAGGTGGAAACAACGTTTTTAGATTTGAAAGCTGGTTTTGCAAACTTGCCTTTCTGAAATGCTTCACACAGAGCATCTGAATTGAACTTCAGGTTAGGAAGTCCTCTGACCAGATTGAGTTTGTTAATCTGAGATAATCTTCTCATACTAACATGTCTCAATCTTCTGCCAGATCCATTGCTCGTTGTTAACAGACAGTAGACACTTTACATTCTGACTTTTTAGTTTAGAAAGTTTTATTTTATAAATGTTGTTTTTCCTCTTTCCATTAAATAGGACAGTCCCATCTTTCTGACTAATAGCTTTGCATGAATTTTGATTTAAGATTATATCATAACCGTTATCACTTAATTGACTTATGGATAACAGATTATGCATTAATCCATCAACTAGTAAAACATTACTTATAGAGGGAATATTTCCATTACCTACAGTTCCAGAGCCAATGATCTTTCCTCTCTTATTGCCTCCAAAACCTACGTGGCCTCCAGGCTTAAGTTCCAGGCTTTGGAACATATGCCTTCTTCCCGTCATGTGTCGTGAGCAGCCAGAGTCCAGGTACCATGACTGGTGTTTTTGCTTTGCTGCTAAAGATATCTGCCACATGTATTATTTTATCCTTAGGTACCCATATTTTCTTGGGTCCTGATTTGTTAGTTTTACCAAAACTCTGGTTGAATTTTGGTTTGACAGAATAATCACTACTTGTATATTTTATGTTATGTGTGTGCCCATATATAAAGTGTGAATCAAGTGGAGTATGATTTATAACTAAATCCATGGCATTCTTTGGTGTAGGTATCTTACCTTGATATCCTATCCCTTTTCTGCCATTTCTGCTAACTCCATAGATCATTGAATCCATTTTGCTTCTGTCTATGTTTTTAGCTAGAAACTTCTGAAAGCTGTGATCATACTCCTTGATGATCTCATCAGCATTGCTGGGAGTTTCAGGGATTGTTTCTTTCTGAGAGTTTTGCAATTGGTTTTCTAATTTTGAAATTTTATCTTTTAACTCAGAATTCTCCAATTTGAGACTCTCAGTCTTATCAGAGTCAGAAGCAAGATTCCTTTTTCAGGTTTCTAAATTTGACTCTGATCTGCTGATATCTTTCCAGAATTTTATTGAGGCTTTCAGCTAGTTCAGCCTTAGTAAAGTTTATAGAAAAGTCAGGGAATACCTCTTCTGTATCTGATTCAGAGTCTGACTCAGAAGCTTCACTGTCTTCTGTTATGTTTGCCATGAGAGCTATGTTTGCTCTTTCATCATCTGATTCTGAGTCAGCTTCAGATGTGTCAGAATCATCCCATGTAGCCATGAGACTTTTCTTTTTTTCCTTGCCAAACTTCCTTTTTGGATTTTCCTTCTGAAGCTTTGGGAAATCACTTTTGTAGTGCCCTTGCTCGTTACATTTATAGCAGATGATGTCTTTGTTGTTTGGATTTCTGTTTCCTGAAGAGCCTTCAGATCTTCTGTGTCTAGAGGAGGATTCTGACCTTCTGTATCTGGAGAAAGATTCATTATGATTATCTGATCTTCTGGGATTCTTGAACTTCCTTTGCCTCTGCTTCCACAATTGGTTCACCCTTCTGGAGAGGAGAGATAATTCATCTTCTTCTGATGATGACCCATCAGAGGTTTCTTCCACAACCTGCAAAACTTTGGAGTCAGATTTTCTGTTAGATTTTAAAGTAATGGCTTACCTTGATTTTGAGGTTCATCTGCTTCTAGCTCTATCTCGTGACTTCTGAGGGAGATGACAAGTTCCTCCAGAGAGATTTTGTTGAGATCCTTTGCTAGCTTAAGCGCTGTGACCATTGGCCTCCATTGTTTTGGCAAGCTTCTGATGATCTTCTTGACGTGATCAACAGTAGAATACCCTTTGTTAAGAACTTTGAGACCAGCAACAAGAATTTGAAATCTTGAAAACATAGTTTCTATTGATTCACTCTCTTCCATCTTGAATGCCTCATATTTCTGAATGAGCGCAAGAGCTTTGGTTTCTTTGACTTGAATGTTGCCTTCATGCGTCATTCTCAGAGAGTCAAACATATTATTTGCAGTGTCTCTGTTTGATATCTTTTCATATTCTGAATAAGAGATGGCGCTGAGAAGAATTGTTCTGGCCTTGTGATGATTTCTGAAATCACGCTTTTGCTGATCAGACATTGTTTTCCTGTCAATCTTCTGACCACTTCCATCCACTGGGCGCGTGTATCCATCAGTCACCATGTCCCATAGATCAGCATCATGGGCCAGAAAGAAACTCTCAATTCTGTCTTTCCAGTAGTCAAAGTTCTCTCCATCAAAGACTGGAGGTTTTCCACTGAATCTGTCTCTTTCTTCATTGTTGTCATTGTTGATGTTTTGATTTGGTCCTGCCATTGTGTTTTTCTGACGCTGGATCTTGTACTGACATGGTTAAGTGTTATAAGCTCAGAACCAGGCGCTCTGATGCCAATTGAAGATGTGAAAAACACAAGAAGGGGGGTTGAATTGTAAAACTTAAATCAAATGATTAGACAAAACTGTATTTTTATCCTGGTTCGTTTGATCTCAAACTACTCCAGTCCACCCGTCAAGGTTATTTTGCCTCTCTCCAATGAGGTCTTAATCCACTATATTCAAAGGATTACACAGCCACTTTAACAACTGTTAAAGCCTTCTTGAGTATAACCACAAACCGGTTTATCTCAAGGAAATCTCTTTACAAATAATTGAACAATAATGTGTTTAATGTTTTCTAATAAAACCGTATACCACAACTGTGATAATACACAAATTTAAGCTTAGAATGAAACTGGATTTTCTAGAGCGTTTGAGTAAGCGTGGTTGGAAAGCTTAGCAAATTATGAGCGCATGCGTATGATAGGCGTGATCTTTTCTTACACTGACTTGTTTAAATAGCCAAGGAAGAGATATGTTGACCATAATGTCCATAAAGCCATTTCAATGATAATAACACACTTTCCTATTTGAGAAGATTCTGTCTGAATAAAGCCGTTGGCAATTAATCTATCTTGAATACTTAGTAACACTTCAGAGTCTTCTTTGCTTTTACTTATGCTGACGCTTATGAGTGCTGATGACTTGGTAAGGATCTTTGATCAGAGTCAGAGTGTATAGTTTATGCGCAGATTCTGGTCATCAAGCTTCAACGTATGATCTGGTAGCTTCAGCGTATGATCTGGTAGCTTCAGCGTGTAGCACATGTTACTGATCTTCTGATGCTGGAATATTACTGATCTTCTGATGCTGATGCTGATTCCATCAGAACTTCTGTATACACAGAACATAATTTTAAGCAGCATATTTGTCTTATATATAAATATTACAATTTATTTATTCTTTGTATTTTGTTATCATCAAAACTCTAATTAAGGGTTGTAGAATCAAACTATGTTCTAACAGAAGAGGCAGAAGCACGTTTGGAGGATATCGAGGACGGGGTCGAGGGAGACCATCACCAGCTTACAAAGCAGCAATAGAATGCTTCAAGTGTCACAAAAAGGGACACTTCTAGTATGAATGTCCAGATTGGGAAAGAAGGGCCAACTTTGCTGAATTAAAGCATGAAGATGAGTTGTTACTCATGGCGTACTTTGAAGAAAAGAAAGCAACAAAAGAAGAAATATGGTTCTTGGACTCTGGATGTAGCAATCACATGAGTGGAAATAAGGAGTGGTTTACAGACTTGAATGAGGGCTTCAAGCAAATAGTGAAATTGGGAAATGACAACCGTATTGCAGTGACGGGAATAGGAAGTGTGCGGTTATGTGTAAATGACATCGTTCATGTAATTACCAATGTTTATTATATTCCTGAACTAAAGAATAATTTGTTAAGTATTGGGCAGTTACAAGAAAAGAGGCTCATTGTATTGATTCAGAATGGCACCTGCAAGGTGTTTCATCCTAGTAGAGGACTAATCATGCATTCAGATATGAGTGGAAATAGAATGTTCTATTTCTTGGCGAAGATGGTGTCAACTCTACCTAAATGTATGCAAGTTGAAGCTGACGATGAATCACAATTATGGCATTCATGATTTGGGCATCTCAACTACAAGGGTCTCAGAACTCTTGTATATCGAGGAATGGTTGGAGGGATGCCTACTATGAAAACTCCACAGAAGCTGTGCATACATTGTCTCGTAGGGAAGCAGCACCGAGATCCCATTTCTAAAAGAAATCTCTAGAGAGCAACACACAAATTGCAGCTTGTTCACTCAGACATTTGTGGTCCCATTAGCCCAATTTCCAACAGCAATAAGAGGTATTTCCTAAATTTTATCGATGACTTTACACGTAAAACTTGGATATATTTTTTGAATCAGAAATCAGAAGCATTGGAGGCTTTCAAAGTATTCAAAACATGGTCTGAAACGGAGGCTGGAACAAACATCAAGTGTTTGAGAACGGATAGAGGAGGCGAGTATAACTCAAAGGAGTTTACAGACTTTTGCAGCATTAAGGGGTCACTCAACAACTAACGGCAGCATACACTCCACAACAAAATGGTGTTGCTGAGCGGAAGAACCGGACGATAATGAATATGGTGCGCTCCATGTTGTCTGGGAAACAAATGCCGAAGGAATTCTGGGCTGAAGCGGCAAATTGGTCGATTCACATCCTTAATAGATGTCCAACAACAGCTCTTGAAAACATGACTCCACAAGAAGCATAGAAGGGCTGCAAACCAAGAGTGGATCACTTCCGAATATTCGGATGTCTTGCTCATGTACATGTTCCAGATCAGAAAATAATAAAGTTAGATGACAAAAGTAAAACACACATTTTTCTTGGTGTGAGCAAGGAGTCCAAAGCATACAAACTCTTTGATCCTATTACCAAGAAAATAACAATCAGCAGAGATGTAAAATTTGAAGAAAATGCATGCTGGAAGTGGGAACAAAGCAAAGGAGAAGTGCAATCAGATGTACTGGATTGGGAAGATAAAAACTCATATGCTAACAAAGAGTTAGAGTTAGAAGAAGACTTTGATTCTAACAATACAAGTAACGTAATCTTGCAAACAAGAGGAAACTCCTCCACAACCTCATCAGGTGGAAGCAAATCAAACTCGCCTAAAGGCAGATCTCGAAGAGCTCCTGCATGGATGTCAGAATACACAACCGGAGAAGGACTCTCAGAGGAGGAAGAAGAAGTAATGATGATGATAATAGAAGAAGATCCAATCACATACAATGAAGCTGCGAAAGAAAAAAAATGGAGAGATGCGATGGCTAAAGAGATTGATTCGATAGAAAAAAATGGCACGTGGGGACTTACAACTTTGCCGAATGGAGTCAAAGCTATTGGAGTTAAATGGGTTTTTAAAACCAAGCTTAACGAGCATGGTAATGTAGAGAAGCATAAAGTTAGGCTGGTGGCCAAAGGATATGCGCAACAATATGGGATTGATTACACATAGGTGTTTGCTCCGGTGGCTCGTCTTGATACAATAAGACTTATCCTGGCAACTGCAGCTCAAAACAAGTGGGAAGTATACCAGTTAGATGTCAAGAGTGCATTCCTTCAAGGAGAACTTAAGGAAGAGGTGTATGTACAACAACCTATTGGCTTTGAAAAGAAGGGAGAAGAAGAAAAGGTATATAGGCTAAATAAAGCTTTATATGGACTGAAACAGACTCCGCGAGCATGGTACAGTCGCATAGAATCCTACTTCGTTCGAGAAGGCTTCGAAAGGTGTGCTTCTGAACATGCGCTCTTTACAAAAGAAAAGAGGGAGGTAAAATCCTAATTGTTAGTCTTTACATTGATGATTTGATTTATACTGGGAATAATAAAGGTATTTGTGAGGAATTTAAGATGTCAATGATGCGTGAATTTTACATGTCTGATTTGGGAAAGATGAGCTATTTTCTTGGCATGGAAATTATACAGAATTCAAAGGGAATATTCATGTGTCAAAGAAAGTATGCGAGAGAAGTGCTGGCTAGGTTTCACATGTCTGATAGCAAACCAGTTGGAAATCCTATTGTGCCAGGCACAAGGCTTTCCAAGGATGTAAAGGGAACCAAGATCGAATCAACCATGTTCAAGAAAGTTGTTGGAAGCTTGATTTACTTGACAACAACAAGACCAGACATTATGTTTGGAGTAAGTTTGATTAGCAGATATATGTCATCTGAAACTGAGGAGCATTGGTGTGCAGCAAAGAGGATATTAAGATACATCAATGGCACAATTAAAATGGGAATTCTTTACAAAGGAGAAAGCATCACAGAATTGGTGGCATACACGGACAACGAATTTGCAGGAGATCTTAATGATAAGAAAAGTACTTCTGGTTTTGTATTTCTTCTTGCAGGAGGTGCTGTTTCTTGGGCATCAAAGAAGCAGCCCGTGGTTACATTATCTACCACTGAAGCTGAGTACATTGCCGCAGCTTCTTGCGCATGTCAATACATTTGGCTTACGGGGTTACTCGAAAAACTTGGGCATAAAGGAGAAGAAGGCAGCATAATGTACTGTGGTAACAGTTCAACAATACAACTGTCAAAGCATTCTGTGTTCCATGGCAAGAGTAAACATGTAGATGTGAAGTTTCATTTTTTGAGAGACTTGGTGAATGAAGGAACTGTGATATTGAAGTACAGAATCAAATTGCAGATATTATGACAAAGTCATTGAAGAAAGAACAATTTATCAAACTACGAGAGATGCTGGGGCTGATGTCTGCAATAGAAGTAAGCTGACTTACTTACAGTATTCAGCTTAAAGGAGAGATTGATGGACTTATTCTTGATAGACCTATTCTTCAGTAACATTAGTTTTAATTAATAGTTCCTATTTTCTCTCTGTTTAGTTAATAAAAGCCCTATTCTTCAGGTCCTTATAATTGTTAGTTAGGCTTCTAGTATGTAACGTTCCTTTTTCATTTTGTAAAGACTATTTAAGCCAAGCTTTTCCTTGAATAAAATAACAAGTGAATTTATCTCTCAACAAATATTGAGTCAGTATTTCAGTGTGTGAACACAAATTTCTAACAATTTCAAGTTAAATCTGAAAGTTGCATAAAATATTGTTCAATGACCGACAACTTATTACTCTATGATATGTTTAGAATGAAATAATTGTGCTTTATTTTTTTTATGGATTAATGTCCTTAATTATTGGTGACAGGATGTTGTGAATTCCATTTGTGATGATGACATATTAAATCCATATCATTTGTTGGTTCTAATGTTGTAAATGTTCTAATCATTGTTTCATTTTCACTTCATTGACTTTATTGTTTCCTCTTTTTGTGACCTGTTGTCCGAAAATTGAGTGATTTTTTCGTTCGGTTGTGCATAGATAGAAAGATAAATAAAAGAGGGAAATTGATTCAAACGCTAAGAATTTGCAAACTATTATCCCCTTTAAATTCTATTTTCTGCAAACACGTATTTGACATTCTTATTTGTATTAAAGGCTGGAATGCACATATATTCAAGAGCAGCAGCTAAAGGAATACGTGTTCAAGTAAGTGCAATTTGTTTCTCCTCTTTGTGAAATATTGGTTAATGTTCATGTAATAATACGAAGTATGGTTTGCATTCTAATATGGGGGCCAAAAATCATGCAATTGTCATGCCAGATGCAAATGTCGACGCCACTGTAAATGCTTTAGTTGTTGCTGGTTTTGGAGCGGTTGGATAGAGGTGCATGGCTCTCAGCACAGTTGTTTTTATCGGAGGCTCCCAACAATGGTATCATACTCCATTTTGTTTTGACTCATTTGTGTTTATCACTAATTTTTTGTTTGCATTTTTTTAATATAGAGTTTTTGCATTGATTGTTTAATCACAAATGATGAATATTTTATCGTAATTCCAATTTCAATTTTCATAAAAAAACTAAAAAATTGTCTAGAAAAAACAATGTTCAACTTTATCATCTTTTGACCTTGGAAATTGATTTTCATTATGACCTTAATTTTTTTAAATAAATGCATTCTTCGCATTATTTATGCAGGGAAGCGAAAATCATAGAACGTATGAAAGCTCTTAAAGTAAATGCTGGAACTGAACCTGATGCAGATCTTGGTCCAGTTATCAGCAAACATGTTAGCTTATGATTCCTCATTTACTTTTTTCCTAGGAGAATTTTAACTAAAAATTTGAGTTACAAATCTCTCCAATATGTCGTTCAAGAATTACTGCTACGGCTATTCAATTCAATCTCATTTTCACACCTATTGTTGTCTATATTTTAGCTATTTGTTTCCTAAACATTCTAACCGGATTCACAGGCAAAGGAGAGAGTACAATCATTAGTTCAATCTGGAGTCGAGAGTGGTGCCAAGCTGCTGCTTGATGGAAGAAATTGTAGAATATAAATCAGACTTTGTATACTTTTAACTTCTTGTATATTGCTCTTAGTAAATAAATTACACACACTTGGTCTTTTGTAGACTCAAACAAACTTTTACAATTCTAAAACAGTAAATTAAACAACATAACTGCTACATAACTACTAAAAGAAAACTATTATCTTTCCTACTACCATAGTTAATACTAATCATTTATTTCTAACCCATTTAATGTTTTATTTCAACAAAACTCCTCCTTAAACATTAAATGCTTCTTCGATCCAGCATCCCAATCATCTTCTTGCCTCTTTCGAATACTTCTCTTGATAGTGGTTTTGTGAAGATGTCAACGGCTTGGTCTCTGCTTGTCACATGCCTTAGTTCCACGCTTCCTTCTTTCACATGTTCACGAATGAAGTGAAATTGAACGTCTATATGCTTGCTTCGTTCATGATTGACTGGGTTCTTTGCCAGCTCAATAGCTGATTTATTGTCCACGTGTATTATTGTTGGGCCTTCCTATTTCAGCTCCATCTTACTTATCAACCTTCTGAGCCCCACTGCATGACAAACGCACCAGGATGCTGCCACGTATTCTGCTTCACACGTTGAAAGTGTCACTATAGGCTGCTTCTTCGATAGCCATGTAAAAGTTGTGTTTCCCATGAAAAACACATATCCTGCAGTGCTCTTTCGATCATCAATGTCTCCACACCAGTCACTGTCAGAATATCCAACTAGCTTGTAGTCTTCTGTCTTTGAATAAAACATCCCAAGTGATATTGTTCCTTGGATGTATCTTAGAATTCGTTTCAGCGCTTTTCAATGTGTGTGAACTGGCTCCTCCATGAATCTGCTCACTATGCCAACACTAAGTGAAATATCTGGCCTTGTGCATGTGAGATATCGAAGGCTGCCTACCAAGCTTCGATATTTGCTTCCTTCGACTCGTTCTCCTCCATCAAACTTCGACAGCTTTGTGCCTGGCTCCATTGGCGTCGAAATTGGATTGCAATTCTTCATTTTATACTTTTCTAGGATTTCCTTTGCATACTTTTCTTGTGATATGAAAATCCCAGCTTCTTCCTGTCGAACCTCCAGACCAAGAAAAAATCTCATCAGACCTAAGTCTGTCATTTCGAATTCTCTTGTCATGGTGCTTTTGAAGTCTTCGATCATCTTAACATTATTGCCTAGAAAAATAAGATCATCAACGTACATAGCCACAAGTAATAAATCACTTCCATTTTTCTTCACATAGAGCGCTGGTTCATAAGGGCATTGCTCGAATCCACTCTCCTTAAAATATGTATCAATGCGTGTGTTCCATGCCCTAGGTGCTTGCTTCAGCCCATACAATGATTTCTTCAGTTTCAGCACCTTCTTCTCTTCTCCAGTTCTCATGTATCCAAGTGGTTGTTCGACATAGATTTCTTCTTCGAGCACACCATTCAAAAATGCTGTCTTGACATCCATTTGAAATATTTTCCATTTGAACTGAGCAGCTTGAGAGATGAGTAATCGAATTGTCTCCATTCTTGCAACAGGCGCGAACACTTCGTCATAGTCAATGCGAGCTTTCTGCTTGTATCCCTTTGCAACCAGCCGTGCCTTGTATCTTTCGATCTCTCCTTGAGCGTTCATCTTTTTCTTAAATACCCACTTTACACCAATGGGTTGACTTCCTTTTGGTAATTCGACCAGCTCCCAAGTTTTGTTGTGTTCGATTGCTTTAATTTCTTCGTCCATGGCACTTTTCCACTTCTCATCTCTTAATACTTCTTCAACACTTATGTTTTCAGCATCTGCCAGAAGACACACAAGATGCACCTCACTTGTTGAATCATACAAATCTTGCAAGCTTCTCATTCTGGGTTGTAGAGGTTCATCTCTATCTTCTGTTTCTTCATGTTCTTCTGGAATACTTGTTGGTACAGCTATAGTTGTTTCTTCGACTGTATCAACAACCTCTGTCGAACTGTTCCAGTACCACTTGCTGGCTTCATTCATTCGAACGTCTCTGCTTACAATTACTTTCTTGCTTATAGGATTTAACAGCTTGTACCCTTTCGTCTTCTCATCATATCCAATGAATATGAACTTCTGACTTTTGTCTTTAAGCTTTGTTCTTCGTTGGTCTGGTACATGCGCATAAGCTATGCTACCAAACACTTTGAGATGGGAGATTGTTGGCTTCTGTCCACCCCATGCTTCTTGTGGTGTTTTGTCTTCCAGCTTCGAATGTGGACACCTATTCTGAATGTAAACAGCATATTGTGCTGCTTCTGCCCAGAACTCTTTCAGCATACTCTTGCTTTTAAGCATTGATCGAACCATATCAAAGATAGTTCGATTCTTCCTTTCAGCCACACCATTTTGCTGAGGTGAATATGGCGCAGTAAGGAATCTTCTTATGCCCTGTTCTTCACAGTACTTCACAAAGGCAATCGAAGTATACTCTCCTCCTCTGTCTGATCGAATTGCTTTGATGTTTCTTTCTGTTGCCTTTTCCACCATTACTTTGAATTTCTTGAACACTTCTAGTGCTTCAGATTTCTCTTTCAGAAAGTAGACCCAGGTTTTTCTTGAGAAGTCATCAATGAAGGTAATAAAATACCTCTTTCCACTGAAGGATTTTGGAGTAATTGGCCCACATATATCAGTATGTATCAGTTCGAGTATTTGTTTAGCTTGATACTCTGCCTTCTTCTGAAATGAAGTTCTTGTTTGCTTGCTGAGCACACATTCTTCACAGAATTTTCCTTCGAACTCCATGTCTGGAAATCCATGCACCATGTTCCTTTTCGCCAATCTTCTCAGACCAGCATGATGTAGGTGACCAAAGCGCATGTGCCACAGTGACGCTTTGTCTTGCACTTCGATCTGCAGACATTTCTCTCGAATGTTCCTCAAGTTAAGTTTGTACATTCGATTTCTCTCCATTTCGACAGCAACAATCAGATATCCTGTTTTGTCCTTCAACTGCAGTGTTCGATCTTTCATCAGGATCGAAGCACCCTTTTCTGTGATTTGTCCCAGACTTAATATGTTGGTCTTAAGGTCTGGTACATAGTAGACATCTTCGATTGACTCAATCAAGCCATCCTTCTGCAAATAGCTGATTGTGCCCTTTCCTTCAACTTTCACCTTCGATGCATCTCCAAAAGACACACTGCCATCTTCAACTCCCTTCATATCTTTAAACAGGTGTTTGTAACCACACATGTGATTACCTGCTCCTGAGTCAATATACCAAATACTATCATTGGTGTTGATTTCGTTTTGGGCCATCAGGAGAAACCCTTCATTCGATTCAGCTTCCAGGGCCAGATTGGTTGTCTCTTCAGTCTTCTTTTCATTTCGACAGTCTTTTGTAAGATGTCCCACTTTGTCACAGTTGTAACATTTGTAGGAGTTGCAATCCTTCGCGTAATGGCCATACTTGCCACACTTGTAGCATTCGAAATTTGAGTAATTCGAACGACCACCTCTTTGGCCACGTCCTCTGCCACGCCAGTTTTGTTGGCTCGAATTTCCTCTTTCGAAGTTACTGCCTCTACCACTTCGACCACTGTCACGTCCTCCACGTCCACGTCCTCTTCCTCGAAAGTTGTTCGAAAAGAGTACTTTTTCATCTTTCGATTCTTTTGTTTGGTTTGCTTCTTCGTCTGCCTCTTCTTTCTTCTTCATCTTTCTTTGTTCATGTGCTTCGAGCGAACCAGTGAGCTCTTCGATTGAGAGCGTCGAAAGGTCCTTCGATTCTTCTATTGCACACACCAGATTTTCAAACTTGTCTGTTAAAGATCTTAAGATCTTTTCAACAACTCTTGCATCAGCTACTGTCTCTCCATTTCTTGTGAGTTGATTCACCACTTTCTGCACACGAGTGATGTAATCTGATACATTTTCTGTATCCTTCATTTGTATCCTCTCCAATTCGCCACGAAGCGTTTGGAGTCGAACCTGCTTCACTCTATCTGCTCCTTTGAACACCTTCTCTAACGTGTCCCACGCTTGTTTCGACGTAGTCGAACTAGCAATCTTCTCAAAGCCTGATTCATCCACAGTCCTGAACAACATATATAATGCTGTTTTGTCCTTCGCTTGCGTCTCTTTCAACGTCTTCGTTTGGGCTGCTGTATATCCTCCAATTTCTGTTGGTTCTTCAAATCCATCATTGGTCACTTCCCACGCATCTAGAGATCCAAGAAGAGCTTTCATTTGGATGCTCCAGTTTTCATAGTTTGACTTCGTTAGCCGTGGTAACGGCATTTGGTTCATCATGTTCGCCATGAGCTCTGATGCCAATTTGTAGAATATAAATCAGACTTTGTATACTTTTAACTTCTTGTATATTGCTCTTAGTAAATAAATTACACACACTTGATCTTTTGTAGACTCAAACAAACTTTTACAATTCTAAAACAGTAAATTAAACAACATAACTGCTACATAACTACTAAAAGAAAACTATTGCCTTTCCTACTACCATAATTAATACTAATCATTTATTTCTAACCCATTTAATGTTTTATTTCAACATAAATATAGTGGTAACCTTTATACCCTTAACTGCCATTTTCAACCATCTTATTATATTCTTTCAAAGAAAAAAAGAAAAACATGATAAGAGATAACTAAGCATTTTATTGTGTATAATTTGATTCACTAGCTAAGGAAGCTCCACTTCTTGTCAACCGAAATATACCAGCAAGATAAATTGAAACTTTGAATGCATATATATCTTTTTAATAAACTTGTAATAGTTTGAAGGCCTAAAGAGCATATCCGATTCAGTTCGGTTTGGAAAAAATGTCTTCTAATGATCTGGTACGGTTCGGTTCATATGTGTATGACAAATAGGTCCCAGGATATGAGTCTTGAAATTTTGTTGGCCCAACCATCTTATCTAATATCATTACTAACATGGAGTGCTACAAGGTATTTTCTTCCAATCTCTGATCTCAAGGTTTCTACTAGAAAAATTCCTTCAGAAGAGAGAGTTGAGGATTAGATGTATATTAAACTTAACTGTTTAAGATGTCACACGCAGGAGGAGATTTTTGGCCCAGTTCTTCTTTTTATGGAGGTGTGTGTCTTTAATTCTTCCTTAGAATCTTATTGTTCTATACAGAAATACCAAAAAAAAAATTGTAAAGCATTTCATGATTACATTGTTTTTCGGTTTTGTTTTAATCTTCAGGCTGATAGCTTGGAAGAGGCCATAAACATTGTCAACAAAAACAAGTACTTACTACTTCTGGTGTCGCTGCAAGGAAATTTCTGACCGAGATTGAGGTCGGGCAGGTAAAATTTACTACTTCGTGGAAGCATGTCCACAAATAATAATGTTTGTAATTTCAAGCAGTATATGCATTATGAGTTTTTATTTATCAACCAATCACATTGCATTTTAACATGAATCTTGAATCAGGTTGGTGTCAATGTTCCTATTCCAGTTCCTTTGCCATTTTTCTCATTTACCGGCAACAAGGCGTCATTTGCTGGCGATTTCAATTTCTACGGTAGAGTGATATATTCAAAATTTTGACTCTTATGCAATCATTTATCACTTGCATTGTTCAAGAGTCACATTTTTCTTATGATATAGGCTATATTGTTTGATTTGAGCTTGATATTATGCTTTGTTGAATTGCAGGTAAGGCAGGAGTTAAATTTTTTACACAGATTAAAACAATAACTCAGCAGCGAAGGATTCAGTGACTGAGACATGTAGATTGACTCATACAAGACATAGTAACAATAATTATATTAAATTCACGATACTTAAATATCAAAATTTTGACCTTTATCATTTCTTTATTATCTGTAACTAAGATTTCATTTGTCACTTTTGTGTCCTTTTGTTTCTGAAGAATAGGTTGCTTCTTTGCTATCAAAATTTGTGTATTATTCATGTGTCTCCTTCCATTAAGGTGGGAGTAAGGTTATATTGCTCGATGTTGTTATTGAACATAAAGAACAACTCCACTCTTTCTGCATTTCCTTCTGTGTAGAAGAACTCCACCAGCTTTGTCATTTTCTGCGATTCCTTTGGTTACCACTGTGGATTAAGCAGGACTGGAATATCCTGCAACATCCAAATATAAGAAGAAGCTAAAGAATATTATAATAAAATATCACTATTCAGAAAATAACATTTACAAGCTATGAAGCACGAACACCGGAAACACGACACCAATACTGACATGTCGACACCAGAAACACTAGACCAACACAGTGATTGTTAGCAGCTAGTGGGATTCGAATCTGAGAGCCTGAGAGGAGCACACTCTAAGTCCCAAGCCTTCACCAACAAGCCAACCCTTTATCAGAGGAAATTAGTGTGTACAGAATATTTGTAATTATTATATAGATAACCACAAATAAATAGCTAGCGGTAGATGATTCTTGGTCATCATTATCAATTATAACCATTAAGGAATTGATTCATTCATTCCTTAATTATAGGATTTGTATACTATTGAGTCAATATCCTTTCCTTAAACAAATAAAACAACAGGTTCAACAACCATGCATCCCGTGCAACATAGTCAAGAGTCATAAGTAACCTTATTCTACATCTAGTATTTCTAGCACAAAACCACTTGAACTTTTGTATACAGATGTATTGGGACCTTCCCCTACAAAATCAATAAATGGTTATTTTTATTACTTAATTATTGTTGATCACTTCACAAAATACATCTAGTTTTATCCTTTGAAAAATAAATCCGGTGTGTTGATTATTTTTCCAGCCTTCAAAAGTCTTGTTGAAAAATATTTTGATCTACCCATTGTAAGTTTATACTCATACAATGGGGGAGAATTTATCAAACTCAAGACATTCCTTACTAATGATGGCATATCACATTACACCACTCCACCTCATACACCGAACTCAATGCAATAGCCGAACACCGACACAGACACATAGTCGAAACCAGAAAGGCTCTCCTTCATATAGCCAAATTACCTTTATCATTTTGGAGTCATACATTTCACACAACTGTTTACCTTATTAATAGACTCCCAACACCGACCCTCTATATGAAATCCCCATTCCAACTACTTCACAAAACCAAACCCAATCCCACACACCTTCATTCTTTCAGATGCTTATGTTTCCCTTGGTTAAAACCCTACACCACCAACAAACTCCAACCTAAATATCACCCTTGTATTTTTATAGGTTATGCCGATACACAATACGCCTACCATTGCCTTGACCTAAACACACATAAAATATACACCTCTAGACATGTAAAATTCTATGACCATATCTTCCCTTACATCACATATCATCCACCAGATAATCCTTCATCAACATCACCTATTATTACATAGCATCCCCTTCACACGTTCATTCCTATACCAAACCAAGCCCATCCACCAAACACTAACCAACACACAACCTCTCACTCTAGTGAATCTACCTCACTTAGCGAACAAACATCAACACCTACATCTACAATACACTCACAAATTATAGCAGACCAAGCAAATCCTCACCCGGTGATCAATGAAGAGGGTCCCTACACCTCAAGTCCTTTATCAAGTAATATTCAAAATGTTTCAACTCATGTTCAAATACCCTTGCAAAATAACTATAATGCAACTCCTACACTACCGAATAGGCCAATCACTCGATCACAAAACAATATTTTCAAACCCAAAAGACTTTTTCAAGTTACAAAATACCCATTGGCAGAAAATGTTGAACCTTCAAATGTCAAAGAAGCCATGAAACATGAGCACTGGAGGAAGGCTATTCACGAAGAGTTTGACACTCTCATAAGCAATGGAACATTTGTCCCACCTCCAAAAGACACCAACATTGTGGGATGCAAATGGTTGTTTCGCATAAAAAGACAAGTGGATGGCTCTATTGCTCGATATAAAGCTCGCCTTATTGCAAAAGGTTTTACTCAATGTCACGGAGTAGACTTCCATGAAACATTTCCCCCGGTGGTTCGACCTCAAACAATCAAAATCATCCTTACTCTTGCTCTTGGCCACAAATGGAAAATGCACCAACTCGATGTGAATAATGCATTTCTTCAAGGGTCTCTCTGAGAGAAAGTTTATATGACTCAACCACCTGGACTCAAAGATTCGCAACATCCATACTATGTATGCAAATTGCACAAAGCCATCTATAGACTTTGCCAGCCCCCCAGAGCATGGCATGATGTACTAAAAAGTTTCATGGTGTCCTATGGATTTTCATGTAGCAAGAGTGATCCATCTCTCTTTATCTATGAAGATGCATGTATTCTTGCTTACTTCTTTGTTTATGTTGATGACTTACTACTCATTGGTAACAACAACCACTTTATGTAAGAATTCATATTAAATCTATCAAAACAATTCTCCTTGAAGAACATGGGAGCTCCACACTATTTTCTTGGCATATAAATCATTCCCAGCAACTCAGGCATACTACTTTCTCAACACAAGCATATTAGAGACATTCTCCAACGGTTTGATATGGAGGGTGCCAAGCCTTCACCCACACCACTTTCCGCTACAACCACACTTCAAGTCCATGATGGAACTCCATTTACTGATGCTACAAATTATAGAAGTATTGTTGGAGCTCTTCAATATCTCAATCTCACGAGGCCCGACATATCCTTCTCCATAAATAAACTTGCACAATTCATGCACAAACCCACCACTCTTCATCTCTAACATCTTAAAATAACTTTACGATATCTCAAAACAACAATCAATCATGGCCTTCTTCTACAACCCACAACCACACACAATCTCATTGCCTATTCTGATGCTGACTGGGGAGGTAATACTGATGATCCCACCTTTACTCCGACTTATATCATCTTCTTCGGTTCAAACCCCATCTCTTGGCTATCTAGAAAACAACGAACAATAGCTTGCTCATCCACAGAAGCAGAATACCGTGATATTGCTACTGCAACATCTGAAATCATGTGGCTCAATAATCTTCTAAGTAAACTTCGGGTTCCTATGAAAAATCCACCAAAAATTCACTACTACAAAAAGGGAAAAGACAACGCTTTTTAGGCTTTTAACAGCGCTGCCTGAAGCAGCGCTGCTAAAAGAAAAGATAGCGCTTTTTTTCAATGTAAAAGCGCTTTCTTATGCCCACTTTAGACATCGCTTTTAGAATAGACAATACTTTTTTATATACCCCTTTAGCAGCACTTTTGCTTTAGACAACGTTTTGTTATTTTTTTAAGTTAGGCTTTAGACAACGCTTTCCTTTAAAAGTGTTGTCGATTCCCCCACTTTAGACATCGCTTTCACACTTTAGGCAGCGCTTATTTTTGAGTTTTCACAACGCTTTTCTCCTAAAGCGCTGTCTATTGTTCACGTTTTTTTAAATGAAATATCTATTTTGACTTACAAAAGCGTTGTCCAATATATATAATGCATTTTAATCAGAATTTTAACCATATTTGAACCAGGTTTTCACCATATTATGCACCATATTTGGTAGCTTCATTTCAATAAAATATGCATATATAAAAATTACACACATATATATAAATTGATGATATATACAACAACAACTACAAAATTTATGATACAAGTTAAAATTCTACAAGTTAAAAATCCTAAAATTAAAAATTGATGTTACATCTGTACATCTTTCTATCTTCGAGAATTCTCATGAAACAACAACAACATGAATATCTTAGCTCTATCTTCTACACATGCACCTATAAACCTGGAAAAAAAACCAAATGATCGAAATTCATAACATGATAATATTAACGTTGTACTTTATTCGAATTTAATTTATACTCAAAACTCGAAAGTTCTCATCAAAGGAAATTAGACAATATACCTTAGCTTATAAAATTCTCAACCCGATAATGAATTGACACCATTCCTCTATAAGTTCATCTAATTGATCTTTTGAGTAATGTGCACAATTGAATTCCTCAAAGTACTACATATATAATAATATAACATAGTATGTGATTTAGTTAAAATGATATTTCATTTTATGAGAAACACAAAATATGAAAATAGTATGTAATTTCTAAGTTAGAAATCCATACCGTGGATGTAATCTCTAATCGATCCAAAAGAATAGTTTCTTTCATAAACCTCAACATAAAATAGCCGCAATCTATACTGTTACGCTGGCGAGGACACTACACATGGAAATAAAATATGAATATATATCAGGATATACCCCTTAAATTGTTTTATCAAGTATCGTCCCTAATGTAATCAAAACTGAATATCTCTTTGTGAAAATATACCGCCACTCTGATCCATGTAACGTTGTTGGCTCTACTTTTTGGCACTTGAATATCTCTTTGGGAGCGAAAAGCTAGTAGAACGCTATGATAAAATATAAACGACTGTTTAGAACAATCTCACATAGAAACATAAACATAAACACAAATTCAGATATGTTGACCATAAACATAAACATAAACATAAACATAAACTTAAATATCTCTTTGGGAGCGAAAAACTTACGTGTCAATCATCTGTTTCAAATCTGGATATGTTGACCAATCATTGTATAACGAATCCAGATAATACACAGTTTCTCTCATAGGATTAATCGCAACCAATAATCAGTGTCCACTGTAAGATTAAACAAAGATTAAACAATGGCCAAAAACGGAAAATTATAATAGACCAAGTTATGAAAATCTAACCCGTTGTCAGTATTATATGGCAAAAAGAACAACTTCTCAGTATCTTTGCTGGCCACGAATAAACCTAGTACATATGCTATGACATCGTCTGGTCTCGTTACAATTAACCCTGAATTGACAGTGTTGGGAGCTAAGAAGCCAAATCTTGCTTCTAATCCACGCGGGCGCACAATGTTGTCATACATAAACCTTAAATTAAAACATCATTAATATTATACTATATTCATTGAAATGAGGGATTAAATTGTTCATCTAATTAAACAAAGTTGACCGGAGTATACCTGATGTATATACCGATAACACCAAGACCTAATTCCAAATGTCTAAAAACTTGCTCCATATCCTCTCTACCAATTGCTTCAAGGTATTCAAAACCAAAGATGTCTGCACTCATAGGTATAAGGCGGGTACCACCATCCTAAATATCTGTAATTCCTAAATATGTTCGAAGGCACAACCTGGACTGAGCAGTAGTTTTTTTGCTAGCCACGGTCTTCTTAGCAATATTCTTTTTTGTGTGGAAATATTGCTAATTTCAGGCGCCTTACCCCTACTGACTTGTGCAGTCTCTTTAGCATGAGTCTAGTTATCATATAATTAGTTAGGGGAAGTATAAAATCACAAATTAGCATTTATCATAGCATACGTGTCATATAATTGTGTTGTACCTCAATTGATGCAATTGACTCGGTCTCCGGCCTAATCCCCTTATCTTTTGGAATGAATTTTGTTGGAGTCTAACATTACGATGTAAACAAAATGTAAGTATAATTGCCTTAAAAAATTTGAATAGTAAACAATTTTAAGCATACCTCATTATCTACAGAAACGAGGCTTGACGGCCATGCAACAAACGATCCTATTGCATCTGCCACCAATGTTGCATCCGCCACATCGTCAGGTAGTGATAACAACGCACCCCCTCTAAAACGGAATTAACCGATACTTTCAAAAATCTATTTGGGAGCGGTCTATGGTGAAGAATTTCTCTCGAAGTATTATACACTTTTCCCTTGCCAACCATACGATAAGTCGGTGTCGACAAATACAGTTGACACCGGGAAATGCCCTATAATTTAATAAATATGGTTATATAATTAATAAATATGGTTATATAATTTATAAAGATGGTATATAATTACCTCGGGAATATTTTGTCCAAAGTTACCATTGATACTACCTTTGTCACTAGTATCTTTAAAACCTGTAGCTTGATCGATTTCCTTTTTATTTCTCAGCTCATATACTTCTTGTTGTAACTTTTCCAACTTCTCCTGAAGTTCTTTATTGCTTGGAGCTTTTGTCTTTGATTTTTTTTCAAGGATGTTGGAGTGATCCGAAATCCATTATCCCTCACCCGACCAGAGTACTCACGAATATCTAATGCTCGTGAGAGTATTCTCCTGCAATCATTATCTTCATCTGGAGGTATAGACTGAGAAAGAGTCTCCTGAAATTCATATAAATATTGTAATTAAAGAATGATATGTTAATAAAAGAATGATGTAATTAAATAAAAGTATGATGTAATTAAATAAATAATGTTATACTTACACATCTCTCGAAAAATTGTTGAACTTTTTCTTCAACAGCTCCATCCTTACATACACGGGCTTCCTTCCACAAAATATGTTTCGGGAGAGATGTTTCAGAACTATTCTCCTTTGTTAGCTACACATTAAGCCAAATAACATGATCAAATATAAGCGTGCATACATTATAGATACTTTGCAATTTATAGATACTTACAATAGATTGTTGTAAGCGTGCATATCCCATACGCCTTTTTCTGTATGGATATGCTGGACTTGATGCTCGTTGTCGATTTACGACACTTAAACTCTCAAATTTTTGGGTATTTCTTTTGGATTTAAAAGTTTCCCATTCTTCAACTGTAATCAAATCTGCATATTTTTTTGGAAGCTCTGCATCAACAAAAAATTTATTCGCATCCCTAAGAAACTTGTTTGATAAGAAAGCTCTAAACCCTCTATGTAGTTTCCCGGCCAATTTAAGAATATAATCTCTCCTGGTATCCTCAATGATGAACGATCTCTACGAAAATCATACACAAAGTGTGTTAGTATAAGTAATTTAGAGACATAATTGTCATTAAAAACAAATAACATCACATATCGTACCTGTATCTCACTCCATATTTTATCTTTAGCATCGTCCAACACTCTTGCTCTCTAATCTTTACATGTAATTGGAATTTCTCTCCTTACCACCAAACTGAGATAACTCGTCAACATTGAACCGCTAGGCTCAATTAGTTGGCCTTCTTGACTTTAATGCATATCATACTTTATGCCTTGGTCTCTATCCCGAATTATTCTCTTCATTATTGTTATTCCTCGTCATATTCCATTTCCGTTTTACTAACGACCATATCTCCATCATGCACAGAATTATCACGTGGGTGATTGTCGTTAGTAGCCATCTAACCTGTAATAAACATAAACATAAACCCAATATAAAATTCCATAGTCATTTAAATATATATAAAATGACAATACCAAAAATTAACATAAACATAAACTTAAACGTAAACACAAACATAAACATAAATATTTTAATATGCTACATGTGATACGGTGGCAGAACCGACTGTTTAATACTGATTTGCGTTTTGCATTTTTTGTTTGCAAAATGTCGCAGTAAGCAAGAGTCGCCACCGACTTTTATTTTATCTAGGGATGTCAGTTTGGACCTGTTAATGGGGATCCCCGCGGGGAACGCCCCGTTCGGGGCCCCAAAGATGGGGAATTTTCCCCCGTGGGGGCGGGGATGGGGAGAAAAATTCCCCCGAGAGCATTTCGGGGACGGGGACGAGGAATACACCCCCGCCCCGCGGGGACCCCGCCCCGCCTATTATTTTAATATAGTTAATTTAATATATATATTTTAGATTAGGTTTTTTAGTCATTTCCTTTATGTTTATTTATAAAAATAAATAAATAAATATTCATGTATTTATTAAGAGAGAGAAATGTAAATATTAGACCCTAAAAAAGTTGAAGCGTTTCATTTTCTTCTGCCAGACATTTAGAGTCTCACACGTTAGACTCCTTTTTTTCTTCTCCAGTCAAATCTCCATTCATCTTCCTCTTCCAATTCCATCTTCACTATTTGGTGTGCTTCCATTATTCACAGCTCTTACAATTTCATCAATAAGGTTTGATTTTCATAAATTTGTTCATGTAATTATTTATAGGAAAAAATAGATTATTTCTCTTTGATTCTCATAAATCTGTTTATATTATTGTTTATAGAAAAAAGTAGATTGTTTCTCCTTGATTCTCATAAACCTGTTCATGTAATTGCTTATAGGAAAAGTTGATTATTTTGATTAAATTTAAATTAAATTGTTTAGAAATTTTAGAGTTATCAAATCATTTGCATATTAAAAAAATATAAAATAATCAAAAAATTACTCATTTTTATCTCCTTTTAAATATTTTTGTGTTCATTTTTTATCTATACTATGCATTTGTAATTAAAATAATGTCGTAAGTTTTTCCTTAAAAAATATTAAAATATACTTTTCCTATTTTTTATTAATATATCACACTATAATTTAATTTTCTATATTAAACAAAAAAATATTACTTTTTAAATGAATCAATATATCATGCTATCACGGTATCACCCATAAAAAAAACCAAATATCTTATATTTCTAATTATTAATGAAATAATAACATATAAACAATAATATATCATGCTATCACCCATAAAAAAAAATATATCTTATATTTCTAATTATAAAACCAAAGCCATTAAGTGAAATAATAACATATAACTTTTTACACGAGTAAATATATCATGTATATAGGTAAATAAATGTATTCTCAATGTATATAATTAATTAATATATGTTATTATTTCTAATTGAAAAGTTACAGTAAATAAGGCATATTTAGAAATATGTGTAATGCATCATATATTTAGAAATATAAGATTTTTCTTATTAATTATTTTTTGTGTGAATTTCATGTATTTACTATTTCATTTATTTATTATTTTTTCATATATTTATTATTTTTGTTCTACTTCCATGTAGCCTTTTAAAATTTGTGTTTGTGTGTGCCAGGTTTTTGGTAAAAGAATGGTTGGTGAAGTTCAATCATCTAATAGTCCTAATGTTGCTTTGGAAGGGAATGAAGTTCCTATAGAAAGTAGTGGAGTTTCACTCACACAGGAAGTTCAATCTACTCCAAATGAAATAAATATAGAAAATCAAGATTCTGAAGCTCCCGTTGAACCCACTACAAGTCCTAACAAAAGGGGATTAAAATCAGATGCTTGGCCCTATTTTAAAAGGCAAAAAATAGGAGGCATTTGGAAGGCTATATGCAAATCTTGTGATAAGAAAATTGGTGGTGATACAAAAAATGGTACTAAACATTTATTTGATCATATTAGCATATGTCCAAAACGCACAGAGAGAGGTCCAAAACAAGCCATGCTTAAAGTGACAGAAAAAAAATCCGAAAACAGACATGAATCATTTGTGGTTGGAAATTATACATTTCATCAAGATGTTTCTAGGAATGAACTCGCGAAGATGATTATATTGCATGAATATCCCATCATGATGGTTAACCATATTGGTTTTAGAAATTATAGCCATTCTCTTCAACCTTTGTTCAAGATAGTTTCTCGCAACACCATGAAGAATGATATAATGAAGTTGTATGAAAGTGAGAAGTCAAAGCAAATGAAAATACTTGCAAAGAATAAAAGCCGCATTGCAATAACTACTGATATGTGGACTGCTAGCAACCAGAACAAAGGATATATGTCTGTTACAGCTCATTATATTGATGAAAATTGGATTTTGCAGAATCGGATCATCAGGTAACTTCTCCCTTCCATTTACGTTATTATTATAATATAGTTATTTTATGTGATATTTATTATAATTTATTTTTAGGTTCATTTATGTCCCTACGCCACATACTGCTGAGGTCATTTGTGATTTTTTGGTAGATTGTTTGATGGATTGGAATATTGATAGAAAATTGTCAACATTAACCGTTGATAATTGTAGCACCAATGATGCTCTGATTGACCATTTGATTGATAAGATGTCACCTTCTTCTTTTATTTTAAAAGGGAAATTGTTTCATATGCGTTGTTGCGCCCACATATTAAACTTGATAGTGAAAGATGGCATGCAAACAATTTCTAGTTCAATTGAAAAGATTAGGGAAAGTGTCGGTTTTTGGGTAGCAACACCAAAGAGGGAGGAGAAATTTAAAGAAACTTGTAATCAATTGAACATGACTTATGAAAAAAAGCTTGCACAAGATTGTAGAACAAGATGGAACTCTACTTATTTAATGCTTGCTTCTGCATTGCCTTACGAACAAGTTTTTAAACGTTTAAAACAACGTCGTGATTCCCAATATAAGTGTGCACCAAGTGAAGAAGATTGGAAAATGACAAGAGAAATTTGTGACAAGTTGAAATTATTTTTTAGTGTCACTGAGTTGTTCTCGGGTACTAAGTATCCAACATCAAACATTTATTTTCCCAAAGTTTGTCAAATAAGATTAGCTTTAAGAAAGTGGGAAGATTCTTCTAGTGATACTATACAAAGTATGGCAAGAAGTATGATAGTGAAGTTTGACAAATATTGGAGTTTGATTAATGGGGTGATGGCAATAGGGGCTGTTTTGGATCCTAGATATAAAATAACTTTGTTGAATTACTTCTTCCCACTTATGTATGGGAATAATGCTCCCAAAGAATTGGAAAAGGTAATACAAATGTGTGAAGATTTAGTTGAAGAATATCAACCAAATAATGATATGGTTCCTACAAGTAGTGAAGTTGGTGCATCAACATTGGTAGATGACATTGATGTCACAAGTCAAGATTGGGAGAAGGCTTATTCGGAATATGTGATGGAAAATACTTCAACTACAAATGTCAAGTCAGAATTTACTTCCTACTTGGAAGATGGTGTCTTGCTTGATAAACAAAAAAAGGAAAATTTTGACATCTTAGGATGGTGGAAACAAAATGGTTTGAAATTTCCAACTTTGCAAAAGATTGCAAGGGACTTTTTAGCAATTCCTATCTCTACCGTTGCTTCAGAGTCCGCCTTTAGTACTAGTGGTCGTGTTTTAAGTCAACAACGTAGTAGGTTGAAGGAAGACACTTTAGAGGCTTTGATGTGCACTCAAGATTGGATCCGAAAAGATATAAAAGGTAATATATTTTTATCTTTTACAAGATTAATTGAAAAGGATTTTTAAATTTTAATTTAGCTATTTGTTTCTTAGGTTATTCAAAAACGTTGACTCAATTCGAATGTGTGGATGAAGATATGGATGATGATGATGATGATGATAATAAGGTAATTTACATATTAGTGTTGATTACCTTTTAGTTTTTAAAGTATTTTTTTAAGTAAATATAATTATTGATTGTTTACTTTTCGTAGGAAAAAGAAAGTCATATCTAATTGTGGAATGAGGAAGAAGACCTTGCAAGGAGAAGTTGGAAAGAGAGACATGATTGATCATTACTTGTTTGGATATTTTGCTTAATATTTTAGTTTATTTATATGTAACTTTGTTTTAAGTATTTTGATATTTCTACTTTACGTGTGTTATCAATTGAGCAAATAGAGATATGTTGACTTTTGCTTTTAGTTGACTTATTATGAAGTATTTTTTAGCTTTTCAAGCATACTCATGATGCTAAATTTTATAATTATCCCTTATTAGTTTTGATGAAGTATAGTTTTTAAAGCATAATTATGTTGTTGGATTTTTTTAGTTGTTTAGGCATATTGTTACTTTAAAAAGTATTATAGTTCATTTTGTTGAATTTTATAGCATTTTATATAAATTTATAAAAAAAATATTATTATTTTGTGTTCCATTAGTATTTTTAATAAAAAATAATAAATGTCAAATACTAGTATTTTTTAATAACATAATAAATATGTGAATTCTTTGTGTTTTTTATTTTTATAGAAAATATAAACATTTTAAAAAAATAAAATATTAATGAATAAATGTAGGATCTATGGGGATCCCTGCGGGGAACGGGGATCCGCGGGGAACGGGGATGGGGATAGAAATTCCCCCGTGACGGAGATCGGGGACGGGGACGGGGAATGAATTTGATGGCGGGGAAAAAGATGGGGAAGTGTCCCCCCGGCCCCGCCCCGCCCCATTGACATCCCTATTATCCAATCCGAAAAAGGAAAAAGAACAGAAAAAACCTTTTTCGAGATGTTTGAGTACGGGGGTAGATTATAGAAAGGGAACGTGTTAGCACCCTTTCTATCCATGGTTTTCCATGAACTCTTAGGTACTTGCTCATCTTTTAAAATTGCTTGTGTGTTTGTGCTTTAAAAAGTTTTACTTCGTGATAACCCTTGTATCAGTTCTCAAAGGTGTGACGAAGTTGTTTTAAAAATTTGTTTGAAAAGTGTAAGTGTGAAAAGTTTTGATTTGAGCAAGTACCTACTAGCATCTACCTACTCGAAAAAAGATTGTTTTTGTTCCATTTCCTTTAGACAACGCTATTCCACTATTAAGGAATAGGTAGCACCGTCGTTGGAATTTGTAAGGGTCAATTTGAAAGGGACGTAATGGTCATTGAAGGCAACATGTAAGGATACCTTAGCATTTCGAAGGGACTTTCATCATATATTCGTATGCAACATCGAGGGACAAGATCATATACCGTAGGCAACTTTGAGGGACATCAAGGGACCATGATCTTTATGATGATTTTAACCGAGGGTCTTTGCTAAGGGTATCCCTACGTTCGAGGGACATGACCATTATTTTCCGAGGCAACCAAGTGAGGAGTACCCTAGGAGTGAATATGTGCATATGATTTGTTTCAGTTATTTAATCTTTGTACATTAGGTGATCTACCATTTTAATTTTCCAGACATTCTTACCATACAATCCTATTAACATACATCTAAGCAGTTTATAGTTTGCGAAAATAAAATGCAGAAAGTTTAAAGTCCTAGCTATTACAAGGCTTTTGCAGATACATAATTATTTTGGACTGAAAATAAAAAGGCGGAAATATAAACCTAAGCTATTACAGAGTTTTGGGGCAATTACATAATAATGAAGAGTGCGGAAAAGAAATACTAAAAATATTACATCCCGGAAGCAATTACATAATTAGAAAAAAATGCGAGAAAAGATAAATCTACGTTATTACATTGATAACACGACCTATACATTTTTTCTAGAAATTAAAATGTAAAAGAATAAATAAAAAGAAATTAAGGAAAAATTAAAATCTAAAATTCTAAGTTAATGTTTTCGGTGTTTTTTGTAGAAAATAATTTAAAGTTAATTAAAAAACCTAATTCTAACTAATTTTAATTAAAAAAAAGTTAATTAACTTAATTTATTAATAAATGAAAAAAAGCCAAAAATTTAATTACTAACTAAAACAAAAACTTAATTCTAATTTGTTTGAATTAAAAAAAAATTAGTTTTAAAAAAATGATTAATTAAAAAATCTTAAAACCTAATTAATTTTAATCTTGATATATTTTTTACATCATGACTAGGATACATTTGTATAGGCTTGAAATCACAAAACTTATAACCTAAGAAAAGTAAATAGCGGAGATGTGGCGTTGATAAAATTACTAGTTGGATTCTAGTTTTAATCTTATCTCTTAAGTATAAGTCACTTCCTCAATTAATTGTTTAAAATTACCCTTTCCTAATCATGAAGAATACTGTTATATATGATCTTCTTGATTTAATTATTTAACTTTGTCTCTCTTAAATCAAGCTCTCATCATTTCAAACATTTTTTTTCTAACTCTTAAAATAGTTCAATCTTTAATAGTTTTATAAAAATATTTATAATTTTCTCTTCTCTGAAACAATACTCAATCACCACTTATTTCTCAATTATCAACTCTCTTATCTTATAAAATTGAATATCAATATATTTGAAACGTCAATGAAAATCGAATTCTTACTCAGTATAATAGTTAATTTGTTGTCGCAATATATCTCAATAAGACTATTCTGTTTTAGCTATATCACTTTTAGAATCCTTCTCATACATAATGTTTGAATAGCATAATTAATTACTACAATATATTCTGTTTTAGCAGTAGAAAGCGTAACAATAGATTATTCTTTGAAGACCATAAAGTTACACAAATATTGAAATGAAATACACACCCTAACATGCTTTTTCTTGTTTAAAACTTTGAGAGTTACTTTGGTTTGAGTTTGAAGGTGAAAACGCATGTGTTATGATGTATGTGTGTTGTGAACAAATCATGTATGTATTGGACGGACGTATTTGCTGATTTTGTATGTATACTTATTGAACTTGTTTTCTTCATTTGGAGGTATTTTGTATGGTGTGTGCATGGGCACGAGAATGGTGTGAGCTGACTTGAAGCGTGGCATGAGAATAATACAAATATCTCTCTTTATTTGCATGAAAAAGGATAACTGCAACAGAAAACTACAAACTTGGTTGTTTCAGCCCATGTTATTCTAAATTATTTTATTGGATCAGAAAGTAAATCTTTCTGTGAAAACTTGGACTTCTATTATTGTTTTGAAAATAACCCACTAAAAATTGGACCCCATCAACGGAGCCTTTTACTGACAGTTCACAAAACCGCAGGTATATATATCTTTTACCTATAATGTTTTTGTTAGAATCGAATCAGACTTCTGTAAAAATTTCTGTATATTGTATTAGTTGAATAAATTACACACTTGGTCTTTTATAAACCCAAATAAACTTTTACAATTCTAAAACATAAACATAACTGCTACTAATAACTATTATAACTTGCTAAACTATTGTCCTTCCTACTACCATAATTAAATGCAAAGCTTATTACTAACACATTTAATGTTTATTCAACAAAACTCCTCTGTAAATTTAAATGCTTCTTCTATCCAGCATTCCTATCATCTTCTTGCCTCTGTCGAAGACTTCTTTCGATAATGGTTTTGTGAAGATATCCGTTGCTTGGTTTCTGCTTGCTACATGCCTTAATTCGACGCTTCCCTCCTTCACATGTTCACGAATGAAGTGAAATCGAACGTCTATATGTTTGCTTCATTCATGATTCACTGGATTCTTTGCCAATTCGATAGCTGATTTATTGTCCACTTGTATTATTGTTGGACCTCCCTGCTTCAGCTCCATCTTACTTATCAACCTTCTGAGCCATACTGCATGACAGACGCACCAGGATGCTGCCACATATTCTGCTTCACACGTCGAAAATGTCACTATAGGCTGCTTCTTCGATAGCCAAGTAAATGTTGTGTTTCCCATGAAAAACACATATCCAGCAATGCTCTTTCGATCGTCTATGTCTCCACACCAGTCACTGTCAGAATAACCAACTAACTTGTAGTCTTCTGTCTTTGAGTAAAACATCCCAAGTGATACTGTTCCTTGGATGTATCTTAGAATTCGTTTCAGCGCCTTCCAATGTGTGTGTACTGGCTCCTCCATGAATCGACTCACTATGCCAACACTTAGTGAAATATCTGACCTTGTGCATGTGAGATATCGAAGGCTACCTACCAAGCTTCGATATTTGCTTCCTTCGACCCGTTCTCCTCCATCAAACTTTGACAGCTTTGTACCTGGTTCCATTGACGTCGAAGTTGGATTGCAATTCTTCATTTTATATTTTTCCTAAGATTTCCTTTGCATACTTTTCTTGTGATATGAAAATTCCAGCTTCTTCTTGTCGAACCTCCAGACCAAGAAAGAATCTCATCAGACCTAAGTCTGTCATTTCGAATTCGCTTGTCATGGTGCTTTTGAAGTCTTCGATCATCTGAACATCACTACCTAGAAAGATAAGATCATCAACATAGAGTGCAACAAGTAATAAATTACTTCCATTTTTCTTCACATAGAGGGCTGGTTCATAAGGACATTGCTCGAATCCATTCTCCTTGAAATATGTGTCAATACGTGTGTTCCATGCCCTAGGTGCTTGCTTCAGCCCATACAGTGCTTTCTTCAGTTTCAATACCTTCTTCTCTTCTCCAGTTCTCATATATCCAAGTGGTTGTTCAACATAGATTTCTTCTTCGAGCACACCATTCAAAAATGCTGTCTTGACATCCATTTGAAATATTGGCCATTTGAACTGAGCAGCTTGAGAAATGAGTAATCGAATTGTCTCCATTCTTGCAACAGGCGCGAACACTTCGTCATAGTCAATTCCTGCTTTCTGTTTGTATCCCTTCGCAACCAGCCTTGCTTTGAATCTTTTGATTTCTCCTTGAGCATTCATCTTTTTCTTGAATATCCACTTTACACCAATGGGTTGACTACCTTTTGGTAATTCGACTAGCTCCCAAGTATTGTTGCGTTCAATTGCTCTAATTTCTTCGTCCATGGCACTTTTCCACTTCTTATCTCTTAACGCTTCTTCGACACTAATATTTTCAGCATCTGCTAGAAGACACACAAGATGCACCTCACTTGTTGAATCATACAAGTCTTGCAAACTTCTCATTTTGGGTTGTAGAGATTCATCTCCATCTTCCGTTTCTTCATGTTCTTCTGGAATACTTGTTGGTACAACTATAGTTGTTTCTTCGACTGTGTCAGCAACCTCTGTCGAATTGTTCCAGTCCCACTTGCTTGCTTCGTTCATTCAAACGTATTTGCTCACAATCACTTTCTTGCTTATGGGATTGAAGAGCTTGTACCCTTTCGTCTTCTCATCATATCCAATGAATATGTACTTCTGACTCTTGTCTTCAAGCTTTGTTCTTCGTTGATCTGGTACATGTGCATAAGCTATACTACCAAATACCTTGAGATGAGAAATTGTTGGCTTCTGTCCACTCCATGCTTCTTGTGGTGTTTTATCTTCTAACTTCGAATGTGGATATCTATTCTGAATATAAACAACACATTGTACTGCTTCTGCCCATAATTCTTTCGACATGTTCTTGCTTTTGAGCATTGATCGAACCATGTCAAAAATAGTTTGATTCTTCCTTTCAGCCACACCATTTTGCTGAGGTGAATATGGTGCAGTTAGGAATCTCCTTATGCCCTGTTCTTCACAGTACTTCACAAAGGCCATCGAAGTATACTCTCCTCCTCTGTCAGATCGAATTGCTTTGATGTGTCTGTCTGTTGCCTTCTCCACCATTACTTTGAACTTTTTGAATACTTCTAATGCTTCAGATTTTTCTTTCAGGAAATAGACCCAGGTTTTTCTTGAGAAGTCATCAATGAAGGAAATGAAGTACCTTTTTCCACTGAAGGATTCTGGAGTGATTGGCCCACATATGTCAGTATGTATTAATTCGAGTATTTGTTTAGCTTGATACCCTGCCTTCTTTTGAAATGAGGTTCTTATTTGTTTGCTGAGCACACATTCTTCACAGAATTTTCCTTCGAAATCCATGCCTTGTAGTCCATGCACCATGTTCCTTTTTGCCAACCTTCTCAAACCAACATGATGTAGATGACCAAAGCGCATATGCCACAATGACGCTTTGTCTTGCACTTCAATTTGCAGACATTTCTCTCGAATGTTCCTCAGGTTCAGTTTGTACATTCGATTTCTTTCCATTTCGACAGCGGCAATCAGATATTCTGCTTTGTCCTTCAAATGCAGTGTTCGATCTTTCATCAGTATCGAAGCACCTTTTTCTGTAAGTTGTCCCAGACTTAATATGTTGGTCTTAAGATCTGGTACATAGTAAACGTCTTCGATTGATCCAATCAAGCCATCCTTCTGCAAGTAACTGATTGTGCCATTTCCTTCAACCTTCACTTTCGATGCATCTCCAAAAGACACACTACCATCTTCAATTCCCTTCATATCTTTAAACAGGTGTTTGTAACCACACATGTGATTACTTGCTCCTGAGTCAAGATACCAAACACTGTCATTGGTGTTGATTTCATTTTGAGCCATCAGGAGAAAGCCTTCATTCGATTCAGCTTCCAAGGCTAGATTGGTTGTTTCTTCAGTCTTATTTTCGATTCGACAGTCTTTTGCAAGATGTCCCACTTTGTCACAGTTGTAACATTTGTAGGAGTTGCAATCCTTCACGTAATGACCATACTTCCCACACTTGTAGCATTCGAAGTTGGAATAATTCGAACGACCACCTCTTTGACCACGTCCTCTGCCACGCCAATTTTGTTGGCTCGAATGTCCTCTTTCGAAGTTGCTACCTCTACCACTTTGACCACTGTCACGACCTCCACGTCCACGTCCTCTTCCTCGAAAGTTGTTTGAAAAGAGTACCTTTTCATCTTTGTTCGATTCCTTGGTTTGGTTTGCTTCTTCGTCTGCTTCTTCTTTCTTTTTCATCTTTCGTTGTTCATGTGCTTCGAGCGAACCAGTGAGTTCTTCGATTGAGAGCGTCGAAAGGTCCTTCGACTATTCTATTGCACACACAATATTTTCAAACTTGTCTGTTAAAGATCTCAAGATCTTTTCAACAACTCTTGCATCAGCTACTGTCTCTCAATTTTTGGTGAGTTGATTCACCACCTTTTGCATACGTGTGATGTAATCAGATACAATTTCTGTATCCTTCATCTGTATCCTCTCCAATTCGCCACGAAGAGTTTGGAGTCGAACTTGCTTCACTCGATCTGATCCTTTGAACACTTTTTATAACGTGTCTCACGCATGTTTCGACGTAGTCGAACCAGCAATCTTCTCGAAGCCTGATTCATCTACAGCCCCGAACAACATGTATAATGCCGTTTTGTCCTTCGCTCGCGTCTCTTTCAACGCCTTCGTTTGAGCTGCTGTAAATCCCCCAACTTCTGTTAGTTCTTCAAACCCATCATGGGTCACCTCCCACGCGTCTAGAGATCCAAGAGGAGCTTTCATTTGGATACTCCAGTTTTCATAATTGGACTTCGTTAGCCGTGGTAACGACATTTGGTTCATCATGTTTGCCATGAGCTCTGATGCCAAATTGTTAGAATCGAATCAGACTTCTGTAAAAATTTCTGTATATTGCACTAGTTGAATAAATTACACACTTGGTCTTTTATAGACCCAAATAAACTTTTACAATTCTAAAACATAAACATAATTGCTACTAATAACTATTATAACTTGCTAAACTATTGTCCTTCCTACTACCATAATTAAATGCAAAGCTTATTACTAACACATTTAATGTTTATTCAACAGTTTTTACTAACCGAAGGTATAGGTCTTGCATATCTATTTGGTTCCTAGTGATATATGCGAGATCGCTCAAAATTTCATCAAACCCACTAATCTTTTTCACAACTCTAACCTAATACCCTTTGAGTTTTAATCTGCGTGTCCCTTCTCTTTCCTAATGTTCGCGTCTCCTCACATCTCTCTCATCACCGTTTTCTTCTGGATTTAATATGTTATATTGTCTCATTTCTTTGATTACAAAGAGCTATACATCAAACAGGGTGTAGGGAAAATGGTTCTTAACGAGATAAGGTGGAACCCCATGCATATTAAGGATTGGTTTATTGCTCATAGGTACTCATGGCCTTATACATTTTCAAACTCTTTTGTTTCCCTTGAATCGTTAATTATGTTTGTTATTACTTCTCATCGATACACATGTCCTTATACATTTTCAAACACCTCAGTGCTTTTGCACAGGAATGGAACATGTTCAAAGTGCCACCATGGAGTGGCAACACATCTATTGATGGAAAGCCTGTTGAAAGAGGCTGAAGAAGGCCCTACTAAGGCTTTAAAGCATAGACTTGTGAGAGTGGTTACCATGACAAATGTCACAAAGATAATAGTTAGATGTATATCGGTAAACAAGGGAGATCGATATGAGTTGACTTGGACTGGTGGTTTTAGTTTGTGTAGTTGGTGTTGTTTGTAATTTTTAGAATAGGGATACGAGTGTATGAATTTTGTGTTACAAGCTTTTCATTTGCTTACTGTTAAGTATAGGTTTTTTTCAAGCATGTGTTTATGAAATGAGAATATAATATTGATAGGTGTTTATCTTGAATCCTTTATTATATGGCAAATAAAATAATCATTAGTTCAATTATGTTGTATCAATTGAATTAATAGCTTGGCTGACTTGGCAGAGCATTATGTTGTATCAATTGTATTAATAGTATGGTTGTTCCATGTGCCGCCACTAGTGCAGAAATGACTTTTTACATCGGGTGAAATTGACTTTTTACATCGGTTCTGGGTCCGATGTAAAGTCAGGCAATATAGTAAATCAGGGACTTTTTACATCGGTTCTGGGACCGATGTAAAAAGTCCCTTTTTTACATCGGTTATAATATCAGAATCGATGTAATAACCTGTTATTATGCACATTTTTTAAAAAATTGATCCAGTTTTTTACATCGGTTGGAAGTAATACCCGATGTAAAAGTCCCTTTTTTACATCGGTTATAATATATGAACCGATGTAAGAAACAATTATTATGCACATTTTTTTAAAAAATTGATCCTGTTTTTTACATCGGTTGGAAGTAATACCCGATGTAAAAAGTCCCCAGTGACGCGACTTTTTACATCGGTTATTATCCCCAACCGATGTAAAAAGTCCCTTTTTGAAAGTTTTTACATCAGTTTTTACTAATAACCGATGTAAAATGTATGAAATTTTTTTGGAATAGATTATTTATTTTCTGGATGTTTCCCTGTACAAATATAATTTGTACCCATTTTTTCATATTTTTTCCAATATCACACAGACTATATTTATGTCGCTATATAGATTTCATAGCTTTCCAACATCACATATATCACATCTAGGTCGATGTTTTCATATTTTTTACAACAAACTTACAAATTGAACAATTGTACTGCAAACTTGTATTGTATTACAACAAACAAACTTACAATTACAAATTCTTCACAAAATATACAACAATATTCAACTATTTATAAGTCTTTTTTCAAAACTTACAATTACATATTATTCACAAAATATACAAAAATATTCAACTATTTATAAGTTTCCAAACTTAAATTATCAATATAAAATCTTCGGTAGACAACACCAAAATCACATTGCCTGACAATAAATAATAACAATTAACATCAGCAAAAAAATCAAGAAACTCAATAAATGTGCAAAAACCATATGTATTGTGCAAAAACCACAACTTATACAATTCTATAAAACTCACCAAGATAAACTTAATTTTCATGTAACTCAAAGAAACATTTTGCCCAACGAAGTCGCAAATCATACAAATCATCTTGTGTTAATTCTGTTGGGTCATCAAATACCTATAATACATAAATATAACAATATAGAGTTAATTTTTAAAAATTCATATTAAGTCAAAAAATAAAAAGTAAATAACATAGTAAAGTTATTTTTAGTACCTGCATCCAATTCTCGGTTATATTAGTAGAGACAATATCCAACATATTTTTCATCACATAGTATCCACAATCATTAGAGTTATGTTGTTGCCTTGTCTACAATTGAATGACATAATTAGTGAATACTTATCATAAATTTAACTATATAATTACAATTTACATGACACTTACATTGGGATGAAGCCATGTAGCCTTTTTTCTATTTCCATTTGCCATTTGATGAATCCCAAAAGAACTAATACAGAAAGATAAACATCACATAGCTAAATTTACTCGCCGATGAAAAATGACATAACTATTAGTTGTCAATGAAAGTCACATGAAAGATAAACTTACTTTGTAATAATTTTCTTCGTGTGATGGTCAATTTCTCGATGAAGTGAACAAAATACGACAACTAAATTGTCTCTTGGACACATGACTATTAATTGCCAATGTCTCCTGTACGTGTGTGTGGAAACAGAAAAATCACATAAAATATATATGTTATCAAAATTAAATAATATAAAACACAATTATATATAAATACTTACCCATTAATTAATGGTAGTAAGTGGCACACTCTGTTTTCATCACGTAACTTTTGTAGTACGTAATTTTTAACATCTTCTTGAGATTTTGCTACACTATCATTATAAATACACCTAACAGGGTCCATAAATCCATATAATTCTGAAATGGAATTCTCAATACAAACACGATGAATATACCTGAATAATTTTAAATAAACATTACAATCAAAGTGATGAGAGATATGACATATTAATATAAATTGACTTTAATAAAATAATAAAATATACTTACGTGCACCAAATTTGCAGAATAGACATGTCAAGCCAATGACCTAAACCCACCAATAACTCTCTGATACATTTAGCTGAAACATAGAAATTAGAGACACTCGCACAATGACTTAATTGTATTGCCAAATGGTTATCATCCATTTTCAAAACCATGAGTAACAATCTCTGAACATCATCAACTTCCACGTCTTTTGTGCTCTCTTTTGTGCTTCCCTTTGCAGCTGAACAACTTCCTTTTCCGCTTCCATCGATAATTTCCAATTTTTCAATGCATTTATTATCACCTGTGCTTTGTGATAAACCCATGGACTTAAGTGTCTCCATTAATGATTGTTGAAACATCTTACGCTCTTCAACCAACTTTTCTTCAAGTTCAGCTCTAAGTTTTGTTTCCAATATTACAAGTTGTTCATTTACGTCGATATGTTGATGTGATCTTCCAAAGTAAGTGCTTTGTTTATGGTGTTTTCCAACACCACGAACACGACCTCCATGCTCAGATGTTCCAATGGCTAATGATAAGATATCGTTACGTCCATCCGGAACAATTGCACCTTTTTCAGCTTCTTGAACTAGAGAATCCTACAAAATGCAAAAACATCAATTAATCAATCACAAATATAATGATACTTGAATATTTTTTCGTTGTTTACTTACAATTTTTTCAGCAACCTCTTGTGTAGATTTTGATGTGTATTCTCCTCCTTTCTTTTGTCGTGCTCTCTTCCATAACTCATGGCGTGATGGTGGAGATGGACTATCATTATCATCTAATGTGGAATTATCTCTCGATGATGACTTTTCTTTCATAATTTTCTCCTCAAGTAAGCGATACCCTCCACGAGACAATACGTGTGGGTATACATTCTTGGCCATATTATCCTTACCCTTCTGACTTTTTTCCTATTATAAACTCAAACAAGTAATTAATCACTAAATATAATAAAAATGTTATGCACACAAAAAAATATAACTCCTACTAACCTTAAATTCAGGGGTATCTCGAATCTTGAGAAACTCTTTCCATGCGTCTTCCGTAATAAAGTTACACTTGACATATGGAGGAGGATCATTTTCTATGAGATGATGAATATATCTATCTGTGAGTTGTGTCTTAAAACCTCTCCATCGCTCTCCCGCATATTTAATCCATTCTTTCTTCAACCTATCCTTCTTTGGATCTTTACATTCTGGAATAGTAAAATGAGCCTACAAATATAGTATATGTAATATGTTGTTAATTAGTATATGATTGTAAAATATAATAAAGTATTGTATTTAAAATACCTGAATATCAGTCCAAATAGCATCTTTTACGCCTTCATCTACTTCTTTCCAATCATTTTTCACAATACTACAATACTGTCGAGCAAGAGATGCTATATAACTCTTGAAATGTGTAGCATTTTTACCAACACCAATACATTCATAGGTTCTTGCATTAAACTCGACCTTTATCTTTTCACCTGTTTGATGAACTTTGTCAATTTGTGTCATTAAAGTGGGACCTCTAACTCTTCTTTTATTGGGGTTACTAGATGAAGAAGGATTGTCGTTTGAATCACCCATGTATCTGTTTACACAAAATAAAAACAATTAGAAATAAAATTAAGCACAAAATAAAAACATTTAGAAATAAAATTAAGCACAAAATAAAAACAATTAGAAATAAAATTAAGCACAAAATAAAAACAATTAGAAAATAAAGTAACGTGGAATTTGTAATTGCAAGCTTCTCAAGTCATGTTTAAAGCATTGGTTTTGATGAAGACAACATGGATATCAACATTCAAAGGATGTGCAAAAAGTTTATCAATATCATATAAAACCTTGTTACAAGTCTTGAAGATTAGAAGAAGAATTATTAAAGAAACAACAAATGTCAAAGGGTATAAATAATTCTTAAACTTGAAGATTAGAAGAAGAATTATTAAAGAAAAACTATGTTTGAGATCTTTTTCAAGAGGAGTTTTTGAAAATAAACTTTCAGGAACCGGTTCCTACCTAACAGGGAACCGGGTTCCAAACTTGTTCAAAAATCACTTCCCTGGAATTTGTACCAAGAACCGGGTTGTATCTATAGGGGAATCGGTTCCTGCGTGTTATTTTTGAATTATGGGTTATAACGTTCACTAGGAACCGGGTTCTGCCTGGGTCAGAACCGGTTCCCAGCGAACCAGTACATATTTTCTTTTGTTTTTTGAACATAATTCAAATGGTATTCTTTCATGATTGCATTACATCTTTTCACAATGCATAACACCTTATCTTCTCTTAAAGATATTATTGCTTTTTTAACTCAACAAATAAAGTTTCTCAAAGAAAATTGTTCAAGTTAAAGCGCTTGAAATGAATTTCTACCTAGTGTTAACATAAGGTATTGACTTAAATCAAGAGAACAAACATTGCATCAATAACATTATGGATCAAATAAGTGAAGAATGTGACTTACAGTTGAAACGGCGAGCGAGGAAGGGCGTGAATCGGCCGATGAAAAGTCGTGAACAGCGTGAACGACGTGAAACGGCGGCAAGGAGACGTAATCAAATTTCAACAAACCGCATCATCTATGTTCATCAAATAAATCTGCAAATTCACAACAAAAATCATCATCAATGGCGGTCAAAAACGATGAAACACGAACGAACAGAACCACCGCGGTCGAAGACGACGACCAGAAATGGAGGAAACACGAACGGAAACCACCGCGGTCGAAGAGGACGACCGGAAACGGCGGTCGAAGAGGACGACCAGAAACGGCAGTCGAAGAGGAAGACCGGAAACGGCGGCCGAAACGGAGGTCAAATAATATTACCGAAAAGGGGTTTTACCGCAGCGACTTCTTGGCCGGTGGTTAGAAGGCGGATCGCGGGTGTCGTGCAATGAACTCGGTGTTGGTGGCGGTGTTATAAGGCAGTCGCGGTGGCAATCGGAATCAGGCGGGCATGCAGAATCAGAATCGGAAGTGAGGTTGAGGAAGACGGTTTTTCAGAACAGGGCGCGGCGCGATGGAGTGGTGGAAGAATAACAATGGAGTTGTAATTTTTCTACTGTTTGGGAAATAAGGGTTTGGCACCTATTACATCGGTGCATTGTAATACCCGATGTAAGGGTTGGATGACTATTACATCGGTGCATTGTAATACCCGATGTAAGGGTTAGCAAGCTTTTTTATTTTTATTTTTTACAATGCACCTATTACATCGGTGCATTGTAATACCCGATGTAAGGGTTGGCAAGCTTTTTTTCTAACTTTTTTTTACAATGCACCTATTACATCGGTGCATTGTAATACCCGATGTAATAAGTTGCAAAAAAATTAATTTATTCTTTAATTTATTTTTTATATTAATATCTGTTGTGAAGATATTACATCGGTTTTTAGTCAACCGATGTAATATGTTGCATGTTTTTTATTAATATTTCTACTACCTTGTTTCTTATTTACAAAAATGCCACCGTATTTTTTTCTGAAAACTTTTTACATCGGTGGATGCGTTTGCCCGATGTAATAGGTAGCGAAATATATTTTTTTTCATATTTTTTATATCATTGCAAATAAATACCTGATGTAAAAAGTTTGTTAATTGTATTTTTTACATTATATATTTTGATACCCGATGTAAAAACCTTTTCTCAAATGTCTTTTTTTTAGTAGTGCGCATTGACTTGGATATTCCATATATACTAGGAGTAGCTTGCCATTTTTACATTATTAGAGAATGGTTACATTATATATGTTTGTTAATATTGCTTTATGATTATGAACTAAATGTTGCTATAAGATTCATTCGGTTCTGCTCTATTTGTGCAAGACAAGCATGGATGCAGAACAAACTTTGTTAAAAGGTTCATTTGGTTCTAATTCGAGTTTGTATTTTGAATATTATAAAAACATTTTTCAAATTTGAGTTTGTAATTTATTTTATTTTATTTTCAATTGTCTGCCGATGTTTCTAGTGCCCTAAACCAAACAAGTTTTCGAAATCTATGGCCTGATGAAGATAGAAGAGAGAAAGATTAGAAATTGCTTTTATCTTAAATATGTTTGTGTATTTTGTTGTCGTAGCATCTATTTTAGTGGTTGTTTTTATATAATTGACACAACTTTATTATTTTAATATATATGTAAGACTTGTTATTTTGAAATTATAATTGAAATTTATTGTGATGTTGGTTTAAATTTTGTGTATATAGAATGTATTTTCAAAATTTGATTATTAAAAATTATTAATTATAGAAAATAAATATTTGTAAAAAGAAAATCCAGTCAAAAACAAAAATATGATTAAAAAAAATGTGTATACCAACAGTTCATTTTTTCCTATACCAACGAAAATAAGTGATGTGTAAAGTTATTAAATAGTATTGATCGTTCTTGACTAGAATGGATCGTTAAGGCCTTCGAGCTGTGAGTCGAGCTGCAACTGGGAATGAGTTAGGGGGTACCTGCAAGACACTATGATGCTAAAGTAGTATTCAGGGAGAGTGCTAGCAAGTATGAGAGTATGAGTATGAAATAATGAATACCCGACTCTCTCAAGAGATAGGGTATTTATAGCCCTCAGCACTGGACTAAGGTCTCCAATATTGAGCCATGATGAGACCCAACAATGAAGACTATCAGGGCTTATGTGTGTATGGAGTCCATCACATGGACCCCCCTGGTCAACAACAACAAGAGAATAAGTGTTGGACCCATGATTTCTAGAGGGCAGTTATGATGACAATGATACAGACACGTGGGCCATGTTCTTTAATGGACATGTCGGGAGTTGCCCAACAATCCCCAACCTGGGCTACTTGTCTTTGGGCCTTATGCAAGGGTGTTGGATTGGGCCTCCCCGTTAGTGGGGCAAGTGCGGCCCCAGTCCAGCTCAGGAGCCCCCTAAGTTATTGTCTTTAGGTGAAATGGTGATGACTTAAGTTCAACTTTATGGCCGGGGAGAATTTGCTTGAGAAGGAAGATCGTAGTCCTTTGACGAAAATAAGTTGTTGCTTGTGTCAGGGATAACCTGTTTGACCGTGTCGGGGATCTCGTGGACACGCGAGCTGTGAGACCAATTGGGTCAGTTGTTCGTCCAGTGCTCGACGGGAGTATATAGGCTACAGGGAGCTTCCGCAGACTCTTTTTCGATGTGTCTGTCTTCAAGGGGTTGTTACGATGTCGAGCGTTATTTCGTCCTCGAAGTGGAACATGATGAATATGCCCTTATGCATGTTTTAGCCATGGTGTCGAGCATTTCTCCGTGTGAGGCGTCAGCATCGTGCTCGCGTATGATGTTTCGTGTTGGAGTCGGGGACATGTTCATCTCTTGAGAATGAATATGTGGCTGATTGTTGGGCCACATGGCTGTTGCTTTGGGGTTCCATCTTTTCAAGGGGAGTTCAAAAGGCCCAAACTAATGATGAATTTTCGTGATAAACCTCGTGGGGTGTGAGCCACCTATAAAAAAGGGACCCCAGAGTTTCATTTATCATTTATCAAGTTTTCTTCTGCAACCTTCCTTGTCTGCGCGTGAATCCTCCCCTCTCAACTTCTTCTTAGAGTTCTTCAAGACATTCTTATCCAAGTAAGTCATATCCTCCTAACAACATGTTTTCTTTAGAATTTTTAGATTAAACGCTTAGTTTTCGTCTTGATTGGAAGAATCTTGGATGAACATTCATGGGTTCTGCGATGAACATCCATTGAAGTTCATGATAGATCGATGAACTTCATGACGTCGGGGTCGATTTCCCCGAGTAGTAGGGGTTGATTCGAGCACCTTTCCCGTTTGACTAGATGTCCCCCAACAGAAGTGTGGTTTGCTTTAGTGTGCAGTCGAGGGCTTGGGTTGAAGTCCGTTCCTCGACGACTTCCTCGCCCTTTCACTTGATTTACGGTGGAAGAGTGAATTTGATGATGTCAAATTCACTATTTCCCCTTGCTTTTCAAGTATAATGGCACATTCAGTCGGGGAGGATGTCTTGCCCGCCAACCACGAAGATGAAACCAACTTCGAGGAGGACCCTTTGGCCTGGGTCACACCTGAGCCTAGAAATAAGAGGTTGTGCTTTTCGTATGACGTAACAGACGCGTTCAACTGTCCGGAAGTTCAAGCCAAGGGGGCCCTTGCCAACTGGATTCTCCAAATTCCTCATCGTAATAGGAGGATCTACTCGACATATCCGAGAAAAAGTTTCCCCATGTACGAGTTTGTGTTTAAAGAGGCGGGGATGCGTTTTCCCTTCAATGACTTTCAATTGGGGGTTTTCCAATGGCTTCAATTGGCACCCTCCCAACTTCACCTAAACGCGTTTGCGTTCATGCGGGCGTTCGAGCCCGCCTGTCAATATCTGCAAATTGGAGCTACGCTGCCCCTCTTCTTCCGTATCTTCCACTTATAAATGCAATCCATTGGAGGAGGGCAAGCGTGGGTTTCCTTCAAGCAGTTTGGGAAACTCTTTCATCCTTATTTGGAGTCTGTCCGTCATTTCAAAGAGAGGTACTTTGTCGTGAAACCTCTGACGAACGCGACCATATATTCTCTATACACTCGTGTGGAAGAGATGGAGGATGGATGACCAGTTGCCCAGCTCGTGGCCAAATTTCCGCTAGAATGGCAATGGAAACATTTCGAGCAAAAACCCGAATATTATGCTGTAAAGCCTGAGGACTTGGACGCTCAGGACCAACTCTTCTATGAGATGTTGGCGACCTATGTTAGGAGCTTCTCCCCAGCGAGGTGTGTGGATGTGAACAACAACCTCCTCTTCGAAAACAATGGGGAATATCTCCTTGTTAATAGGTTTATCAACACAAAGACTTTGCTCGAATGTTCTTCAGACGAGGAAGCCATGAGGCTTTTAGGTAGGGGATGCGGTCACGATGTTATTTTTGTTTGGCTTTTATGCGGGGACATGCCTGTGATATTATCTTTGTTTAATCCGTGAATGACGGTTTCCTTTTGATTGCAGGTCAGATAGAGTCCTTCTTCGAGTGCCTATTAAAGTTGAGACCCAAGAACGCTTCCACCTCGGGGCCAAAAAACAGGGTCGCCCAGCTCCAAAAGCAGACCAGATCTGCTGCCCGTGCCAGCAATTTCCCTTCTTCATCAAAGACCCAGGTTCCCCCCAGCGAGCCCGCAATAAAGAGGAAATGCATGGAGGATGCTGAGCGCATCGTGCCCGAAGGTGATAAGGCACCCGAGGAGGTCTTCGTGCTGCCCCCTGTTACTTAAACCATGACATCTTTAGCGGGGAAAGCTCTTTAGGTGTTCACGAAGAAGAAAGAGGGGCGATCCTGACCTAAGATAAGGAAACCCGACGAAAGAATTTTTTGGAGGATTTGTCCGTTGTGACGAGGGTGCTCGAGACGGCCTTAACGCTAAATGACGAGGTTACGGATTCTCAGGTTGCCCTCGACAAGGCATATGCCAAGATTAATAAGCTGAAGGGCGTAAATGAGAAGCTGAAGGGCGACATCCTCAATCATGAGACAAAGTTTGTGTTGATTTCAGATTTTGAAATATTTGCCACCAAAGAAATTACCAGGTTGAGTCGCGGACTAGGTCGCTCTCTTTAAGACGTTTCGTGGAACTGCCCAAATTTATGCAAAGCAGTCAAACTACCGTGCCGCCTGCAGGATAAAACAACCCAATTCTATACTGTACGATTACTACTTGCATGGTAGATAATCGGTCTAGAAATAGACATTTTGATGGTACAAGACCATTCAAATATGGTATCATCACCACTCGTAGTATCTGGTACAAAGACCAGTCATAATAATTTCTCAAACAAAAAGAAACTCAAATAATTCTCCAAAGAGAAATTAGTAATGGTCATTTGACCAGTCATAATAATTTCTCCAACAAAGAGAAATTCAAATAATTCTCCAAAGAGAATCCAAAAGATTAAACTTGAAAATTTCTCAACTCAAATGAGGAGAAATTAACATAATTCTCTAAAGAGAATTCAAGAAAATACTCGGAAAATTCAACGAGTAGGAAGAAAGGGGAAGAAGATGGCGCTTCGACAATTCGAGAGACGCAAAGTTATGAGAGTGAGGAAGGAAAAACTAATAGAATAGTTTTTGGTGTGATTTGGAATGAAACATGTGCACTCCTTATATAGTGAAGTGAGATAGTTAATATTTCTCACATGAGCAATGTGGGACTAAATGGTTTTTTCAACCAAAAAGATATTCTAACAATGTGAGACTTGAGAAATTTTTAAACTCAACATATTGGAACATGGACATGTTCCAACAATCCCCCACTTGAATTTAAAAAAAATTAATTTTAGAAGTAACGTCAAACGTTCCTAAGATTGTGCATAAACAAAGGTGTCTACGACTTGAACCTTTGCATAGCAAGTAAGATTCCAATTCAACAAGAGTGACACAAATATCTTAAACTCTATCTCAGACATCAAACCCGCACACAACCCTTTCTTAAGGTGTATTCTAATAGCTCGTGCTTTAATGGCCCTGCACGTGTATCCCAGTTTAATGAAGGCTCTAGGAATTCTGCCTCGAAATTCCATAGGAACCGGCCTAAGTTCCACAATCACATAGGTGAGTCTATCAAGAGTACTCTTGTAGCCTAGGTACTCCCTCATACAGAGTATAGATCTCATTAAGAGTTTCTATTATCTCATCCTTTTATTACTTCAGGATTCATGCTTTACTTGCATGATCATCTCATATTACTCACAACTTGTTATTACCCATTGAACCTATTTCTTGGGATCTCCAGTCATTTAGGTCAGGTTACCATCATGAGCAACTCATTTTCCTATAGGCATTAGTCCCATCTTATATGATGTATTATAGACTTTCTCTCTAGCTAATCCTTTCGTCAAAGGATCTGCTAAATTTTCATCAGTGCGTACATGATCCACTCTTACAGCTCCTTTAGAGATACAATCTCTAACAGTGTTGTGCTTTCTTCTTATTTGACGTTTTTTTACCATTATAATAACGGTTCTCAATTTTTGCAATAGCCGCGGTACTATCGCAATGGATCAACACAACTGATATATGTTTTTCCCATAAGGGAATCTCAGTTAGCAAGCATCTTAACCAACTTGCTTCTTCACTAGCAGTCGCTAATGCTATATTCTCAGGATAGTATGTTTCTTTGATTTCCAAGATACAACTCTGAAGCCATCGGCTGAAAACACAGAGCCGCCACCGAACTTTATTTATCCCGAAGGAAGGGGAAATATCGATAAAACCACAAGGGAATGGATAAGATGGTCTTGCGACCAAGAGAAAGGGTAAGGGAGTCAGTTATGCGAGGGGAAGTTATTATCACCCCTCGTATCCGTTGTACTCAACGGGATCCATTTTGTTTGTTTGTCTTAAAGGGTGTATTTATCTACAACTAGGCTTGCTTAAAGGGGAAATGAAAGGTTTTTGATTATTGCGTTCGTGAGGGTTTCGCGACCCTTTTCCTACGTATCCAATGAAGGAATCAGAACACCGTAGTTCCTCTAGAAAAAGGTTGGTTTGTTTGTGATTTTTAGTGGGCGACGTTAACGCACGCATTCTAGCAATATGCACGACCGGTATCGTGGTAGAACGAAGATAACATGCCCTTGGGGGAGTTTTGCTTGGTTAAGTGTTTTTGCGGGTTTTAAATAAATTCAAGTAATTATTAAGGAGTGTTTTTGGATTTTTGGTTTGTTTGGTCAAAATGGGCGTGGACGAGATTTTGAAAATGTGACGACCTAATGTCGAAGTTTTGACTTAATAGGGGTTAAGTTTAAGATTGAGTTTTTTAGGAGATTTGTCTTAAAATTAACAAAATAATGAACAAATGAAATAGGAATGAGGGTATTCACATGATTAGACGAGACACGTTTGATGACGTGAAGTTAACGAAGTCAAAATATTTCCCTTGGATTTGAGACGAACGAAAGATGTTAACGACCGATGACAAAATTAGCTAAAATAACGATTGAACAATTAAATAATGAAAAATAATAGCATGCATTTTTTATTAACAATTTTAAACAAGTAACAAAAATTAAATAAAAAAACTAAATCATAAAACATATATATTTTTGAATAAATAATAAAGATTAAATTATGAACATGTTTTTTATGTTTTCTTATAATAATTATAAACAAATGACCAGTTAGAAAAAATGGAGGAAACAAAGCTAAAAGGAAAAAAAAGTGTCCCAAAATGGACTCGAAGTGCGTCCCTCTTAAACTAATGCGAATTGCCTTGCCAAATGAGCTACACTGTTTAAACGTTACTATTACGCTTTAAGTAAAATAAGAAGGGTGATAATGATAGCGATTGGGCCAACCGGCCCAATGAAGTGGATCCGGGTTTGGAGAGAAACAAGGAAAAGGTCTCTTGGAAACCCTAGTAGAAAATGGCGCCGCTGTTGCTTAGCATTGGGAAGGAAAAAGTCAGGTTATTCAATATTATTAACAGAGTTATTTGTTTCCAAAAAAATAAATTAAAAAAAGTTGAAACAAAAGTTGTATAATCCTTTCTCTCTCCATCGTATCAACACCATCATCTCTTTGAATCTTTCTAAGAAAACCCCTATCTTGTGCTAATCGAATCCGATCCGGGCTTGAGAGTCCCCAACCCTTATCTTGAAATGCTTTACGAACTTCCTCGTCGGATTTACGACATTCCTCACCTAACATCTCAACACCATAACAGGATCCACAATAAATCTCACTATGCTCAAGTCTGCCTCCATATCTTTGCAAGGGCTTCTCAATTAGGGGAGAACAAAATCCATCTTCAAAACGTCCTTCCCATGGGCCTCACCCCAACCGATCTCTAGAAGATTGGGTGCATGAACATCAAGGCGCTCAACAGAAGAAGCAAGGTGAATAACGGGTAGATCAAATTTTCCGTATTTTGATCCAAAGGATATGATATTCCAGTTTGAGGAAGGTAGGTTTAGTTCATAACCACTAGAGCCACAACTGTAACGAACATCTCTTTATTTCTTCCTTTTTATGAATTTCAGTTGAGATGTTGTTACATTAGAGTTCCTTATGCGTTTCTTCTGTTGGATTTCTTGTTGACAGAAACAGAGAGCGGAGATGAGTTGTTGAAGGTAGCCGGGTAAAAGCGGGTGAGGGCGCGTGAGGACAGTGGGAGATCTGCGCGGGTGGCTGGAAGGTTGTAATGGTGGAAATCTGGGCGTGTGGGCTACGGTAATGACGAGAGGTTGAGGAAGAGATTGTTGAAATCGGTGGCGGATCTGGATGTTACGTGAAGATAGAGGTGTATCGAGAAAATGGAGTAAAGAGAGATATTTGATGTGAGTTTTTATTGAATTTCTTCTGAGTTTTATCGTGCATTTAAATTTTCAATCTCTGAGTTTTTTTTTGTGTGAAAATTGCGTCTTGCAGAAGCAGAGGGATGTGAAAGATTGATAAGTTGTATGAAATTTTCTTTTGTTTTTTTTCTATCTTTGGGATTTTTTTCTTAACTAATTTTTCTCTGTTTATAACACGCGCAGAAAAGCAAACAATAGCGTTTAAGAGTAGCATTCCAGCCTTCGTGCGTTTTAACTCCTACGCCGAATCAGAAATTCAAACCACAACAGTTATTCAATACGGTTCAACTTCAAGATTTTCGGCTCAGATTTTGCAACAAAAGTATGGTTCAAATTCAACAATATCAACAACAACGTCAACAACAATATTATGGATTCACGAGTATGAACACAAGACAAAAATCGCCATGCTCAAATTATGCAGAAGAATATGAAAGAAACAGAACCTGAATTTGGAGCGGAGACAAATAGAAAACTAAAGAGGAGGTAACATGCTTCCCTATCGTTCTTTCTGGATTTTCTCCTGCTGTGTGGTTTTATTTTGTTGCAGGAAGTTTCGTAGTTGGGGTTTGGATGGTTTTGAGTAGAGATAAGCTGAAGCTGGTGATCTCTGCTTAAAAGGTTTAGGGAGAATTTTGTGTATTTCTCTGCTGATTATTTTGTGAGATTTCTATATCTAATTCCCTCTCTCCTTTGCTTCAATGAAATAGTCTTTTATAGTGAAATAGAGATGGAAATATAGGGGGGAAATTGGTGAATTTTGAACATTGATGGAAAGCTGAGTTGTGGCCTTTTTTAGTATAGTTTTTGTCTTAATGATTTTATGCAAAGTTTAGACTGTATGATGCAGGTTTTTGGCTTGTTCTGTGGGACAATTTTATATGTAGGTGATATCTTTTTCTCTCTTACCTCTCAATGATGTAAAACACCTTGCTTTTTATCCTCTAATAAATCTGAAGGGTTTTCTATTTAGGAAAGTGATGACACCATGGGGCTTTGGGCTAATGTTAGCTTGCTATACTACTTGTTTTATTTGGATGTTGCTGCCTGTTTATGCTGTTTTGATACTGTTTTGCACGCTGTTATGTTTGTTGGATTGTTGTTTCCTTTGTTTGGCAACTTGCTGGTTTTGTATTGTGTAGGGGCTGGCCTTTGCTTTTCTGCCCGTTTTACCAGTGTGGGCTGTTTTGCTTTATATTCTTGCTGCTATTACAGCGCTGTTTGTTGCTTTTTTTTTAGTTTGGGCAGCTTTGTTATTTTTCCTCGGCAATTTTCTTTTCTCCCTTTTTGTGAACCAAAGAGGACACCTTTTTGTGATTTGCAAATTGGGAGAAAAATAAACCATGATTAAAAATAAATCCCTCTTTAATTGATTCCAAATGCAAACCCTTATGATGAAATTAGAAGAAAATTTGCTTGACACTTCTTGATTAACTTTCAATTAATTAACCAATGCTTATTTGTTTTTTTTCTTTCAAGCAATATGGAAGATGAAAAGGCAAGGCCAATCAAGGATAAAAGATGGAGAAAAATCCATGGCAAAGAGTGAGGACAATTCGCTTGAAGAGGAAACAAGACATTCAATTCTTTTTTTTGTGTTTGTTTTTGTTTTGTAAACTGCAATTGTACTTGTGATTCCAAGCCTTGTAACTCGTCTCAAAAAAAAGTAATGAACACAAACTTGAATGAATTTATTAATGATGAGCTTTGTTGTAGAAATTAAATAACTCTTGAATCTCATTTGAATTCTGAAAATTTTCTCTTGAATAATCCGAATGCACATCTTAACTTAGTAACTTAAACCTCAAGAAATCATGAACAACAGTTGTAACTTGTTCTTCAAGCAATCAATGCGCCTTATCTCTCAACATCCAATCAAACTCTCCAACAAAATAAATGCTTGAGAATTTAATTCCACTTGGTTGATTTGAACCCAAAACAAAATGGTCACTTAAACCTTGATCCTCATATCACACCTGAACCAAACTTGCATTTCTTAAACAGAACTTTAACTTTGACACTCACATTGCGAGTAACTTGCAACTTAAGCAATCCAAAACATATCTTGATTATCACGAACCTCCAGCCTCATTTCTTGTGCCCAAACTCCACAGTCGTCAACTTAAACTTCAAATTCACGACTCCATGGCTTAGAGGCTTTAAGAAAAAACTTGAAATGCGAGGAGATGACATTCTCGACCTAATGCCATGAGCTTTGAGCCATCCTCGAGGCAGGCGAAAGAAACATCTTTCCAGAAACCAAAGACCCGAAACCCTAGCATCTTGACCAGCACACATAGGGAAATAAACCCTAATCCAGGCTCTGATAAATTTGAGCGAGAACCAACCTTGTAACGTGATGACAAAATTTATTCCACGATCCAATAATCGAGAACCAGACGCGTTTCCTTTTTACCTGATAAGAAAACCTCAAAACAAGATTAAACATAAAGAGGGCGCAGTCCTAAAACTTCAAACCAAAGCACCTGATTCCCTGAGATGCGGGATATGCAAATGACTGAATGATAAAATGATGCAAATGGAATGCAAAGTTCAAAGCTATACCAAAAAATAAAGAGATAGGGAAAATTTGGGGTACGACAGCTGCCCCTATTTAATTGTCTTAAACCTGAGTGTGATATTGGCGTCGGCCTTTCGTAAGTTCAAGGTGGAAGATGATTAAATACCAGGACCCGAAATCTGCCCTGGAGAGATGGTGCGAGTGCCATTCACTAGTGTGAATGTCTGTTGGGGAAAGATCAACTGGTCTTCTGGTGGACTGGTCATGATGGATAAATCATGGATGAAAAAGAGTAGCTCGTACTGGGGTAATGGTGCCGATACAAGGTTTTTTTGTTGTCGAGGGAATGAGTAGTAAAGTGACTTGAAAATATATGGTTGACGATGTCATGATGACTGAAAGTAGAATTACTTGACAAAATGATAACTTAAAAGATAACGTGAGGGCAAGACCTACGAGTGACCTACGACCCTATGAAAAATAACATGAGGGTAAGACCTACGAGCGACCTACCACCCTAGAAAATATAACGTGGGGGTAAGACCTACGAGCGACCTACGACCCTAGAAAAGATAACGTGAGGGTAGGACCTACGAGTGACCTACGACCCTATGAAAGATAACGTGAGGGTAAGACCTACGAGCGACCTATGGCCCTAGCAAAGATAACGTGAGGGTAAGACCTACGAGCGACCTACGACCCTATGAAAGATAACGTGAGGGTAAGACCTACGAGCGACCTACGACCCTAGCAAAGATAACGTGAGGGTAAGACCTACGAGCGACCTACGACCCTAGCAAAGATAACGTGAGGGTAAGACCTACGAGCGACCTACGACCCTATGAAAGATAACGTGAGGGTAAGACCTACGAGCGACCTACGACCCTAGCAAAGATAACATGAGCATTGAGAGTTGGGGGGAGTACGACGTACTGGCACCATGGTTTATTTTAGTTGGTAATGTAATAACAGATGTTAACTGGGAATTATGAGGATGAAATTCTTTGTGAGGATGTTTTATTGATTTGGGATTGATCTGACTCAGGTTTCATATGCATTCAAAGTGTGACATGATGGTCCATGGATATGCTATGCGTTTGAGGATGCAATGCCGTATGTCATGATGATTATTGTATGCAAAATGTCAAAAAAATCATTGGGATCTGTTGTCTGTCATCTTGAGGTACCAATATGGAGTGGTGCTCGAAATTTGAGAGAAAGAGTTTGCCTTGTCGAGTTCACTGGGGAATAAATCTTGTTGAGGGGGAGTAGCTTGATCTGATTTTCTTCCTGGGTTGTACTTTTTGTGAATGACTGAATAGAGACATGGATCTCAGCCAATGCCCCAAGTCTCTCTGTGGGGGAGAGTCGTGCGCTCGGTCAATTGTAAGGAGGTGACGAGGATGACATCTTGGTCAAGGTGACTGTTATGACTTGCTACCTACACAGAAGAACGAACACTTGTACGCCACATCATTCCCTTGGCATGCCTTAATATCCATGTAATGTAGTGTTTCACATCTTAGCTCGTGATTATTATTGACTTATTGTTTTCAATGCAATGCTTAACAAAGAATTTAAATCACAATTCGCATACGAAAAATAAAGTAAAAGAACATAACAAAGATTTTTTAATGGAATGGCAAATTTTTATTAATGAGTTTGGCCCGTAAATGGGCATTCATACATAGAAACAACTCCTAAATGAGGAAGTTGTGGAAAAGAAAGAAATACAATGAGTAAAATGGCAATAAGAAAATCTCGAATTTCCGTTAAAACTGATATTGCTATAGTTCTCGCATCCCGGGTCGTCCCAGTGTCGTGCTTCCAAAGGATAATAGTTAGATCGATCCATCCCGCATTAGGAGGGTGTACGTGAAGAGTCTTCATACTACAGTCTCTCGCTTTTCTGTCCCTAATTTTTGCCTGGATCGCCCTGTCGGGTTTTCAGTCCACCGGGACACCCATTTTTGCCTAAACCGCCCTTTCGGGTTTTCGACTTAGCGGGTTATTCTCTTTTTTTTCCTTCTTTTTTAGCCCTAACTTTTGCCTAAGCCGCCCTTTCGGGTTTTCTACTTAGCGGGTCCTTTCATGCGTAGTATTTTTTGACTGAGTCTGAATTGACTGGAAGCGGAACGTCTTCCCTATCCATGTTTGTCAGGATTAGAGCACCTCCTGAGAAAGCTTTCTTCACGATGTACGGCCCCTCATAGTTGGGAGTCCACTTGCCTCTTGGATCAGTGTGGATTGGGAGAATCTTTCTTAAGACCAGGTCACCTGTGTGGAACTCTCGAGGCCGAATCTTCTTGTCAAATTCCCTCTTGAGACGCTGTTGGTATAACCGACCGTGACAAATGGCTTCCAGACGCTTTTCTTCGATGAGATGAGTTGGTCGAGTCTCGTTTGAATCCATTTTGCTTCATCAAGTTTAGTATCCATCAGAACCCTTAAGGAAGGAATCTCCACTTCGACTGGGAGTACCGCATCCATACCATAGACTAGTGAAAACGGAGTTGCCCCAGTGGAAGTACGTACCGAAGTTCGATAGCCATGCAGGGCAAAAGGCAACATCTCATACCAATCTTTGTATGTTCTCACCATTTTCTGGATGATCTTCTTTATGTTCTTGTTAGCGGCTTCGACTGCCCATTCATCTTTGGCCGATAGGGTGATGAATTATGGTGCTCGATCTTGAACTCTTCACACATTTCCTTCATCATCTTATTGTTGAGATTTGACCCGTTATCAGTGATGATCTTGTTGGGAGTTCCATACCGGCATATGATCTATTTCTTGATGAAACGAGTGACAACTTGCTTGGTCACATTCTTGTACGAAGCCGCTTCCACCCACTTGGTGAAGTAGTCAATAGCAACGAGGATAAACCTGTGTCCATTTGAAGCGCTCGGCTCGGTGCGTCCAATCATATCGATCCCCCATATTGCAAAGGGCCACAGTGAAGTTATCACATTCAAAGGAGTGGGAGGAAAATGTATCATGTCTGCGTAAACTTGACATTTATGGCACATTTTGGCATATACGCAACAATCACTTTCCATCATCATCCAGAAATAACCTGCTCGTAGGATTTTCTTGGCCATGGAATGCCCAATGGAATGAGTCCCAAAAGAGCCCTCGTGTATTTCTTATATAATGGATTCTGCCTCGTGTCTATCCATGCATCTGAGCAGAACCGAATCATAGTTTCTCTTGTACATAACGTCTCCTAAAAGTAAAAACTTAGACGCCAACCTTCTGAGAGTCCGCTTATCACAAATCGTAGAACCTTCGGGGTACTCTTGCTTCTCAAGATATATTTTGATGTCGAAATACCACAACCTTTCGTCTGATACATCTTCAGTTACGAGACAATGAGCAGGGAAAATATGTGTTGGCTCCTTGTAACGACAAATCCTTATACTGGGTGCATGATTCGGGTAATTGACTTTGAACATTCCTGCTAAAGTGGCCAGAGCGTCTGCCAGTTGATTCGCTTCTCTAGGAATGTGCTCAAAGGTGACCTCATCTAAAGCGGGCAACAACTCAACTATGTAATCCCTGTATGGAACTAAATTAGGGTGCCGTGTATCCCAATCACCCCGTACTTGATGTATCACTAAGGTAGAGTCCCCATAAACTTCAAGAATCTTGATCTTCAAATCAATGGCTGCCTCAAGGCCCATCACACAAGCTTCGTATTCAGCGACATTATTCGTGCAATCAAAACATAATCTGGCAGTGAAAGGTATGTGAGTATCGCGTTGAGAGGTCAGAACTGCCCCGATACCATGACCCATAGCATTTGATGCACCATCGAACGTGAGAGTCCATCGCTCCCCTGGTTTAGGTCCTTCATTATCATCAAGTTTCATAATATCCTCGTCTGGAAAGTCGAACTTCATGGGCTGATATTCTTCCAATGGTTGGTGAGCGAGATGATCAACAAGAATGCTACCTTTGATTGCCTTTTGTGTGACGTACTGGATGTCATACTCAGACAAAAGCATTTTCCACCGAGCCAATCTGCCTGTAAGTGCTGGTTTCTCGAAGATGTACTTTATCGGATCCATCTTAGATATCAGAAGCGTAGAATGTGTCAACATATACTACCTCAAACGTCGGGCTGCCCACGTAAGAGCACAACAAGTCTTCTCTAGTAAGGAATACCTCGATTCACAATCAGTAAACTTCTTTCTCAAATAGTAAATGGCGTGTTCTTTTCGTCCAGTATCATCATGTTGTCCGAGCACACAACCCATAGATCCTTCAAGCACAGTCAAATACATAATGAGAGGTCTCCCTGGAACTGGTGGTATGAGTATTGGTGGTTCTTGAAGATACTGCTTAATCTTCTCGAAAGATTCTTGACAACTCTCATCCCAATAGACATCCTGATTCTTGCGTAACAATTTAAAGATGGGTTCAGAGGTAGCAGTAAGATGGGAAATAAACCTGGCTATGTAATTCAACCTTCCAAGGAAACCTCGTACTTCCTTCTCATTTTTCGGCTCCGGCATATCTTGTATTGCTTTTACTTTGTCTGGATCTACTTCAATTCCTCGTTGACTCACGATAAAACCAAGTAACTTGCCCGATCGAACCCCAAAGGTTCATTTGTTGGGATTAAGCCTTAACCTGAACTTTCGCAAACGATCAAACAACTTCTTCAAATGAACCAAATGTTCTTCCTCCGTTTGTGACTTCACAATCATGTCGTCCACATACACCTCGACTTCTTTATGAATCATGTCGTGAAAGAGAGTCACCATAGCTCGCTGATATGTCGCACCAGCGTTTTTAAGACCAAAAGGCATGACTCTATAGCAAAAGGTACCCCGAGGAGTTGTGAAATCCATTTTATCCATATCCTCCGGAGCCATCTTTATCTGATTGTAGCCAGAGAATCCATCCATAAAGGAGAACACTAAAGACTGAGCAGTGTTATCAACCAATACATCAATATGAGGCAACGGGAAATCATCCTTCAAGCTTGCTCTATTCAAGTCTCGGTAGTCAACACACATACGTATGTTACCATCCTTCTTAGGTATGGGCATAATGTTAGCAATCCAAGGCGGGTAATTTATCACAGATAGGAAACCTGCTTCGAGCTGTTTCTGAACCTCTTCTTTGATCTTCAAGGCCATGTCGGGTCTGGTCTTTCTTGGTTTTTGCTTTACAGGAGGACATTCTGGCTTGAGTGGCAATCTATGCATTACTATATCAGTGTCTAAGTCGGGCATGTCTTCATACGAACAGGCGAAGATGTCAGCATACTCTTGAAGCAACTCAATCAACCCCTTCTTTTCTTCACTTTGCAAGGCGGCCCCTATCTTGACTTCTCTCTTTACTTCTTCAGTACCCAGATTGACGACTTCTGTTTCTTCTTGATACGACTGAATAACCTTCTCTTCCTGTCTCAAGAGCCTGGCTAGTTCTTCAGGGACTTCACAATCTTCCTCATTATCTTCGTTAGCATGATCAACTGAATTCTCAAGGATATAAGGAGCCATATCATTATCATTTCCAACGGAGTCCGAGACGGATCTGCATGATCGATGATTTTATGTTTTATTTTTAGAAAGTGCAAAAGAATATTTAGAATATGAAAAGAAAAGTATTTCCATTTTTATTTTGAAAAAGTAAAAGTAAAAGAAAAGACAGAGAACAAAATTGTATGCGAAAGTGCGATTTTTCATTCAATGTTAAACAAAGATTGAAACATAAGGGGCCCATTCTACAAGCTGTCAGTATGCCTTTGGCATGACATATGACTTAAAATGGAAACAGAAAATTACACATCAAGGAAAACAACTTCAGGGATGTCCATTGCAGTCCAATTGCTGAGCTCCTGGTCCGGCGCAACTTGATAGATAAATCTTGAAATATCCTCATCGTCACCTTTAGCATCTGTGGAGAGTACTTGTCCTTGTTTGCTTACACCAGTACTGACGAACACTTCAGAAATTGGGGGAACCTGCTGTCCTTTGAGAGGAACCCAACCAGCTTGCACGGAGGATAATGGCTGATACCCAAGACCAAAACGATTTTTCTTCTCTGGAACTTCAATCAATTTGCCCCAACTGTCATGGGGAGGTCTAGCTTCTATGAGGGCTTTGGCATCCTTCAAAGAGGCCAGGGGTATCTCAGACTTCTTACATTCCATGACGGGGAATTTATCAACAGTAACAATCTCCAGAGCTTGAAAGGGCAACTCTTGTACCTCGCCTTCCACTTCCACATAACGGTAAGTAGTCAGATTATTAATCACTATGTCTTCTTCCCCGCAAACAACGACAACTTGGTCATTCACAATGAACTTCAGGTGTTGATGAAGGGTAGATGTCACAGCTCTAGCTACATGAATCCATGGACAACCCAAAAGGCAAGTATAGGATGGACGGATGTCTATAACATAGAATGACAAATAGAAAGTGTGGGGACCAATATTGACAAGCAAATCCACTTCTCCATCCACAGATCTTCTCGAACCATCAAACGCTCGAACATTTAGAGTGGAGGGCCTCATCATTACTCCGTCCATATTCAGCTTAAACAAGGTAACCTTAGGCATCACATTGAGTGAAGACCCTGTATCCACCAAAACTCGAGATAAAACAGTGTCCAAACACTTCATAGAAACATGCAACGCTTTATTGTGGGCTCTGCCTTCAACCGGGAGTTGATCATCACAAAAACCCAAACAATTTCCCACAACAATATTAGTGACGATCCCTTCAAACTGGGCCACAAAGATGTCTTGGGTAACATGAGCAGAACATAAGGTCTTCAATAAGGCATTGCGGTGGGCCTCTGAACACAAAAGGAGAGACAAGATGGAAATCTTGGATGGTTTCTGGTTGAGTTGATCCACTACTTTGTAATCACTCCGCTTGAGAATTCTCAAAAGTTGCTCCGCTTCTTGTCCTACAGAAAGTTCAGGTTGATTATCCATCACTTGCTTTCCCATGGCCTTAGCTAGAGCTTCACTATTAGTTTCCTTAGGAGGTGGTGGTGGAGGAGAATAGATCCGACCACTGCGAGTCATGTTACTGGTTCCTGCAATGTTGGTAACATTCTTGTCCCCAACCGGAGGGCACTCATACCTTTTTCCATGAATATAGACTACATTATACTCCCATGGAGTTGCCTTCGAGTCGTTGCCTGTAGGAGGAATAGGAGCTTGAATTATTGTGGGGGTAATAGGAACCTGAATTGTCAACGGAATACTAGGGGTGGCTGAATAGCTTCTCGGATAGTAGGGGATTTCTAGGACATCAATCTCTTCTCGAAATACTTTCTCTATCTGTAAGATACCTTCATCGATCAATTGTTGGATGGTCGTCTTCAACTCAGCACACTCTTCTGGTTTGGAAGAACAGGTTAAGTAGAAGTCATGGAGTTCTTGTAGCACTTCATGCTTCAACAAATGTTCTCTGACAGTTTCCAAAGATATCTTAATTTCATCAACCTTTGATACCAACACTCGTTCATTAACTTCTTCAATAGCATGGACTGTTCCCCCTTGATGAGGAGGCATGGGATTATTTTGAATATTCGGACCAACAGGGTTGAAGTTGATGGCTTTTGCATCGATGAGATCTTGAAATTTGCACTTGAATTCTCTGCAATTTTCAATTGTATGGCCCGGGGCACCAGAATGGAATTCACAATGAGCATTATTATCATATCCCCCAGGGAGAGGATTTGGCGGTGGACCGAGTTCGCGCAATTGAACCATTTGACTAGAAAGTAACTGTGGGAGAAGCTGAGCGTAGGACATGGGAATGAGATCAAATCTTCTTTCAGGGGCTCTCTGTCTTTGAGGAGCTCTCGGACCTTGGAGATGTTGATTCGGTTGTTGATAAGTTGTAGGAGGTGCAAACTGTTGTTGCAGAACATAATGTGGTTGCGGAGAGAAAGGCCGTTGTTGGGCCATCCAGGGTGCTGGAGTTGTAGCAGCATATACTTGAGGAACAAATTGGTTGGGAATAGCAGCAGGTGTAAGAAAATAAGGGAATCAGACTTGAGGAAATGTGGGAGCTCTTCCTTGGTTGACGGTGATGGCACTGGTCTCGCCCTCTTTCTTCTTGACAAAACCAGAAAATGGTTTTCTACTCATGCTTGTATTGTTGTTAGCATTATTAGGAACACCTTGAATCGTCCCAACCTTAATGCACGTCTCAACGCGTTCACCAATAATGACCATATCAGAAAAAGAAGTGGAAGTGCTACTGAGCATATGCTGGAGATAAGGGCCTCTTAGAGTACCCATAAACAGATCAATCAACTCACGATCCAAGAGAGGAGGTTGGACCCTTGCAGCTAGTTCACGCCATCTCTGAGCGTATTCTTTGAAAGACTCTTCAGACTTTTGTACCATCCCTTGGAGCTGAGTACGGCTAGGAGCCATGGCAGTATTGTAATGGTAATGTTTCAAAAAAGCATCAACAAGCTCTCCCCAAGTACTGACATGAGATCTTTCCAATTGCATATACCAATCCAACGATGCCCCGGTCAATCTGTCTTGAAAGAAATGCATGAGTAAAGGTTCATTTTCAGCATAGCCCTCCATTTTGCGACAATAGGAACGGAGATGTGTCTCTGGGAAAGAAGTGCCTTTATATTTGTCAAACTCTGGGACTTTGAACTTGGGAGGAATAACTACCCCAGGCATGAGGCACATTGAAGCAGTATTGAATCCGGAAGCCTCGATACCCTCCATGGCTCTAAGTCGCTCTTCGAGAGCATGATACATTTTCGCAGTTTCGGTAACCCCAGCAGTAAGGTTCACTTGGGGTTCATCGAGATCAATGACATCATGATGATCGTCGACATCATTCCTAGGAGCACCGGTAGGAGTCTCAACATTTGCATTGCCATTTCTCCCATTAGCAGAAGTGGAAGGAGAAACAGTATTAAACTTGGCCACACTTTGGTGTAGTTCTTCTTGACCCTTGATCACGGCGTGAAGAGTTTCCATAAGTTGATCCATGCGAGTACCCATAGTGTCCATATCCCGACGGAGTGCATTCTGGTTCTCTTCAAAAAGATCCATTAGCCTTTACTGGTTGCCTCTGGTACGGTAAGGATGTGGATGAGTCGTCTTTGCTGTTTACTGGATTCAGAGAAAGGGGACCCCAATGAGTTTTTATTATGAAAAAAAATGAATGCATGGTAATATGGATGAATGCTTTATCTTCATTTCTAATGAGACCCAAAGACTCGTCTATCTTTTTAAAATTTCCTTTTTTGAAAAGCTATATCAACAAGACTTGTCTTTGGATTTCTCTAGATATGAGATATATACACATGATGATATGATGTCATGGTATGCTATGGCATGAAGTCTCAGCTCCACATATTCTGGATAACCATTGTGTAGTCCGTTGCACATGCTGAAAGTAACAGGATCAAAAGTTTGACGTCACAGGCATGGAGTCAAAGTAACCACCCATGAGGTATGTACTAGGGGTTTATCACCTGCCGAACAAGGTTATAAAGAGTTCTCGAAGTCTACGCTCTTCCTTGGGATATTACCAATGTCCCAATTACTTGGTAATCAGTAATATTCGCAGGAAAAACTCGTCCGAGTGTAATATCGCGTGGCAACTACTTCGGGATTACTCCGTTATAGTCTCCGCACTGCACCTAAAAGGCCAGGATGGGTTAATGGTTCTACGGCCCTCAGCTTCTCGAGTTCCCAGGTCGAAAGCAACGACGTCTTCCCAATTACTCGGTAAACATCACTACTTTCAAGGGGACCTCCACTGAGTGGGGGATTTTCATGCCTCCTTCGTCGGGATTACTCCCTCAAAGTTAACATGACTATACCGCCCGTCCTAATCCTATGTGTAACCCAAGTCCGGGTATAGAACTTATCAAAAGTAATCACCAAACCCAACATCACAATGTATCCATAATATGTGAGTAACAACAATATATATAATATATACAAAATAAAGCAATAATAAAACAGTAAAGCAAAATAAAGCAAATAAATAAACACCCAAAAGGACAAATAAACAAAACTAGGAGGGGAAGCACAAAGTCGCCAGCTGAAGCCACCAGCTGAAAACACAGAGCCGCCACCGAACTTTATTTATCCCGAAGGAAGGGGAAATATCGATAAAACCATAAGGGAATGGATAAGATGGTCTTGCGACCAAGAGAAAGGGTAAGGGAGTCGGTTATGCGAGGGGAAGGTATTAGCACCCCTCGCATCCGTCGTACTCAACGGGATCCATTTTGTTTGTTTGTCTTAAAAGATGTGTTTATCTATAACTAGGCTTGCTTAAAGGGGAAATGAAAGGTTTTTAATTATTGCGTTCGTGAGGGTTTCGCGACCCTTTGCCTACGTATCCAATGAAGGAATCAGAACATCGTAGTTTCTCTAGAAAAAGGTTGGTTTGTTTGTGTTTTTTAGTGGGCGACGTTAATGCACACATTCTAGCAATAGGCACGGCCGATATCACGGTAGAACGGAGATAACATGCCCTTGGGGGAGTTTTGCTTGGTTGAGTGTTTTTGCGGGTTTTAAAATAAATTCAAGTAATGATTAAGGAGTGTTTTTGGATTTTTGTTTTGTTTGGTCAAAATGGGCATGGACGAGATTTTGAAGATGCGACGACCTAATGTCGAAGTTTTGAATTAATAGGGGTTAAGTTTAAAATTGAGTTTTTTAGGAGATTTGTCTTAAAATTGACAAAATAATGAACAAATTAAAGAGGAATGAGGGTATTCACATGATTAGACGAGACGCGTTTGATGACGTGAAGTTAACGAAGTCAAAATATTTCCCTTGGATTTGAGACGAACGAAAGATATTAACGACCGATGACAAAATTAGCTAAAATAACGATTGAACAATTAAATAATGAAAAATAATAGCATGCATTTTTTATTAACAATTTTAAACAAGTAACAAAAATTAAATAAAAAAACTAAATTATAAAACATATATATTTTTGAATAATTAATAAAGATTAAATTATGAACATGTTTTTTATGTTTTCTTATAATAATTATAAACAAATGACAAGTTAGAAAAAATGGAGGAAACAAAGCTAAAAGGAAAAAAAGTGTCCCAAAATGGACTCGAACCGCGTCCCTCTTAAACTAATGCGAACTGCCTTGCCAAATGAGCTACACTGTTTAACTGTTACTATTACGCTTTAAGTAAAATAAGAAGGGTGATAATGATAGCGATTGGGCCAACCGGCCCAATGAAGTGGATCCAGGTTTGGAGAGAAACAAGGAAAAGGTCTCTTGGAAACCCTAGTAGCAAATAGCGCCTTTGTTGCTTAGCATTGGGAAGGAAAAAATCAGGTTATTCAATATTATTAACAGAGTTATTTGTTTCCAAAAAAATAAATTAAAAAAAGTTGAAACAAAAGTTGTATAATCCTTTCTCTCTCCATCGTATCAACACCATCATCTCTTTGAATCTTTCTAAGAAAACCCCTACCTTATGCTAATCGAATCCGATCTGGGCTTGAGAGTCCCCAACCCTTATCTCGAAATGCTTTACGAACTTCCTCTCCGAATTTACGACATTCCTCAGCTGACGTCTCAACACCATAACAGGATCCACAACAAATCTCACTATGCTCAAGTATGCCTCCATATCTTTGTAAGGGCTTCTCAATCAGGGGAGAACAAAATCCATCTTCAAAACGTCCTTCCCATGGGCCTCACCCCAACCGATCTCTGGAAGATTGGATGCATGAACATCAAGGCGCTCAACAGAAGAAGCAAGGTGAATAACGGGTAGATCAAATTTTCCGTATTTTGATCCAAAGGATATGATATTCCGGTTTGAGGAAGGTAGGTTTAGTTCATAACCACTAGAGCCACAATTGTAACGAACATCTCTTTATTTCTTCCTTTTTATGAATTTCAGTTGAGATGTTGTTACGTTGGAGTTGCTTATGCGTTTCTTCTGTTGGATTTCTTGTTGACAGAAACAGAGAGCGGAGATGAGTTGTTGAAGGTAGCCGGGTAGAAGCGGGTGAGGACGCGTGAGGACAGTGGGAGATCTGCGTGGGTGGCTGGAAGGTTGTAATGGTGGAAATCTGGGCGTGTGGGCTACGGTAATGACGAGAGGTTGAAGAAGAGATTGTTGCAATCGGTGGCGGATATGGATGTTACATGAAGATAGAGGCGTATCGAGAAAATGGAGCAAAGAGAGATATTTGATTGGTGAGTTTTTCTTGAATTTCTTCTGAGTTTTATCGTGCATTTAAATTTTTAATCTGAGTTTTTTTTTGTGTGAAAACTGTGTCTTGCAGAAGCAGAGGGATGTGAAAGATTGATAAGTTGTATGAAATTTTCTTTTGTTTTTTTTCTATCTTTGGGATTTTTTCTTAACTAATTTTTCTCTATTTCTAACACGCGCAGAAAAGCAAACAATAGTGTTTAAGAGTAGCATTCCAGCCTTCGTGCGTTTTGACTCCTACGCCGAATCAGAAATTCAAACCACAACAATTATTCAATACGGTTCAGCTTCAAGATTTTTGGCTCAGATTTTGCAACAAAAGTATGGTTCAGATTCAACAATATCAACAACAACGTCAACAACAATATTATGGATTCACGAGTATGAACACAAGACAAAAATCGCCATGTTCAAATTATGCAGAAGAATATGAAAGAAACAGAACCTGAATTTGGAGCGGAGACAAATAGAAATCTAAAGAGGAGGTAACATGCTTCCCTATCGTTCTTTCTGGATTTTCTCCTGCTGTATGGTTTTATTTTGTTGCAGGAAGTTTCAGAGTTGGGGTTTGGATGGTTTTGAGTAGAGATAAGCTGAAGTTGGTGATCTCTTCTTAAAAGGTTTATGGAGAATTTTGTGTATTTCTCTGCTGATTACTTTGTGAGATTTCTATATCTAATTCCCTCTCTCCTTTGCTTCAATGAAATAGTCTTTTATAGTGAAATAGAGGTGGAAATATAGGGTGGAAATTGGTGAATTTTGAACATTGATGGAAAGCTGAGTTGTGGCCTTTTTGAGTATAGTTTTTGTCTTACTGATTTTAGGCAAAGTTTAGACTGTATGATGCAGGTTTTTGGCTTGTTCCGTGGGACAGTTTTATATGAAGGTGATATCTTTTTCTCTCTTACCTCTCAATGATGTAAAGCATCATGCTTTTTATCCTCTAATAAATATGAAGGGTTTGCTATTTAGGAAAGTGATGACACCAAGGGGCTTTGGGCTAATGTTAGCTTGCTATACTACTTGTTTTGTTTGGATGCTGCTGCCTATTTATGCTGTTTTGATACTGTTTTGCACGCTGTTATGTTTGCTGGCTTGCTGTTTGCTTTGTTTGGCAACTTGCTGGTTTTGTATTGTATAGGGGTTGGCCTTTGCTTTTCTGCCCGTTTGACCATTGTGGGCTGTTTTGCTTTATATTCTTGCTGCTATTACAATGCTGTTTGTTGCTTTTTTTTTAAGTTTGGGCAGCTTGGTTATTTTGCCTTGGCAATTTTCTTTTCTCCCTTTTTGTGAACCAAAGAGGACACCTTTTTGTGATTTGCAAATTGGGATAAAAATAAACCATGATTAACTTTCAATTAATTAACCAATGCTTATTTGTTTTTTTCTTTCAAGCAAGATGGAAGATGAAAAGGCAAGGCCAAACAAGGATAAAAGATGAAGAAAAATCCATGGAAAAGAGTGAGGATAAGTCACTTGAAGAGGAAGCAAGACATTCAATTCTTTTTTTTTGTTTGTTTTTGTTTTGTAAACTGCAATTGTACTTGTGATTCCAAGCTTTGTAACTCGTCTAAAAAAAAGTAATGAACACAAACTTGAATGAATTTATTAATGATGAGCTTTGTTGTAGAAATTAAATAACTCTTGAATCTCATTTGAATTCTGAAAATTTTCTCTTGAATAATCCGAATGCACATCTTAACTTTGTAACTTAAACCTCAAGAAATCATGAACAACAGTTGTAACTTGTTCTTCAAGCAATCAATGCGCCTTATCTCTCAACATCCAATCAAACTCTCCAGCAAAATAAATGCTTGAGAATTTAATTCCACTTGGTTGATTTGAACCCAAAATAAAATGGTCACTTAAACCTTGATCCTCATATCACACCTGAACCAAACTTGCATTTCTTAAACAGAACTTTAACTTTGACACTCACATCACGAGTAACTTGCAACTTAAGCAATCCAAAACATATCTTGATTATCAAGAACCTCCAGCCTCATTTCTTGTGCCCAAACTCCACAGTCGTCGACTTAAACTTCAAATTCATGACTCTGTGGCTTAGAGGCTTTAAGAAAGAACTTGAAATGCGAGGAGATGACATTCTCGACCTAATGCCCTGAGCTTTGAGCCATCCTCGAGGCAGGCGAAAGAATAATCTTTCCATAAACCAAAGACCCGAAACCCTAGCATCTTGACCAGCAGACATAGGGAAATAAACCCTAATCCAGGCTCTGATAAATTTGAGCGAGAACCAACCTTGTAACGTGATGACAAAATTCATTCCACGATCCAATAATCGAGAACCAGATGCATTTCCTTTTTACATGATAAGAAAACCTCAAAACAAGATTAGACATAAAGAGGGAGCAACCCTAAAACTTCAAACCAAAGCGCCTGATTCCATGAGATGCGGGATATGCAAATGACTGAATGATAAAATGATGCAAATGGAATGCAAAGTTCAAAGCTATACCAAAAAATAAAGAGATAGGGCAAATTTGGGGTACGACAAACTCCTCTAGCTATGTTGAATACATAGCCACTAGTTGTTTTGGAATCATCTGATAAGGTATTCCAATCTGCATCATTGTATCCTTCAGGTACAATAGGAAATATCTGATAATATAAACTGAGATTCATGGTCCTTTTAAGGTATCGTATGACTTGCTTAATAGCTTGCCAATGTTCATTACTCGGTCTACTAGTAAACCCGCACAACAATCCCACGACATATGCAATGTCAGGTTTAGTATAATTAATGGAATACCTAAGACTTCCAATGATGTTCGCATGTTCTGTTTGTCTAACACTTTCACCAGTGTTCTTAAACAGCTTCACGCTTGGATCATTTGGTGTGCTCACAGGTTTACTGTCAAAGTAATTATATTTCTTTAAGATCTTTTTTATATATTGTGATTGATCCAAATAAATTCCTTGCTCGGATTTTGTGACCTTGATACCAAGAATCACATTCACTTCTCCGAGATCTTTCATATCAAAGTTGTTGCACAACAATGATTTCATATGATTAATGGCCTAAGTGTTTGATCCAAATATGAGTAGATCGTCTACATATAGACATATGATAGTGCAAATACAATTCTCAAATTTGTAATAAACGTATTTGTCACTTTCATTCACTTTGTACACATTCGATATCATTAAGTTATCAAACTTTACATGCCATTGCTTTGGAGCTTGTTTTAGCCCACACAAAGACTTATCTAACTTACAGACCTTGTTTTCTTATCCATAGATCACAAACCCTTCCGGTTGTTTCATATAGATTTCTTCTTCCAAGTCACCGTTTAAAAAAGTTGTTTTAACATCCATTTGGTGTACTATTAAGTTATAAATAGCAGCTATTGAAATAAGTACCCTAATGGATGTAATTCTAGTGACAGGAGAAAAGGTGTCGAAGAAATCTATATTTTCTCTTTGTCTAAAACCCTTGGCAACAAGGCGAACATTGTATTTATCAATAGTTCCATCAGGTTTTAGTTTCTTTTTCAAAACCCATTTACAATCGATTAGTTTGCAACTAGGAGGCAAGTCTACTAAGTGTCAGGTCTTGTTAGATTCTAGAGATTCTATCTCATCATTGATAGCTTCTTGCCATAAATAAACATCCAGAGATGACAAGTCTTCTTTAAGATTCATTGGATCTCCTTCTACATTATAAGCCGCATAATCAGGCCTATAGTCTTTAGCAACTCTTACTCGTTTACTTCGTCGAAGTTCTGTTTCTACATTGTCGTTGCTTTCTGTTCTTCTTATCACAGGAATGCGACTCGATTGTGTGCCCCCACTATTTCTCAATTTGAAAGGAAATTTGTCTTCATATAATTCAACATCATTTGATTCTATGATTTTTTTTGCCTTTAGGTCATAAAACCTATATGCTTTACTATTTGCTGCATACCGAATGAAAACACATTCATATGCTCTACTAGCGAGTTTAACTCGTTTCGGATCCTAAATTCTGACATAAGTCAGACAACCCCAAGTTCTCAAATAAGACAAGTTTGGTTGTCTTTTCTTTAATATCTCATAAGGAAAGATCTTACATTTTGACTTGGGGACTCTATTCAGGACATAGTAAACAGTCAATAAAATTTCCCCCACCAGTGAGGTGCAACACTAAAATTCATCATAATTGCAACAACAAGTTCAATAAGAGTTCTACTCTTTCTTTCTATTTTACCATTCATTGCAAGATAGTATGGTGCAGTTGTTTCATGTACAATTCCATGTATAAAATTCATTAATAAACTAGAATCATACAGTTTATCTATCACTACAAATTCTTATTATATCATTTTCAAATTCTTTACAAAAAATTTAAACATATAAACTTCATTCTTCGTAATGGCGTACAAATCTACCCTAATAGACTGACTAAACCATGTCTTATTTAAAAGAAAACCAGAAACAATATTCTTTCTAATCTTAGGAACATGCATAACGTTCCTTAAGATTAAAGTCTTTTTGAAGGTGAAATTTAGCTCTATGTCTACAATTCCAGCAAAATTCGTGGTCTGGCCATCTCCCAACAACACTTTCTTATCTTTAGTATTCGTGTATGTTTAAACATAACACGATCATAACAGACACAACTAGAGACACACGTGTCTATTTACCAATCAACATATCCATCAACCATGTTGATTTCAATGACCATAGCAATAAATTTCCCATTAGTCAGGTTGACCTGTACATTAGGGACAACACCAAGTTCAAGCTTACTTCTACATTTCTTAGTCATATGAATTGATTTTCCATAGTTAAAACAAAGGGAAACCAATGCCATTTCTTTTAGGTGGTGGTTGTTGCCTAGTTGGAGCTATTGGGATCATAGAAGGATTCCCATTCTTTATTCGGTTCACAATACTGCAGTTCTGATTCTTTAATCATTTTCCAAATGGCTTCAGAACTACACTGAATTTCTTTTTGTTGTTTGAAACAACCAAGACTTTTCTTTTTGATATTGTCTCTAAGATTCCCTTTTTGTTTTTTTAAACATTCAAACTATGGGGTAGTTTGTCAATAATAAAACCAATTTTAAATTGTTCATTTAAACACATACCTTTTGTGATGATCTTTTAAGCAATCTTTTGAAGTTTGTAACATTGAGCCTTCATCGACCTTACATATTTGCATTTGATACTTGAAGTAGCGGCTAACAACATACTTCTTTGCTCCAGCTTCTACGTCATACTTCTTTTTTTGAGTCTCTCAATCTTGTTTTGCAGTATCACATCAACTGTAATTATCATACAGATCATCTGCGAGTCTATTCAAAATATGATTTTGTAGAGATTTTCATTCTCTTTCTATAAGGTGATTTCTGTACTATGCTGTAAATCATCCGCTTTAATCTGTACAGTAGATTTAACTTCAACACTATTAAGTGTTTCTTCTAAATCTCCAATTTTACTATCGTTAGTTTGTTCGATTGTTCCAGAAGGAGAAACATAATGTCATTGATCAGAAAGTTAGCAACTTTTTTCAACGTTAAGAACTTCATCTTTTGTTGCCAACGTTTGAAGTGACTTCTCTCAAACATGAACGATTTCTCAAAGACAATATCCGCAAAAGAACCAATAATTTCTTTGGTAGTCATGGCAGTTTGAAACGTCTTAAAGTTTTTGATTTCAGATTTTGAAATATTTACCACCAAAGAAATTACCAGGTTGAGTCATGGACTAGGTCGCTCTCTTTAAGACGTTTCACGACACTGCTCAAAATTATGCAAAGCAGTCGGACTACCACGCCGCCTCCAGGATAAAACAGCCCAGTTCTATACTGTACGATTACTACTTGTAGGGTAGATAATCGGTCTAGAAATACACCCTCTGATGGTACAAGACCATTCAAATATGGTATCATCACCACTCGTAGTATCTGGTACAAAGACCAGTCATAATAATTTCTCAAACAAAAAGAAACTCAAATAATTCTCCAAAGAGAAATTAATAATGGTCATTTGACCACTCATAATAATTTCTCCAACAAAGAGAAATTCAAATAATTCTCCAAAGAGAATCCAAAAGATTAAACTTGAAAATTTCTCAACTCAAATGAGGAGAAATTAACATAATTCTCTAAATAGAATTCAAGAAAATACTCAGAAAATTCAACGAGTATGAAGAAAGGGGAAGAAGATGGCGCTTCGACAATTCGAGAGACGCAAAGTTATGAGAGTGAGGAAGGAAAAACTAATAGAATAGTTTTTGGTGTGATTTGGAATGAAACATGTGCACTCCTTATATAGTGAAGTGAGATAGTTAATATTTCTCACATGAGCAATGTGGGATTAAATGGTTTTTTTAACCAAAAAGATATTCTAACAATGTGGGACTTGAGAAATATTTAAATTCAACATATTGGAACATGGATATGTTCCAACAGTTTGAGGCCCAGGTTCAACTTCTCAAGGATCTGAACGAGCTGCAACCCCAACTCGATGCCGCTACCAAAGCAAACGAGCGCTTGGTCGCCAGGATAAAAGAGTTGGAAGGGAAAGTGGCCCCGACTGAAGGAGAGACCGATGCGGAAAAAGCCATGGCGACCAGGGGAGATCTAATCGCGCGCATCTGGGTACTCAAGCAAGACATTGTGGACACCCTCGACTATGGATTTAACACAGCCGTGGAGCAGCTAAAAATTTTAAACATGAGGGTCGAGTTGGTTGTCTAAGGCGTGGGGCAGTTTAACCAAGTGGTCGATGGGACAATCTTCTATCCTCCTGACGATAGTCCTACAAGGAATAGCGCCAGGAGGATGAGATCTGAAATGTTTCGGGCCTGCGTGCCTGTTTTTGTTTAGCTTGGATTTGTGGCCTTCGTGCCTTATTTTGTAATTATTTAAACAACACCGACCTTTATGGTAGGCATTTATGAATGCCTTCATTTTTCCTTTATTTCTATTTATATATAAATACTTGTTTGTCGTTGTGTTTTGACTTTTTTATTGTGTATGAGAGTTGGTATTTTCTATGTAGGGAGATTCATGCTCGACCTTGGTTGTGGTCGACACATGTCGGATATGTCGAGGGAACAGAGTAGGGATTCGTGGAACAAGCTCAAGATCGCGGTCGAGGTCTTAAGCTTATGGCGTGAACTTCCCATCGCGAGCTGGGTGTTCTTCCTATTGGGTACTTTGACAGTGGAGCTCGATTGAGGTGTCCCTGTCAGGCTAAGGTCCTGCTCGAGAAATGAGCAACAACCCACCTTTCATTGATGTCTGGAGGCCATACCCGTACCTTGACATGCCTACATGGTCGAGCTTGTCCCGTCGTTAGTTGGATGGGACCGGTCGACTGCCAATGGCGTAGTAGGATAAGGACTTAGCTGTAATATTGTTTCAGTTTCATAGCGTTCCATGGTTGGGGTAGTGGTTCTCCATTTAAATGCTCGAGGTAGTATGCCCCGGTTCCCGTAGCCCCATGGACACAGTATGGTCCTTCCCAGGTTGTAGCTAGCTTCCCTTCGCGAGAATATTTCTGATTCCTCTACAAGACTAGGCTGTCGAGCTGGAATTCGTGCTTTATGACTTTGTTGTCATGGTGAAGGGCTATTTGTTGTTTTAGTGTAGCCTCGCGAAGAGATGCTCCTGAACAGATTTCCTCGACTAGATCGAACTCTTCTCTTAGGGCCTCATCATTTAGTTCCCCGTCTAGGGGGTCTTCAGTTTGTATGGATGGTTCCATGATTTCTACAGGGATGACATCCTCAGTGCCATAGCTTAGTTGGAATGGAGTCTCGTCCACCGTCGAGTGAGATGTTGTTCGGTACGCCCATAGGATGTTATGGAGTTCCTCGACCCACCCTCTTTTGGCCTCGCCCAGCCTGCATTTGAGACCTCGTAAGATGACTCTATTCGCAGCCTCGGCTTTCCCGTTAGTTTGGGGGTGTTCGACTAAGGTGATGTTCTATTTGGTGCCGAGTTTGGCGACGAAGTTTTAGAAACCTTGATCAGTGGACTGGGTCCCGTTGTTAGTTACGAGCCTTGTGGTATCCCAACTCGAGCAAGCACGTTTCGCTTGTAGAAATAGAGGATGTTGTGTGAAGTGATTTTTGCCAGAGCTCCGGCTTCTATCCATTTCGTGAAATAGTCGACGACCACAATTAGGAAATTTTTTTGATACGTCCCTTGCACGAAAGGTCCGGGGATGTCTATTCTCCACCAGGTGAACGACCATGGGGAGGGTAGTGTGTTGAGCTCGTGCGGGGGCGTGAGGTGCATATTTGCTTGCCTTTAACACTTGTCGCATTTCTTGACGTTCTCCTTGGAGTCTTGTTGCATGGTCAGCCAGTAGTAGCCTGCTCGCAGTGCTTTTCATGCTACGGATCTTTCGCCCATGTGTTAGGCATTGATTCCTTTGTGGATTTCCCGCAGTATCTCGGGGATTACAGATTCTTTGACACATTTTAGGAGCGGGATGGAGAATCCTCGACGGTAAATTTTGTGTTCGAGTACCACGTACAAACATGCTCGTCATTTACTCGCGGCTGCTTCTCTTTGGTCTGCGGGAAGTTCCCATTTTGTCATAAAGTTGAACACCAGGGTCATCTAACATGAGTTGTCTCCGATGGAATTCACCTTGGGTGGCATAATGGACTTTTCAATGCTCGGGTGAGAAAGGGATTTTTGGACGACAAATTTATTCCCACCTTTCTTCTTTGTGCTCGCGACCTTTGAAAGTATGTCGGCCCGCATGTTCTGTTCGCGTGGGACGTGCTTGACCTCTACCCGGTCAAACTTCTTCATGTGTTCTCTGACAAGGGTTAAATATTTGACGAGGATGTTGTTCTTAGCATGGTATCCCCCTTGAACTTGAGATGCGACCAATTGGGAGTCAGTGAAAATTTGTATCTCTCGGGCACCCAAATCCTCGGCCAGCCTTAATCCTACGAACATGGCCTCGTATTCAGCCTGATTGTTCGATGTTTGGAAATAAAGGGTGAGGGAATGTTCGAGCACGACGTCTTCCTTATTCTCAAGGAGGATTTCCGCTCTGCTCCCTGTCGAGTTGGAAGCTCCGTCCACAAAGATGGTCCACTTATGCTTCTTCCTTGTGGGGGGATCGTGAGCGGTAATATCTACGACAAAGTCGACCAGTGCTTGGGCTTTGAGGGCCTTCCTTCTCTCTTACTAGATGTCGAACTCCGAGAGCTCCAAGGACCATTTAAGCATTCGACCTGTCATGTCTGGTCGGCACATAAGTTGCCTTATGGGTTGGTCTGTTCATGCGATAATTGTATGTGCCATGAAGTAATGTCTAAGCCTCCTCGCCATGTTGACGAGGGCCAAGGCCACCTTCTAAATATGTTGATACCTGACCTCAAGCCCTTGTAGCACTTTGCTCGTGAAATACACCAAATTTTTCTCGTCTAGAGTCTCACGAACGAGGGCCGCACTTATGGCCTCGGCAGAGACGACCAGGTACAAGGATCGGGTTTCCCCGTCCTCAAGTCATGATAGCATAGGCGGTCGCGAAAGGATATCCTTGAGATGGATGAGGGCTTGCTTGCATTCCTCGGTCCACTCGAAGGGTGCCTCTTTACGCAGAAGTTTGAAAAATGGAAGAGAGTGTTATGCGGATTTCTCCATGAATCGGGAGAGTGAGGTGAGCATGCCGTTTAAGACTTGTATGGATTTCTTCGAGCTAGGTGTAGGGAGCTCATAGAATTCCCAACACTTGTCGGGGTTGGCTTCAATTCCCCGTTTCGTCAGGTAAAAACTGAGGAATTTTCCCGCCTTAACCCCGAAGGTGCATTTCTTAGGGTTAAATCTCATTTTGCAATGTCTCGCTTGGGCAAAGACCTTTTTGAGGTGGGCAACATGGTCGGTATTTGTTCGAGATTTGACGATCATATCGTCCATGTATACCTCGAGGGTATCACTGATCTCGTCGCAGAAGACTCTATTTATCATTCACTGGTACGTTGCCCTTGCGTTTTTCAGGCTGAAGGGCATTACGTTTTAGTAGTAATTGCTCGAGCTGGTCATGAAAGCAGTGCAATGCTTGTCTCTCATCGCCATTGGGATTTGGTTATAGCCCGAGTAGGCGTCCATAAATGATAAAATTTTATAGTCGGCCATATTTTCGACCAACATGTCAATATTAGGTAAAGGAAAAGCGTCTTTGGGACATGCCCAGTTAAGGTCACTATAGTCAACACACATTCTCCATTTTCCATTATTTTTCTTAACAAGTACAACATTTGAGAGCCATGTTGAATACTGGGCCTCAGAAATAAAATTAGCCTCTAGGAGGTCTTTTACAGCATTTTCAGCAGCCTCCGCTTTCTCGGGAGACTTCCTACTTCTACATTGTACTACTGCCCTAGCAGCTGGATCAATGACCAATTGGTGACACGCGATGTCAGGATCGAGTCCAGGCATCTCCGTGGCGCTCCATGCGAATAAGTCCGCATTCTCCCTTAAGCAAGATTTGATCTGCTTTCTCACCAAGTCAGGGAGTCCGGTGCCGATCTTCACGCCTTTTTGAGGGTCTTCACCGAGGGGGACGAACTTGAAGTCTCCGCTGGGATTGGTCGGAGGAGTTCCTGTTTGATGTTGGGCGCTTCATCCTTGTCGAAGCGGGTGTCGAGCAAGATGGAGTCGACCTTGGGTGGAGCCCTTTGTTCTTCTATCTTGACAGACTATGGTTTAGGTCAAGCAGTATCAACTCTCTTGGCCGGTCGCACCCCGATGTCGACCGTACTCTGTCCCTTAGAAGCTGCGTTGAAACATCTTCGGGCAGCTGAGATGCCGCCGTGGATGGTGGCAACGCATCCCATCCTCGTGTAGAATTTCATTTTTAGATGAATGATGGAGGGTACAACGGTCAATTCGGACAACGTTGGTCTCCCTAGGATGCAGTTGTAGAGAGATGGGTATTCGATGACCAGAAATCGCACCTTGATCTGCTGGGATGCGGTTTCTTCCCCGAAGGTGACTAAAAGTTCAATGTACCCCCATGGTTTAGAGGTCGAGCCATTGAAGCCTTGCAGGTCGGACCCCACTGTTGTACCCCAAAATTTGCCTCCCATTTTTCATAAGAAAAACACAACCCTAGGGTTTCTCAAATATTCAAGATTGGCTCAGGAATCGATCAAACAGATTTTCTCCTGTGGCAGTAAATCAACAATTAGGGTTTTTCTCGCATTTCTCAAAAGAAATTGAGTTCTCAAAAATTCAATTGATTTTCACATGTTTTCATGCTCTCTCAAATTTACTGAAAATGCAGTGTTTGTTTGATCCAGGTTAACCAGATAATTTGCGTCTTTTAAAACATTTGCTTGTTTATGGAATAAACATTTGTTTGTTTATGGAATACACAATGCGTGTTTTGATTGGAATACAATTGCAAGGTTACATGATTATTCGAATTTAAGTTATCTTGATTGGAATTATTGGAATGTAGTTTCAATTATCTTGATTAGGGAATCTTTAAGAATCAATGAAGACACAAAGAGAGAATTACAAGTTATTAACAGTAAAGGGTTTTTAATGGCCACCAGAATATCTCATAAAGACTTTCTCCATTTTATTTCAAAAGTTGGTACAAAACAATTTATTATTTGAATGCTTTGGGTTTTTACAACTTACTGTATTTGAAAAATAAATTAGTACAATTAATTGAATGTTTCTCTCTAAATTACAAAGAAATTGAATCTATGCCTAAGGTTGACTGAGCTTCCATTGCTTCCATGCTTGCCACAAAGTCTCTTGCTTCCCCTGCTTTGCCACCATCCAGTAGTGCTCATATGAAAACAAAAGACAGAAGAAAAATAGTTAGTACAGTTAATTGGACATAAGCAAGAACTTTCAAAAGAAAGAAAAAGTGTTCATCATTAAAGTTTGCAATTTGGAATATGAAGGCTATTTTTATTTATTTCATCACATTTTTCTCTATTTTCAAATCACAAGAGAATTGTTCCTCCTGGTTCACAAAAAGAGAAATGTAAGCAAGCTATCCAAACAAGAGAAATGCAGCAAGGCTGTCCAATTTGCAACAAACAGCAAAAGCAAACAGAATAATACAAACTGGATGCAGCAGACTATCCAAACAAATAACAAAGTTGTCCAAACAAGCAGCACAAGCAACAAGCAGCATAACAGTAGACAGCAGGCAACACAAAGAAAGTACATCAATATAATAAACTAAGTCAACAAGCAAGAGGCTTGTACAATAGCCTTTTCATCATTTCCCATTTTTTTTTGCAAACTTTTCAGAAAAAAAAGGTGAAAAAGCAATTTGATTTTTATCATTGAGATAGGAGAGAGGAAAGAAATCGCCTAAGATTGGAATTGCACAAAAAGTACAGCTTTGCTGCCCTGCCCATAGCCTGTCACAAGTTGCATAGAGTATGCTGAAAAACAAAACTGCAACAAAGAGAGCAAAAGAACAAAAGGCCAAAGTATTCAAAGTATAAGGTTTTTCCCCCTTTTTTGAATAAACTGTCAAAAGGCACCTAAATATAACAGTAGACAAGGCTCAAGCAAAAAATATAGAGAGAAGAAATTATCAAACACAACTTAGAAAACCTCCAAACTGTAAAACTGCCATCAACCTCCAAAACAGTAAAACCAGTTTTCAAACCTCAACAAACATATGACCAAGAAACTGATCCCAAACCAAGCAGAAACAGTCACAAATCTGTGACAACCCACAGCAAAGCCTGTAATACAGTAGCAACAAAGTCCAAAAACTCCCAAAAACTGTAAAACCTTCAAACCATCCTCAAATCATCAAACTGTCAAACAGTTTAAACATACAGATAAAAACAAAACAAAACATGTTAACCAATACACCAAGCCTAATCTCAAGCCAACAAAACATAACCTTCAAAAATACTGTCAACAAGTTCAAACAACCAAAACCTGTTAACAAAAATCACCATCAACCAAAGAACTGTCAAAGGCATCAAATTGTCAAACATTTCAAACAAACCCATCAAAGCTGCAAAACCATTTCAACAATAAAAATCACAAAACTCACAAAACCTGCAAATTGTCAAAACCACTTCAAGAACATTCAAAAACCAAAACTGATAAACCATCTCAATATCAGAAAACCAGAATAAAAGAGTCTCAAACATCATCAAATCAATATCCAAACCAACAACATCATCAAACTGTAACCATCAAACTGTCAAAGTATCAAAATAACATCCAGCAAACTTACAAAAATAACAAAATCCAGAAGTACATCACCGTCATCATTCAAAGCTCAAAGGACAGAAAGAAGTTACTAGGAAAGAAAGGCTTTCATCGTCATCTCTTCCTTCTCGCCAAGTCCGCCACCAGGGAGCGCCTCTCTCCGCCTCATCATTCCTCTCCATTTCACAGAAAAAATTCCAAAGGTATGGATTCTTCACATTTCTCATAAATCACTTCGTACGTATCAATAGGCAATACAGTAGGTTAACATAAAAACAGGAACAAGATAAAACAACAACAAAAAATCGTTCAAGTTTAACAATCCACAGAATCATACCTTTCAAAGAAACAAAACGTTAGCGCTTGGTTAGGAGGTGAGAGAGAGAGAACTCTGGTAACAGACAATGAGAGGAAGATCAGATCAAAACAAATTCCAAACCTTTTAGACAAATCCATTTCAGAATCTAGGGTTTCCTGAAAAAAACGTGGTTCAGTTTGAGTCAAAGAGACCAAGAGATGTTTCATTTACGAAATTAGGAAGAGGAATAGATACGTTTAGATGGAAAGATGAACGAGATTGGAAGAGAGATAACGAACGGCGCCGCTGTGGATAAAAGGGGAAACACAAACCCTAATCTTTGTTTACCCTAATCAAACACAATAAACTGAGTTAGGAAGAATTTGGCCCCTTTGTTTACAAAACCTAAAGCCCATACGCGCTTGATAACACCCCTCTCATTCTGATCTGCTTTTGTTAACAGCAAAGATAGCAATACCTTTGGGCCTCTCATCCAATCCCTTAAGCCCATTTTCACTTTTTTTTAATTTAATTTAATTTGTTTTATTTCTTTTTTGTTAATAATATACTAATGAATTTTAAAACTTCATTTTACTAAATTAATTTAGTTTTTAGTGATTAGTTTTCTTTTACCACTTTCTATTTTTTTTATAAAAACTCATTTTTATTATTTTTCTTACATTTAATAAAAACACCAAAAAGCATTAATTTAGTTAGTTTTATTTCTTTAAACTTTTTTTAATTAATAAAATACAAAAAAGAATAATAATAATAATAAAATTTTAATCTTTCTTTTTAGAATAGATTTTATTTCTCTCTTTTCAAGCAAATACATACATTTCATACCTTGTTGATTTTATTTCATAATTTGTCATAGCTTTGTATTAAATCGCACAACAATTCGATTTGGTTATATTATTTGATATTTGAACATTGCTATTTTTATTTGATTCATCCCCATTTGTAACAATTGTACCCCCATTCCCGAACATTCTGTAATAGTTTAGAATTTCAATTCCCGCAATTTATTGCTTTCTATATACTATATAGTAACTAGGCATGTATGGTAAGATTTAAAAATCAATCGCTAGATGACCTAATCCAAGAATAAATAACTTGAAACCAACACACTTTCTCACACGCGCACCTCTAGGGTAACCTCACTCGTTGCCTCGGAAATACAATCATATCCCTCGAATATGAGACACTCTAGCAATGACCCTTCGATAAATAAAGATCGTAGTCCCTCGATGACCCTCGATGTTGTCTTCGATTAAAACGATCTCATCCATTACAAAAATTGCTAGAGTGTCTCACAAGTTGCCTTCAATGATTGTAAAATTGACCCACGTCTGTCCCTTTCACATCTAATGGTGGGGATTCTTACCAAATCAATGGTAAGATAGCACCACTAAAAGGAAGAAGAAAAGAACAACTTAAGACCTTTCGAGTAGATAGATTCTCTCTTAGTTACTCGCTTGCTCACGACAAAAACCTTTACACCTACACTTCTATTTCAAAACATTTTCAAAAGACAAAACGTTTTGTATACGTTCTTATAGAGACGAGAACCATTGCAAAACCTCTTTTTCAAAACACTTTTCAAAACACGATTCACAAACACATCTTTGAACCATTTTTCAAAACAAAACTTTGTATACGTTCTTATAGAGACGAGAACCATTACAAAGAAATTTTCCAAAATACTTTCAAAACCCACACCACAAGCACACAATCAAACAAAAGCAAGTGATCTAAACGAGTAACTAAGAGCCCATGGAAAACCATGGATGAAAAGGGTGCTAATACCTTCCCTTTTCATAATCTACCCCCCGAACCCGAGAAAATTCTCGAAAGGTCTTTCCTGTGCTTTTTTACCTTTCATTTTGGATAAAAGAAAAATCGGTGGCGACTCTTGCTAGACCGAAACATTTGCAAACACAAACGCAAAACCTCAAGTAAGTTCTCCCACCGCATCACACCCACGTATGGAGAAAGGTGGGTGTCGTCGAGCTGCAAGGTTCAGAATAAATGGTTGTACATAACATCGACGAATCTTGCCTCGTCGACCAAGACGCAGTGAACATCGAAATTAGCCATTCTCGCCCTCACAAGCAGAGGGATGCTTGAGTTAGGGGTCCCTCTAGGAAACTCTTCGAGGTAGAACATGATTGGTTCTGATATTCCCTTGACATTCTCGAATGTCAACACTTGAGCTAGGGCTGTGTCGACCAACTCGTCGAGCTTTATTTTTGTGGAGTTTATGGAGATGTCGTTGAACCCCCCTCCAGTTATAACCATGGCGGAGGGGAATTTCTCCCACCTGTTGTGTGTGGAAAGAGGTTCTTCCTCGTATCTGCCAGGGACGTATAAGTCCTCCCGCCTTGTAACAGAGAAAGCTACCTGGATGGGGCCGTCTCATCCGATGGTTGGGTGTTCTCCTCCACCTCTTTTGTCTCCCGAGCATCTCGACGAGGGGCACCATTGCATCAATATTACCCAAGTCTGCCACCCTTGATGGGGATTTTGATGGCGTCTTTGAGATGGACACAGTCTTCGGTCAGGTGCCTGTGACTTCGATGGTATTGACATTATTTGCTTTTGTCAGCCTCGGGCTTCGCGGGAGCAGAGCGAGGGAGTTTGACGCCTCCGTCTTTGAAGTTAGTATTAGCATACTCCTCTAGGATGTGCTCGCAGGAAGCGGATAGCAGAGTGTATTCGGTGAATCGGCCTGCAGGTACCCTATGATCGCGGGGATCACACGGTTTATCCTCCCTTCTCTTCTCGCATGTTCGTCGAGGAGGGCCTGTATCCTGGTGTCGTAGGGTGTTTGTCGATGCGTGATTCCTTGGATCGCGGGCTCTGTTGGCTGCTTCCTTCTCCTCGTAGTCCATATAGGCCCTAGCTTTTTTGAGGCGAGCATCAAAAGTACGGGGTGGTTCGATGTCGATGGCCTTCCTGAACTCTGTGCCCGGGAGGAGTCCTCTCTCGAGCAAATATTTCTTCATGTGATCGGTGCGCGGGACCTGAATAGCCTTGTAGTTGAACTGATCGATGAATTCCCTGAAGGTTTCGTTGCTTCTTTGGACGATAGCCTCAAGGTCGGTCTCGGTCTTCGGGTGTCGACGAGATGTCGTAAAGGTGCTGATGAGAAGACTCTTTAGGTTCCTCCAGAAGGTGATTGACCCTAGGGGGAGATTCTTATACCAGTCCATTGTAGTGTTTCTCAAGGTTGTGGGGAACAACCGACATTTGATCGGTCTCGCAACATTATGATAGTGGAGCATTGCTTTGAACCTGTCGATGTGGTTGACTGGATCAGTAATGCCGTCATATTCCATAATTTAGGGAGGTTTCTCCATTACCATGGGAATGGGCGCCTCCATGATTTCTTGTGATAAAGGACCGCGGGGGTCGTCTTCGTCGCTCCTGTAGGGGGAGTGGGAAGGAGACCGGTTGTAGTGGCAGTCGTAGTGATGTCCTTGGCCTCAGGGAGGATCCCTCAGTCGAAGATGCGCTTCTACGTTGCCTCTGTTTCTATTTTCAAGGGATCGCGTTCCCTTCGCGGGGGGTGAGGCCGCGTCTCCCGGTAGTCTCGGGAATGATTTTCTCCAGTGCGGGGCTTCGGCCACTCCATCGGAGAGAGAGGCTTTGCGACTTGTCCCGTCTATGTCTCCACGGGGGAGATTAAAGACGGTCTTTGTTCTAAAGAGGAGGCGGAGTTTCAGGTCTTCTATGTCTTATGGGAGCTCAACAAGAGTTCTCGAGCACCCTTAGTCGCTCACCTTGCGAGAAGATCAAGTAATTTGTTTGGTTAATGGTTGCGAACAGAGCCCTGGTCGTGGAATCAGTGCCCGGAGGGACGAGGACCTCTTGGAAAATGTTTGGATCGTAGTTGTGAGGAGGATGGGTGCCCTTGTATGGTCGAGAGCATGATGATGAAGAGGCGGTCATGCTGTCTCTGTAATTATGCACGAGACCGACCATGTCAGCGTTGTTCCTATTGTTGTTATTGTTGCCCATGTTGTCGATGACGTTGTTGTTGGGGTCGGCGAGATGGGTATCTAGGTTGTTATTGGCAGCTGGGTCGACCATAAAAATCAAAAGAGTTTGAAGAATTGCTTTAGTCTTGGGTTAATGAAAGATGGGGAAGCTTGTTTCCCATAGACGGCGCTACTGATCGTTCCTGACCAGAATGGATCGTCAAGGCCTTCGAGTTGTGAGTCGAGCTGCAACTGGGAATAAGTTGGGGGGGTACCTGCAAGACACTCTGATGCTAAAGTAAGATTCAGGGAGAGTTCTAGCAAGTATGAGAGTGTGATTATGAAAGAATGAATACCTGACCCTCTCAAGAGAGAAGGTATTTATAGTCCCCAGCGCTGGGCCAAGGTCTCCAATGTTGGGCCACAATGAGGCCCAACAATGAAGACTGCCAGGGTTTACGTGTGTATGGAGTCCAGCACGTGGACTCCCCCTGGTCAACTTCCACGAGAGAATATGTGTTGGACCCGTGATTCCCGGAGGACAGTTATGATGACAATGATACAAACACGTGGGCCACGTTCCCCAATAGACACGTGGGGAGTTGCATAATGATCCTCAACCTGGGCTGCTTGTCTTTGGGCTTTATGAAAGGGTGTTGGATTGGGCTTCCCCATTAGTGGGGAAAGTGCGGACTCAGTCCAGATCAAGTATAATTGACCATTGCTATAGCCCTAAAATTTTGTCCAACGCCTGAAAATTGCCATTGGCATAAGATATTGAGATGAAAATTCGTCTTTGGTATAGAGAATTTTAATTAATGAAAGTAAATGTGCATTGGTATAGAGTTTTTACCTTTACCAATGGTTTTTAGACCTTTACCGATAGATATTTATTGTTGATAAATAGCAAATTTCTTATAGTGGGCTAAAGATTAAAACCTAATTGAATTTCAAAATAAATCTAAGAACAAAAATAAAACTTGAATTGACTTAAATCAAAAGCTTCTTGTTATATTTTTCTCTCTTTAAAATAAAATTGCATTTAATTCCTAATTTATTATTCAATTAATAAAAATTACTCAGTAACTTAAAATTTTATTTTAAATCACCAAATAATTATAATTAACCAAATAATGAAAATGAGAATTAAAAGTGAAAAAGATGTAAAATGTGACAAATAATGATAAAGATGCAAATTTAGAATGCCAACTTAATGCAAATATAACTAAAACGACTTTGATGTAAAAATTGATTTAACTACTAAAAAAGAGAAACCAAATTGCAAATGCAAAATACGATATGCAAAAGAATGAGACCTTCAAGATTAACAAGAAGGTCGAATCTTATTATGGATGCAAATGATATAGATGGATTGATGCAAATACAAATAAATCAGATGAAAAATTAGGGTGCAATTTAGGGTATGACGGTTTCCCTTATTTAATTATCTCCATCCAGATAGCATAAATAACTCAAGTTCTCATGATATCAATGGCAGGAAGTAATTAAATACCAAAATATATGAATTTCATCCCTGATGCAATGAGATGATATGTTATGAATGTATGCATTCTCTTGTTGGGGAAATGAAAGTGGAAAGTAAAAATCTATGGGGATTAAAGATATGATCTGCAAAGGAATTTCAATGGGAAAATTTGTTGGGAAAAGGAAAATTCAACATGGGCGGGTATTGAGGATTAATACAGATGAGTATTGGCAAGATAAGTTGATGAACAATTTGTTTGAAAAGTGGAGCTAACATGAGATTGACATGAAGAAGTGTTGGAGAATAAAGATCAACACATATGAGTGTTGGAAAGAATAAGTTAACATAGATGAGTGTTAGAAAAATGAGATCAAAATGGACGAGTATTGGAAAAGATAAGTCAACACGGACGAGTGTTGCAAATATGAGATCAACACAAACGAGTGTTGGAAAGATAACATCAACACGGAAGAGTGTTACAAAAATGAGATCAACACGGTCGAGTTTTGGAAAGATAAATGTGAACACGAACGAGTGATAGAAAAATGAGGTCAACGCGAACGAGTGTTAGAAAAATGGGGTCAACACAAACGAGTCTTAGAAAAAGAAGCAACACTGACGATTATTAGAAATGTAAAGTCAACACGGACGAGTGTTGAAAAATAAGAGCCAACACAGACGAGTGTTGTAAATATAAGATCAACATAAACGAGTGTTGGAAAGGTAAAGTTAACACGGAAGAGTGTTATAAATATATGATCAACAAAGACGAGTGTTGGAAAAAGATCAACATGAACGAGTGTTGGAAAGATAAGGTCAACAAGAACGAGTGTTGGACAAAAGAGGTAAACACGAACGAGTGTTTGAAAGATGAGGTCGACACAGATAAGTAATGGAAAAATAAAGTCAACACAGACTAGTGCTTGAAATATAAAGTCAACACAGACGAGTGTTGGAAAAATGAGGTCAACACAGATGAGTGTTGAAAAAATGAGGTCAACATAGACGTGTGTTGAAAAAATGAGATCAACACGGACGAGTGTTAGAAGATACAATCAACACCAATGAGTGTGAGAAACATCTAAAGATTAACATAGACAAGTGTTAGAATGATAGAGATCAACACAGACGAGTGTTCGAAAGAAACAAAGACCAACACATATGAGTGTTGGAAGATAAGACTTATGAATGCAAGGAATGATGCATGAGATGCGATGATCTGGATTTAGGATTTAGTTTATTGAAAAGGTCATGGGAAGCTGGATTTAGTTTTTTGGTAGATGTGATACGGTGGCAGAACCAGGCTGTTTTAGGAAAATGCTGGTTTGCATTTTGCGTTTGTGTTCGCAAAATGTCATGGTAAGCAAGAGTCGCCACCGACTTTTATTTTATCCAATTGGAAAGGAAAAAAGCACAGAAAAATTCCTTTTTCGAGATTTTGAGTACGGGGGGTAGATTATAAAAAGGGAAGGTATTAGCACCCTTTCTATCCGTAGTTTTCTACGGGATCTTAGGTACTTTCTCATCATTTAAAAATTGCTTCCGTGTTTGTGTGTTTTGAGAAGTTTTTGTTTTACTTCGTTTTAACCCTTGTATCAGTCCTCAAGAGTGTTACGAAGTCGTTTTGAAAACTTTGTTTGAAAAGGGTGTAAGTGTGAAAAGTTTGTTTTTTGAGCAAGCACCTACTAGTATCTACCTACTCGAAAAAAGAATGTTCCTGTTCTTGTTTCCTTTAGACAGCGCTATCCCACTATTAGTGAGTAGGTAGCACTATCGTTGGAATTGTAAGGGTCAATTCGAAAGGGACGTACAATCACTAAAGTGATATTAGGACGTCTTAGTAATAACCCTAATGTCTTAAGATCGTATTCGAGGCAACATTTTCGATGCAACCTTTCCGAGGAAACATTTCCGAGGCAACATTTTCGAACGGGGCATTTGATCTTTGTTTAGACAAGAGGGCAACCACTAAGACACCCTATACTTAATGATCGTTTACCGAAGGCAACCGAAGTGAGAGTATACCCTAGAAGTGCGCATGTGCGAGTGATTTGATTTCAAGTTATTATCTTTGCACATTTAGGCTTTGCTAGTCATTTTAAATTTACATACAGTCTTGTCATGCAATCCTATTATGATACACCTAACAGTTAATACTTGCGAAAACTTAAAATGTGAGAAATAAAACTACGCTATTACAAGGCTTCAGGGAGGGGGATTAATTACATAGCCAAAAACCCGCAAAAACGATAAATAAAATAAAAATCCTAATTAAACTATTACATCCCATGAGCAGTTACATCAATATCGTAAAAATAAATAAACGCGCGATGAATCGAGTACGAGAGAAAATTAGGGTTTTGACCCCATCTAAACCTAATTAAAAGAAAGATCATTTATTATTATTTTTTTTGATTATTTTGAGAAAAATAAGGTTTTAATTAACTAAATACAAACCTAATTACTAATTAATTTAAATTAAGAAAAAATAATTAATTTTGACCTATTTTTGTATTTTGGTTATTTTAAGAAAAGAAAGTAAAAAAAATTAAATCAAATAAAACATAATTTTCTAAGTTGTTTTAATTTATTTACAAAAAGATTAAAATTACCCTAAATTTAATCAAACTAATTAAATTAATTTTGACAAAATAAAATATAAAAAAAACCTAAATTCTAATTTGATGAAAATTGATTTTATGAGTTTTTTTGTAAAAAAAGAATTAATTTTATGTGTTAAAACAATTAATTAAAATAATTAAAAGAAAAATATAAAAGAAAAAGAATATGGGTCTGGTGTCAAAGTAGAAGGGGGGTGTCATTCTGACTTCTGAGCCCAATAAGCATGGGTCCATGTTGACTCTCATGATCCAATGTTGCACATTTGACTAGGCCTATGGTAGACCTTCACATGCCAGGCGTTGGATTTGGCTTGTTGGACATCTGGTTGGCTGATCATTGAGGACGTATCGTGGACCCCTTACCTGTACACATGCCTGACTATACAAGAAAAAACAGTATGAAATAATATGGCAGACCTGGGGATCGAACCCAGGCCCTTTGGCTTTTTCCAACACCTCCTGACCAGCTGAGCTAATGTGCCTTGTTGTATATGGTATAACAAACAGATATTATATTAGAAAAGAAAATTAATTCATCAAACCCGCGCAAATTTCAAATGCGCCAGTCAGGGGGTGCCACACCACCCTTCTTCTTCTTCCTCCCTCCGTTGGCAAAAGTCCAAGACTTTTACCTACGGTTTTCTGGGCGTAGGTATAAGCCTGCGTTTCTCCAAAATCCACTGCACGCATGATAAATCAATTCCAGTGGTACCAATAAACTCGTGGCAACCTCACGAGCATCATGGTACCACTCTTCATGGCCAATTGTCCCTGCAATCAAAACCCCTAAAAACGAAAGCTAAACCCTAATCATGGTAAATCTCTGTATGGCTAACAAAAACGCAATTGAACATTATCAACAACTTGCAAATGTTTCAATGAACAAGAATATGTAAAGAATTCATGCTACAAATGCCAGAATTGTGATATTGAATTTCAAGAAAGTATCAATGTCGTGAGATACTTACGCCTCCAAATCTTTTTTTTTCTGCCAACGTTCTATATGTATCCTTGATTGCATTAGGTTTACAAATTTGCTTCAAATCTTCTCCCATAATGATCATTGATCATGATTTGATTCTCATGTAAATCTTTCCAAATCAAGCCAAAATCCAATCTTTTTGTGTACAAACAAGCCTTGCACGATTTGATCTTATTGCCAGCTATTCATGGACCTGAAATATGCACAAAATCTCAAGGTTTAAATGATTTTTGATATTTTCATTATTTATTATTGATTTTATTTGATTTAAATGAAATAAAAATAAAAATAAATGAAAAAAATAAAATAAAGGCAAATGGAAGGATCATGGGTCGTGGACCATGTTACAAACTCAATACAAGCACAAAAAGTTGGGCCCATTTTACAAAAATTGCAATTTTGGCCACTTTTGACTTTTGGCAATTTTGCAAAAAAAGGTCAACTTCACCAATGCATAACTCCTTCAATTTTGACCCTAGAGATGTGTTCTTGGACTTTTTAGAAAGCTCAAGATGTCCTCTAAGCAACCGTTTTAGTCTTATCTCAATTGAGTCTTCCATGTTTATGTATTAAGCTTTTACAAAAAGGTGTTTTTGTTGACTTTTCAAAATAACCTATAATATCCAAATTCATAACTTCTTGTTAGTGCATATTTTGAACTTGGGAGCTGAAGATGAATTGTATGGAATTTAATCCTCTTAAAAATTAGCTTTGGATGGGTCATTCTTGATAAAGTATGAGAAAGTTATACTTGGTCAAAGTTGAGTTGACTTTTCCTACAAAACCCTAATTTAGCAACTTTTGGGTTTTGATGAATTATGAGCAATCCTTGAGGAATATTGATCAACCATTTATCAAATGATGAATAATACTTTAAAATGAGAATGTTGACCAAAATTCTTGAAGTTTGAGTGTATGTGGGCCACAGTTGACTTTTGCCCTAGCATAGTCGATTTTCAGGCCTTTGAGCAATTGACTGGGAAAACTTTCTCTGTAGGGCTTGAAACTTGACATGGATGATCTTGAGAACATAGTAGGACAATGGTGAGCATTTGGGACACTTTGGACTTAAGTATCTTGATGCAACATGAAACCCTAATTTGAGGTAGACTGCCTTAGGAGAGAGTTTTTCTGGTCAACCCTTGGACTTCCTTGAGCAATTTGAGGACCTCACTTGAGATGTTTTGAGAAATATGGGAGGGAAAATTTTGGGGTAAAACAGTTTCCCCTTTTCAATCTTCTTAAACCTGAGGATGTAGATTGGCTTGCTTGCCTTTCGTGATCCGAAGGTGGAAGATGATTGGACACTGGAGTGCCCAGAAATTTGCACTCGCATGAAGTGGTACTTGTCTTGTGATGTCGGGAATGGGATTATAGATGCCATTTGGAGATAGACGGAAGGTTACCGGAGATGGGCTTAAAGATGCTATCCGGAAGATATGACGGAGAATCGTCGGAGATGGGCTTAAAGATGCCATCTAGAGGATGTTGATTTCCCGAGATATTCCTTTGATGAGAATTCCTGTTCCTATTGTTAAGGAGGAATCTACTGAGGAATGTTGGTCTTTGTGTTGGGAGAAATATAATTTTAGGAGCTTTAGGTGACCGTTAATCTATTGGGAAATCATCTCTTAGTCGAGGAGATGAAAATGAACTGCTATTTGGTCGTGCTCTAGGCCTTACAGTGATTTGCTGAGGATAATAAGACTGACTGCTATCTGGTCGTGCTCCAGGCTTTACAGTGACTTAACGGGGAGATAAGATTAAACTTGCTATCCGGTCGTTCTCTAGGCTCCGCAATTTCTCAATTCTTATATGGTCGTATTCCAGGCTTCAGAAGGAATTAAGTTATTATCTGGTCGCATTCGGGATTCAACTAGAATTTAGGGCATACTAATATCTGGTCGACTCCGGGCTTCTTAGTAATTGTCCAGGTAAACTGCTATTTGGTCGAAATCCAAGCTTTGCAGTGTCTCATACTGTTATCTGGTCGTAATCCCAGGCTTCAGTGTCCTTTACCGCTATCTGGTCGTAATCCAGGCTTCACGATGTCTTATACCATTATCTGGTCGAATCCAGGCTTCATGGTGTCCTGTACTTCTATCTGGTCGACTCCAGGCTTCACAATACCTTACTTCTTATCTGGTCGTATTCCAGGCTTCAGAAGAAATCAAGTGGTTATCCAGTCGCATCCGGGCTTCCATTTGATTTTAAGTCCTACTAATATCCGGTCTATTTCTGGGCTTCATAGTAATTGGCCGGGTAGACTGCTTTTTGGTCGAAATCCAAGCTTCGCAGTGTCCCTTACTGTTATCTGGTCGTAGTCCCAGGCTTCAGTGTCTTTTACCGCTATCTGGTCGTAATCCAGGCTTCACGATGTCTTATACCATTATCTGGTCGAATTTAGGCTTCATGGTGTCTGGTACTGCTATCTGGTCAAATTCTAGGCTTCACAATACCTTGTTAAGCTGTTTTCCGGTCGATTTTCGGGCTTCACCACTTGTGTTTATGATATACCACTATCTGGTTAATTCCAGGCTTCATGGTGTCTTTGTACTGCTATCTGGTCGTGATCCAGGCTTCACAGTAACTTGCATTGCTATCTGGTCATTCTCAAGGCTTCACAATAACTTGCTGAGGATTAAACTATTATTCGGTCGAATCCGGGCTTTATAGCTTAAATTTAAGATAAACCACTATCTGGTCGATTCCAGGCTTAACGGTATTTTGATATTGTTATCCGATCATTCTCCGGGCTTCATAATATAAGGAAGAAATCAAGATACTATCTGGTCGGACCCGAGCTTCATAGCTTGAACTGGAATAGAAATCTTAGCACCGATTTGACTGAACCAGAGAAACTTGTGAGAATTTGATTGTATCTTTCCCTGAAAGGTAAAGAGTTATTCGTATGTAATGTCATGATGCATGACATGTACCGAATAATGATGTTCTCAAAATAAATGAGATTGTGCTGTATGATGCTTATGCATGCGTCATGATGTATGAATATGCAATGTTCTTGTGATGTTCTTTAGCTGGGGAAAATAAATCCCGGACTGTTGCTGGAGAGTGCAAGGAGTTGAATTCTTTGTTCTCGCTGGAGATAATGATCGAAGATGATTTAAGAATAAATTGGCGAGAGACTAACTCTGCTGGAGAATAAACTGGCAAGAGAATGACTCTATGGGGAAGAGAGATACTCTTCCAGAAGATCTACTGATTTTGAGAAATAACCTCGGCTGGGGATGAATTACTGTTGCTGGTGATGATAAACTCTGCCTGGGATTGAATTTCTGCCTGTGGAGGAAATACACTCCAATAGGGATAGTCTTCCATTGTTGGTGATAGATGAACTCTGCTTGGGGAGAATTAACACCACTATTTTTTGGGTATCTTTTACTCTGTGGGGAGTGTATGTGCCTCTAGTCATATTCTCCAGCTGGGTATATCCTTATACCCGGTGGGTAGAGCAACTATCTGGTTTGGACATTTCTTGTTTGCCCCTGTTCCTAGAATTACGAGTAATCATCCTTTGTTTCGTATGTAAATATTTATGAGCAGCAATTATTGTCAAATGCATATATCAAAAATGAATCATGGGACGTTCTTGCAAAACAAAACAGAAAAAGTAAAACAATTTTGAAATTGGTAAAATGAATTTGCATTGATTTTTGAAGTTAGCTTGTGATAGGCGTTTTGTACAAGAGGCTGACGTCCTAGTAAGAGAACGCCGTCGAAAGATAGAATTTATACAATTTGTGAAAAACAAATAAAAACAGCTATGTGAACAATCTCACTGGGTTCCAACTCTGCTATTGCCTTTATATCTTCGAGCGTCTCATCACTTTGCTACTTGGTTGAAGGTAGATCAGATTGATTGGCGATGTCCGAGCTTGATAGTCGATATCGAAGTCTGGTTGCAAGATGATCCAATGAGACATAGTGTTACTCTTTGATCCCTAATTTTTTTCACGGACCTCCCTTTCGGGTTTTCGGTCCACCGGGATACCCTTTCTTGCCCAAGCCGCCTTTTCAGGTTTTCGACTTGCCGGGTGTACAATTTTTTTTTTCATTTTCATACCTTACTTTTTCTCGAACCCTTTTGGTTCGCCGGGAAGCCCTTATTTTTGCCTAGGCCAGTCGACCTAGCGGGTCTTTGATCATGCGTAGTATTTTTTCACTATGTCTGCATTGACGGGGTGAGGAAGGTCGTCACCATCCATGGTGGTTAGAATCATAGCTCCTCCCGAGAAAATGTTCTTAACCAAAAATGGCCCTTCGTAAGTGGGGGTCCATTTGCCCCTGGGATCACCTTGCGGTAATATGATGTGCTTGATCACCAGATCCCGGACTTGATATTCTTGTCGTCTAACTTTCTTGTTAAGTGCCTTGATCATTCGATTTTGATTCGTCTGACTATGACAAATAGCAGTAAGTCTCTTTTCATCGATTAAGTTCAGCTGATCAAGCCGGGTCTGGATCTAATCGTCTTCGCTCAAATCTGCATCCTTCATAATCCTGAGAGATGGTATCTGGACTCCAATGGGCAAGACTGCCTCCATGCCATACACCAAAGAGTAGGGAGTTGCCCCTATTGATGTCTGTGATGAGGTACGGTATCCATGGAGAGCAAATGGTAACATCACATGCCAGTCTTTGTATGTCACCGTCATCTTCTGCACAATCTTCTTGATGTTCTTATTAGCTGCTTCAACATCCCCATTCATCTTCGGCCGATAAGCAGAAGAGTTGTGATGTTGTATCTTAAACTGTTTGCAGAGCTCGGTGATTATTGTATTATTGAGATTTGTACCATTGTCCGTAATGATCCTCTCTGGTATACGTATCGACAAATCAGATTATGTCGGATAAACCGCGTTACGATGTTCTTGGTTATTGTAGCAAAGGAAGCTGCTTCAACCCACTTCATGAAATAATCAATAGCTACCAGGATGAAACGATGCCCGTTAGACACAGTAGGTCTGATCTCGCCGATCATGTCGATGCCCCACATTGCAAAAGGCCAAGGACCTGTCAAAACATTTAGAGGAACTGGAGGTACATGCACCTTATCAGCCTAGACTTGGCACTTATGACAGGTTCGAGAATGCTGATAAAAATCGGCTTCCATAGTAGACCAATAATATCCTGCCCGTAGGATTTTCTTTGCCATGGTATGTCCACTAGAATGAGTTCCGAAATTACCTTCATGTAGTTATTCCATAATCCTTTCTGCCTCGTTCTTGTCCACACATCGCAGTAAGGTTGAATCATGGTTACGCTTGTAAAGGACACCATTACCAATAAAAAACTTCATATCGAACCTCCTCAGAAACTTCTTATCATTAATAGATGCACCATCGGGGTATTCCTGAGCCTCAAGATACCTTTTTACCTTGTGAAACTAGGGTTTATCTGCTACCTCTTTAGTCTCTATATCACAGCAATGTACGGGTTCGTCCAACCTCTTAATCGTAATTTGAGGAGCTTCATTGTCCCACCTGACCTTGAACATAGAAGCCATGGTAGCTAGCGCGTCCGCTAACTAATTCTCCTCTCTGGGGAAGTGTTCAAAGGTTATCTCCTCAAAGTGTGGGAGCAATGTCAACACATACTCTTTGTAAGGAATAAGATTTGGGTGCTTCGTATCCCACTCGCTTTTGATCTGACTGATCACTATAGCGGAATCTCCGAACACACTCAAGAACTTAATCCTTAGGTCAATAGCTGCTCGAAGGCTCATGATGCATGCTTCATACTCCGCCATATTGTTGGTGCAGTTAAAATATAATCGGGCGGTGAACGGAGTATGACAGCCCTTAGGGGATATGACCACAATGCCAATGGAATTACCCAACGTGTTTGAGGCTCCATCAACATACATAGACCATCGGGATTCCTCCTCAGGTCCTTCATCCGGTCCAGGTTCTTCACAGTCGGTCACCAACATGATGTTCTCCTCCGGGAACTCAAAATTCATGGATTGGTAATCATCCACGGCCTGATGCGCCAAATGATCCGCAAACACACTCCCCTTGATTGCTTTTTGGGTTGTGTATTGGATGTCATACTAGGTTAAGATCATCTGCCATCTTGCTATTCTTTTGGACAAGGCAGGCTTTTCGAAGATATACTTGATTGGGTCCATCTTTGATATCAATAAGGTAGTGTGAGTCAGCATATACTGTCTCAGCCGGCGAGCAGCCCATGCCAAAGCGCAACAAGTTTTCTCGAGCAACGAGTATCAGGTCTCGCAGTCGGTAAACTTTTTGCTAAGGTAGTAAATAGCGTGCTCTTTTCGGCCAGACTCATTATGCTGCCCCAGCACACACCCCATTGAATTATCCAGTACTTCAAGTATAAAATCAAAGGTCTTCCTTCAACTAGAGGCATCAGAATAGGTGGCTCTTGGAGGTATTCCTTGATCTTTTCGAAAGTGGTCTGACATTCATCATTCCATTTTACTACTTGATCTTTCTTCAGCAGCTTGAAGATTGGCTCACAAGTAGCAGTCAGATGTGAAATGAATCGGGCATTGTAATTCAGACGTCCTAAAAAGCCTCTGACTTCCTTTTCTGTGTGGGGAGCTGGCATCTCCTGTATAGCCTTCACCTTTGTAGGATCCACTTGAATACCTTTATCACTAACGACGAAACCCAACAGCTTACCAGACCTCACCCCGAAGTTGCACTTGTTCAGGTTCAACCTTAGTTTATACATCTTCAACCTGTCGAACAACTTCTGGAGATGGTCAAGGTGTTCTTCTTCAGTCTGGGACCTTGCAATCATGTCATCCACGTAAATCTCTATCTCATGGTGAATAATGTCGTGGAACAAAGCGACCATGGCGCGCTGATAAGTTGCCCCAGCATTCTTCAACCCGAAAGGTATTTGTGATCGGTGGATCTGGAACTGACTGTTTAACGCTGGTTCGCGAAATGTCGCGGAAGCAAGAGTCGCCACCGTCTTTTATTTTCTCCAAATGGAAAGGACAAAAGCACAGAAAAATTCCTTAAAGAGATTGCTCTCGGTTCGGGAGGTAGATTATAGAAAGGGAAGGTGTTAGCACCCTTTCTATCCATGGTTATCCATGGGCTCTTAGATACTTGCTCACTTGTGTTTTCAAAAATGGTTTGTTTGCTTTTCAACTGTGGGTTTTAAAAAAGTTTCTTTGAAAGTTTCAGTTCGACTCTTGTATCGGTCCTCAAGAGTGTTTGAAAAATTGCTTTCGAAAGCTTTTTTGAAAATGTGTTGGTGTGAAAAGTATTTTTTTGAATTTGTTTTGAAGTTAGAGCAAGTATCTAGAGTCGTCTACCTACCCTAAGGAATTCGTCTGTGTAGATGTCCTTTAAAGTAGTGCCATCCCACCATTGAGAGGTAGGTAGCACCACCGTTGGAGGTGTTCGGGTCAATTCGAGGTTCGGGACATGGTGATCACCAGAGCAATGGGAAGACACCTTAGAAGCTACCCTCATGCCAGGTTCCCGGATCATGAGGACTTACTAAGACATCCTCTACTCGACGATCACCTTTCGAGGCAAGGCAACAGTGAGGCGTACCCTAGGGGTGGTGTGTGCGATTTGTGTGTCGTTTTCATTTGCATTTATCTTGTCATGTTATTGGCGTTCTACGCTTGTTTTTATTTTTGTCCATACATTCTTTCATGCTTTGTTTAACAGTTAAAAATTGCGAGAAAAAGTAGAAAATCTAAGCTATTACAAAAGGCGCGGGTCCACATCGCCAAAATTAACCAGGACCCGATTTGATAGAAAATAAATAAACAAAGTAAATAAAGAATTAAAAGTGCGAGTAATTAAATACATGGCTTCGGGAGAGATACATGAATATTTAAACGGAATAAAATAATATGCGAATTAATAATTGAATCGAAACGAGGGCGTTGGACCCTTCTGCAAAATTAAATTACATGGAATTGATTAATTAAAATTAAAAGAAAGAAAGAACTTGTTTTTTGGTATTTAATAGAAAAAAGGAATTAATTAAAATTAAAATAAGATGCAAACCCTAATTCTAATGGCTTTTAATTTATTAAGAAAAAAAACATTTAATTTTAACCTAAATTAAACCTAATTTTTATGTACAAATTTAATTATGAAAATAAATAAAATAAATAATATTATTTAATTATTATGGGAGAAAAAAAAAGAAAAAAGGATGAAATTAATTAAAACCCTAATTCTATGTTTTTTTAGATTTTTTTTTATTAAAAGAATTAAAATTAACCTAATTTAACACTAAATTTAATTACATGCAAATTTATTTAAGAAAATACTAGAAATAAAAATATTTATTATTTTTCTTTTCTGATTTTTTTTTATGTTTTTTTATTTTATGAAAACAATAAAGCTAATTAATAAATGGTAATTAAAAGGAAAATAGAAAAATAAAATGAAAAAAAGAGTAGGAGGAATTGCAAACCTAGGGGGGTTCAGACCCCAAATAGGAGGTTTGGCCTTAGTAATTCAGGCCCAATGACCTTGGCCTTTGTTGACCTTTCACGCTGGCATGTGGATTCGTTGACCCAAGCTTATGATGCGCTTCAAATTGTGGCCTTTGATTGGATCTCCAGGGGCACGTGGACGGCCAGATGCGATGGGTGTATGGTGTTCCTCTAGGCTGAAATTGCATGAGAATATCAAATGGAAAATAATATGAAGGGGAGTGAGGACCTGGGGCTCGAACCCAGGTCCTGAACGTTACCAATAGTAAGCCTTGCCAGTTGATCCACGCGCGTTTCTTGTACATCCTATAATAAACAAACATTATAATATGAAACAATTCCTTAATGCCTTCTGCGCGCGAATTTTTGAACTAGCCTATCACATCTTGCCACGAGGTCGTCTTCTTCATTATTCCTGAAACACAAAACAAAGGCCACGGTTTTCTACATGTTCTCCTAGACCGGTTTTGGAAAAATAGCGATTAGCCCTAGGGGCTCTATAAATTAGGCGCGAGCATAGCTTCCTCTTCGTCCAGACACGCTGATTCTAATGGTGGTGGTCTGGAGGGCCAATTTTTTCTCATTTAAAAACCCCTAATCCAAGGTCCTGTAAACCCTAGAAAATGATAATGGCGAAATCGTATACAAGGCATAAAAATACAATTAAAGTATATGGTTAGCTTGCAAATACTTCACTGATCATGAATATATAAGCAAAACGTCATGAATGTGCATAGAATGTAAAACACGATAATGAAAAAAGAGTGAGAAAGGTTAGCTTCTGTACAACGATTCAAGAGGTTATGGACTTGGAAATCTATTCAGGCACGTTGCTGAAGGCCTTAGGAAGATGATGAGATGAAAATCTCAGCTTGAATCGCCCTCTAACCTTGTTTTCAGAATTGAGTTTCTTAACAAAAATTTCAAGTTTTGTTTTTCTGGTTTCTCAGCAGCTGCGTGTGTAATGGCACTAGGGTTGTATTCAGGCTTATGTATTGAGTCAATTAGGTCAAGAAAAATAGAACAAATCAATTGTATTCATGGTTTTTGGAAATTTGATTTTTAAGATCTTTTTCAAATATTTTCCATGTGCTTTTTGTACAAATCATGATCAATCAATCCAAATCTTTCCATATTTAGCTACGCACGAAATCTTGATGATATAATGTGCACAAAAAGATTGAAAAAATTAGGTTAAGCATTTTTCATATATTTATTTTAATTTAAATGAATTATTATTAATAAAAATCCAAATAAATAAATAAAAAATGAATAAAAACTTCCCTTTGGGCCAAGTGGTCGTGCACATGCCATGGATGAAGAATTATGGAAGAAAAATGGGCCCATTAGCAATTTTAGGTCATTTGAATCAATGTTGACTTTTCAAAATATCCAAAAATTTCCCAACTTCCACAAGGCATAACTTGCTCAATTTTTAAGTTTTTCTCATGTTCTTGGACATTTTGGAAAGGCCTTTGAGTCCGATAACCAATGCCTTTGGTCCCATGTCATTTTGATTTACCAATCTCAAGTTATGGCCTTTGACTTAAAGTCCCTTTTTGTTGACTTTTGAAAATGACCTATAATGTTGAAATTGATAACTTTTTGTGAGAGCATTTCTTGGACTTGAAGTATGAAGATGAGTTGTAGGAAATGTCTTTCTCTTCAAAATGAGCTTTGGATGGAATTTTTCTGATAATCCATGTGAAAGTTATGCCCTGGTCAATTTACAGTTGACTTTTTCAACTGTCCAAATAAGGAAACTTTTGCATCTTGATGATTTTTGAGCCAAGCTTTGAGAATCATGATCAAGCATTGATCAAATGATGTTTGTGGCTTCAAAATGATATGTTGACCAAAAATTTGAACTTTTGACTGCCAAATGACCATTTTGCCCCTACAGTTGCTTGTAGTGCAATTAGGGTTTTTGACTGTGCAATTTTGTGCTGAAAGTCTTGAAACTTGATATGAGGATACTTGACCATATTTGTAGGCATGTGAGACTTGATTGGACCTTTGGAAACTTCATTTTCTTGATCAGAACAAAAACCCTAATCTTGACTGTATAGGAGACCTTTGCACTGTGCAACCCTTGGGGAATTTTGAAGCTTGACTTGGCAATTTCTTAAAGAATATGGGAGGGCAAATTTTGGGGTACAACAGTATTACCTTGTAATAGAAGGTGCCCCACTGCATAACAAAGGTCGTCTTCTCCATGTCCTCGGGATCCATCTTAATCTGGTTGTAACCAGAAAAACCATCCATAAAGGAGAAGATCTTATTTGCACGGTGTTGTCGACTAGAACATCGATGTGAGGCATCGGGAAATCATCTTTAGTGCTCGCCCTGTTCAGATCTCTATAGTCCACACACATACGTACCTTACCATCCTTCTTAGGCACCGGAACCACGTTGGCAACCCACTGTGGGTAATAAGTAACAGCTAGAAATCCGGCATCAAACTGTTTCATGACCTCAGCTTTGATTTTCTCAGACATCTCGGGGCGCATACGGCGAACCTTCTGCTTTACTGGAGGACAGTCTTCTTTGGTTGGCAGACGATGTACCATAATATCGGTGTCTAAACCAGGCATATCTTCATAGGACCAGGCGAAGATCTCAACATAGTCATGTAGCATTTGTATCAACCGTTTCTTGACACTAGGCTCCAGATTTGCACCTATCTTGACCTCTTTCCTGTCTTCCTCTGTACCCAAATTCACTGATTCCACTGGCTCTTCATGAGGCTGTATGGCCCTCTCTTCCTATAGCAACAGTCTAGCAAGATCCCCAGGCACTTCACAACCATCCTCGGCTTGGTTGATCGGATTTTCGAAGTCATATCTGTCAGTAGCATAGTTGTTATTAATGGGATCCAGAGTGGATGTGGATCTGCATTATCATACGTGAGTGTGTGTAAGACAATAGTTGTTTTGATAAAGTGCGAGATAGAAAGGAAAAACAAGGAGCGCAAAATTTGTAATGCAAGAAAACGTCCAATGCTTTATTGATGATATATGAAAATGACAAATAATAATCCCTCACAAACAAAACCAAGGTGCCTCGGGCAAGGCACCAGGCCGTAAAGTTTTAAACTGTCTGTTACAAATCTCAAAACAAAAGTCTATTACTGTGTAATAAAAGAATGGGGCACGAAGTCCTTCGCCGCCCAGTTGTTCAATCCACCATTGGTAGTCGGTAGATCCAGCTGTCGATATCTAACTCTTCTTCATCACCCTCAATTGCATTCACTCCCTAATTACTGATGTGCAGAGGAGGTCTTCCAATCTGCGCGCACCGAACAGCCTTTTGAGCCTCTGCAGTAAAGCCCAAACCAAACTTGTCAGTTTTGTGTGCAAAATCAGGGAGTTGACCCCAGTTTGCACACCCACCTTTTTCAATTACAGCCCTGGCATCCTTGAGGGAGGCCATCTTCATCGGAGGTTTGTCGGCAGCAACTTCAGTCGACGCCAAAGTCTGGGGGACCTCTTCAAAGTTATGACACGGGGTTTTGATGAATTCCCCATCCATCTCCATATAGCGAAAAGAATTAAGATGACTCACCATGTACTCCTCTTCTCCTTGCACCGTAACAATCTTCCTCTATACCGGATATTTCAACATCTGATGGAGCTTAGAACTCACTACCCCAGCCTTATGAATCCAAGAGCGACCCAACAAGTAAGAATAAGATGGTCGGATATCCATCACATAGAAAGTAGATGCAAAAGTCTGAGAGCCAACTTTAACAGGGACGTCCACCTCCCCGTGCACCATCCTTTTTGACCCTTCGAAAGCTCTAACCACAATATTGCTCGCCTTCAGAACCAAACCATCACAGTCTAGACGGTCTAGTGCTTTCTTTGGTAAAACATTCAATGAGGACCTAGTATCCACCAATACATGGACCATAGTAGTGCCCCTGCACTCGATCGAGACGTGCAGAGCATCATTGTGATTTCTTCCTTTAGCAGTCAGATCCGTGTCTTAGAAACCCAACCCGTTATCGGCAGTCAAACTAGCTACGTAGTCTTTGAATTGATCGACAGAAGTTTCCTGCGGCACATGCGCAATTTTGAGGAAAGCAATCAAAGCCTTTGCATGGGCTTCAGAATACAATAATAAGGACAACATGGAGATTTTTGACGGGGTCTGCCCCAGCTGCTCGACTATGTTGTAATCGCTTTTCTTGATAATCTTCAGAATTTCCTCTATCTCTTGCTTAGAGGTTTGTACAATGATCTTCTTAGGCGCCTCCGTCCGAGCAGGCTCACCTGTGATTTCTTTGCCTCGAGTGCCAGATGGCTAGGCGACAGGGGTGATAACTGAGATAAGAACTAGGACAGTAGCTAATGTACTAGCAGATGGGATGACAACAGGTTTGTGAACAGTCGGAGGGGAAATCTCGAGAGAGAAAAGCCTTCCACTTCTGGTGACCTTGCTAGCCCCGACAATATTGCTGATATCAGCATCAGCTTCTTCAATCTTCAAGTCTTGCTTAACTCTATGGTAATACACATCGGCCCCATAGTGCAAAGGGACAACCTTATCCGAAGTGTATGGGATAGGACCAGGGATAGTAATGATTAACTGAGCGATTCTTGGAACAGATTTAATCCTAACCGGCTTTCTCGAGGAAGCCTTGGAAGGATTGGCGGAAATGGTTATGATGGCAACATCTTCAACTGGAACTAACGGAATCAAAGTCTTTTCGAACATGATCTCTTTGTTATCCATCAGGCGTTGAACACCTGATTTCAATAAATGGCAACCAGCAGGCAGGATTGAACATAGGTGGAAACCTTCGCCACAGCCCGGAAATAAACCGGCCAACAATAGATTCTTCTTAACTGTCATCAAAGGAGTAGAAATGTCTTCCATAGAGGTCACAAATAAATCATCGTCCACAACATTTACTCCATTACCATGCTTGGGCATAGGAGCAGTTATGACGTTGGGTTTCTCCGGAGCGTCAAACTCAATCTCTTTGGCTTCGATCAAGTCCTGCACCTTATTCTTCAAGGCCCAATAGTTGTTTGTATCATGACCTGGGCTATCGGAGTGATAGGCGCAGCGGGCATTTGGGTTATATAGCGGAGATGTGGTGTTGGGATTCTTCGGGGCTTCCCTCAGAGTTACCAGGTTGGTCTTCAACAATTGTGGTAGAATTTGAGACAAGGTCATATTGAGCTGAGTGTATTGTCTCTGCGGCCTCTCCATTCTTTGCTGATTGTTGCATTGTGGGGTAACGGTGGGTCTTGATATTACTACCGCATTCACTACTTGATGGCGTTCAGGTCGGTTTTGGCTCCTCGGGCTGTAAACTGCACTAGCTTCTTTCTTACTGGTGAAAGGATTCTTTACTGCACTTGACAACGTATCCTTCTGTATCTTACCACTTCGGATACCAGCTTCTACTCTCTCCCCAGTGAAAATCAATTCAGTAAACCCAGATGACGAACTGCCGATCAAATGATTGAAAAATGGATCAGACAACGTCCCTAGAAACATGTCAACCAACTCCCTGTCAGACAATGGGGGTTAGACTCTTCCAGCTAAGTCTCTCCACTTCTGAGCATAGTCCTTAAAACCTTCACTTGCACCCATAGACATACCCTGAAGCTGAGTACGAGTGGGAGCAAGGTCGGCGTGATATTGATACTGCTTGTAAAAAGCAGCAACAAGGTCCTCCCAATTGCGGACATTAGCTCCTTCCAATTGATAAAACTATTCAAGTTGAGCCCCTAATAGACTATCTTGAAAGAAATGTACCCATAAATTTCTATCAGCAATGTAAGGTTGGATTTTTCGGACATACGAGCGGAGATGGAGTTTTGGACAGGATACTCCACCATAATTAGCAAAAACTGGAGCTTTAAACTTACGATAAATCACCACCCCAGATGCCAGTCCCAGTTCTTCAAAATCCAAACCAGGGATCTTCTGACACTCCATAGCACTCAACCGGTCTTCAAGTTGTTTGTACCTATCCTCAGCAGGAGGATACTGTTCCTCATCATAATTTGTATCATTGTCGGATATTGCAGGACTGGGAGCCTTTTCTTCTTCTTGGTCCTCCTCTCCTTTGGATGAAAGAGACAGATCAACTTGTTATTTCAGCCTATCCCCAAACCTTTTACCCATACTCCAAAGAATAACCTTCTTCTTCTTCTTCTTCTTCTTCTTTTTCTCCTTCTCTTTCTCTTTCAGGATGAGAGCTTTCAAATCCTCTTGCCCTTTAGCCAAGCTTAAGAACAACTCTTGGAATTGGGCATTTTGTGCTTGAAGATCTTTGATTGCTTGATCATAAGACATAACTGCTGAAATAAACAGCGAAGAAGATGAGAAACCTGTAATGGTACCTGTAATGGTGCGCATGATAATGGGATGCGTATGTAATGATTTCAAAGACTTTGGGAGATTTAAATTTGCAAACCAAGAGATAAACAATTTTTGATAGATTAAACTTGTAAAAAGATTCAACAAATGCCTATAAAGGCGTTTTACAAAGAAGTAAATGAAAAACAAATCTAAACTAGAAAAAAGCAAAAATCAGAAATCCCATGGACGCTTCCCATTGGTGCTGACATAGTCATTAATCGTTCTTTCATTCTGAAGTTACCTGGTGAGCTTCAAGATATTCCTCTCCTGCTCATGGTACTTCTCCCGGTAGGTATCCCTCTCCTCTTTCAACTGAATCCAGGATCTCTTTAATGCCCCAAGATCAGTGGGCATGTAGGGATAAAGGACTATATAAGGAATGACCTCTTCATTGGTGGGCTCCATAATTACTGGAAACATAGCTTCATAAGTCATCCCAAGCTTCTGGGCTCGAGCTCGGACCCACTGGAGATAAGGTTGCATAGGGAGAGAAGTCCTTGGTCCTAGCTCTTGAGTGTCGGATCTGTTCACCATGCCCAAACTCGTATAAACCTTCAGCGATGCTCGTCAACATCCTCCTTATAGTCAAATGCAATATCTGTAAGAAGTAGCTCATGGGGACCGTCTCTCCGAGCACGACCGAATTGTCGTAAAGCCAGGAAAGGACTGTAGGTTATTCCCCCTCTGATTCCAAGCAACGGGACATTAAGGTATCCCCCACATCGATCAATGACAACAATGTTTTCCATAGCCTTAGAACTCCAAAGGATGTCTGTATGGGCAAGGGACATTATCATGTAAGACTATCTTAAACCTTTCTCATTCTTCAACACAGACTTGGGAAGGTGCGAAATAAACCACCTCGCCAGCAGCGACATGCAACACATGAGGGTCCCTCTTCTTCGCACAGTACGAGTGTAGAGGGCATGCAAGATGTCGCCCAAAAGAGTAGGCACAAGATTGCGAGACAGGAAGATCTTAACCGCATTCACATCTATGAAGGAATCTAGATTCGGAAAGAGAACCAAACCGTAGATAAGGAGAGCTAAGATGTCTTCAAAAGCATGAAAGTCCAAATTATCCCAGAACAGTTGAGCTTGATCCATCATAAACTTGGCTAAGAAACCTTTAACCCCGCTTCGTGTCTCCCAATTAGATACTGCATCAACCCGTTTCAAATGTAGAGCTGAAGCAATGTCTTCTGGTCTAGGAGTTTCTTCTAAACCTGTGAAGGGCATCTGCTCCAGGATGGATATGCCCAATAAGTGAAAAAACTCTTCCAAAGTGGGAACTAGCTGATAATCCGGGAAGGTGAAACAATGATGCACCAGATCGAAGAACTGGAAAAGCACACTCATCATCTTCTCATCAAACCTTGAGGTAACCAAGCTAAGAAGCTGACCATGTCTTCTAATGAATGAATAAGTATCAGAAACTTTTGAGAATAACTGTTTGAGTTGAGCAGGTATTTGTACAAAGTTAACTCGAATGGTGTTTCTGCGCATGGAAGCCATAATCTGCAAAACAGAACAAAGATAAATCCCCTCGGTCTTTGAAATGGTTAGTGTAATGAAGTATGCATGCTATGTTATGATGCATGATTTCATGGTAAAACAAACAGCAGGTATAACAGATAACAGGCATGGTAAAGGTAAACAAGTCACACAAAAGCCCTTAAGTTTCAGGCTTGCATGGGATCTAGGTACTACCCTCTTGAAGTTCAGTTGGTTTAAACCTGTCCTAATAATAGTAACCGGGTTCTAGAGGTTCTCAATATCACTGACCGTCCTCCATCGGTCATGGTTTCAGCTCACGCAATCTTTTCTTGCGGTTGGAACTATCTCGAGAGGATGGTCTCAATGAGTGTAATATCGAGTATCAACCAGTTCTCAGCTTTACACCGAGGCCAGCTATCTCACTACTTCCTATGGCCAAGTTGGTCAATTATAGGTTCTAAGGTCAGTTGATGCTTAACGACACACATAGCAGCCCCGTATTATCTTCTTTTCTCCACAAGGGATACCAGTACCAACCAATGTGCCACATCAGCGTAGCTACTGCTTCAACCATATCGGTCTACGCTGTACAGTTCCCTCACAGTTTATTGCTACTTACCTAAAAGGTGTCTCCCAGATCTGGGTTAGGATCTATAGTAACTCCCAATACAAAACCCTCAAAAGTAAAGCATTCAAATCAAACAAGAGAAGTAATTTATGATGAACTATTCCTAAGGTATACCCCACTTAGCATTCCCCAACAGATTCGCCAGTTCTATGATACGGTGGCAGAACCAGATTGTTTTAGGAAAATGCTGGTTTGCGTTTTGCGTTTGTGTTTGCAAAATATCGCGGTAAGCAAGAGTCGTCACCGACTTTTATTTTATCCAATTGGAAAGGAAAAAAGAACAGAAAAATTCCTTTTTCGAGATTTTGAGTACGGGGGGTAGATTATAGAAAGGGAAGGTATTATCACCCTTTCTATCCGTAGTTTTCTACGGGCTCTTAGGTACTTGCTCATCATTTAAAAATTGCTTCCGTGTTTGTGTGTTTTAAAAAGTTTTTGTTTTACTTCATTTTAACCTTTGTATCAGTCCTCAAGAATGTTACGAAGTCGTTTTGAAAACTGTTTGAAAAGAGTGTAAGTGTGAAAAAGTTTATTTTTTGAGCAAGCACCTACTAGCATCTACCTACTCGAAAAAAGAATGTTCTTGTTCTTGTTTCCTTTAGACAACGCTATCCCAATATTAGTGAGTAGGTAGCACCGTCGTTGGAATTATAAGGGTCAATTCAAAAGGGACGTACAATCACTAAAGCGATATTAGGACGTCTTAGTAATAACCCTAATGTCTTAAGATCGTATTCGAGGCAACATTTCTGAGACAACCTTTCCGAGGCAACATTTCCGACGCAACATTTCCGAACGGGACATTCGATCTTTGTTTAGACAAGAGGGCAACCACTAAGACACCCTATACTTAATGATCGTTTACCGAAGGACACTAAAGTGAGAGTATACCCTAGGAGTGCGCATGTGCGAGTGATTTAATTTCAAGTTATTATCTTTGCACATTTAGGGTTTGCTAGTCATTTTAAATTAATATACAGTCTTGTCATGCAATCCTATTATCATACATATAACAGTTAATACTTGCGAAAATTTGAAATGCGAGAAATAAAACTACGCTATTACAAGGCTTCGGGGAGGGGGATTAATTACATAGCCAAAAACCCGCAAAAACGATAAATAAAAGAAAAATCCTAATTAAACTATTACATCCCATGAGCAGTTACATCAATATCGTAAAAATAAATAAACCCGCGATGAATCAAGGACGAGAGTAAATTAGGGTTTTGACCCCGTCTAAACCTAATTGAAAGAAAGATCATTTTTTATTGTTTTTTTGATTATTTTGAGAAAAATAAGGTTTGAATTAACTAAATACAAACCTAATTACTAATTAATTTAAATTAAGAAAAAATAATTAATTTTGACCTATTTTTGTATTTTGGTTATTTTAAGAAAAGAAAGTAAAAAAAATTAAATCAAATAAAACCTAATTTTCTAATTTGTTTTAATTTATTTACAAAAAGATTAAAATTACCTTAAATTTAATTAAACTAATTAAATTAATTTTTACAAAATAAAATAAAAAAAAAACATAAATTCTAATTTGATGAAAATTGATTTTATGAGTTTTTTGTAAAAAAAGAATTAATTTTATGTGTTAAAACAATTAATTAAAATAATTAAAAGAAAACTATAAAAGAAAAAGAATATGGGCCTGGTGTCAAATTATAAGGGGGGGTGTCATTCTGACTTCTGAGCCCAATAAGCATGGGTCCATGTTGACTCTCATGATCCAATGTTGCACGTTTGACTAGGCCTATGGTAGACCTTCACATGCCAGGCATTGGATTTGGCTTGTTGGACATCTGGTTGGCTGATCATTGAGGACGTATGGTGGACCCCTTACCTGTACACATGCCTGATTATACAAGAAAAAACAGTGTGAAATAATACGGGGGACCTGGGGATCGAACCCAGGCCCTTTGGCTTTTTCCAACACCTCCTGACCAGCTGAGCTAACGTGCCTTGTTGTATATGGAATAACAAACAAATATTATATTAGAAAAGCAAATTAATTCATCAAACCCACACGGAATTCAAATGGGCCAGTTAGGGGGTGCCACGCCACCCTTCTTCTTCCTCCCTCCGTTGGCAAAAGTCCAATACTTTTACCTACGGTTTTCTGGGAGTAGGTATAACCCTGCGTTTCTCCAAAATCCACTGCATGCATGATAAATTAATTCCAGTGGTACCAATCAACTCGTGGCAACCTCACGAGCATCATGGTACCACTCTTCATGGCCAATTGTCCCTGCAATCAAAACCCCTAAAAATGAAACCTAAACCCTAATCATGGCAAATCTCTGTATGTCTAACAAAAACGCAATTGAACATTATCAACATCTTGCAAATGTTTCAATGAACAAGAATATGTAAAGAATTCATGCTACAAATGCCAGAATTGTGATATTGAATTTCAAGAAAGTATCAATGTCGTGAGATACTTACAGTGCATTTGGGGCACGAAAACGCTTGCTAATGGTTGGGATAGAGTCCTTAGATGTCCAACAAGTGAATGGCGTGCTTGGAATGGCTTGAAAACGCTTGGAACTATGAAATTCGATTGCCACTTTTCTTGAGTTTTTGCAAGTTTTTCCTCAACTTCTCACGCCTCCAAATCTTTTCTTTTTGTCTGCCAACGTTCTATATGTATCCTTGAGTGCATTAGGTTTACAAATTTGCTTCAAATCTTCTCCCATAATGATCATTGATCATGATTTAATTCTCATGTAAATCTTTCCAAATCAAGCCAAAATGCAATCTTTTTGTGTACAAACAAGCCTTGCATAATTTGATCTTATTTCCAGCTATTCATGTTCCTGAAATATGCACAAAATCTCAAGGTTTAAATGATTTTTGATATTTTCATTATTTATTATTGATTTTATTTGATTTAAATGAAATAAAAATCAAAATAAATGACAAAAATAAAATAAAGGCAAATGGGAAGGATCATGAGTCGTGGACCATGTTACAAACTTGATACAAGCACAAAAAGTTGGGCTCATTTGACAAAAATTGCAATTTTGGCCACTTTTGACTTTTGACAATTTTGTAAAAAAAGGTCAACTTCACCAATGCATAACTCCTTCAATTTTGACCCTAGAGATGTGTTCTTTGACTTTTTAGAAAGCACAAGATATCCTCTAAGCAACCCTTTTGGTATCATCTCAATTGAGTATTCCATGTTCTTGTATGAAGCTTTGACAAAAAAAGTGTTTTTGTTGACTTTTCAAAATGACCTATAATGTCCAAATTCATAACTTCTTGTGAGTGTATATTTTGAACTTGGGAGCTGAAGATGAATTGTAGGGAATTTCATCCTATTCAAAATGAGTTTTGGATGGGTAATTATTTATAAAGTATGAGAAAGTTATGCTTGGTCAAAGTTGAGTTGACTTTTCCTACAAAACCCTAATTTAGCAACTTTTGAGTTTTGATGAATTGTGAGCAATCCTTGAGGAATCATGATCAAACCTTGATCAAATAATGAATAATAATTCAAAATGAGAATGTTGACCAAGAATCTTGAAGTTTGACTGTATGTGAGCCACATTTGACTTTTGCCCTAGCATTGTCGATTTTCAGGCCTTTGAGCAATTGACTGGGAAAACTTTCTCTGTAGGGCTTGAAACTTGACATGGATGATATTGAGAAAATATTAGGACAATAGTGAGCATTTGGGACCCTTTGGACTCAAGTATCTTGATGCAACATGAAACCCTAATTTGAGGTAGACTGCCTTAGGAGAGAGTTTGTCTGGTCAACCCTTGGACTTCCTTTAGCAATTTGAGGACCTCACTTGAGATGTTTTGAGAAATATGGGTGGGCAAATTTTGGGGTACAACGGTTTCCCCTATTCAATCTTCTTAAACCTGAGGATGTAGATTGGCTTGCTTGTCTTTCGTGATCCGAAGGTGGAAGATGATTGAACACTAGAGTGCCCAGAAATTTGCACTCGCATGAAGTGGTACTTGTCTTGTGATGTCGGGAATGGGTTTATAGATGCCATTTGGAGATAGACGGAAGGACACCAGAGATGGGCTTAAAGATTCCATCTGGAAGATATGACGGAGAATCGTCGGAGATGGGCTTAAAGATGCCATCTAGAGGATGTTGATTTCCCGAGATATTCCTTTGATGAGAATTCCTGTTCCTATCGTTAAGGAGGAATCTGCTGAGGAATGTTGGTCTCTGTCTTGGGAGAAATAGAATTTTAGGAGCTTCATTTGTCCGTTAATCTACTGGGGAATCATCTCTTAGTCAAGGAGATGAAAATGAACTGCTATCTGGTCGTGCTCCAGGCCTTACAGTGATTTGCTGAGGATAATAAGACTGACTGCTATCTGGTCGTGCTCCAGGCTTTACAGTGACTTAACAGGGAAAAGAGATTAAACTTGTTATCTAGTCGTTCTCTAGGCTTCACAATTTCTCAATTCTTATCTGGTCATATTCCAGGCTTCAGAAGGAATTAAGTTGTTATCCGGTCGCATCCGGGCTTCAACTTGAATTTATGGCATACTAATATCCGGTCGACTCCGGGTTTCTTAGTAATTGTCCAGGTAAACTGCTATTTGGTCGAAATCCAAGCTTTGCAGTGTCTCATACTGTTATCTGGTCGTAATCCCAGGCTTCAGTGTCCTTTACCGCTATATGGTCGTAATCCAGGCTTCACGATGTCTTATACCATTATCTGGTCGAATCTAGGCTTCATGGTGTCCTGTATTGCTATCTGGTCGACTCCAAGCTTCACAATCCTTACTTCTTATCTGGTCGTATTTCAGGCTTCATAATAAATCAAGTGGTTATCCATTCGCATCCGGGCATCCATTTGATTTTAAGGCCTACTAATATCCGGTCGATTTTCGGGCTTCATAGTAATTGGTCGGGTAGACTGCTTTTTGGTTGAAATCCAAGCTTCGTAGTGTCCCTTACTGTTATCTGGTCGTAGTCCCAGACTTCAGTGTCTTTTACCGCTATCTGGTCGTAATCCAGGCTTCACGATGTCTTATACCATTATCTGGTCGAATCCATGCTTCATGGTGTCCTATACTGCTATCTGGTCGATTTCCAGGCTTCACAATACCTTGTTAAGCTGTTTTCCGGTTGATTTCCGGGCTTCACCGCTTGTGTTTATGATATACCACTATCTGGTCGATTCCAGGCTTCATGGTGTCTTTCTACTGCTATCTGGTCATGATCCAGGCTTCACAGTAACTTGCATTGCTATCTGGTCATTCTCCAGGCTTCGCAATAACTTGCCGGGGATTAAACTATTATCCAGTCGAATCCGGGCTTCATAGCTTAAATTTAAGATAAACCACTATCTGGTCGATTCCAGGCTTCGCGGTATTTTGATACTGTTATCCGGTCGTTCTCCGGGCTTCACAATATGAGGAAGAAATCAAGATACTATCGGGTCAGACCCGAGCTTCATAGCTTGAACTGGAATAGAAATCATAGCACCGATTTGACTGAACCAGAGAAACTTGTGAGAATTTGATTGTATCTTTCCCTGAAAGGTAAAGAGTTAGTCATATGTAATGTCATGATGCATGACATGTACCGAATAATGATGTTCTCAAAATAAATGATATTGTATTGTATGACGCTTATGCATGCGTCATGATGTATGAATATGCAATGTTCTTGTGATGTTCTTTAGCTGGGGAAAATAAATCTCGGACTGTTGCTGGAGAGTGCAAGGAGTTGAATTCTTCGTTCTCGCTGGAGATAACGATCGAAGATGATTTGAGAATAAATTGGCAAGAGAATAACTATGCTGGAGAATAAACTGGCGAGAGAATGACTCTATGGGGAAGAGAGATACTCTGCCAGAAGATCTGCTGATTTGGAGAAATAACCTCGGCTGGGGATGAATTATTGTTGCTGGTGATGATAAACTCTGCCTGGGATTGAATTTCTGCCTGTGGAGGAAATACACTCCACTGGGGATAGTCTTCCATTGTTGGTGATAGATGATCTCTGCTTGGGGAGAATTGACACCACTATTTTTTGGGTATCTTTTACTCTGCGGGGAGTGTATGTGCCTTTAGTCATATTATCCAGCTGGGTCTATCCTTGTACCCGGTGGGTAGAGCAACTATCCGATTTGGACATTTCTTGTTTGCCCCTATTCCTAGAATTAAGAGTAATCGTCCTTTGTTTCGTATGTAAATATTTATGAGCAACAATTATTGTCAAATGCATATATCAAAAATGAATCATGGGACGTTCTTGCAAAACAAAACAGAAAAAGAAAAACAATTTTGAAATTGGTAAAATGAATTTGCATTGATTTTTGAAGTTAGCCTGTGATAGGCGTTTTGTACAAGAGGCTGACGTCCTAGTAAGAGAACGCCGCTGAAAGATAGAATTTATACAATTTGTGAAAAATAAAGAAAAACAGTTATGTGAATAATCCCACTGGGTTCCAACTCTGTTATTGCCTTTATATCTTCGAGCGTCTCATCACTTTGCTACTTGGTTGAAGGTAGATCAGATTGGTTGGCGCTGTCCGAGCTTGATAGTCGATACTGAAGTCTGGTTGCAAGATGATCCAATGAGACATAGTGTTACGCTTTAATCCCTAATTTTTTCTTGGACCGCCCTTTCGGGTTTTCGGTCCACCGGGATACCCTTTCTTGCCCAAGCCGCCTTTTCAGGTTTTCGACTTGCCGGGTGTACATTTTTTTTTCATTTTCATCCTTTACTTTTTCCCGAACCCTTTTGGCTCGCCGGGAAGCCCTTATTTTTTCCTAGGCCAGTCGACCTAGCAGGTCTTTGATCATGAGTAGTATTTTTTTACTATGTCTGCATTGACGGGGTGAGGAAGGTCGTCACCATCCATGGTGGTTAGAATCATAGCTCCTCCCAAGAAAATGTTCTTAACCATAAATGGCCCTTCGTAAGTGGGGGTCCATTTGCCCCTGGGATCACCTTGCGGTAATATGATGCGCTTCATCACCAGATCCCTGACTTGATATTCTTGTTGTCTAACTTTCTTGTTAAATGCCTTGATCATTCGCTTTTGATTCGTCTGACCACGACAAATAGCAGTAAGTCTCTTTTCATCGATTAAGTTCAGTTGATCAAACCGGGTCTGGATCTAATCGTCTTCGCTCAAACCTGCATCCTTCATAATCCTAAGAGAGGGTATATGGACTTCAATGGGTAAGACTGCCTCCATGCCATACACCAAAGAGTAGGGAGTTGCCCCTGTCGATGTCCGTGCTGAGGTACGGTATCCATGGAGAGCAAATGGTAACATCTCATGCCAGTCTTTGTATGTCACCGTCATCTTCTGCACAATCTTCTTGATGTTCTTATTAGCTGCTTCAATAGCCCCATTCATCTTCGGCCTATAAAGGGAAGAGTTGTGATACTGTATCTTAACCTGTTTGCAGATATCGGTGATTATTGTATTATTGAGATTTGTACCATTGTCCGTAATGATCCTCTCTGGTACACCGTATCGACAGATTAGATTGTGTCGGATAAACCGCGCTACGATGTTCTTGGTTACTGTAGCAAAGGAAGCTGCTTCTACCCACTTCGTGAAATAATCAATAGCTACCAGGATGAAACGATGCCCGTTAGACGCAGTAGGTCTGATCTCGCCGATCATGTCGATGCCCCACATTATGAAAGGCCAAGGAGCTGTCAAAACATTTAGAGGAACTGGAGGTACATGCACCTTATCAGCCTAGACTTGGCACTTATGATAGGTTCGAGAATGCTGATAACAATCGGCTTTCATAGTAGACCAATAATGTCCTGCCCGTAGGATTTTCTTTGCCATGGTATGTCCACTAGAATGAGTTCCGAAAGTACCTTCATGTAGTTCTTCCATAATCCTTTCTGCCTCGTTCTAGTCCACACATCGCAATAAGGTTGAATCATGGTTACGCTTGTAAAGGACACCATTACTGATGAAAAACTTCGCATCGAACCTCCTCAGAAACTTCTTATCATTAACAGATGCACCCTCGGGGTATTCCTGAGCCTCAAGATACCTTTTTACCTCGTAAAACCAGGGTTTATCTGCTACCTCTTCAGTCTCTATATCACAGCAACGTGTGCGTTTGTCCAACCTCTTGATGGTAATCTGAGGAGCTTCATTGTCCCACCTGACCTTGAACATATAAGCCATGGTAGCTAGCGCGTCTGCTAACTGATTCTCCTCTCTTGGGAAGTGTTCAAAGGTTATCTCCTCAAATTGTGGGAGAAATGTCAGCACATACTCTTTGTAAGGAATAAGATTTGGGTGCTTCGTATCCCACTCGCCTTTGATCTGACTGATCACTATAGCGGAATCTCCGAACACACTCAATAACTTAATCCTTAGGTCAATAGCTGCTTGAAGGCCCATGATGCACGCTTCATACTCTGCCATATTGTTGGTGCAGTTAAAACATAATCGGGCGGTGAACGAAGTATGACAGCCCTTAGGGGATATGATCACAGCGCCAATGCCATTACCCAACGCGTTTGAGGCTCCATCAAAATACATAGACCATCGGGATCCCTCCCCAGGTCCTTCATTCGGTCCAGGTTCTTCACAGTCGGTCACCTACATGATGTTCTCATCCAGGAACTCAAAATTCATGGATTGGTAATCATCCACGGCCTGATGTGCCAAATGATCCGCCAACACACTCCCCTTGATTGCTTTTTGGGTTGTGTATTGGATGTCATACTCGGTTAAGGTCATCTGCCATCTTGCTATTCTTTTGGACAAGGCAGGCTTTTCGAAGATATACTTGATTGGGTCCATCTTTGATATCAATAAGGTAGTGTGAGTCAGCATATACTGTCTCAGCTGGCGAGTAGCCCATGCCAAAGCGCATCAAGTTTTCTCGAGCCACGAGTATCGAGTATCGCAGTCGGTAAACTTTTTGCTAAGGCAGTAAATAGCATGCTCTTTTCGGCCAGACTCGTTATGCTGCCCCAGCACACACCTCATTGAATTATCCAGTACTGTCAAGTATAAAATCAAAGGTCTTCCTTCAACTGGAGGCATCAGAATAGGTGGCTCTTGGAGGTATTCCTTGATCCTTTTGAAAGCGGTCTGACATTCATCATTCCATTTTACTACTTGATCTTTCTTCAGCAGCTTAAAGATTGGCTCACAAGTAGCAGTCAAATGTGAAATGAATTGGGCAATGTAATTCAGACATCCTAAAAAGCCTATGACTTCCTTTTCTATGCGGGGAGCTGGCATCTCCTGTATAGCCTTCACCTTTGAAGGATCCACTTGAATACCTTTATCACTAACGAAGAAACCCAACAGCTTACCAAACGTCACCCCGAAGGTGCACTTGTTCGGGTTCAACCTTAGTTTATACATCTTCAACCTGTCGAACAACTTTTGGAGATGGTCAAGGTGTTCTTCTTCAGTCTGGGACCTTGCAATCATGTCATCCATGTAAACCTCTATCTCATGGTGCATCATGTCGTGGAACAAAGCAACCATGGTACGCTGATAAGTTGCCCCAGCATTCTTCAACCCAAAAGGAATTACCTTGTAATAGAAGGTGCCCCACTGTGTAACGAAGGTCGTCTTCTCCATTTCCTCGGGAGCCATCTTAATCTGGTTGTAACTATAAAAACCATCCATAAAGGAGAAGATCTTATGTTGCGCGGTGTTGTCGACCAGAACATCGATGTGAGGCAGCGAGAAATCATCTTTGGGGCTCGCCCTATTCAGATCTCTATAGTCCACACACATACGTACCTTACCATCCTTCTTAGGCACCGGAACCACGTTGGCAACCCACTGTGGGTAAGAAGTAACAACTAGAAATCCGGTTTCAAACTGTTTCATGACCTCAACTTTGATTTTCTCAGACATCTCGGGGCGCATACGAAGAACCTTCTGCTTTACTGGAGGACAGTCTTTTTTGGTTGGCAGGCGGTGTACCAAAATATCGGTGTATAAACCATGCATATCTTCATAGGACCAGGCGAAGATCTCAACATAGTCACGTAGCATTTGTATCAACCGTTGCTTGACACTAGGCTCTATATTTACACCTATCTTGACCTCTTTCCTGTCTTCCTCTGTACCCAAATTCACCGATTCCACTGGCTCTTCATGAGGCTGTATGACCCTCTCTTCCTGTAGCAACAGTCTAGCAAGTTCCCTTGGCACTTCACAATCATCCTCACCTTTGTCCTCAGCTTGGTTGATCGGATTTTCAAAGTCATAATAGGCAGTAGCAGAGTTGTTATCAATGGGATCCATAGTGGATGTGGATCTGCATTATCATACGTGAGTGTGTGTAAGACAATAGTTGTTTTGATAAAGTGCGAGATAGAAAGGAAAAACAAGGAGCGCAAAATTTGTAATGCAAGAAAACTTCTAATGATTTATTGATGATATTTTAAAATGACAAATAATAAGCCCTCACAAACAAAACCAAGGTGCCTCTGGCAAGGCACCAGACCGTAAAGTTCTAAACTGTCTGTTACAAATCTCAAAACAAAAGTTTATTACTGTGTAATAAAAGAAACGGGCACGAAGTCCTTCGCCAACCAGTTGTTCAATCTACCGTTGGTAGTCTGGTAGATCCAGCTGTCGATATCTGACTCTACTTCATCATCCTCAATTGCATTCACTCCCTGATTATTAATGTGCAGAGGAGGTCTTCCAATCCGCACGCGCCAAACAACCCTTTGAGCCTCTGCAGTAAAGCCCAAACCAAACTTGTTAGTTTTGTGTGCGAAATCAGGGAGTTAACCCCAGTTTGCACACCCACCTTTTTCAATTACAGCCCTGGCATCCTTGAGGGAGGCCATCTTCATCGGAGGTTTGTCAACAGCAACTTCAGTCGACGCCAGAGTCTGAGGGACCTCTTCAAAGTTCTAACATGGGGTTTCGATGAATTCCCCATCCATCTCCACATAGCAAAAAGAATTAAGATGACTCACCATGTACTCCTCTTCTCCTTGCACCGTAACAATCTTCCCCTTTACCAGATATTTCAACATCTGATGGAGCGTAAAAGTCACTGCCCGAGCCTTATGAATCTAAGGGAGACCCACCAAGCAAGAATAAGATGGTCGGATATCCATCACATAGAAAGTAGATGCAAAAGTCTGAGAGCCAACTTTAATAGGGACGTCCACCTCCCCGTGCACCATGCTTTTTGACCCGTCGAAAGCTCTGGCCACAATTTTGCTCGGCTTCAGAACCAAACCTTCACAGTCCAGACGGTCTAGTGCTTTCTTTGGTAAAACATTCAATGAGGACCCAGTATCCACCAATACATGGGCCATAGTAGTGCCCCTGCAGTCGATCGAGATGTGCAGAGCATCATTGTGATTTCTTCCTTTAGCAGTCAGATCCGCGTCTGAGAAACCCAACCCGTTGTCGGCAGTCAAACTAGCTACGCAATCTTTGAATTGATCGGAAGAAGTTTCCTGCGGCACGTGCGCAGTTTTACGGAAAGAAATCAAAGCCTTTGCATGGGATTCAGAACACAATAACAAGGACAACATGGAGACTTTTGACGGGGTCTGCCCCAGCTGCTCGACTACGTTGTAGTCACTTTTCTTGATAATCTTCAGAATTTCCTTTATCTCTTGCTTAGAGGTTTCTACAATGATCTTCTTAGGCGCCTCCGTCTGGGCAGGCTCACTTGTGATTTCTTTGCCTCGAGTGCCAGATGGCTCGGCGACAGGGGTGATAACTGGGATAGGAACTGGGACAGTAGCTGATGTACTAGAAGATGGGATGACAACAGGTTTGTGAACAGTCGGAGGGGAAATCTCAGGAGAGAAAATCCTTCCACTTTTGGTGACCTTGCTAGCCCCGACAATATTGCTGATATCAGCATCAGCTTCTTCAATCTTCAAGTCTTGCTTAACTCTATGGTAATACACATCGGCCCCATAGTGCCAAGGGACAACCTTATCCGAAGTGTATGGGATAGGACCAGGGATAATAATGATTAACGGAGCGATTCTTAGAATAGATGTAATCATAACAGGCTTTCTCGAGGAAGCCTTGGAAGGATTGGCGGAAATGGTTATGATGGAAACATCTTCAAATGGAACTAACGGAATCAAAGTCTTTTCGAACAGGATCTCTTTGTTATCCATCAGGCGCTGAACACCTGATTTCAATAAATGGGAACCAGCAGGCAGGATTGAACATAGGTGGCAACCTTCGCCACAACCCGAAAATAAATCGGCCAACAATAGATTCTTCTTAACTGTCATCAAAGGAGTAGAAATGTCTTCGACAGAGGTCACAAATAAATCATCGTCCACAGTATTTACTCCATGACCATGCTTGGGCATAGGAGCAGTTATGACGTTGGGTTTCTCCGGAGCGTCAAATTCAATCTCTTTGGCTTTGATCAAGTCCTGCACCTTATTCTTCAAGGCCCAAAAATTGTTTCTATCATGACCTGGGCTATCAGAGTGATAGGCGCAGCGGGCGTTTGGGTTATATAGCAGAGATGTGGTGCTGGGATTCTTCGGGGCTTCCCTCAGAGTTACCAGGTTGGTCTTCAACAATTGTGGTAGAATTTGAGACAAGGTCATATTGAGCTGAGTGTATTATCTCTGCAGCCTCTCCATTATTTGCTGATTGTTGCGTTGTGGGGCAACAATGGGTCTTGATATTACTATCGCATTCACTGCTTGACGGTGTTCAGGTCGATTTTGGCTCCTCGGGCTGTAAACTGCACTAGCTTCTTTCTTACCGGTGAAAGGCTTCTTTACTTCACTTGACGACGTAAACCCAGCTTCTACTCTCTCCCTAGTCAAAATTAATTCAGTAAACCCAGATGACGAACTGCCGATCAGATGATTGAAAAATGGACCAGACAACGTTCCTAGAAACATGTCAACCAACTCCCTGTCAGACAAAGGGGGTTGGACTCTTCCAGCTAAGTCTCTCCACTTCTGAGCATAGTCCTTAAAACCTTCGCTTGCACCCATAGACATACCCTGAAGTTGAGTACGAGTGGGAGCAAGGTCGATGTTATACTGATACTGCTTGTAAAAAGCAGCAACAAGGTCCTCCCAGTTGCAGACATTAGCTCCTTCCAACTGATAAAACCATTCAAGTTGAGTCCCTGACAGACTATGTTAAAAGAAATGTACCCACAAATTTCTATCAGCAGTGTAAGGTTGGATTTTTCGGACATACGAGCAGAGATGGAGTTTTGGACAGGATACTCCATCGTACTTAGCAAAAATTGGAGCTTTAAACTTATGAGGAATCACCACCCCAGATGCTAGTCCCAGTTCTTCAAAATCCAAACCAGGGATCTTCTCACACTCCATAGCACTCAACCGGTCTTCAAGTTGTTTGTACCTATCCTCAGCAGGAGGATATTGTTCCTCATCATAATCTGTATCATTGTCGGAAACTTCAGGACTGAGGCCCTTTTCTTCTTCTTGGTCCTCCTCTCCTTTGGATGAAAGAGACAGATCAACTTGTTGTTTCAGCCTATCCCCAAACCTTTTACCCATACTCAAAAGAACATACTTCTTCTTCTTCTTCTTTTTCTCCTTCTCTTTCTCTTTTAGGATGAGAGCTTTCAAATCCTCTTGCCCTTTAGCCAAGCTTAAGAACATCTCTTGGAATTGGGCATTTTGTGCCTGAAGATCTTTGATTGCTTGATCAGAAGACATAACTACTGAAATAAACAGCGAAGAAGATGAGAAACCTGTAATGGTACCTGTAATGGTGTGCATGATAATGGGATGCGTATGTAATGATTTCAAAGACTTTGGGAGATTTAAATTTGCAAACCAAGAGATAAACAAACTTTATTAGATTAAACTTGTAAAAATATTCAACAAATGCCTTTAAGGCATTTTACAAAGAAGTAAATGAAAAACAAATCTAAACTAGAAAAAAGCAAAAATCAGAAATCCCATGGATGCTTCCCCTTGGTGCTGACATAGTCATTAATCGTTCTTTCATTCTCAAGTTGCCTGGTGAGCTTGAAGATCTTCCTCTCCTGCTCATGGTACTTCTCCCGGTAGGTATCCCTCTCCTCTTTCAACTGAATCCAGGATCTCTTCAATGCCCCAAGATCAGTGGGCATGTAGGGATAAAAGACTGTATAAGGAATGCCATCTTCATTGGTGGGCTCCACAATTACTGGAAACACAACTTCATAAGGCCTCCCAAGCTTCTGGGCTTGAGCTCGGACCCACTGGAGATAAGGTTGCATAGGGAGAGAAGTCCATGGTCCTAGCTCTTAAGGGTCGGATCTGTTCACCCTGCCCCAAGTTCGTATAAACCTTCGGCGATGCTCGTCAACGTCCTCCTTATAGTCAAATGCAATATCTGTAAGAAGTAGCTCATGGGGACCGTCTCTCCGAGCACGACCGAATTGTTGTAAATCCAGGCAAGGACTGTAGGTTATTCCCCCTCTGATTCCAAGCAACGGGACATTAGGGTATCCCCCACATCGATTAATGACAATAATGTTTTCCATAGCCTTAGAACTCCAAAGGATGTTTGTAGGGGAAATGGACACTATCCTGTAAGACCATCCTAAACCTTCCTCATTATTTAACACGAACTTGGGGAGGTGCGATATAAACCACCTCGCCAGCAGCGACATGCAACACATGAGGGTCCCTCTTCTTCGCACAGTACGAGTGTAGAGGGAATGCAAGATGTCGCCCAAAAGAGTAGGCACAGGATTGCGAGACAAGAAGATCTTAACCGCATTCACATCTATGAAGGAATCTGGATTCGGAAAGAGAAACAAACCATAGATAAGGAGAGCCAAGGTGTCTTCAAAAGCCTTAAAGTCAAAATTATCCCAGAACAGTTGAGCTTGATCCATCAGAAACTTGGCTAAGAAAACTTCAACCCTGCTTCGTGTCTCCTAATTAGATACTACATCAGCCCATTTCAAATGTAGAGCTGAAGCAATGTCTTCTGGTCTAGGAGTTTCTTCTAAACATGTGAAGGGCATCTGCTCCAGGATGGATATGCCCAATAAGTGAGAAAACTCTTCCAAAGTGGGAACTAGCTGATAATCCGGGAAGGTGAAACAATGATGCACTGGATCGAAGAACTGTAAAAGCACACTCATCATCTGATCATCAAACCTTAAGGTAACCAAGCTAAGAAGCTGACCATGTATTCTAATGAATGAAGAAGTATCAGAAACTTTTGAGACTAACTCTTTGAGTTGAGCAGGTATTTGCACAAAGTTAACTCGAATGGTGTTTCTGCGCATGGAAGCCACAATCTGCAAAACAGAACAAAGATAAATCCCCTTGGTCTTTAAAATGGTTATTGTAATGAAGTATGCATGCTATGTTATGATGCATGATATCGTGGTAAAACAAACAGCAGGTATAGCAGATAACAGGCATGGTAAAGGCAAACAAGTCACACAAAAGCCCTTAAGTTTCAGGCTTGCATGTGGTCTAGGTACTACCCTCTTGAAGTTCAATTGGTTTCAACCTGTCCTAATAATAGTAATCGGGTTCTAGAGGTTCTCAATATCACTGACCATCCTCCATCGGTCATGGTTTCAGCTCACGCAATCTTTTCTTGCGGCTGGAACTATCTCGAGAGTATGGTCTCAATGAGTGTAGTATCGAGTATTAACCAGTTCTCAACTTTACATCGAGGCCGACTATCTCACTACTTCGTATGGCCAAGTTGGTCAATTATAGGTTCTAAGGTCAGTTGTGGCTTAACGACACACATAACAACCCCGTATTCTCCTCTTTTCTCCACAAGGGATACCGGTACCAACCAATGTGCCACATCAATGTAGCTACTGCTTCAACCGTATCGGTCTACACTGTACAGTTCTCTCACAGTTTATTGCTACTTACCTAAAAGGTCTCCCCCAGATCCGGGTTAGGATCTATAGTAACTCCCAATACAAAGCCCTCAAAAGTAAAGCAATCAAATCAAACAAGAGAAGCAATTTATGATGAACTATTCCTAAGGTATACCCCACTTAGCATTCCCCAGCAGAGTCGCCAGTTCTGTGATACGGTGGCAGAACCGGACTGTTTTAGGGAAATGCTGGTTTGCGTTTTGCGTTTGGGTTCGCAAAATGTCGTGGTAAGCAAGAGTCTCCACCGACTTTTATTTTATCCAATTGGAAAGGAAAAAAGCACAGAAAAATTCCTTTTTCTGGATTTTGAGTACGGGGGGTAGATTATAGAAAGGGAAGGTATTAGCATCCTTTCTATCCGTAGTTTTCTACGGGCTCTTAGGTCGTTGCTCATCATTTAAAATTGCTTCCGTGTTTGTGTGTTTTGAAAAGTTTTTGTTTTACTTCGTTTTAACCCTTGTATCAGTCCTCAAGAGTGTTACGAAGTCGTTTTGAAAACTTTGTTTAAAAAGAGTTGTGAAAAAGTTTGTTTTTTGAGCAAGCACCTACTAGCATCTACCTACTCGAAAAAAGAATGTTCATGTTCTTGTTTCCTTTAGACAGCGCTATCCCACTATTAGTGAGTAGGTAGCACCGTCGTTGGAAATGTAAGGGTCAATTCGAAAGGAACGTACAATCACTAGAGCGATATTAGGACGTCTTAGTAATAACCCTAATGTCTTAAGATCGTATTCGAGGCAACATTTCCGAGGCAACATTTTCGAGGAAAAATTTCCGAACGGGACATTCGATCGTTGTTTAGACAAGAGGGCAACCACTAAGACACCCTATACTTAATTATCGTTTACCGAAGGCAACCGAAGTGAGAGTATACCCTAGGAGTGCGCATGTGCGAGTGATTTGATTTCAAGTTATTATCTTTGCACATTTAGGGTTTGCTAGTCATTTTAAATTAACATACAGTCTTGTCATGCAATCCTATTATCATACATTTAACAGTTAATACTTGCGAAAATTTGAAATGCGAGAAATAAAACTACGCTATTACAAGGCTTCGGGGAGGGGGATTAATTACATAGCCAAAAACCCGCAAAAACGATAAATAAAAGAAAATTCCTAATTAAACTATTACATCCCATGAGAAGTTACATCAGTATCGTAAAAATAAATAAACGCACGATGAATCGAGGACGAGAGAAAATTAGGGTTTTGACCCCGTCTAAACCTAATGGAAAGAAAGATCATTTTTTATTGTTTTTTTGATTATTTTGAGAAAAATAAGGTTTTAATTAACTAAATACAAACCTAATTACTAATTAATTTAAATTAAGAAAAAATAATTAATTTTGACCTATTTTTGTATTTTGGTTATTTTAAGAAAAGAAAGTAAAAAAAATTAAATCAAATAAAACCTAATTTTCTAATTTGTTTTAATTTATTTACAAAAAGATTAAAATTACCTTAAATTTAATTAAACTAATTAAATTAATTTTGACAAAATAAAATTAAAAAAAACCTAAATTCTAATTTTATTAAAATTGATTTTATGAGTTTTTTGTAAAAAAAGAATTAATTTTATGTGTTAAAAAAATTAATTAAAATAATTAAAAGAAAAATATAAAAGAAAAAGAATATGGGCCTGGTGTCAAAGTAGAAGTGGGGTGTCATTCTGACTTCTGAGCCCAATAAGCCCGGGTCCATGTTGACTCTCATGATCCAATGTTACATATTTGACTAGGCCTATGGTAGACCTTCACATGCCAGGCGTTGGATTTGGCTTGTTGGACATCTGGTTGGCTGATCATTGAGGATGTATAGTGGACCCCTTACCTGTACACATGCTTGATTATACAAGAAAAAACAGTATGAAATAATATGGGGGACCTGGGGATCGAACCCAGGCCCTTTGGCTTTTTCCAACACCTCCTGACAATGGAATAACAAACAAATATTATATTAGAAAAGAAAATTAATTCATCAAACTCGCGCGAAATTCAAATGGGCCAGTCAGGGGGTGCCACGCCATCCTTCTTCTTCCTCCCTCCATTGGCAAAAGTCCAAGACTTTTACCTACGGTTTTCTGGGCGTAGGTATAAGCCTGCGTTTCTCCAAAATCCACTGCACGCATGATAAATCAATTCCAGTGGTACCAATCAACTCTTGGAAACCTCACGAGCATCATGGTACCAGTCTTCATGTCCAATTGTCCCTACAATCAAAACCCTTAAAAACGAAACCTAAACCCTAATCATGGCAAATCTCTGTATGGCTAACAAAAACACAATTGAACATTATCAACAGCTTGCAAATGTTTCATTGAACAAGAATATGTAAAGAATTAATGCTACAAATGCCAGAATCGTGATATTGAATTTAAAGAAAGTATCAATGTCGTGAGATACTTACAGTGCGTTTTGGGGCACGAAAATGCTTGCTAATGGTTGGGATAGAGTCCTTAGATGTCCAACAAGTGAATGGCGTGCTTGGAATGACTTGAAAACGCTTGGAACTATGAAATCCAATTGCCACTTTTCTTGATTTTTTGCAAGTTTTTCCTCAGCTTCCCATGCCTCCAAATCTTTTCTTTTTGTCTGCCAACGTTCTATATGTATCCTTGAGTGCATTAGGTTTACAAATTTGCTTCAAATCTTCTCCCATAATGATCATTGATCATGATTTAATTCTCATGTAAATCTTTCCAAATCAAGCCAAAATGCAATCTTTTTGTGTACAAACAAGCCTTGCATAATTTGATCTTATTTCCAGCTATTCATGTTCCTGAAATATGCACAAAATCTCAAGGTTTAAATGATTTTTGATATTTTCATTATTTATTATTGATTTTATTTGATTTAAATGAAATAAAAATCAAAATAAATGACAAAAATAAAATAAAGGCAAATGGGAAGGATCATGAGTCGTGGACCATGTTACAAACTTGATACAAGCACAAAAAGTTGGGCTCATTTGACAAAAATTGCAATTTTGGCCACTTTTGACTTTTGACAATTTTGCAAAAAAAGGTCAACTTCACCAATGCATAACTCCTTCAATTTTGACCCTAGAGATGTGTTCTTGGACTTTTTAGAAAGCACAAGATATCCTCTAAGCAACCCTTTTGGTATCATCTCAATTGAGTATTCCATGTTCTTGTATGAAGCTTTGACAAAAAAAGTGTTTTTGTTGACTTTTCAAAATGACCTATAATGTCCAAATTCATAACTTCTTGTGAGTGTATATTTTGAACTTGGGATCTGAAGATGAATTGTAGGGAATTGCATCCTATTCAAAATGAGTTTTGGATGGGTAATTATTTATAAAGTATGAGAAAGTTATGCTTGGTCAAAGTTGAGTTGACTTTTCCTACAAAACCCTAATTTAGCAACTTTTGGGTTTTGATGAATTGTGATCAATCCTTGAGGAATCATGATCAACCCTTGATCAAATGATGAATAATACTTCAAAATTAGAATGTTGACCAAGAATCTTGAGTTTGACTGTATGTGGGCCACAATTGACTTTTGCCCTAACACAGTCGATTTTCAGGCCTTTGAGCAATTGACTGGGCAAACTTTCTCTGTAGGGCTTGAAACTTGACATGGATGATCTTGAGAAAATATTAGGACAATAGTGAGCATTTGGGACCCTTTGTACTCAAGTATCTTGATTCAACATGAAACCCTAATTTGAGGTAGACTGCCTTAGGAGAGAGTTTGTCTAGTCAACCCTTGGACTTCCTTGAGCAATTTGAGGACCTCACTTGAGATCTTTTGAGAAATATGGGAGGGAAAATTTTGGGGTACAACAGTAGGGTTATTGGAAGAGGTAAGTTCCTTTAAGGTACCAAATGGGGCTTGATTCTGAAGGGTGCCAGACAAGGCTAAATTCTAAAAAGTGTCAGACGAGGCTGGGCTTTTGAAAAGTTTTGGACAAGACGGGATTTTTGTTGGGTGCCGGATGAGGCTATTTTTTAAGGATATGCAGAACGAGGGTGTTTTTGATTTAGGTGCCTGACAAGGCTAAAATAATTAAGATGTCGGACGAGGCATGTTTTTGATTAGGATTCTAGACGAGGTTGGATTTTTTTAGGAGCCAGACGAGAATGGTTTTTTCTTTTTTAAATTTGTTTGAATATGGTTTCCTGCTAGGGGAATATGATAGATGAATATGCATGATATGATGCTAGAGTGAAACGACATGGTCGATGCATGACGATGATGCATGACATATGCTGATATGATTGAGGATAATAATCTGAATGTTTGGGTAGGTGTCCTTATGATGGGTATGTTTTTATAAAGCTTTTGTCAATGCTGAAGGTTCCTTTGGTAGGATATTGTGCAGGCATGATTTCCTGACATCTGTTTCAAACTCATAAGTTGTAGATGTATGATAGGGTTTACTTTGAGCATGTTTGGAGATATGGAGAGAACTTGGCTATTCTATCTTGCCCCATTATGTTTGGTTGTTGATGAAGTATGTATTGACAAGTATTTGGTGATCTTGAGTCGTCGTGCCCCAGTGCTTGGAATTCTGAAGAGGATTTCCCCTGATTAAACCATCTTGAAGAGATTTTCCCTAGAGTGAGATCAGTTCTTGAAGAAATTTTTCCCGATAGGAACACTTGAAAATGATCAAGCTCTTCAAATGATTTCATAATGTTGAAATTTCCTTGGTGTCAAGTTTTGACTTGCAGATAAAATTGTTCTTTTGAAACAATAATTTTAATGTGATGATTATGCAAACTTTGAAACTGAATCATTTATTGAAATGATATTGTGGTATAACACAGGTGAATCCTGATGTGAATACTATAGTAATTTGGAAATTTAAGATGTGGAAAAATGTGATAGTATGATATCAACACAAATAATTTAGCAAAATTTTAAGAGTCAGGTTAACGCAACCTTGTTGTAGTATGCTTTCAAAATAAACCTTGCTTCAATTAGGTATTTTAAATGTTGTAACATGGTTGATAACACCTGATCGCACTGCATATTTGACTCAAATAACATATGTTTTTCATAATTTTTAGTACTGTTTTCTTGCGTTATGCTTGTATTTGTCTTGTTTTCATGCAACATGCCCATTTGGAGCTCTTCTTGAAAACACCAAGCAAAAAGGCCAAGAAATCGAGATTTTCAGTGAAATCCTTCACATGGCGTTCAACTCAGAATCCGCTATAGGGGGCGCCATGACGTGTCCCACTCCATGCAGGGGATAACTGCCACGTCCCCCACAATCTCTCCATCAGCACACTCAGCGTCCGAGAAGGGGCCTCGACGCCAGCGGTCTTTGATAAGCTCCTTCCCGCCCAAAAGGAGTTAGGGGTCACTTTTGTCAAAGCATAGCCTGGAGAACTTCTATAAATAGTAGTTTTCATTTCATTTTCCATGATCCAACTTAATCTTGCAATGCTAAGCCTATACTAACTTGTGTAAAAGCAATAATTCGCCACATCAGAGGATTATTGCACCATAGTCTTGATTAGGTTGGAGTTGTTCTTTTATTTACAGACACGAGAGATTTACTATAGCAGGGTGTCTCACAAACACCAAAATTAACCCTGTCCCTTTTATGATCGCCCGTATGAGCTTCATTTTGAAAAGGGGGGGGGGGGGGCAATTTCTTTTGGTGGCCTGGTTACTTCTATTGCTCGTGCCCTAGGTTTGGACACTGAGCTTGCTACACTTGATCCATTTCCTCCTCGCATTATAAATTTGAACTTTTAAAAGATATGTGATTATGCAAAGTGAGGAAGGAAGGAGGTTTTCACCTTATGATTAATGGTGTTGTTGTACCTAGTGTTGTTATTCCCTGCATTCAGCGCACTGATGTGCGATTTAAGCGTAATTGGACCTATGATTTGAGTGCTCCATCTTTTACCGGTCCATTACCCTCAAATTTTCCTTTGGAGGAGGGTAACAACACTGATGATGAGTATGATTTGCATGAGCAGTCACCTATTCACGATGTACCTCCTACACACACCACACCCTCTTCTTCTAACCCACCTACAGGTTCCGCTCCCGATTTCTATGTCACTGGGGACATGCGGAGAGAGCTTATGGATTGAAAGGAGAGGCGATATGCCCTCCTTTCCTCCATGCAACAACAGTATGCGGACAACATGGCATTCATGCAAGCATCTCAAGTGCAAAATGTTGGTTCCTTGCGTACTATTATGGAGACCCAACTTGCCTTCCAGATCGAGCAGCGTCGTCAGCAATCTAGCTTCGCGAGCCATTTTACTTTGATGTAAGCCTCTCAAGGTGCCTTGTTAGGTATAACCCGCCAGCTGTAGGAATCAAACACCACTCTTTCTAAAAGAGTTGGCCGACTTGAGATTTCCAGAGAGAGACAACGTCATAGCAGGAGCCGCCATTCTGATCTTCCCACACAGAACGACGAGGGTACCAACGACCTTATTAGCACCATCTAGGTTACTCCTTCCTACTCTTTTATCAGAACATTGAGGACAATGTCTGGTTTTAGTGTGGGAGGAGATTTTTATCGCTTATCATTTCTTTATTTTCACTATTTATCGCTTTCTAATACTTTAGTTGTTTTGTTTGTTTTATTTTTAATAAAATTCATGTGCTTGATGAGTCCTTTGCGTTTTTTGCGTTGTGTATCCTTATTTCCCCACTTTTAGCCTTACCCAACAATGCTTTTTATGCCAAAGAAAACAATGTGTTTTTAAAAAAAATTTGAGCTATAAGACAGGTTCAGGGTAGGATGTGTTTGACTTGGGAATTCTTTTTGAAAAATCGATATCGTTTTAGCACCATAAACTTTGTAAATATAAGAACTGATCCCGTTACCCCCTATACTGTAGCTTTATGTTATTGTAACAAAGTTCTTTTAGTAGTTTATCTTAGCAGTCGGCTCTGGCCTAAGCATGCTCTACGGAGGGGACCGATGAAAATAAGTGAATGATCTGTGTTTCTGTTCTTAACTGAAAATACAACTCCGGGTTGGGTGACTCTCACACAGTCACTTAACTAAAAATTGTTGTAAAATATTTTTAAAAAGAGAAAAAAAGAAAATAATAGGTTTATGCCTATTGTTGGTTGGTTAAAGGGTTTCTGGTGCTGAACTCGGTAGGGTGAATTACGTTCTGATCCCCTACAACCACAATTTAGTAAATAAAGGGGTTATACCTATTCATATACCAGAAACCCATGCTTGATATCAGAGTCACTAACCGGTCACTCTGCTACGAGTAGGTACAGATAACGGGCTTAATGTGATTGCGCCAGAATGAAAAAGGACCTTACAAAATAAGGAAGCTTGGGCATAATGGACTAACATGGATGTGTTTTTATAGGAATAAAGTTTATGCCCGCATTTTTTTTTGCAAAAAGTGTATCACGATATCCTTGGTTCGACCAGTTAGTACCTATCAGCACATCCTTACTTGAACTTAGAAGCCCTTTTAGCTCAAAATCTTGTAAATATTATTCTTCTTTTCATCTACTTTTGAGAGTTTTTGCTTGAGGACAAGAAAAGAGTTAAGTGTGGGAGAATTTGATAACACATAATCGTACTTCATATATGACTCAAATAACACATGTTTTTCATAATTTTTAGTACTATTTTCTTGCGTTATTCTTGTATTTGTCTTGTTTTCAGGCAACATGCCCATTTGGAGCTCTTCTTGAAGAAACTAAGCAAAAAAGCCAAAAAATCGAGATTTTCAGTGAAATCCTTCACATGGCGTTCAACTCAGCGGCCACTATAGGGGGCGCCTTGACGTGTCCCACTCCACCCAGGGGATAACTGCCACGTCCCCCACGATCTCTCTATCAGCACATTCAGCGCCCGCAGAGGGGCCTCGGCGCCCGCGGTCTTTGATAAGCTCCTTCCCACCCAAAAGGAGTTGGGGGGAATTTCTGTCAAAGCATAACTCGGAGAAATTCTATAAATAGTAGTTTTCATTTCATTTTCCATGATCTAACTTAGTATTGCAACACTAAGCCTATACTCACTTGTGTAAAAGCAATAATTCGCCACATCAGAAGATTATTGCACCATAGTCTTGATTAGGTTGGAGCATTTCTTTTATTTACAATCTTGCCGCCATTTTACTTCAAGCATCTACTTTCCATTTGTACCAAGATTTAAAGACTCTGCTTTGGAGCAGGTTTCTATTTAAGTTCTTTATTTTATTCAATCGCTTTTTCTTGCACTTGCATTTCTTATTTTATTTCCTTGCCTTGCCTTTATTACTATGTTTATTTCAATCAACTTTAATATGCTTGCTTTTATTTCCATGTCTGGCTAAATATTTTAAGGTTGGAATTTAAGGATCATTGTCACGATAGCATTTCAACACCGTATCAGTAAAAACACTTTAGGGGTTGTTTTAACTTTTAACACAAGTTTTCCGTACTTAATATTTTTGGATAAGATCGAAATCCGTCCATTTCAAAGATTAAACTTGGTTAGTTTTTAATTGGTCAAAAAGGGTGAAAGTGTTTTGACTTGTTAATTAGGGATCTTTGACACTTTTAGAAAACAATTTTGAAACTATTTTCGGACGCGTTTATAGGTTTACAATCTGATTCTCGAGCGAAAGCCAAGAATCTCTTTATGTCAATCATTCCGAGTTGAAATCACTTTTTTACTAAGTTAAGAAACTTATTTCTTAAAAATAGGTTTGCTGCTTTAACGCTTGAAGCGCCCTTTTATAAGTGACAATATAAGGATTTGATTAGAGAGTAAACTCGATTCTTGGTCAGCGAAAGCGACAAGTTCCCGTCCATTGTTCCTTTACAAGAGCAGAAAATATTGCCCCATGAGTAGTTCTATTAAATACAAATTGAAATGTTATTTGACCAATGTGATTTACATTCTAGCCCGTCTTTTGTCTGAATTTATTTTGTCTATTTATTTCCTCTGCATTATACTCCCTCAACTAAATTTATCCTCCTTAGATAAGCAACTTAACAATAAAGTTGACAGATTGACGAATGGTCTCTGTGGTTCGACAATCCTTTATATTACTTTGATAGGATGTGCACTTGCAGTTAGATTTTAAACTCTATAAACAGACCGATCAATTGTATGGTTCACAATTTATGAAACAAAGGATATAAGGCTCAGATTTTGATTTTAATCCACCTCCTTCGTGATGTTCTCCAGTTCTACATTCAGTTAATTAACACACACTTTCAACTTCCAAGAGGATTTGCATGCAATAGTGTGATGGTTTGATAACCAATGATCTGTGAGGTGGCAATAATTTATTCTTCTTTGGAAGTTACACAAGCTTGTTCTTGCTTTTCAGTTTGTCAAGGATCTTCAGTGATGTTTCTTTTTTATTTGATTTTTTTTTGTTTTTTATATCCCTAATTTTTGCCTGCACTGTTTCTTTTGAGTTTTTAGTCCAACGAGATGCCCTAATTTTTGCCTAAGTGGTTTGACATTCTCGACTTATCGGAATTTTCTTTGATTCTTTTTTTTATTTTTGAAAAACTTGCATGACATTTGTTCCTTTGATCTGAGAGTTGTGACTGTCATATTGGTGGCTCAAGAAAAACAACTTCTATAAGCTTTGGATTTTTACTAATTCTTCGAAATTATGCACAAAGAGAAGATGCAGTTAAACTTTTGATTAGAAGGTACCTGGAATGATCCATGTAGATAAAAGGATTATCTTGGAAATTGAATGCATTATTCATTTTAATAGAATAACTACCCCGCCCCGGGTTAAGATTAAGGCTTTTATTTTCACGCAGAAAGAAAAACACCAACTTCTAGGCTCCAAGGGGTTAACGAGGGATTATCTTCCTTATATCTTTGGTGTTTGGGAATTTGAAGCAATGCATGTACACCATCAGCAAAGTTTTATTCGAAAGCATATTGCTGAAATTTGGGTATTTGTTTTTCATCATTCTCACTCCAATCTTTGCTCAAACAGAAAGCTGATAAAGAAAGTGAAAATAAAAGCATCGTGGTTTTTTTATTTAATTTTTTTGTTTGATAAAAATAAATAAGAACGAGTGAACATAGTATGTTTGATTCAAAAGATACAATGCTCATTTCATTAAAATTATGACTAAAAATAATAAAGTTCAAATGCAAAATAACGTATAACAAACAAGAAAATTTGCAAAATGAGATGATAAAGGCAACTTGAAGATTAAAAAAGTTGAGATGACGCTCACATGCTTGATCCCTTGCTCAGTTGATCAACTCATATCCCATTGGTTTCTCAATGGCATTGATAGACAAATCGACATGTTGTGGCATATGATTATTCTGGACGTGAGGGCCTTGAGGCGTGAAGGATATTTCCTTTGTCTCCAAGAAGTCCTACACTCTATGCTTAAAATCTATACAGTTTTCTACTATATGTCAGGGAGAACCAGCATGATAATCACATCGAGCGTTCTCATCATAACTAGTCGGGTATGTTGTAGAGACATGTAGTGGCTTTGGTTGGTGTTACAAAAACCTTTTGGATCAGTTAGGGGATTATCTGGATGTATGGCATGCGTACCAGGTCAAATTTCTTTTCGGCTTCTTTTGCCTTTGTTGATTTTGTCGTTGATTTTGAGGAGGATTATGTGAAGAATTTTGTGGAGCATTCTGAGGAGGAGCCGCCCATGGTTGCTGGTATGGAGGCATATGAAATGATTGTTGATACTGCACAACTGCCACATATGGATATTGATAGTATGGCATGAACGGTGGTTGCTAATAAGTTGAGGGCTGGTAGGGTTGTGGGATCTGAAATCCTCCACCACTAGTTGTGACAACATTGGTTTCACCCTCTTTCTTCTTCTAGAAGTTACCAAGGAATTTATTTGAATTTTTATTGTGGAGTGATGTGGTGGTGAAAAATTGAGACCAAGCCATTGATAGCTTAACTCATACAGTCTCCACCACACTTTATTATTTCTAAGGGAATGAGAAAAGAGCGAATAAAATCCAAAATATATATGTAAAGTAAGAAGCAAGACTAAAAGTAAAGCAAAATCAATGCAATAAAGAGATCTAAGATACAAAAGTTAGTTATGCAAAGGAAAAGTATTAGCACCCAAAACATCTGTATTACTCTACAGGAACCTCTTGTAATATCTGTGTTTTTGGTTAAAGTGATTGTTTGCAAAAAGATTGTAAATATGAGAAAAGAAAGTTTGTAAATGCACTTGACAAAGATCAAGGTTTTTATTGAAAAAAATATTCAAGTTAGAAAATAGTAAAGTTTTAGAACTAAAAACAAAGATGGTCAAAGGAAACAACAAACATACAATTCAATACTAAAACATGACAAAATAGTCAACAAATACAATCTCTTTCCTTAGATTTAATCGAGCAAGCAAAATAAGATGAACATCTAAGCACTCAAAAATTCACAAGAAAATAAATCTAAGAAAATAATTAATGACAAAAAGACCATAAAATTTTTGATTTTAAGAGACAAAGAGAATCAAATATGAAAGAAAGGAAATGCGACAAAAATAAACTAAAATTGTTAACTAAACAAATATCAAAGAAAACACAAAATTAAGAAAATAAATAAAGAAGCAAAACTAAATTAATTATAGAAACAAAGGGTGTATAATTGAAAAGGGCTTGCAATTAGAAGCAAATGACCATCTCTTTCCTTCCTCAACACCGCTCCTACACTTTCCTCTGTTCCAATCTTCCTCTGTTTTCGCGATTCAATAATTCTGAAACAAACAAAACAACGACAACGAAATTCTTGAAAAGAAAAACGAAATCACAACAATCAAGCCTGAGAAGCAGCAATTCAAAGCGAGAGAAGATTTATGGTAATCACAACATCTCAAATTCAGAATAAAATAGAGGAAATTACCGACGGAGACAAGAAATTCTCCGGAAAAGTTCAGGTACAACTTTCAAACTCTTCCTCTCTTTCTTTCAGTTTTCTCTTCTTCTTCAATTTCTTCTTATGAGATATACGAACCTGCCAATTGCTGTGGCGCGTTTTAGAAATGGTTGCAAGCTTGGATGTTGTGATGTATGGCTTTTAATTTGCAGGCTGTGCAAATGGAGTTCAAGGGATAAGATTAAAACTTGTTTGCTAAGTTTTTCTTGTGAGAATTTTGGCAAAACAGTAGTGCAAATGGAGTGGTGATGACATTCTGTTTCTACAAATTGGTGAAAAAACTACTGTACCGAGATAGCGACTTTGCATGAATGTTTTGTATGTGAACCGTGTATCCCAAGCTTGATTTTCTATTTTATAATTTTTTACATAAAAAATAATATATAATAATAATAATAATAATACTAAAAAAAAATTGTTAGTAGCATCAAAAATAAACTAAAATAAAAATTTAAATAAAAGAGACAAAAAATGATTTTAATTTCAATAATGATTCAACTTAAAAGATATTTCAAATTGAATTAATATTAAAATGTAAACCAAAAAAAAAGAAAAACTATTGAATAAAAAATAAATGAAAAATGAACTATATATTTAGATTTTGAAATAAAGAGAAATTTGACCATAGAATTTGACTAAAAATGAATCAAAATACAAATAAAAAATAAAAATACAAATGATATAAATTTTTTGGATTTTTTGAATAAAAGTGATACAAAATGTAGATTTAAAAGAAACTAACAAATACTTTAATTTTTTTCTAATTTTTTTTAATAAAGAAATGAAAATTGCGAATAAAGTAAAATGATGTTAAATATATTTTTGTGATTTTTTTTTTGAGATAAAAAAGGAAAAAGATGAATTAAAACACAAAACATGCAAGATGGCCGACTTTTCAAAAAGCGAAAGATATGCATCAGATGAAAAAGTAAGGGTAAAAAAAAAGGGATACAACAGGTGATCTAGCAGCACTGGAAATATTTCTGTTCTTCATGCCCTCTCAATTTGTGCCCCAATGGTGACTAACTCAGCAAAGCTTAAAGATATGCTTCTAACCATCTTCTCATAAAAGACTGGTTGTAGAGTGTCCATGAACATTCCTGTGAGCTCCTTCTCAGCCAAAGGAGGTTCAACCTGAGCATCTAAATCTATCTAGCGTTGAGCATACTGTTTGAATGTTTTTGTCCTTGATGGTCATGGTATGTAGTTTCCTACAGTCAGGAGCCATATCCATGTTGTAATTGTACTGTTTGAGGAAAGCTTCAGCAAAGTCTATCCAAAAATGGATGTGGTCTCTCTTCAAGCTCATGTACCATTTCAAATAAGCTCCAGTTAGACTATCCCAGAAGTAATGAATCAACAACTTATCATTGTTTGCATGGGCAACCATTTTGCAGAAGTACATAGTCAAATGATCCTTTGGACAAGTATGCCCCTTGTATTTCTCGAATTCAGGGACTTTGAACTTTATGAAAACATATAAGTCAGAGACCAAGCATAAGTTCATGGTATCAAAGCCAAAAATGTCACTTCCCTCCACAACCTTCAAGCTCTTCTCAGTGGCATTGTATTTATCTTTCACTTCCTCCACATCATTAGTATGCTCTTGATCACCATTTTGGGAGGCACCAACATGGTACATAAAGGGATAATTGTTTAAAGGAGTCTGAGCCATAGTGTGGACAATTGTTTACTGCTTAGTGATTATTGGCATCTTCACAACCTACTGAGTGGAAGGCTCTATTTCAGGAGTGGTTTCAAATGGTGGAGAGTAGTTGGGAGGTAAACCATATATTAGGCACGAAGTATTCACCCTCTGAGTCTGTGGTGGCTCTAGAGTGAAACCAGAAATTTGAGATATCATAGTTTGTTAAGGCTATTTCTCTCTGATAGTCGGCACTTGTTGAAGCATCTTTGTACGCTTGGATATGAATCCTTGGAACTCACTGATATTTCCTCTCATCTTCTCATGTCCTTGTTCAAGGTTTTCCATCTTTCTTTGCAAAACATTGCACGTCTCGAACAGATATCATGGAATCAACTTGCCTTGTTAATTGTTTGGATGGAAATAGGTACAAGTATTTCAATTTTTTGGTGGTAAGAATGCATGCATGATGATGGGTGTAGATGCATAATGCTAAAATGAAATTCAAAGAATGCTAGACATGAATGCGAGAAGGGAATGTACGACAAAATTCAATTAGTCCGTGTACAGGTTCCTTATGATGGAAAGGTTTATGGATATTTGGTACATAATAATTCACACAATAGGGTGACTATAAGGTTTTACATATCCTAGAGTCACATACCCTAGTTGAAAACATTACATCTAGAACGACTAATTGTAAGATGGTAATACCTTCAACGGGACCTACTTTAGGTGTAGTCTAGGCATCAACCCAACAAGTCTTAAGTCTTGCAGGTTAGTACAATACCACTGTGGTCTCCAAGGTTTTAGACACACCTTCAAAGACATATATCTTGTGTTGAAAATATTACCATGATAACGACGATTCATAAGATTGTAATACGTTCAAAAGGATCTTACTTTGAGTAGGTCTTAATAACCATTGGATTAGGGTTCTAAAAGGTCCTCAGAATCATAGATTGAGGTTGAAAATACACCCACCAAAATGACTAATCGTAATACAATAATACTTTCAAGGGAACTCATCTGAGTGGGATTCTTGCACCGACCCAACGAGTCCAAGGTCTCACACGTCAATACTACTCAACCGCCTCCTAACTTATGTTTCTTCTCATAGCTCGGGTGTAGAGCTTTCCTCACAAAATGCCTAATAACAAAAAATTTCAACCACGACAGATGAGAAAGCATATAAAGATAAAGGAAAATAAAGAAGTAAGTAAATAAAGCGAACAACATCACAAAAAAAACTAAACTAGGGCAGACTCGCTTAGGCTTTCCCCAGCAGAGTCGCCAGCTGTCATGACGCAAAAAATACTCGAGTGCATCGCACATTTGAAATACAACAGAGTCGCCACCAAATTTTATTCATTCCTAAAAGGAAAGGGAAACAATCGATAAAACCCACAAACAAACGAGAAATGGATAAGATGGTCATTGCAACCAAATTAGGGTTTGGGAGTCGATTATGTAAGGGGAAGGTATTAGCACCCCTCATATCTGTCGTACTCAACAGTATCCATTTAGTTAGTTTAGTGATTGAATGTTAGCGTGATGTCTACTTGTTATATAATTATTATGCGAGAAAAAAGAGAAAGAAATAAAAATGTTTTTGGTTTTTTGAAAGTGGGTTCGTCAAGACTTTGCATCTTATGCTTACGTATTCCCCAAGTGCTATGGGAAATTCAGAGCTTACGTAATTCTCGATGAACTAAAAAAATTTGGTTTGGGAGACACGAACGAGTGTCTACTTCAACACAACGAGTGTTAAAGGAAGTGTTGTAGGTTGTCAACACGGACAAGTGTTAGGAAAAAGAAAAAGATTGTCTGGCGAGATATTGGATCTCGGGCCTAGGTATCCCCATGGTGCAATGAGGAACTTAAGACATACGTAGCTCTAGGAACTATACTAGGTTAGGAAAGGTTCACGTACAAGCGAATGGACCAACACAAACGAGTATTGGAAGAGAGAGTTAACACAGACGAGTGTTGGAAAGATTCTCTCTTGGGTGAAAGGTCTTAGGTTGGTTTATTTTGAAAATGAACTTGATATCGATCAAGTATTTTTGCCTTGAGAAAAAGGTTTGGTTATTTTGAAAAGAACTTGGCATTGACCAAGGTTTTATTCGCATCATTGAAAAATACTTGAGGACGATCAAATTTTGAAAAGGTTGGAATTATTTTTATTATATATAAAGAGATAGAGAGAGAGTGATATATATATATATATAGAGAGAGAGAGAGAGAGAGATAACACAAGGATTTGTTTAGACAGTTCACATGTTTGATGTTGATCCTAGAACTTTCTCTTCCCTTGATATGAGTTTGATCAAGTCACTCAACAATACTAATATGATCCACCATCTCGCGCTACTCCTTTGCAAGAACAAATGTTTTTCAAAGCCTTCACTCAGTCGAATCCAAATTGTGAATTATTGTCACCCAAGATTTTTTATCGATTCACCGTCTCACGCTAATCCTTTGCAAAACCTCCCGTTCTTCAAAGATCTTCACTTGATCGAATCCGAATTTTGAAATCATGTCAAACCCCTAAATCAACACTATTAAATATAAAACATTTAACAACCTTTCATATGGTCTCATAAAACAAAATTACTCAAATAAAACACCAGTTTAGAATAACAACTCAACAATCATCCAAATAAAATAAACAATGTCCCATCCTTTGTGTTAAAATATCAGAGCGACATAAAGGATACTAAACAAAATGGAAATTGACAAAGAAGGAAGTACCATCATTACTCAACATGGTATTTTCTTCTCGCTACCTGTATCAGTAACATAGGCATAACAAGCCACACAACAACCACAACAAAGGAATGAGAATAATTTTTAAAAATATTAGTGGTGAAAGTAAACAGGAGGACAATTATAATAACACTTAGATCATTCTCACACCCCAACGAAAACAATAATAATTATAATGCAAATGTGAAGTACACTAAATCCTACTCTAATATGCATCTGGTACCAGGTTATTGGGCATCAGAGGTGTGTTACCGATTTATCTTTGTTTAAAAACCTATTCGTAAGGAGTGTTGTTACTATATGAACTACCATGTCCACGAGTAAAAGAAAGGTAAGGTGAGCTAGATACATACATGTAAAGATTGCGAATTATTACACCTCGTAAGTGTTTACCTATAAGTAGAGCGAGAGTCTCACCAAATCATAGTAGGATGTTGACAATTCTGTTATAATAGATTCGATATGTGGGGGTCATGATGATTACACTCTATGGTATATAAGTGTGTATGGGATCATGTATCTTCTTCTCTATAGGATATGTGATTTTTCATATCCTAGATTCTTTTGAGATGTTGAACATCTTCGATAATCGTATATTCCTTACTGATGATGGTAAACGACTGCAGGTGATACAGTTAGCCATTTAGAGGACTATGGTTTTAGTGAGAACTCCACTGAGATGAGTTATATCACCATACGATTATGCTTTTCTTTACAGATGATCATGTACTTAATAGGCACAAAGGGAGAATAACCTCAAGAAAGTTAAGTGGTTGTACTGTGAGAAAGAGGAAGAGTCTAACCTAGCACTGAACCAAACACTTGTGTTTCACATTTCTGTCTCTTTAATTGTTTTTTTAATCATTATTTTAATTATTAATTAGAATAATATTGTCAACAATTGAATAAGATTATTCATTTTATTTGGATTCAATGCAAAAAAAATGGAGAATGGGCCTGAACCCCTGATTTTCACAATAACCCCCCTGTTTTTTTAATTGTTGTTTTAGTTTTTAGTTTAAGTTTAAATTTCTTCCAATCTTCTTAATAAAAAAAAGTAATAGAAAAAAAGAAGATATAATAATACATATAATAAGACAAAAAAAGAGAGTAGAATTTAGGACCTTTTTTTTATATAAAAAAAACTATAATAATCAATGAAAATCTTTAGGTTTTTTTAAATTTGATTTTAGGAAATTAATTCCTAATTTTTCGATTACTTGAGATTTTTTATTCACCTTTGCTTGTTGAGTTGAGTTTTATGTAGGTCCATTGTTTGATATGCACACATGTTTGAGTTTCCGATTGTGATTTATTTTCACATCGACGAAGTTTCGACACCTATTCCAAGTATTCGATCTCTGACTGTTTGTTTGTTGATGCCAGCTCGCGCGAAGTATCCCAGATTTCTTTACTTTGGTTGCACTTTTTGCGGACTTTATTGTTCGTTTGGTATTATATTGCTCCCCAAGTTATACTTCCTCATTTATCGCTTTCTAGATATCATGAGAAGTAGAAAATAAAGAGCGTGCACTCGAAGTTGCTGTTTAAAGACCTGTAGCAGGCATTCCGCATTTCATTTACTATATGTGTTGTGCTTGTGTTTGTTTCCTTTCTTGATTGATCGATGAGTCACTCAATTTAGAAATTGAAATCACGACTTCGCTCTCAGTGTATGCTCCCTATAGGATTTTATCGCTTTCCTTTATTTCTTGTTGATCGATGAGTGACTCAATTTAGAAATTGAGATCACGACTTCGCTCTTAGTGCATGTTCCCTATAGGATAGTTTGTTAGACTTTATTTGGCATGCTAACTTTGATAGGATCTCTTCAGGTGTGCTCTCTTGAGTTTACTGGCTTTCTTGTTTTATCCTTGTACATACCATGTTCCCTTAGGATACTCTTGCTCCGTTTGGATGCAAGTTAGACCTTAGGTTGTAAACCATGCATGCTAACATTAGGTAGAAATTTCCATTTCATCCTTGACGTAGGGCTACTTTTGTATGATAACATTAGGTTAGAAATAGGTTAGTCTCTCTTAGACTATTCTCTTCCCCTTTTTGCATCATTTCATTTAAAACTAAAACTTCTTTTTCTTGGCAAATGTATAAAAAATGTTAAGTATATAAAAAATTCTTTTCATGGTAAAAAATACGAACCAATCCATTTCTTTTCGCCATTCGACTTTTCTCTTCTAAGAGCATGTTAGCTCATTTCCACTACAGTTCATAAGTCTCCAAAGGCCGAGCAGCGGTGGAATGATCGAGTGCAACATTGTTCATTTAAAAAATACAAACAAATAAAATATATGAGCCGAACTACGGTAGCGCTGATTCCTCAAAAAGGATACGTAGGCATTGGGGTATGGCCCAAGCGAGTACAATTTTATTTTTCCCTACATTCTTTCTCCTTTATTTGCATGCATTCCCTCTTAGTTTATAACCCTTAAGCATTAGATTTAGCACACCCTTTGATTAGAATAACGAGAGTGGATCCCGTAGAGTACTATGGACGTGTGGGGTGGTAATACCTTCCCCTCACGTAATTGACTCCGTTACCCAATCTCTCGGTCGCAAGACCTTGATTTCTCATTTAGGTTTTTCTTCGATGATTTTCCTTTCCCTTTCACATTGGATAAGTAAATACTCGGTGGCGACTTTATTGATTTTACCGCTACAGAAAAATGGCGACTTCACTGGGGAAGAAAATGTCGACCAACTGTTGGTCCATCCCGTGAGTCACTCCTACCTCCCGTTTTTCTTTTCTTAGGGTGTTTATCATTATGCTTTTATGGATTATTCATTTGTATATTGTTGTTCCCCAAAATTTGCCCTCTCATTTTATTCAATACATGTCCATTAAGATCCTCAATTTGCTCAAGGTTGCCCAAGAGTTAACAAAACAAACTCTCTCCTAAGGCAGTGTACCTCAAATTAGGGTTTCTATTTTCATCAAGATGGGTGAATCACAAAGGCCTCATATGCTCTCCATGGTCTTAATATGTTCTCAAGACCCTACATGTCAAGTTTCATGCCTTGCACAAGAAGTTTGCTCAGTCAACTGCTCAGATGCTTGAGAATCGACTATATTAGGTCAAAAGTCAACTGTGACCCACATACAGTCAAACCTCAAGATTTTCGGTCAACATCAACATTTTGAAGTAACTTCCATCATTTGATAAAGTTTTGATCATGATTCCTCAAGGAATGCTCCAAATTCACCAAAGCCCAAAAGTTGCTAAATTAGGGTTTTACAGGAAAAGTCAAGCCAACTTTGACCAAGCATAACTTCTTCATACTTTATCAGAAATTTTCCATAAAAGGCTCATTTTGAAGAGGATTCAATTACCTACAATTCATCTTCATCCCACAAGTTCAAAATATGCACTCATCAAAAGATATGAATTTTTACATTATAGGTCCTTTTGAAAAGTCAACAAAAACATCTTTTAGGTCAAAGCTTCCTACATGAACATGGAAGATCCAATTGAAATAAAACAAAAATTTTTGGTTAAGGGACATACTAAGCTTTATAAAAAGTCCAAGAACACCCTCCTAGGGTCAAAATTGTAAGAGATATGCATTGTCAAAGTTGGCAATTTTTGGAAAATTGTCAAAAGTCAACATTGATCAAATTTGCATTTTTTCCAAAGGGGCCCATGTTTTCTTGATTGAAACATGTTTCTAATAGGACCCATGACCCTTGAGCTTTTCCACCTATTATTTTATTACTTTCATCATTTATTTTGATTTTTTATTCATTTAAATCAAAATAAATCAAATTAAATGGTAAAACAATAAAAACAAATCAAATCTTGGGATTTTTGTTCACATTTGGAGTCTATGTACAGCTAGCGTGATGATCAATTCGTGTAAGACTCATTAGGGTTGGAAAAGATTGGATTGAAGCTTGTTTTAGAAACATATCATACAAAAGAAAATCAAATCCAATTTCCATTATTTCTCAAGATTCATACCAATTTTATTAACCTAATTCAGTCTACTATATATATACAACAATTTCAGATCAAAAGAGAAGGTTTTGCAGTCGTAGAAAGGAAGAATAAAAACTCAAAAATTGGATAAAAAGTGTGCATTCGATTTCTACCCTAGAGGACGATTCCAGACCATTGAAAGACTCTAATCACTACCCGTCCATCTCCTGAAGCCAACAACATCATTTGCAGCCTTCAAAACATCAAGAATCATCGCCTAGACATGACGATTTGCATCCCAAACTCAAATTCGATTTCTATGTTTTACACATGATAAATCCATTCTATTCATATATTCTTGTTTATAATCGTGTTTGCAAGCTTTATATATCCTTTAATTGTACAAGCAGTGCAGGAATCTATACTTACCATTATTAGGGTTTAAGGTCACGATTTGGGTATTTCTGGTACAGGAAAAATTGGGCCATGAATGAGGTACCATGATAATCGTAAGACCAAGACGAGTTGATTGGTACCATCACAATAGATTTATCATGCTTGTACTGAATATTTGAATGACACAAGTTTTTAGCAATGGACAACGTCTGTAGGTATAGGTTATTTATCTAAAACGACAGGCTGGAGGTAGAAGAAGGTGATTTGTCATCACCCCATTGGTTCGTTTGAATTCAGTGCGCGCGGTTTTTTTTTGTTCCAGGGACATTGAATTTGTTTTATATATTATATATTCTTATTACTGTAATAACAACTAACAACAAAAGCTCAGCTGGCAGCGTAGCATTGGTACAAGGAGTGAGGACCTGGGTTCGATCCCAGGTCCCAGCGCTTTATTTATTTTCTTTTCTTGCAACAGATCCAGTGCTCCACCCCTCCAGGCGCCTTCCATACAACCCTATTATCCAGCCATTAGATGCGCTCAATCCAGATTCAACGCTTCCAGCCTGAAGGTCCATGATGCACCTCAGGTCAAACGCCACACCTAATCCCACATGGTTGACCGGGCTCAACTTAATGGGCCAGGAAATTCAGATTCTCACCCCCCTTTTGCTAGCATACAGACCCATTTTCTTTTTCTTTATTTATTTCTTTTATTTCAATTATTTTGTTTAATTATTTTTTTACCAAATTAATTACCTTTTTTTAATCATAAAATCAATAAATCACAAAATTCCAAAAAAAGCATTTTTTTTAAAAAAATATTTATTTTAATTTAATTAGAAATATAGGTTAAGTTAATTTCTTTTATAATTAAAATCAAATAGAAACTAGGTTTTAATTTTACAATTAAAATTCTTTTCTCAAATAAAAAAAAACCAAAAATACACAAAATCTTGTTTTCCTCGAAAAGATCTTAAGACTCTAGGGTTACTACTCAAGTTTTCTAACTATTGCTTTAGTGATTGTACTTGTCCCTTTCAAATGTCCCTTACAACTCCAACGATGGTGCTACGTACTCCTTAATAGTAGGATAACGCTGTCTAAAGGAAATAGAACGAATAATCTTTTTTCGAGTAGGTAGAATCTTAAGTACTTGCTCAATAAAAACATTTCACACAAACACCTTTCAAAACAAATTTTCAAAACAACTTCGTCACACTCTTGAGGACTGATACAAGGGTTATCACGAAGTAAAACATTTTCAAGACAAACACACACAAGAAATTTGGAAAAATGAGCAAGTACCTAAGAGCCCGTAGATAACTACGGATAGAAAGGGTGCTAACACCTTCCCTTTCTATAATCTACCCCCCGTACTCCAAATATCTTGAAAAAGGTTTTTTCTGTTCTTTTTTTCTTTTCCATGATTGGATGAAATAAAAGTCGGTGGCAACTCTTGCTTACCGCGACATTTTGCGAACAAAAAATGCAAAACGCAAACCAGTATTAACAGTCGGTTCTGCCACCATATCACAGAACTGGTGACTCTGCTAGGGACAAATAAGTGGGGTATACCTTAGGATCTAGGTCATTAAAATTGCTTCTCTTGATTGTCTTGATTGCTTTACTTTTGAAGGTTTGTTTAGGGTTACTATAGATCCTACACCCGGATCTGAGGGCACTCATTAGGTAAACATCAATAGATTGTGGAGACTATACAGCGTATACCGATATCGTTTAAGCGATGGATGTGTTGGTGTGGCACTTTGGTTGGTACCGGTATCCTTCATGGGGAAACAAGGAGAATACGGGGCTGCCGCGTGGTTTCGTGAAGCACTAACGGACCTTAGAACCTTAGTTGAACAAACTTGGCCATTAGAAAGTAGTGAGATAGCCGACCTCGGTGTAGAACTGAGAACTGGTTGATACTCGATGCTACACTCATTGAGACCAGACTTTCGGGATATTTTGGCTGCAAGAAAAGATTGATTGAGCTGAAACAATGCCCGATAAAGGATGGTCAGTGATATGGAAGGATGGCCATTAGAAAGTAGTGAGATAGCCGGCCCCTTCAAGAGGGTGCTACCTTTAACCTCATGCAAGCCTTAAACCTAAGGACTTGGTGTGATTTGACTATGTGTGTTATACCTGTGTTTGCTATACCTGTGGCTTATCATAACATCATGCATCATAACATGGCATCCATTCTTATTTCACTAACCATTTCAAAGACCAAGAGAATTTATCTTTGTTCTGTTTTGCATATCATGGCTTCTGTTCGTAGAAACACTATCCGAATCAGCTTTGTGAAGATACCTTCCCAACTCAAAGAGCTAGCATCAAGGGTTTCTGAAACTTCTGCATTCACTAAGAGACACGGTTAACTTCTCAACCTGGTTACTTCAAACTTTGATGAAAAGATGATGAGTGTACTTTTTCAGTTCTTTGATCCCAAGCACAACTGCTTCACCTTTCCAGACTATCAGTTGGTGCCTACCTTGGAATAATTCTCTCAGCTATTGGATATACCCATTCTTGAACAGGTACCCTTCACAGGTCTAGAAGAAGTTCCTAAGCCAGAAGTCATCGCCTGAGCTCTGCGTCTGAAATGGGCCGACGTGGTATCCAATTGGGAAACTAGAAGCGGAGTCAAAGGTTTTTTAGCTAAGTTTATGATAGACAAGGCCCAGTTGTTTTGGGATGATATGGATTTTCAGGATTTTGAGGAGGTATTGGCTCTTCTTATCTATGGTTTAGTTCTCTTCCCTAATCCGGACTCATTCATAGATGTGAATGATATCAAGATTGAAATTCTGGCAGCAGATACTCAATGTCACAGTGAATGTTATGACACCGTATCTGACTTTCTATAAGACAGTAAATAAAAATAGTAAAGAACACAGTCAATTGTTTACCCAGTTCAGTGTGAAACAACACCTAATCTGGGGGCTACCAAGCCAGGGAGGAAATCCACTATAAGAGATATTAATTCAGGAATAAACCAACCAGCTTATCTCCTTCACTTAAGACCTACCCAATGCAACTTCAATCTAAGTTCAACTTAAACCTGAGTTCCTACTCACTCCCCCTCAATCACAGTAGTGATACTTAAACAATTGACTATTGAAATAATGAAGACACTCTTCAGAACATACACTTGATTATGCTTCACAGCTTTTAATCAAGTAACACAAACACTCGTGCTTCAAATCTTTAAGTGATACATAAACCTAACTTGACCTTGCTTCAAAGCTTTAGTCAAGAGACACAAACACTCTTGCTTCAAAGCTTTGAGTGATACACAACCCTTAAAATCAAAACCTACTCCAAGTCACTTATCACAATGATACTTGCTTGGATTACAGTAGTTAAAACTATACAGCCTCAAGTTGATCTTCTGTCTAAGAGTTAAATTCCAATCAACTTTCCTGTTAAATATATATGCAGCTGTTTCTTCAGTTAGGGCTTCACGAAAAGCTAGGGTTAATTAGGGTTAACCTCAAGACTTGGTCACAAGAATTTATCAACCAGATTAGGGTTGCGCTAGGTTAACCTAAATTCCACGTGAGATTCTGTTCTGGAAAGTATGAACCAAATTCCTGAAAAATCTCAGAATTAACCAAACTGCATAACTGTTAGATTAGTACAGGATGTCATAACATTTGTTCTGACAACAGAAATCCTGTTTATTGATTTTGGTAGAAAGTGATAAATGTGATCATTGCAAAATGCTCAGATACACACTCATAAATAGCAGCTACTGTATGCCATTCTTTTTCTGCATAAAGTACCTAATAATCCAGAATGTTATGACATCAGTCATGACATTCACACACCTGGTTTTACCAAAAATACATGCCAATAACTAAACACTTACAAACTCCCCCTTTGGCAGATTTTTGGCTAAAACCCCCTAAGCAATCAGAGAATAGAGAGCAGCAGAATGAATATGTCTGCAGAAAAATAATGTCTACCAAGTAATTAACACAAAATATATCCCCCTCTTTAGCCACAAATAGGCCAAAGATACATGTACTTATATGTTATACAGTCATCCAAAATGAGTAATAAAAACAACAAAAAAAAATCTGAAATCACTTGTAGCAACAGAAACCAGCATTAAGCTTGACAACTCCACCAAACTTTAAGCACTGTCATTTTCAGAGGAGGCACTTTCTTCAGCATTAAGCTGATCTTCAGCAACATCCTCTTCCCTTCTTTGTCCTTCAGTCTCCTCCTGTTCTAATCTGGAAATTAGGTTTTCAAGAGTCCTTTTCCTTGTCTCCAGCTCTTTGCAGGTTTCTTTCAGCACAGCTATAACATCAGATGTCTTGGACTGGGTTTTGACAGATGATGTCTCAGCTGGTGTCATGACAATGTCAGGAACATGAGTTCCTTGAAATAGTTTATAGTGCAACCCAAGAGCAGGGGCTCTTTTGCATACAATATCTCTTTCCACTAGGATGTCAGGATACTGAGCAAGGACAATACCACATAGGAGGGAGGGAAAGGCAATAGGGCCTTTAACAGCATAGCTTCCAGCATGTTTTAAAGTTTGATCAAAGATATACCTGCCATAGTCAAATTTTGTCCTGGTTCCAACAGCATAAATGAATCTTCCCAATCCTGTGGAGATGGTTGATTTATGGTTGGTTGGAACCCAGTTGGCTGCACCAATCTTGTGCAGGATGGAAAATTTCATGCTTAGCTTGCTTGCATTCAGCTTGCCTTTTAAGGGCCAGCTCCTTACTTGACTTGCTGTGGTGGTTTGGCATACTTGGTTGTCAGTAACTTCGAGTTCAGGACAAGCCTCATTTGGCATTCTAAGGAATTTGTTAATTTCAGAGGGAGAGAAATTAACCTTTCTTCCTCTCACATAGACACATTCAAAGTCAGCTGACCTTCCATCAGCACATTCATCAGACAAATTCACTATGAATTCCTTGACATGGTTTTCATAGCATTTGGTAAACTTTACCACAGTATTCATTAGTCCAGCAGCTTTGATTAGGTCCATGATCTCCGTACAATCCATGGCACCATTGTTCAGTTCTCTTTCCAAGGCTATTCTTTTCAAGCAAACATACTTCCATCTGTTGGCATTATCAGGGTGGTGAAATGAAATGTTGTCAGTGGGGACTTAAGGAACTTTAGCCATTTTGCTGGAAGGGAGTTTCCTTCTGAGAGGAATGTCTTCAGCATCAATTTCAAATTCTGATTCCTCATCAGAATCAGAAGGTTCAAGCTCTTTCCTCTTCTTTGCTATTGGTTGTCTCACAGGCTTTGAGAGACTCCCAGCATGTACTCGGGTTTTCACCTTCCCTTTGGACAGTCCAGTCTTCACAGTTTCTATACCAGTCTTGCCTTCAGACCTGGTTTTCTTGTGAGCAACATCAGCAGTCTTCTCTTTGGTCAGACATTTTGTAGCATCCTCCTTACCTTTTCTGTTCATCATTCTCCTAGCTATGCTAGGGTTGATATTTGCAATTAGGTCATTGTCAGAGTAGTCATCATCCACATCAATAACGGGGGGTTCAACCTCCTTCTCTGAAGGATTCTGGAGATCATCAAGATTATCAGATGATTTATGAATGTTGTCATTCGGTGTCTCAACATTCTTAGAGACATCTGGATTTATTTCAGCATTTGGACTTGCTGATTCTTGATTTAATGGAACAAAAATTCCAGGTACCGAGTGGTTCTCACTCAGAATTCTTGTAACAAGCCTAGCTATTGCTTGATGAACATAAGCTAAGCATTCCCTATTTGGAGCAGAAGATGATGGTTGAGAGGGATTACCGGATGAAGTAGCTTGAGACCTTCCTGCATGCCTTGTTCTCAGCTTTTTAACCTTAGAGGGGTTAGTTTCCAGTACTCTAAGAGGAGTAATCTCCAGGACTTCAGAATCCATGCATGATGTGATTGCCCTAGAATCTCGATCAGAGGAAGCAGATGAAACAGTCGTCTTGGATGAGGATGATGTTTGAGACATTTTGATAGTCTTAGAAAACCAGTAGCAACTAGAGAGAAATCTTTGATTGAGAGAATGAGATTTGTTGCAGAGTCGAGAGAGGAAGGAGGTAAATGAGTGTCTATTCAACTTCTTAATAATTTTGAAAGAAATGGGAAAACATATGATTAACCCAATCAAAATAGACTTAACAAAAACAACTCCTTCAACCCTTGTTTTAAGCAAAATTAATTGCTACAATTCCTCATGTTGGCAAATACCCAACTTGCCCCTCAAATTTTCAAATTGATTTGCATCAAGTGCCTTGGTAAAAATGTCAGCCAGCTGTAGTTTAGTGGCAACATGTTCCAGTTTAATCGTTTTCTCTTCTACAAGATCTCTGATAAAATGATGTCTAATGTCAATATGCTTGGTCCTGCTATGCTGAATAGGATTCTTGGAAATGTTGATTGTACTCAGATTGTCACAGTACAATGTCATAACATCTTGTGTGACATTATACTCAGTAAGCATCTGTTTCATCCAGATCATTTGAGAACTGCTACTACCAGCTGCAATGTATTCAACTTCAGTAGTAGAGAGAGACACACAGTTCTGTTTCTTGCTGAACCAGGAGACCAGATTATTTCCTAAGAAGAAACATCCTCCAGAGGTGCTTTTTCTATCATCAGCACTTCCAGCCCAATCAGCATCACAATAACCAGTCAGAGTTGGTTCACAACCATGAGAGTACAACAAGCCATAGTTGTAAGTTCCACTTACATACTTCAAAATTCTCTTCACTTGGTTGATATAACTGACTTTAGGATCAGCTTGGTATCTTGCACAAACTCCCACTGCAAAAGCAATGTCAGGTCTGCTGGTTGTTAAGTACAGCAGACTTCCTATCATGCTTCTGTACAGGCTTTGGTCCACCTTAACCCCACTTGAATCTTTGGTTAGCTTTAAATGAGTAGGTGCAGGAGTCCTTTTGTGACTGGCATTCTCCATACCAAACTTTTTGACAATGTTCTTTGTATACTTGCTTTGAGATAGAAAAATTGAGTCCTCCATCTGTGAGACTTGCAGTCCAAGAAAGTAGGCCAGTTCTCCCATGAGACTCATTTCAGATTCAGCCTGCATCTGGCCAGCAAAATGTTTAACCATTTGATCTGACATTCCCCCAAACACTATGTCATCAACATATATTTGGGCTACCATTAATTTCCCTCCTTCATTTTTGACAAAGAGGGTTTTATCCAAGCCTCCTTTTCTGCATCCTTTGTCTGAGAGAAATTTTGTTTACCTGTCATACCATGCTCTAGGAGCTTGTTTCAGGCCATATAAAGCTTTCCTCAATTTGTAGACATGATCAGGGTGGTTTGGATCCACAAAACCTTTAGGCTGTTCCACATAAACTTCCTCATTTAAGTACCCATTTAGGAAGGCACTTTTTACATCCATCTGAAATAACTTGAACTTCAGGAGACAACACATAAACTTCCTGGAAGGCACTTTTTACATCCATCTGAAATAACTTGAACTTCAGGAGACAAGAAATTCCCAATAGGAGTCTGATAGATTCCAGTCTGGCTACAGGGGCAAAGGTCTCATCAAAATCAACCCCTTCAACTTGAGTGTATCCTTGGGCAACAAGTCTTGCCTTATTCCTGGTGACAATTCCTTCAACATCTGATTTGTTCTTGTATATCCATTTTGTGCCAATGATGTTTGTTCCCTCTAGTCTAGGAACTAACTCCCAAACTTCATGTTGCTTAAATTGGTTCAATTCATCTTGCATTGCACCAATCCAGTATTCATCAGTTAAAGCCTCCTTAACATTTCTTGGTTCAATTTTAGACACAAAGCAAGAGTTTGAGATGATTTCTCTAGATCTTGTAGTGACTCCACTGTTAGGATCCCCTATGATGAGTTCTTTAGGATGATCTTTCTGAATTCTGATGGAAGGAATTTTGCTAGCTTCCTTGGATTCAGAGTCTGCTGTAGTGGTGTTAGGTAGGTCATTCTGTTGAGTTGGAGTCTCAAAGAATGTCTCAACATTGCAAGGGACATCTGTTTCTTCATGATAATCATCAACTATGACATTTATTGATTCCATCATGACTTTGGTCCTGGAATTGAATACCCTATAAGCTCTGCTGTTGGAGGAGTATCCTAGAAATATACCTTTATCACTTTTAGGGTCCAGCTTTCTCCTTTGTTCACGATCTGCCAGAATATAGCATTTGCTACCAAATACATGGAAGTACTTCACAGTTGGCTTTCTTCCTTTCCAGAGTTCATAAATGGTGGATGAGGTTCCCTTTCTCAAAGTGACTCTGTTATGGACATAACAGGCTGTATTCATAGCTTCAGCCCAAAAATGAATAGGAAGTCTTTTGGCATGTATCATAGCTCTGGCAGATTCCTGTATGGTCCTATTTTTCCTTTCTACAACTCCATTTTGTTGAGGAGTTATAGGAGAAGAGAATTCATGACTAATTACTTCTGAGGAACAGAACTCATTAAACTTACTGTTTTCAAATTCCTTACCATGATCACTTCTGATTCTGACAATACACCCTTCTTTTTCTCTTTGAATTCTTTTGCACAGTTCTTTAAAAACTTCAAATACATCAGATTTTTCCCTAATGAAGTTAATCCAGGTGAATCTGGAAAAATCATCCACAACAACATAGGCATATCTTTTTCCACCAAGACTTTCCACCTGCATTGGTCCCATCAGATCCATATGTAGAAGTTCTAGAACCTTAGAGGTGGTCAGATGTTTTGACTTTGGATGTGACATCCTAGTATGCTTACCAACCTGACATTCACCACAAACTCTCCCTTCATCAATTTGCAGTCTTGGAATCCCTCTGACTGCCTCCATGGATATAATCCTTTTCATTCCTCTTAGATGAAGATGGCCAAGTTTTTGGTGCCACGGTTTCACCTCTTTTTCTTCTTTGGCAATAGAACACACAGTGGAGTAATTAGTGTTCTCAGGCTCCCACAAGTAACAGTTGTCTTTAGATCTGACTCCTTTCATTACAACTTCTTGTTTTTCATTAGTTACAAGACATTCAGATTTTGAGAAGTTGACCTTGAATCCTAGATCACATAATTGACTGATACTAATGAGATTAGCAGTCAGGCCTTTTACCAATAGTACTTCATTTAGATTTGGAACTCCAGGGCAGTCCAAGTTACCAACTCCTTTGATTTCTCCTCTAGAACCATCTCCAAAGGTCACATAACTAGTGGTGTGAGGTTTAACATTATTGAGAAGGTTCTTGATTCCAGTCATGTGCTTAGAGCACTCACTGTCAAAGTACCAGTCTTCCTTTGCAGATACTCTAAGGGAAGTGTGGGCTATCAGGGAAATAGCCTTTTTCTTCCACTGTGGAGTATGTGGTACCTCGTTAGACTTAGGTTTGACACCTGGGTTCTGATTAGGGTATCCATACAATCTGAAGCATAATGGCTTTATGTGACCAAACCTCCCACAATGATGACATCTCCATCTTTGGTACTTTTTCTTCATATTTCTCTGTTCCCGATGTTGAGTGCTAAGTTGTGACATCTGCTTTGACATTTGTTTATCAGGCCTGATCTTCTTGTCTGCACCAGATTTCTTTGCTGCCACAAATCCTAGACCAGACTTGTTTCCCACATTTTGTCTAACCTGAAGGATTTCTTCTAATTTGTCAGCATCTTAACAGATTTGGTCATCTGGTTTAGTTTTGAGTTTAGCATTTGAACTTCCCCTTCTAGATGACTTATAGTTTCAATGTCTGCCCTTTTTTCAGCCTCCAACTTTATTATGAGTTTTGTTTGTCTCTCATTTTGCAGACAGACTTCAGCACTTCTGATACATAATTTCTTGTAGGTATCAGCCAGTTCTTCAAATGTCACTTCCTTATCACTAGTGTCACTTTCAGAGGTACAAACACCAGTTAGTGCAGTAACTAGTTTGGCAGATTCTTCTTCAGAATTACTTTCTGAATCACAGTCAGACCAGGTAACAGACATTCCTTTCTTTTGTTTCTTAAGAAATGTAGGACATTCAACTCGAATATGCCCATATCCTTCACATCCATGGCATTGAATTCCTCTGCTTTGATTTCCCTTCTCTTCAGACTTTGGTCTTCTGCTGGAGTCATAAGATCTGTTAATGTCAGAAGGAATGTTCTTAACATTTGACCTTGACTTTGGATCCATTCTCTTGATGAGTTTGTTGAATTGTCTTCCAAGCATGGCTATAGCTTCTGAAATATTTTCTTCTTCATCCTCCTTGTTTTCATCTTCAGTGTTGGATACAAGTGCTATGCTCTTGTTTTTCTTGTCAGCATTTTCACTGATCCCCATCTCAAAAGTCTGAAGAGACGCAATGAGTTCATCTACCTTCAACTTGCTGATATCCTGGTGTGATACGGTGGGAGAACTGACTATGAGTTTTGCGTTCATTTTCGCAAATGTTTCGGTTGAGCAAGAGTCGCCACCGACTTTTTATTTTATCCTAAGGAAAGGTTTAAAAAGAACAGCAAAAACCTTTGAGATATTTTCTTGGGTTCGGGGAGTAGATTATAGAAAGGGAAGGTATTAGCACCCTTTCTATCCATGGTTATCCATGGGCTCTTAGGTACTTGCTTAGATCAACTTGCCTTGGTTTTCAATTGTTTGAAATGGTGCTTTGTGTGTGTGTTTTTTTGAAAATATTTTGAAAAAGATTCCTTGTATAGGATACCCTTGTAACAATTCTTTACTCGAATGTTTTACAAAAGGTGTTTGTCTTTTTGAAAAGATGTTTCAAGGTTTTTTGAAAGTTTGTTTTGAAAGTGTAGTGATGTGTGGTTTGAAAATAGGCAAGTGTTTTGTTTTGCAAGTTGACAAGTACTTAAGAGCTATCTACCCTAAAGTCCTCAAAGATTTATGCTATGTTTTAACCCTTTTGACAATTTTGTTCCACCATTGTATTTGGTGGACAATCTTGTGTTAGGAGGTGAAAGGGACGGGCGCGGGTCATCGTTTAGACCATGATTGCAATGGTGCCAAGTATCTTTGGGCAATTTTTCCTTAAGGGACTTGATCATTATAGGCAACTTTTCGAAAGCGTCATCGAGGGACTATGATCATTTGATTGTTTGTTTTGTTTTTGCCCAAAGAGACCTAACATGCAATATGGCCCATTTTTTTGAAGGCAACAAGTGGAATACCCTAGGGGTGCAAGTGTGGTATGTGTTGCCATTTTCATGCTTGGTTATCTTGAAATTAGGTCAAACTATTTTGTTGTTTTTATTTGCATACAAATCCTAATTCTAACATGGTATATTTATAAAGCAATAAAGTGCGAAATTTAAATTTCCTAAGCTATTACAACACAATATGGGAAGGGGGGGTACAAATGTTCAAATGGGGGGTATTTGACAAGGAAATTAAACCTAACTATTACATCAATTTGGAATTATTTACAAGATAATTGATTGTACAAATTAAATAGAAATAAGATAAATATGCAAGATGCAAAAAGGCTTTTTTTTTTATATGTATGAAAAAAGTATTTTTTATATGTCAAATAATCAAAATAAAAAGAGTATTATTTTTTGGAGTTTTTGTGTTTTAAGGGCAAAACCCTAATTTAGTAGGTAAATATATTAATTATTTAATATGTACAAATTTATTTATTATATACAAAATAAAATAAAAAATGAAGTATATTTGTCAAAAATGTATTTTTACTATCAAATATTAATAAAATAAAATAAAAATTCTAATAAGTGTGTATATATATATATATATGTGTGTGTGTGTGTGTGTGTGTGTGTGTGTGTGTGTGTGTGTGTGTGTGTGTGTGTGTGTGTGTGTGTGTGTGTGTGTGTGTGTGTGTGTGTGTGTGTGTGTGTGTGTGTGTGTGTGTGTGTGTGTGTGTGTGTGTGTGTGTGTGTGTGTGTGTGTGTGTGTGTGTGTGTGTGTGTGTGTGTGTGTGTGTGTGTGTGTGTGTGTGTGTGTGTGTGTGTGTGTGTGTGTGTGTGTGTGTGTGTGTGTGTGTGTGTGTGTGTGTGTGTGTGTGTGTGTGTGTGTGTGTGTGTGTGTGTGTGTGTGTGTGTGTGTGTGTGTGTGTGTGTGTGTGTGTGTGTGTGTGTGTGTGTGTGTGTGTGTGTGTGTGTGTGTGTGTGTGTGTGTGTGTGTGTGTGTGTGTGTGTGTGTGTGTGTGTGTGTGTGTGTGTGTGTGTGTGTGTGTGTGTGTGTGTGTGTGTGTGTGTGTGTGTGTGTGTGTGTGTGTGTGTGTGTGTGTGTGTGTGTGTGTGTGTGTGTGTGTGTGTGTGTGTGTGTGTGTGTGTGTGTGTGTGTGTGTGTGTGTGTGTGTGTGTGTGTGTGTGTGTGTGTGTGTGTGTGTGTGTGTGTGTGTGTGTGTGTGTGTGTGTGTGTGTGTGTGTGTGTGTGTGTGTGTGTGTGTGTGTGTGTGTGTGTGTGTGTGTGTGTGTGTGTGTGTGTGTGTGTGTGTGTGTGTGTGTGTGTGTGTGTGTGTGTGTGTGTGTGTGTGTGTGTGTGTGTGTGTGTGTGTGTGTGTGTGTGTGTGTGTGTGTGTGTGTGTGTGTGTGTGTGTGTGTGTGTGTGTGTGTGTGTGTGTGTGTGTGTGTGTGTGTGTGTGTGTGTGTGTGTGTGTGTGTGTGTGTGTGTGTGTGTGTGTGTGTGTGTGTGTGTGTGTGTGTGTGTGTGTGTGTGTGTGTGTGTGTGTGTGTGTGTGTGTGTGTGTGTGTGTGTGTGTGTGTGTGTGTGTGTGTGTGTGTGTGTGTGTGTGTGTGTGTGTGTGTGTGTGTGTGTGTGTGTGTGTGTGTGTGTGTGTGTGTGTGTGTGTGTGTGTGTGTGTGTGTGTGTGTGTGTGTGTGTGTGTGTGTGTGTGTGTGTGTGTGTGTGTGTGTGTGTGTGTGTGTGTGTGTGTGTGTGTGTGTGTGTGTGTGTGTGTGTGTGTGTGTGTGTGTGTGTGTGTGTGTGTGTGTGTGTGTGTGTGTGTGTGTGTGTGTGTGTGTGTGTGTGTGTGTGTGTGTGTGTGTGTGTGTGTGTGTGTGTGTGTGTGTGTGTGTGTGTGTGTGTGTGTGTGTGTGTGTGTGTGTGTGTGTGTGTGTGTGTGTGTGTGTGTGTGTGTGTGTGTGTGTGTGTGTGTGTGTGTGTGTGTGTGTGTGTGTGTGTGTGTGTGTGTGTGTGTGTGTGTGTGTGTGTGTGTGTGTGTGTGTGTGTGTGTGTGTGTGTGTGTGTGTGTGTGTGTGTGTGTGTGTGTGTGTGTGTGTGTGTGTGTGTGTGTGTGTGTGTGTGTGTGTGTGTGTGTGTGTGTGTGTGTGTGTGTGTGTGTGTGTGTGTGTGTGTGTGTGTGTGTATTAATTTCTAAATATGTATTATATATAAAAAAATAATAATATTTAATATTTATAAAAAAAGTATATTTTATATAAAATATTTTAAGAAGATAAAACAAAATAAAAATGACAATAAAATGTGTTTACATTATTTTTTCTATTTATTCTAAATAATAATATTATGTACTTATTTTCATACAAATATCAATATAATCAAATAAATGCCTAAAAAATATAAAAATGGTGTAAAAAATATTTTTTATGTTTTTAATACTTTTATCAAAAATAAATAAGTCAGAATAAAAAAGAAAAAAAATCAAAAAATCATTAAAACAAACAAAATGGGCTCAGGGGGTAGTAATAACATGGTGCAAATAAGAAATATAGAACAAACCCAGCCCAATAGGTTCTTCTTCATCCTCCAGCCAGAAATTGTTCAAAAACGCGCGCCTGTACGCTTGATTTAAACATCTGGATTCCTTGATTTTTTGCACAAACTTACAACACCAAAAATGTTAAGCATTGAATCACGATTCTGAATATATAAAGAACTCCTCTTAACTCTCAGAAATGAGAGAGAATTTTATCATTCCCAAATCTTGACCTAGTTTTTCTTCCATATTCAGACTTAAAATTCTCTAAGCATACATAATATAAATGAAATCTAAGCATATGGGCATGTTCAGGGCTATGAATGTGACATGTTTTCTTCACAAACCTAAAGCTAACAATGCCTATATAGAGAGATTCGTGTTCATGAACTTACCTGTTCAGCTGAAGTTGTATCTGATGATGGGGGTACTTTCAGAGCAAGGTGATGATTGGTACAACTTCCTTGATGTCCAGGGATGCTATTCCAAGCTTTACTTTGTCTTGAAACCTTTTGAATCGAGCTATAGAACTTCAACTGCAAAACAAGAAAATGAAAATGGTGATGATGTCTGGGAGTGTTATAGGTCGTGTTTGAGGTTTTGATTAGCTTCAGGGGATGTTATGGGATGTATTTGAGGTGGTTTTAGCAAGAGTGCATGGAAGGGACGAGAGTTGGAACTCAAACTGCAGCAAATGCTCTGTTTGGGCAGTTTGAGGGTGATTCTGGGAATGGGGAGGTATGAGGGATGCTTGGCTCGTGTTCTAGCTCAGTTAGGATGTTTTTGATCTGTTTGACAAGTTTGCTTAAGGGTTCCACTGCTGAGATGAAAGTTCTGTCCATTTATGCCACATTTCTTCACACTTAAGCAAGCAAAGGCCAAGTTGGTGTTTAGACAGGTAGAGGCCCCCCTAATATGCTGCAAACCTTGGCATTGATCAGTGTGATTAGTTTCTAAACTTGTGCCAAGGGGATTTGAACTGTACTTCTTGGATTTGCATTTTGACATAAAGCTTACTTTTGCAAAAATGATTAAAGTGCTTTATCTACTTTGGGATTAATCCATCATGCAATGCTTGAACACATAGAACATGGTCTTGGCACAAAGAGTTTGCATTAAATTTATGAGTGTTGGATGGTTTAGAGGCCTGTAATCAAGGGAAGCATGCTGATTTGAAAAATTGCACAAGTTATGAACATGTACATGGCCATGAATCAAAGTGACTTTTTCCCAACTTGCCAAATTCGATTCTCCCTAACCATGAGGTTGTTTGATGAGCTCTTGGACATTTTGGAAAGCTTGGAATGTGTACTACAATCCATCTTTGAAATGCAAATTGAAATTCCAAGTGGAAGTATGTGAAAATTGGTCTTGAAGTTAGGTAAAAACCTTACCTAAAATAGGTCAAATTTTTACTAAGTTAAAAATGGTTTGGTACCCTTGTTCCAAAAATTGTAACCTGAGCTACAAGCCTATCTTGGGAAAACTTTGTGAATAAAAGTTGTAGATTATGCAATAGGCTACAACTTTCATGTTTTGACCTTTGCTTGAATCTAAATGGATCTTGGTGAGAAAGTGGGGCAAAGTTAGGAAAAAATTAGGGTTTTTCATAACTTAGAAAAATTCTAAGTTATGAAAAATCTTCATTTCAAACCCTAATTTGCAATTCTTGATTTCTTGATGAACAAGTTTCATGATTTGGCATGTTTTGATAAAAAATGAATCTTGACACTTGATTTTGACCAAAAAGTCAAAGTTTGACTTTTCAGTATACAGTCAATTTGGCTCAGTTGACTGGAAAATTCATCTGTCAATCTGTGCATTTGGGATCTTTTGAACTTGTTGAGCATGTCAAGATAATTCCATGGTGTCCTTGAGTCCATATGTGAGCTTGATTTGTCATTGGCTAGGTCAAAAAGTCAAAAATTGCCTTTGTGTAGTCAAAACCCTAAAAATGACCATTTTGCCCTTTTGGTGATCTGATCAAATTTCTTGTGGAATTGTGATCCAAACTTGATCAAATGGTCCATGTGAGTTAATAATGTTGATGTGGGTCAATTTTCATGAGATTTGACTGTCAATTGGCTACAGTTGACTTTTCCCCAATACAGTTGATTTTTAGGTCAACTGTCCAATTGACTGGGCAATATTTGGAATCAAGGCTTGAAACTTGATATGGATAAACTTGGGAGTCCAATATGAAGCATGAAAGTCATCTTAGGCATTCTAGGTCAAAACATCTTTGTGCAAACACAAACCCTAATTTGGGTCAACAGTGCAAGGAGAAGTCTTGAGCAGATGAAACCCTAACTGGATCTTGATCTCCAAAGGCTTTGTGATGAGAAATGTTGAGAAAATGGGAGGGAAAATTTTGGGGTACAACAGTTGCCCCTGTTCAATCTTCTTGAACCTGAAGAGTTAGGTTGGCAAGTTTGCCTTTCGTGACTCGAGGGTAAAAGGAGATTGGACACTAGAGTGCCCTTAAATTTGCACTCGTCAAAGCAATGGATGCGGGAATGGGCTTAGAGATGCCATTTGGAGATGGGCTTAACGATACCATCAGGAAGGGTAACAGGATCTTGTCGGGGATGGGCTTAAAGATGCCATCTGGAATGAGTATCAGAAAGGTGCCCATGCTTTGGACCATCTCTGAAATGGGGGTCTGAATAAGCAATAGATTGACATCCGTTGTTGGGAGGAATCCGTAAACTGTTTTCAAAAATTGCATCTGAACAAGTTGATAGATTAACATCCGTTGTTGGGAAGAATTCGTAAACTGTTTTCAGAAGTCTTGAGAAGAAAATGAACAAGCGATAGGTTAACATCCGTTACTTAGAGAACCCGTAAACTGTTTTCAGAAGTTGAGAAGAGTCTGAACAAGCGATAGATTAACATCCGTTGTTGGGAAGAATCCGTAAACTGTTTTCAAAATATTGCATCTGAACAAGTTGACAGATTAACATCCGTTGTTGGGAAGAATCCATAAACTGTTTTCAGAAGTCTTGAGAAGAAACTGAACAAGCGATAGGTTAACATCCGTTACTTGGAGAACCCGTAAACTGTTTTCAGAAATCTTGAAGTTGAATAAGCAATAGAGCAGCATCCGTTATTGGGAAGCGTCCGTAAGCTATTTTCAAAAGTTGTGTCTGAACAAGCGATAGATTAACATCCGTTGTTGGGAGGAATCCATAAGCTGTTTTCAGAAGTCTTGAGAAGAAACTGAATAAGCGGTAGGTTAACATCCGTTTCTTGGAGAACCCGAAAACTGTTTTCAGAAATCTTGAAGTTGGAGGGAGAACCGGTGTAGGGTTCCCTGATGATGAGCTTGTGTAAAACTGCATCTGGATAAATCTGGAATAAGCATTAGAATGTTGCCATGTCTGGGTCACATCTGAACTATTCCTGGGAAGAATCTCGGAAGATAATGATTTTAGTCTGTCGACTGGTCTTACCTGAAAAGGTAAAGAGTTAGTTGTATGCAATGTCATGATGCATGATGCAACGTATGTTATATGATATGAATGTTAATGAATGCGCATGTAAGCTGATGAGCTATCTCGCTGAGGATAGATGAATCCGAGATGGCTGAAGATAAAAGCATCTTGACTGCTGCTGGGACGAATAATTCCTTGGCTGCTGCTGGGGAAGAGAATTCCTGATGACTTCGACTGGGGAGTTCCAATCTAATAGACTCATGCTGGGGAGGTAAGACTGAGAATCTTCAGTTTGGTTAGAAGTAACTCTGTGGGGAGAAGGTTCACTAGTCTGGCTCCGCTGGGGATTGATAATTTGAAGTTTTAGCTCTGCTGGGGATACTGGAACTTAAACTCTGAGGGGAATTGAGTTCTGGAGGATTCTCTGGCTGGGGATAGGAAGAAATTTGCCGAGTGTGATCTTCCGGGGCAATTAGTCTGTGGGGGATAAGCTTCAAGGCTTGCTGGGGATATGGATTCCAAATCTCCTGGGGATTTCCTTTGAAAAGGTATCAAGACATCCAACTGTACCTTCAACCTATCAGTAATCCTCTTTCTTGATTCATAAGGAAATGATTATTTTCAAATGCATATGCCTATTTAACAAAATATTGGACGTTTCTCAAAATAAAACAATTAGTGCAAGAGAAAAAGAAAAAGGAAATGAAACAGATTTCTGGGAAGAGTATTTGTATTAACTTTCTCTGAGTATATTTGTACAAAGGAGACAATCATCCTAGTAAGAGGATTTTGTCGTAAATATTGAAAGATTTATAAAAAATAAAGATGGCTATGTGAAATAATTCCATGGGATTCCATTCCGCTATAGCCTTCACAACTCTGAATATCTGTCCATCCAATGCTTCGTTTGCCGATGACCGGGTTGATCAGAAACTTGGAACTGGTTGATGAAGAGATTTTGAAGTGATCCGACGAGACGTAGTCATACGCTTTAATTCCCTAACTTTTGCCTGAACCGCCCTTTCGGGTTTTCGACTTGCCGGGTGTACAGATTTTTTTGTTTTTTATCCCTAATTTTTGCCTGAACCGCCCTTTCGGGTTTTCGGTTCACCGGGATGCCCATTTTTGCCCAAGCCGCCCTTTCGGGTTTTCGACTTGTCGGGTTATTTTATGCGTAGTATCTTTTGACTATGTCTGTGTTCGCAGGGTGCGGCAAATCGTCACCGTCCATGGTGGTCAGAATCATTGCACCACCAGAAAATATGCTCTTGATCACAAATGGTCCTTCATATGTAGGAGTCCATTTTCCCCTGGGATCACTTTGCGGCAAGATAATCCGCTTGATTACGAGATCTCCGACCTGATATACTTGGCGTCTGACTTTCTTATTGAAGGCCTTGATCATCCGCTTTTGATACGTCTGACCATGGCATATAGCAGCGAGTCGCTTCTCGTCGATCAGATTGAGTTGATCAAGTCGGGTCTGAATCCAATCATCTTCATTCAAACCTGTGTCCTTCATAATCCTTAAGGAAGGAATCTGAACCTCCATAGGCAGGACAACCTCCATGCCATATACCAAAGAAAATGGTGTTGCCCCGGTTGAAGTACGTGCCGTCGTACGGTATCCATGCAGAGCAAACGGTAACATCTCATGCCAGTCTTTGTAAGTGACTGTCATTTTATGAATGATCTTCTTAATGTTTTTGTTCGCAGCTTCAACAGCACCGTTCATCTTCGGCCGATAGGGAGATGAATTCTGATGATAAATCTTGAACTGTTCGCACAAAGCAGTGATCATTGTGTTATTCAGATTAGTACCGTTGTCTGTGATGATCCTGTCTGGAACACCATACCGGCATATGAGGTTTTGCTTGATGAAGCGGGCAACCACATTTTTAGTAACAGAGGCGAAGGAAGCTGCTTCGACCCATTTGGTGAAATAGTCAATGGCAACCAGGATGAAGCGATGTCCGTTGGAAGCCGTGGGCTTGATCTCTCCAATCATGTCAATGCCCCACATTGCAAATGGCCAAGGAGTAGACAGAACATTGAGAGGAACCGGAGGGATATGAACCTTGTCAGCGTAGACTTGACATTTGTGGCAAGTACGGGAATGTTGATGGCAGTCAGATTCCATGGTAGACCAGTAATAGCCTGCCCTTAGGATCTTCTTAGCCATTGTATGCCCGCTCAAGTGAGTGCCAAATGTGCCGCTGTGTATCTCAGTCATGATCAACTCTGCTTCAGCTTTGTCTACGCATCGGAGTAATACACAATCATGGCTTCGTTTGTAAAGGATGTTGTTGCTCAGGAAGAATTTGGCAGCAAATTTCCTTAAGAACTTCTTGTCATTTACGGAAGCTCCTTCGGGATAATCTCTAGTCTCGAGATACCTTTTGATTTCATGGAACCAGGGTTGCTCTACTACTTCTTCGGTATTAATCTCGTGACAATGTGCAGGTTCATCCATTCGCTCGATGGTGATTTGGGGAGCCTCGTTATCCCAGTTGAGTTTAAACATGGAGGACATTGTAGCTAGAGCATCTGCTAGCTGATTCTCTTCTCGCGGGAAATGCTCGAAGGTAATTTGCTCGAAATGAGGCAACAATGTCAAGACATGTTCTTTGTATGGGACAAGATTAGGATGCTTGGTATCCCACTCTCCTTTGATTTGACTGATAACCAAAGCCGAGTCCCCAAATACGATCAAAGATTTGATCCCTAAGTCTATAGCAGCCTTGAGACCAAAGATGCAAGCTTCATACTCAACCATGTTGTTTGTGCAGCTGAAGCAAAGTCGGGCCGTGAAAGGTGTGTGACAACCCTCCGGAGAAATGAGTACTGCGCCGATACCATTTCCAAGTGCGTTTGAAGCACCATCAAAGTACAGGGTCCATCGGGATCCCTTTTCGGGTCCGTCATACGGTCCGTTACTTTCAATGTTGTCCAAATTCATGATGTCCTCGTCTGGGAAGTCAAATCTCATGGGTTGATAATCTTCGATAGCTTGATGAGCCAGATGGTCAGCTAGTACACTCCCTTTTATAGCTTTTTGAGTGGTGTACTGAATGTCATACTCAGTCAGGATCATTTTCCATCTGGCTATTCTTCCAGATAAAGCGGGCTTTTCGAAGATATACTTGATAGGATCCATTTTGGAAATCAACAAGGTAGTATGAGTCAACATATACTGCCTTAGTCGGCGAGCAGCCCATACCAAAGCGCAGTAAGTTTTCTCGAGCAGTGAGTAGCGAGTCTCACAGTCGGTAAACTTTTTGCTAAGGTAATAAATAGCATGCTCTTTTCGACCAGACTCGTCATGCTGGCCCAAAACACACCCCATTGAGTTATCCAAGACGGTCAGATACATGATCAATGTTCTTCCTTCGACGGGTGGCATCAGAATAGGAGGTTCTAGCAAATACTCCTTGATTTTATCAAAAGCAGCTTGGCAATCGTCGTTCCATTCGACCACCTAATCTTTCTTCAAGAGTTTGAAAATTGGCTCACAGGTAGAAGTCAGATGAGAGATGAATCTGGCAATATAGTTCAAGTGCCCCAAGAACCCTCTAACCTCCTTTTCAGTACGGGGAGCAGGCATCTCTTGTATTGCTTTCACTTTTGCTGGATCGACTTCAATGCCTTTGTTGCTTACAATGAATCCCAAAAGTTTACCAGACCTAACCCCAAAAGTGCACTTACTTGGATTCAGCCTGAGTTTGTATTCTTTCAATCTGGCAAACAACTTTTCTAGATGTTCAAGGTGCTCTTCCTCTGTTTGTGACCGAGCTATCATATCGTCTATGTAAACTTCAATCTCATGATGTATCATATCATGAAACAAAGCTACCATGGCGCGTTGATAAGTTGCCCCGACGTTCTTCAGCCCGAACGGCATCACCTTGTAACAGAAAGTGCCCCATTGTATGACAAAAGTGGTTTTCTCCATATCCTCGGGTGCCATTTTGATTTGATTGTAGCCCGAGAATCCATCCATGAAGGAAAACACTTTGTGCTGAGCTGTATTATCGATTAAAATGTCAATGTGTGGAAGTGGAAAATCATCTTTGGGGCTGACCCTATTCAAATCCCGGTAGTCCACACACATCCTAACTTTGCCATCTTTCTTAGGTACTGGCACGATGTTAGCAACCCATTGAGGATAGGATGTAACAGCCAGAAAGCCAGCGTCAAATTGCTTCATCACTTCTGCTTTGATCTTTTCAGACATGTCAGGCCTCATTCGGCGGACTTTTTGCTTGATCGGTGGACAATCCTCTCTTGTGGGGAGACGGTGAACCACAATATCTGTATCTAAACCCGGCATGTCTTCATAGGACCAAGCGAAGATTTCAACATACTCATTCAACAACTGTATCAAGCGTTCCTTGACACTTGGTTCCAGATTGGCACCCACTTGCACCTCCTTCCGGTCTTCCTCGGTTCCCAAGTTGACAGTCTCAAACAACTCTTCATGAGGTAAGATGGCCCTTTCCTCTTGCTGTAGAAGTCTGGCTAGTTCCCCTGGTACTTCACAACCTTCGTCATCTTCATACTCGGCTTGATTGACCAGATCTTTAGAGTTATTTAAGGATATAGCAGAATAGTCACCCATGGAATCCAGAGTGGATGGGCACCTGCATTTGTGAGTGTGGGTGTGTGTAAGGGATAACCATCCTTAAACAAAAAATGCAAGAGAAAAGAAAATGAACACAGTAGTTTATCAAATGAAAAACGTCCAATGAATCATTAAACATGGCATATGGATATGAAAAATAATCAAAACCCTTACAAATGGACCTACATGCCCCGGGCAAGGCATGAGGTGAGAAGATAGTGTACGGATTGTTTGAAAATAAATATTACAGCCCAAATAGGAAATGTTTGACAGATAAATTACTGATGAATAAAAGTGATGGGGACAAAGTCTTTTGCCTCCCAGTTGCACAATCCTCCTTTAACAGTTGGGTAAATCCACTCTTCGATGTTGCTCTCTTTGTCTTCATCCTCCAAAGCGTTGATTCCGTAGGGAGAAATCTTGACTGGCACCCTTTCAATCTTCGAACGGCGCATAGCTTTCTGGCCCGCGGTAGTGAACCCTAATCCAAATTTGTCTGTTTTATGGGGAATATCAGGCAACTGCCCCCATGCTGAATTCTTCCCCTCCTTTATTGCGGCCTTTGCGTCCTCCAGAGATGCCATCCTGGCCATCTGCCTTGGTGTCTCAGCTGCCAACTTTGCTACTGTTATTTCAGGAAGGACTTCTTCGAAATGCTGAAATGGCGTCTCAATGAACTCCCCTTCTACCTCCACATACCGGAAAGAGTTCAAGTGGCTAATCATGTACTCCTCTTCACCATGGACGGTAATGATCTTCCCCTTGACAGGATACTTCAACATCTGATGTAAGGAGGAGGTGACTGCCCCAGCATGGTGTATCCAAGGCCTACCCAACAAGCAAGAGTATGACGGACGGATGTCCATCACATAGAAAGTAGATTTAAACACCTCAGTGCCTATCTTGATGGGAATTTCAACCTCCCCATGGACCATTCTCTTCGAACCATCGAAAGCTCTGACAACAATATCACTCGGCTTCAGCTCTAACCCTTCACAATCTAGTCGGTCCAAGGCCTTCTTAGGCAGTACATTCAGCGACGAACCAGTGTCGACCAAGACATGTGCGAGAGTAGTTCCTCGACACTCGACTGAAATGTGCAAAGCATCATTGCGGTTTCTACCTTTAGGAGTTAGGTCGGCATCGGAGAAACCTAATCCATTGTCCGCAGTAAGGCTGGCCACACAATTTTGGAATTGATCTGCAGAAGTTTCCTGGGGCACATGGGCTGCCTTCAGGAATTTAATCAGAGCCTTAGCGTGCGCTTCCGAGCAAAGTAGTAGTGCCAGCATGGAGATCTTTGAGGGGGTTTGCCCTAGCTGTTCTACCACATCGTAATCACTCCTTTTGATTATCTTCAAGATTTCATCCATTTCTCTCTTGGAGGTCTCTGGGATGACCAAGGGTTGAGCCCTCGTCCTGACGAGCTCATCTTGGATTCCCTTGCCTTTATCAATAGCGGTAGGAGGGACAATACTAGGAACAACAACATCTTCAATCAGTGGGGTTCTAGCGGAGAGTTTTATTAGTGCAGGGATGACCTTGTCAGTAGATGAGGGTCCAAAGATTGCTCTTGGAGGGGCAATCTCTGGAGAAAATATTCTCCCGCTCCGGGTGATTTTGCTCGTGCCTGCAATGTTACCAATGCTGGCTTCTTCATCATCTGAACTTTCTTCAAATATTTCGATTTGTTTAATACCATGGTAGTAGACGTCACCGCCATAGTTCCATGGTATTGACTTCTCAGAAACATAGGGGACAGGCCCTGGCATTGTTATCTTCAAAGGAACAGATTTCGTAGCTGGTGTAATCTTAACAGGCTTTCTGACGGCCTTGGAAAGATTGGCGTGAATGGTTATGATTGAGACATCTTCAGTATGAGTTGGAATGGCAGAAACTTTTTCAAACAAAATTTGTCGACTATCCATTAGGCCTTGGATGCCTTTCTTCAGTAATGGACAATCAAACGGCAGAGAGTAACAACAAAAGCAGTCTTCCTTACATCCCGGGAAAATCCCGGCCTTTAACAGATTCAACTTGATGGTTAACAATGGAGTTATCAGATCATTGACATCAGCAACATACAAATCTTCTTCAACGGCATTGACATTTCGGCCGTGCTTCGGCATAGGGGCAGATATCACATTAGGCTTCTCCGGAGCGTCGAACTCCACATCTTTCGCCTCTATCAGATCTTGAATTTTATGCTTGAGTGCCCAACAATCATTGGTGTCATGTCTGACACTGTCAGAATGGTAGGCGCATTTAGCATTAGGATGGTAATGAGGAGAGGACGTATTCACATTCTTTGGTGCCTCCTTGATGGTGGCAAGATTAAACTTTAACAGATGGGGAAGCACCTGCGCTGGCGTCATATTAATACGGGTGAACTGCCGTTGTGGCCGTTCCACTCGTTGTTGACTTGGTCTGGACTGGTTGTAGCGAGGCTGCTCACTTGAAGGGTTTTGAATCATTACGGCCCCCACAGTTGGCCGGCGCTCAGTCTTCCCTGCTCTTCTCTGGGAGTATACCACAACTGTTTCCTTCTTAAAAGGCTTCTTCTCAACACTTGCAGCAACACCCTTCTGAATCTTTCCTGACTTGATGCCAGCTTCTATTCTTTCGCCTGTTAAGATCAAATCGGTAAACCCCGCAGAAGAGTTACCAATTAGATGATTGAAAAATGGCCCAGATAGGGTCCCTAGAAACATATCAACAAGTTCACGGTCGGTTAAAGGAGGCTGCACCCTGCCAGCCAAATCCCTCCATTTTTGTGCGTATTCTTTAAACCCTTCGCCTGTTCCCAGAGACATACCCTGAAGTTGGGTACGCGTGGGAGCAAGGTCAGAATTGTACTGATATTGTTTGTAAAAAGCGGTGGCCAAGTCTTCCCAATTTCGGACGCTGGTTCCCTCTAGCTGATAAAACCATTCCAATTGAGCTCCAGAAAGGCTGTCTTGAAAGAAATGTATCCACAGGTTCTTATCTGCTGTATACGGTTGAATCTTTCTTACGTAGGACCTGAGATGCATTTTAGGACAGGACAGCCCATCATACCTCACAAATACTGGCACCTTGAATTTTGGGGGAATCACAATCCCGACAACCAAACCCAAGTCTTCAAAATCCAAACCCGGTACTCTCTGTAGCTCCATGGCGGCCAACCTGTCTTCTAAACCTTTGTATTTATCATCAGCTGGAGGGTATTGTTGGTCAGAGTAATCTTCATCCTCTTCGACCTCCTCTTCTTCCACATCGGACTCGGAAGGTACCGCAGCCCCACCTCCTTTACTGGTCCCTTCATCAGAAGTAGGAGGAAATTCAAGCACTCTCCTGGCCTCTCCGTCAAATCTTCTCCCTAAAGTAGCCACCCCGAGTCTCTTTTTCTTCTTCTTCACTGGGTCTTTATTCCCTATCAAGGTCTTGAGATCCTCCTGACCCTTAGCCAAGGTCATCAGGAGTTGCTGGAACTGTGCATTTTGAGCTTGCAGGTCTTTGACTGTTTGCTCGAGATCCATCCTACTGAAATAAACAGCAGACAGATAAGGAAACCTGGCGTGAGACCTGCTTATGCACATGATGAATGGTATGCTTATGTATGAAATGCATTCAAGGATTTAGAATATTCAAAATTGTTGCAAACAAAAAAGAACGTACATCATATTAATAAGAAGAAATTCGTTAGTACATAAATGCCCCATGGGCCAAATATTACAAAAACAACTTCTCAAGGCAAAAATACGTTGCGCATCCTCTTTGGCGCAATGTAGGTGTTGAGGGCCTCTTGCTCATGGAGTCGGCGGGTAAGCTCTAGAACCTTCTCTTCACTGGCGTAGAAGCTAGCTTCAAAAGTGTTCCGTTCCTCCTTGAGCTGAATCCAACTTTTCTGCATTTCCTCCCACGATGTAGGCATGTCAGGATGTAGGATGGTGTAGGGAACCTCTCCTTCCTTGACGGGCTCTTTAATCACAGGGAGAACATGAGGATAAGGCATCATTAGACTTTGGGCTCGGGCTCGTACCCACTTGAGATAAGGTTCAAGAGGGATGGAGTTCTTGTGTCCCAGAGTCTTGCTATCAACCTTGTTGGGCCTTCCCCAAGCTCTGATGAATCTTTGGAGAAGTCCTTGTGCATCGTTGTCGAAGTCAAAAACTAGGTCAGGAATCAACATGTCGTGAGGGCCATCCCTCCGTGCATATCAAAATTGCCTTAAAGCTAGGCAAGGGTTGTAGGTGATACCTCCTCTGATTCCAAGTAAAGGAACATTAGGAAACTCTCCACAACGATCGACGATGATGACATTTTCTCTGAACCGAGAACACCAATGTACATCAGAGTGAGTAAGAGTCATCAACCGTTGGGACCACCTTGAGCCTTGGTCATTCTTCAAGACAGATTGGGGAAGGTGCGAAATAAACCACCTTGCAAGGAGAGGAGTACAACACATGAGAACACCCCTCTTTCTCATTGTTCGTGTGTAAAATGAGTGAAGGATGTCCCCAAGCAATGTTGGTATTGGATTTCTGGACAAGAAGATTTTGACGGCGTTGATATCTACCAATTGGTCAGAATTTAGGAATAGGACCAACCCATAGATAAGGAGTGCCACAATTTCTTCAAAGGCTTGTAGGTCCAATGAATTCCAACACTCCAGTGCCTTCTCAAACAAGAATTTTGCTAAGAAGCCTTTGACACCGCTCCTAGTTTCCCAATGCCCCTTGATGTCAGAAGGCTGTAGATGTAATGCTCGAGCAACATCTTCAGGCTTTGGTTCCTTTTCCGTACCGTTGAAAGGTAGTTGATTGAGGATAGGAATTCTCAGGAGTTGAGAAAATTCCTCCAAAGTGGGCACCAACTGGTAGTCAGGGAAAGTGAAACAGTGGTGAAGAGGGTCAAAGAACTGGAATAGCACTTTCATCATGTCTTCTTCAATGTTGGTGTTGACTAAGCTGAGCAGTCTACCATGTCTTGAGGTGAGCTCCTTGAGTTGAGGAGTGATTCTCACAAGGTTGACTTGGATGGTCTTTCTGCGAGGAATTTCCATTACCTACAAGAACAAAGATGAAGATCCAAACCCTTGAAATGGTTAGTGAATGCATATGATGCTTTATGATGTTTATGATGTATGCACAAACATATGTACAAGCAAATCACACCAAACCCTAGTTTCAGGCTTGCATGGGGTTTCATAGGTAAGTACCCTCTTGAGTGTAGTTGGCTTAAAAACCTGTCCTATAAATAGTAACCGGGTTCTAAGGAGCTCAATATCACTGGATTGTTTTCATTGTTCATTGTTTTGGTTTAGCCACTTAACTAGCGACCAAAATATTCCAAGAAAACAACCCTCAATGAGTGTAGTATCGAGTATCTACCAACTTCGGACTGCACCAAAGCCGGTCATCTCACTACCCCTAATAAAAGGCCAAGATGGTCAAGTAAGGTTCTAGGTCATTAGTGCTTAGTGACATCACTCAGCGGCCCCGTACTCTCCTTGATTGAACTCAAGGGTTACCGGTACTCACAAATATGTCGCACTAATATAGCTATTGCTTCGACCGTGTCGGTATACCCCGCACAGTTTCCACAACGTATTGCTATCTATGAATGTTTCCCAAAAATCCGGGTGTAGCATTGCAAACCCAAACAAAAGAGCCAAGATGTAAAGCAATCAAAACAAACAATTAATCATTCAAGAGGGTGATCTAAACCCTAAGGTTACTCCACTTTTAAAATTGTCCCCAGCAGAGTCGCCAGTTCTGTGATACGGTGGGAGAACTGACTATGAGTTTTGCGTTCATTTTCGCAAATGTTTCGGTTGAGCAAGAGTCGCCACCGACTTTTTATTTTATCCTAAGGAAAGGTTTAAAAAGCACAGCAAAAACCTTTGAGATATTTTCTTGGGTTCGGGGAGTAGATTATAGAAAGGGAAGGTATTAGCACCCTTTCTATCCATGGTTATCCATGGGCTCTTAGGTACTTGCTTAGATCAACTTGCCTTGGTTTTCAATTGTTTGAAATGGTGCTTTGTGTGTGTGTTTTTTTGAAAATGTTTTGAAAAAGATGCCTTGTATAGGCTACCCTTGTAACAATTCTTTACTCGAATGTTTTACAAAAGGTGTTTGTCTTTTTGAAAAGATGTTTCAAGGTTTTTTGAAAGTTTGTTTTGAAAGTGTAGTGATGTGTGGTTTGAAAATAGGAAAGTGTTTTGTTTTGCAAGTTGACAAGTACTTAAGAGCTATCTACCCTAAAGTCCTCAAAGATTTATGCTATGTTTTAACCCTTTTGACAATTTTGTTCCACCATTGTATTTGGTGGACAATCTTGTGTTAGGAGGTGAAAGGGACGGGCGCGGGTCATCGTTTAGACCATGATTGCAATGGTGCCAAGTATCTTTGGGAAATTTTTCCTTAAGGGACTTGATCATTTTAGGCAACTTTTCGAAAGCGTCATCGAGGGACTATGATCATTTGATTGTTTGTTTTATTTTTGCCCAAATAGACCTAACATGCAATATGGCCCATTTTTTTGAAGGCAACAAGTGGAATACCCTAGGGGTGCAAGTGTGGTATGTGTTATCCATTTTCATGCTTGGTTATCTTGAAATTAGGTCAAACTATTTTGTTGCTTTTATTTGCATACAAATCCTAATTCTAACATGGTATATTTATAAAGCAATAAAGTGCGAAATTTAAATTTCCTAAGCTATTACAACATAATATGGGAAGGGGGGTACAAATGTTCAAATGGGGGGTATTTGACAAGGAAATTAAACCTAACTATTACATCAATTTGGAATTATTTACAAGATAATTGATTGTACAAATTAAATAGAAATAAGATAAATATGCAAGATGCAAAAAGGCTTTTTTTTTATATGTATGAAAAAGTATTTTTTATATGTCAAATAATCAAAATAAAAAGAGTATTATTTTTTGTAGTTTTTGTGTTTTAAGGGCAAAACCCTAATTTAGTAGGTAAATATATTAATTATTTAATATGTACAAATTTATTTATTATATACAAAATAAAATAAAAAATGAAGTATATTTGTCAAAAATGTATTTTTACTATCAAATATTAATAAAATAAAAAAAGTATATATTTTGTATTATTTGCTAAATATTTTAATAAGTATATATAAAAATATATATATATGTGTGTTAATTTCTAAATATGTATTATATATACAAAAATAATAATATTTAATATTTATAAAAAAAAGTATATTTTATATAAAATATTTTAAGAAGATAAAACAAAATAAAAATGACAATAAAATGTGTTTATATTATTTTTTCTATTTATTCTAAATAATAATATTATGTACTTATTTTCATACAAATATCAATATAATCAAATAAATGCCTAAAAAATATAAAAATGGTGTAAAAAATATTTTTTATGTTTTTAATACTTTTATCAAAAATAAATAAGTCAGAATAAAAAAGAAAAAATCAAAAAATCATTAAAACAAACAAAATGGGCTCAGGGGGTGTGAAAGTAATAACATGGTGCAAATAAGAAATATAGAACAAGCCCAGCCCAATAGGTTCTTCTTCAACCTCCAGCCAGAAATTGTTCAAAAACGCGCGCCTGTACGCTTGATTCAAACATTTGGATTCCTTGATTTTTTGCACAAACTTACAACACCAAAAATGTTAAGCATTGAATCACGATTCTGAATATATAAAGAACTCCTCTTAACTCTCAGAAATGAGAGAGAATTTTATCATTCCCAAATCTTGACCTAGTTTTTCTTCCATATTCAGACTTAAAATTCTCTAAGCATACATAATATAAATGAAATCTAATCATATGGGCATGTTCAGGGCTATGAATGTGACATGTTTTCTTCACAAACCTAAAGCTAACAATGCCTATATAGAGAGATTCGTGTTCATGAACTTACCTGTTCAGCTGAAGTTGTATCTGATGATGGGGGTACTTTCAGAGCAAGGTGATGATTGGTACAGCTTCCTTGATGTCCAGGGATGCTATTCCAAGCTTTACTTTGTCTTGAAACCTTTTGAATCGAGCTATAGAACTTCAACTGCAAAACAAGAAAATGAAAATGGTGATGATGCCTGGGAGTGTTACAGTTCGTGTTTGAGGTTTTGATTAGCTTCAGGGGATGTTATGGGATGTATTTGAGGTGGTTTTAGCAAGAGTGCATGGAAGGGATGAGAGTTGGAACTCAAACTGCAGCAAATGCTCTGTTTGGGCAGTTTGAGGGTGATTCTGGGAATAGGAGGTATTAGGGATGTTTGGCTCGTGTTCTAGCTCAGTTAGGATGTTTTTGATCTGTTTGACAAGTTTGCTTAAGGGTTCCCCTGCTGAGATGAAAGTTATGTCCATTTATGCCACATTTCTTCACACTTAAGCAAGCAAAGGCCAAGTTGGTGTTTAGACAGGTAGAGGCCCCCCTAATGTGCTGCAAACCTTGGCATTGATCAGTGTGATTAGTTTCTAAACTTGTGCCAAGGGGATTTGAACTGTACTTCTTGGATTTGCATTTTGACATAAAGCTTACTTTTGCAAAAATGATTAAAGTGCTTTATCTACTTTGGGATTAATCCATCATGCAATGCTTGAACACATAGAACATGGTCTTGGCACAAAGAGTTTGCATTAAATTTATGAGTGTTGGATGGTTTAGAGGCCTGTAATCAAGGGAAGCATGCTGATTTGAAAAATTGCACAAGTTATGAACATGTACATGGCCATGAATCAAAGTGACTTTTTCCCAACTTGCCAAATTCGATTCTCCCTAACCATGAGGTTGTTTGATGAGCTCTTGGACATTTTGGAAAGCTTGGAATGTGTACTACAATCCATCTTTGAAATGCAAATTGAAATTCCAAGTGGAAGTATGTGAAAAATGGTCTTGAAGTTAGGTAAAAACCTTACCTAAAATAGGTCAAATTTTTACCAAGTTAAAAATGGTTTGGTACCCTTGTTCCAAAAATTGTAACCTGAGCTACAAGCCTCTCTTGGGAAAACTTTGTGAATCAAAGTTGTAGATTATGCAATAGGATACAACTTTCATGTTTTGACCTTTGCTTTAATCCAAATGGATCTTGGTGAGAAAGTGGGGCAAAGTTAGGAAAAAATTAGGGTTTTTCATAACTTAGAAAAATTCTAAGTTATGAAAAATCTTCATTTCAAACCCTAATTTGCAATTCTTGATTTCTTGATGAACAAGTTTCATGATTTGGCATGTTTTGATGAAAAATGAATCTTGACACTTGATTTTGACCAAAAAGTCAAAGTTTGACTTTTCAGTATACAGTCAATTTGGCTCAGTTGACTGGAAAATTCATCTGTCAATCTTGTGCATTTGGGATCTTTTGAACTTGTTGAGCATGTCAAGATAATTCCATGGTGTCCTTGAGTCCATATGTGAGCTTGATTTGTCATTTGCTAGGTCAAACAGTCAAAAATTGCCTTTGTGCAGTCAAAATCCTAAAAAGGACCATTTTGCCCTTTTGGTGATCTGATCAAATTTCTTGTGGAATTGTGATCCAAACTTGATCAAATGGTCCATGTGAGTTCATAATGTTGATGTGGGTCAATTTTCATGAGATTTGACTGTCAATTGGCTACAGTTGACTTTTCCCCAATACAGTTGATTTTTAGGTCAACTGTCCAATTGACTGGGCAAAATTTGGAATCAAGGATTGAAACTTGATATGGATAAACTTGGGAGTCCAATATGAAGCATGAAAGTCATCTTAGGCATTCTAGGGCAAAACATCTTTGTGCAAACACAAACCCTAATTTGAGTCAACAGTGCAAGGAGAAGTCTTGAGCAGATGAAACCCTAACTGGATCTTGATCTCCAAAGGCTTTGTGATGAGAAATGTTGAGAAAATGGGAGTGAAAATTTTGGGGTACAACACCTGGGCTTCCTATATAGCGGTTACCTTCACTGCAAATCTTTTAGGCAAGGATCTGAGAATCTTTCTCACCAGTTTTTCTTCTGACATCTTTTCTCCCAATGCTCCTGAGGTGTTGGTAATCTCCAAGATGTTCATGTGAAACTCATGAATGGTTTCATCTTCCATCATCCTTAGGTTCTCAAACTTGGTAGTCAGCATCTGAAGCCTTGACATTTTTACTTTGGATGTGCCCTCATGGGTAGTTTTGAGAGTGTCCCAAACTTCCTTGGCCAGTTCACATTGATGTACTAGTCTGAAAATGTTTCTATCAATTCCATTGAACAGGGCATTTAAAGCTTCGGAATTACCCAGGGCTAACTCATCTTCTTCTTTGCTCCATTCTTCCTCAGGCTTTAGACTGATTGTCCCATCTTTCTCAGTTATGGTGGGATGGTTCCATCCTTTGTCAGCAGCTCTCCAAGCCTTTTTGTCCAGTGATTTTAAGAAGGCAATCATACGAGGTTTCCAGTAGTCATAATTTGATCCATCCAGAATGGGTGGTCTGTTTCCAAAAACTCCTTCTTTGTCCATAGTGCCAGAAAGTGATATCCCTAGATCTCACCCAGTAAGATAGGCAGGGTGCCTGCTCTGATGCCAATTGAAATTATTGCAGCAGATACTCAATGTCACAGTGAATGTTATGACACCGTATCTGACTTTCTATAAGACAGTAAATAAAAACAGTAAAGAACACAGTCAATTGTTTACCCAGTTCAATGTGAAACAACACCTACTCTGGGGGCTACCAAGCCAGGGAGGAAATCCACTATAAGAGATATTAATTCAGGAATAAACCAACCAGTTTATCTCCTTCACTTAAGACCTACCCAATGCAACTTCAATCTAAGTTCAACTTAAACCTGAGTTCCTACTCACTCCCCCTCAATCACAGCAGTGATACTTAAACAATTGACTAATGAAATAACGAAGACACTCTTCAGAACATACACTTGATTATGCTTCACAGCTTTTAATCAAGTAACACAAACACTCGTGCTTCAAAGCTTTGAGTGATACATAAACCTAACTTGACCTTGCTTCAAAACTTTAGTCAAGAGACACAAACACTCTTGCTTCAAAGCTTTGAGTGATACACAACCCTTACAATCAAAACCTACTCCAAGTCACTTATCACAATGATACTTGCTTGGATTATAGTAGTTAAAACTATACAGCCTCAAGTTGATCTTCTGTCTAAGAGTTAAATTGCAATCAACTTTCCTGTTGAATATATATGCAACTATTTCTTCAGTTAGGGCTTCACGAAAAGCTAGGGTTAATTAGGGTTAACCTCAAGACTTGGTCACAAGACTTTATCAACCAAATTAGGTTTGAGCTAGGTTAACCTAAAGTCCACGTGAGATTTTGTTCTGGAAAGTATGAACCAAATTCCTGAAAAATCTCAGAATTAACCAAACTGCATAACTGTTAGATCAGTACAGGATGTCATAACATTTGTTCTGACAACAGAAATCCTGTTTACTTATTTTGGTAGAAAGTGATAAATGTGATCATTGCAAAATGCTCAGATACACACTCATAAATAGCAGCTACTGTATGCCATTCTTTTTCTGCATAAAGTACCTAATAATCCAGAATGTTATGACATCAATCATGACATTCACACACCTGGTTTTACCAAAAATACATGCCAATAACTAAACACTTACAAAGATATTTCTCTCCCGCAACCCTGTGCCTACTTTACTCGGAGATATTCTGCACACTCTCCATACTCGTACCATGAAGAGAAGAGGGATTCTTATGTGCTGCATGCCGTTGCTATCGAGGTGGTTTATTTCTAACCTCCATAAGTCTATACTGAAGAATGAAGAAGGTTTGGTTTGGTCTCAAAGGATAATGTCATTCGCTCATACGGATATTCTTTGGTGTTCTCGAGTTATGGAAAACATTGCTATTATTGGCGGTTGCGGGGAGTAACCTAATATCCCATTTCTTGGTACCAGAGGAGGTATAACCTACAACCCTTGTTTAGCTCTGCAACAATTTGGTCACGCCCGAAGGGATGGTCCCCATGAGTTACTTATCGAGGGTATTGTATTCAACTATGAAGATGATGTTAAAGAGTATCGCCGGAGGTTCATACGAGCTTGGGGCATGGTAAACAGGTCTGGCACCAAGGCTTTGGGGCCAAAGACTTCCATTCCTACGAAACTTTACCTCCAATGGGTACGAGCTCGTGCCCAGAGGCTTATGATGCCCTATGTGTCAGTTTTACCAGTGATTGTGGAACCCACTACTGAAGAAGGCATTCCTTACACGATTCTCTATCCTTACATGCCCACTAATCTTGGGGAATTACAGAGGTCTTGGATTCAGTTGATGAAGGAGCGGGATACTTACAGGGATCAGTTTCGCGCTCAGGAGAGGAAGGTTTTAGAGCTCACAAAGCAACTGCATGAAGAAAGAGGACTCAATGACTATCTCGGCACAAAGAGGAAGCATCCATGGGAATTTTGATGTCTTTTATAGTTTCAGATTTATTTTTAATTGTAACGCCTAAAAGGCATTTGAACTTCAGATTCAGCTAATAATTTATTTATTTATTTTGGTTTGCAAATTTAAATTTCCCGAAGTCTTTGAAATCATTGCATACGCATCCCGTTATCCCACAGAAGTTCAAAGCTCCAGTTTTTACTAAGTATGATTGGGTGTCTTACCCAAAGCTCCATATCCGTTCTTATGTCAGAAAGATCCAGCCCCACACAGTTGATAGAAATTTGTGGGTTCATTTCTTTTAAGATAGTCTGTCAGGGACTCAACTTGAATGGTTCTACCAGCTGGAGGGAGCCAATGTCCAAAACTGGGAAGATCTGGCTGCTGCTTTCTACAAGCAGTATCAGTACAATGCCGACCTTGCCCCCACTCGTACTCAACTCCAGAGTATGTCCATGGGTGCAGGTGAAGGTTTTAAAGATTATACACAAAAATGGAGAGACTTGTCTGAGAGAGTTCAACCCCCGTTGTCTGATAGGGAGTTGGTTGATATGTTTCTAGGGACGCTATCTGGTCCATTTTTCAATCATTTGATTGACAATTCATCAGCTGGTTTCACCGAGCTGATTCTAACTGGGGAAAGATTAGAAGCTGGGATTTGAAGTGGCAAAATACAGAAGGATGCCTCTTCAAGTTCAGTAAAGAAGCCTTTTGCTGGTAAGAAGCAAGCCAGTTCCATCTACAGCCCGAGGGGTCAGAATAAGGCTGAACAACGTCAGACAATAAGTGTCGTGATGATACCTAGACCTGCAGTTGCTCCACAATGCAACAATCAACAAAGGGTGGAAAGAGCACAACGACAGTTTACCCGCATCAACATGACATTGGCTGAAGTCCTACCTCACCTGTTGAGGTCCAACTTGGTAACCTTGAGAGAGGATCCCAAGAATCCAAATACTACATCTCCTAGATATAATCTGAACGCCCGGTGTGCCTATCATTCTGAGAGTCCTGGCCATGATACAAATGATTGTTGGGCTGAGAAACATAATACAAGACTTGATTGAAGCTAAGGAAATAGATTTTGATGCTCCGGAGAAGCCAAATGTCATAACTGCTCCCATGCCTAAGCACGGTTGTGGAGTTAATGCTATTGATACTGATTTGTTTGTTACCTTTGTTGATGAAGTTTCTACTCCTCTCATGACTGTCAAGAAGAATTTGCTATTGGCCGGGTTATTTTCGGGTTGTGGTGAAGGTTGCCACATGTGTTCGCTTTTACCTTCTGGTTGCCATTTGCTGAAGTTAGGTGTTCAACGCCTGATAGATAGCAAAGAGATTCTGTTTGAGAAAACTATGATTCCTGTTGTTCCAATTGAAGACGTTACCATTGTAAGCATTTCCGCCAATCCTTCCAAGGTTTCCTCGAGAAGACCTGTTAGGATTACATATGCTCCAAGAATTACTCCGCTGATAATCACTATTCCCGGTCATGTCCCGTATGTCTCAGATAAAGCTGTCCCATGGCATTATGGTGTCGATTTGTACTATCATGGCATCAAACAAGACTTGAAAGATGAATAGGTTGATCCTGATTATGATAACATTGTCGGAACCAGCAAAATCGCCCGAAGTGGAAGGGTTTTCTCTCCAGAGATTTCCCCTAAGACTGTCAACAAGCCAATTGTCATTCCATCTGTTGTTCCTGCTAGTACATCCACTATAGTTCCTGTTCTTACTCTAGTTATTACCCCTGCTTGTGAATCGTCTGATACCCGCGGCAAAGAGGTTATAGGTGAGCCTGCCCGGACGAAGGCGCCTAAGAATATTGTTGTGGAAGCCTCTAAGCAAGAAATAGAGGAAATACTGAAAATCATTAAGAAGAGCGACTACAATGTGGCCGAGGAGCTGGGGAAGACCCCATCGAAGATATCTATGTTGTCTTTGCTGTTGTGCTCCAAGGCCCATGCGAAGGCTTTGATTGAATTCCTCAAAACTGCGCATGTGCCACAAGAGACTTCAGCTGATCAGTTCAAAGACTGTGTGGCCAGCCTGACTGCTGATAATGGGCTGGGTTTTTCAGATGCATATTTGACACCAAAAGGAAGGAAGTATAATGATGCTCTGTATGTCTCGATTATATGCAGGGGCACCACTATGGCTCATGTGCTGGTAGATACCGGGTCTTCACTGAATGTTCTACCGAAGAAGGCATTGGATCGGTTGGATTACGAAGGTTTAAATCTAAAGCCTAGTAACATTGTGGTAAGGGCTTTTGACGGATCAAAGAGAATGGTGCACGTGGAGGTGGACATCCCTGTCAAAGTGGGTTCTCAGACTTTCGGGTCCACTTTTTATGTGATGGATATCAGGCCGTCGTATTCTTGTTTGATGGGTCGTCCTTGGATCCACGAGGCTGGGGTAGTTACTTCCACACTCCACCAAATGCTGAAGTATCCGGTGAAAGGGAATATTGTCACAGTACGGGGTGAAGAAGAATATATGGTGAGTCACATCAACTCATTCTGCTACGTAGAGATGGACGGGGAATTCATCGAAACTCTTAGTCAGAATTTCGAAGAGGTCCCTCAGATCTTGGCATCAACTGAAACTACTAGTAACAAACCTTCTTTGAAGATGGATTCTCTCAAGGACGCCAGGGCTGTGGTTGAAGAAGGTGGGTGTACCAATTGGGGTCAGCTCCCCGATTTCACTCACAAAACTGACAAATTTGGTTTGGGCTTTACTATAGAGGCTCAAAGGGCTGTTAGACATGCTCGGGCTGGAGGATCCCCCCTACGCATCAGCAATCGTGGGATTAACGCCATTGAAGACAGTGAAGAGGAATCAGACATTGACAACTGGATCTACCCAACTACCAACGGTGGACCAAGTAACTGGATGGCTAGGGACTTCATACCTGTTTCTCAGTAATTAACTTATTTGTTTTAAGATTTGTAATAAAAAATTTGAAACTTTACGGCCCGATGCCTTGCCCGAGGCACCTTGGCTTTGCTTGTGAGGGCTATTATTTGTCATTTCATATATCATTAATAAAGCATTGGACGTTTCTTGCATACAAATTTTGCACTCTCTGTTTTTCTTTTCTGTGTTTCACTTTATTAAAACAGCTATTCTCTTACACGCACTCACGTATCATAATGCAGATCCATATCCACTCTGGATCCCATTGATAACAGTGATAACATGAAAACCTATCGCTTTTTAGGCCTAATTTACACGAGGTATTTGTACGTTTTTATCGAATAATATGCATCACAAAGGTATTTTTATTTGTTTTCAGGTAAATTATATTTTCCAAGGCATAAGATGGCAAATAAGCTAAAAGGAGCAAAACAAGCTAGAAATGGCAAGGAGAAAGAAGAAAAATGACATTCTGCTAAGAAACTCACACCAGAGAGCGTTACGAGCGCAAAGCCTAGCGTTACGAACGTAACGCCTAGCACACACTGTTACAAATGTAACGTAACGTGTTACGAGCGTAACAAAAAATCCTAGCTGCTACGAACGTAATGAATTCCATTACAAACGTAGCACATCCAAAACTCAGTTTATGTAGTCAGCTACGAAGCAGCCCACACGAAGTCCACACGACCTCATTCCATCAGTTGAGAATGTAACACATGTACTGAAATAGTGGAACATGACAATTACAAGAGAGATCCTATATATATGTTCAAAACTTCACTTTGAGGGGGTCGGAGAATTTGTTTCAGAACCATAATTTCTTTCTGTATTATTTTACTTTGTTTTCTTGCTTTTGAACCATTATTTTCCTTTCAAGCCTCTGTAATTTTCCAGTTTCCCTAAAGTGTTAATTCTTCACATCCAAGGATTAACACACACTTAGTTCTATATTTAAATTAATTGTATCGCAAAAGCTACTGTACGAATTCAAGATTACCACGGCAATATAATTACAGGTTTTTTATGCAATTCAATCTTTATTGTTTATATGCTATGTTGATTATTTTTATGAACTGTATTTTACGTTGCATGTTTGCTAAATACATTATGTCTGGATAATTTTGTTTTTATCGGTATGTGACTCCTAAGCACAGAAGGAATTCAGTGATAACTTGGCTAAAATCTTTTATAAATAATTTCTGGTTTCCAATTTCCACATTTAATTTAACTACCTTTGTCACGAGAGTGAAAGGATATTTAACACGATTTTTCCACGAGAGTGGGAAATTAATTAAGGCAAGAACCTGCATGCGAGAGCTGGGGTTCGACCCAGATAGTGGTAACGAAACATTAATTTTTAAATACACGAGAGTGTTTTAACAAATTAATTAAACTCGAGTTGTTTTCAAAAAGTGTTATTAAATTTAAAGTGCATCCACTAGGTTTAGTAGCATAACTTATTTCATGAACACGAGAGTGTATGTCTCAGGTTTTTAAACAATTCGTTTTTACCAAAATACTTTATATGCCAAGTGATTCACCGAGTTCCCGAAGTCCGACTATCACATATCGGTATAACTATTACTATTGCTTTTAATTAAAACCTTTTTCCCCTAAAAGCAAATATTCATCGCTTAGTTAAACATTTGTAACATTAGATCGTATGCGATTGATCCTCAGTCTCTGTGGGTTCGATAATCATTTAAAACTAGAACGACTAAACTGTATACTTGAAGTTAGTATCCCGACAGACTCATAAAGTCCCGATCAAACAGCTCTGCTATTGCCAGTTATGACTTCAAAAATCCCATCAACCAAGCCGAGGGCGAAAGCGAGGATGATTGTGAGGTGCCTGGAGAACTTGCTAGATTACTACAGTAGGAAGAGAGGGCCATACAGCCTCATGAAGAGCCGGTTGAGACAGTGAATTTGGGTATTAAGGAAGACAGAAAAGAGGTTTAAATAGGTGCAAATCTAGAGCTTAGCATCAAACAGAGGTTGATACATATGTTGCACAACTATGTTGAGATCTTTGCCTAGTCCTACGAAGACATGCTTGGTTTGGATAGTGATATTGTGGTACATCGCCTACCGACTAAAGAAGATTGTTCTCCGGTTAAACAGAAGGTCCGCCGTATGCATCCTGAAATGTCAGAGAAGATCAAGGCAGAGGTTATGAAACAGTTCGATGCAAGATTCTTAGCTGTCACTTCATATCCACAGTGGGTTGCCAATGTCATTCTGGTACCTAAGAAGGACGGTAAGGTACCGATGTGTGTTGATTACAGAGATCTGAACAGGGCAAGCTCCAAGGATGACTTCCCACTTCCTCACATTGATGTTCTGGTCGACAACACCGTGCAACACAAAATATTCTCCTTTATGGATGGTTTCTCTGGCTACAACCAGATCAAGATGGCTCCTGAAGACATGGAGAAGACAACCTTCATTACACAGTGGGGCACCTTCTGCTACAAAGTGATGCCTTTCTGGTTGAAGAACGCTGGGGCAACTTATCAGCGTGCTATGGTCGCTTTGTTCCATGATATGATCCATCATGAGATCGAAGTTTATGTTGATGACATGATATCCAGGTCTCAGACTGAGGAAGAGCACCTTGATCATCTCCAGAAGTTGTTCGGCAGGTTGCAGACATACAAGCTGAGGTTGAATCCGAACAAGTGTACCTTCGGGGTAAGATCTGGTAAGCTTATGGGATTTTTCGTCAGTAATAAGGGTATTCAGGTAGACCCCGCGAAGGTAAAGGCCATACGAGAGATGCCGGTTCCCCATACAAAGAAGGAAGTTAGAGGTTTCTTAGGACGCCTGAATTACATCGCCAGGTTCATTTCACATCTGACTGCTACTTGTGAGCCAATCTTCAAGCTTCTGAAGAAAGATCAACTGGTAAAGTAGAATGATGAATTCCAGACCGCTTTAGAAAGAATCAAGGAATACCTTCAAGAACCGCCAATTCTGATGCCTCCAGTTGAAGGAAGACCTTTGATATTATACTTGACAGTGTTAGACAATTCAATGGGGTGTGTGGTGGGGCAGCATGACGAGTCTGGTCGAAAAGATCACACCATTTATTACCTTAGAAAAAAGTTTACCGATTGTGAGACCCGATACTCATTGCTCGAGAAAACTTGCTGCGCTTTGGCATGGGCTACTCGCCGACTGAGACAGTATATGCTGACTCACACTACTTTGTTGATATTAAAGATGGATCTAATCAAGTATATTTTCGAGAAGCCCGCTCTCTCCGGAAGGATAGCAAGGTGGCAAATGATCTTAACCGAATACGACATACAATATACAACCCAAAAAGCAATAAAGGGGAGTGTATTGGCTGATCATTTGGCTCATCAGGCCTTGGATGACTACCAGTCCATGAATTTTGAGTTCCCGGATGAGAATATTATGTTGGTGACTGACTACGAAGAACTTGGACCGGATGAAGGACCTGAGGAAGGATCCCGATGGTCCATGTATTTTGATGGAGCCTCAAACGCACTGGGTAACAGCATTGGCGCTGTAATCATATCTCCCGAGGGCTGTCATACTCTGTTCACCACCCAGTTATGTTTCGACTGCACCAATAACATGGCGGAGTATGAAGCGTGCATCATGGGTCTTAGGGCTACCATCGACCTAAGGATCAAGTTCTTGAGTGTATTCGGGGATTCTGCTCTGGTGATAAGTCAGATCAAAGGCGAGTGGGACACGAAGCACCCGAATCTCATTCCTTACAAAGAGTATGTATTGACGTTGCTCCCACACTTTGAGGAGGTAACCTTCGAACATTTCCCACGAGAGGAGAACCGGTTAGCGCACACACTAGCTACCATGTCTTCTATGTTCAAGGTTAGGTGGGACAATGAAGCTCCCCATATTACCATTGAGAGGTTGGATGAGCCAGCACACTGCTGTGAGATCGATACTGAAGAAGTGGCAGACAAACCCTGGTTTCATGAAGTTAAAAGGTATCTCGAGGCTCAGGAATATCCCGAAGGGGCATCTGTCAACGATAAGAAGTTTCTGAGAAGGTTCGCTGCAAAGTTCTTCCTCAGTAATGGAATCCTCTATAAACGTAACCATGACTCCACACTATTATGGTGCGTAGACAAGAGCGAAGCAGAGAGGATCATGACAGATCTACATGAAGGCACTTTCGGAACCCATTCTAGTGGATATACCATGGCTAAAAAGATCCTACGGGCAGGATATTATTGGTCCAACATGGAAGCCGATTGTTATCAGCACTCTCGAACTTGTCATAAGTTCCAAATATGCGCTGATAAGATGCATATACCGCTGGTTCCTCTGAATGTCTTGACGGCTCCTTGGCCCTTTGCGATGTGGGGTATCGACATGATCGGCGAGATCAGACCTACTACGTCTAACAGACATCGTTTCAGTCTGGTGGCTATTGACTACTTCACGAAGTGGGTTGAGGCAACTTCCTTTGCCACAGTAACCAAGAACGTCGTGGCACGGTTTATCCGACATAATCTAATCTGTCGATATGGGGTGCCAGAGAGAACTATTACTGACAATGGTACAAATCTCAACAACACAATGATCACCGAGATCTGTAAACAGTTCAAGATACAACATCATAACTCTATTCCCTACCGGCCAAAGATGAATGGGGTTGTTGAAGCGGCTAACAAGAACATCAAGAAGATTGTACAGAAGATGACGGTGACATATAAAGACTGGCATGAGATGTTACCATTTTCTCTTCATGGGTACCGTACCTCAGCACGAATGTCGACAGGGGCAAGACCCTACTCTCTGGTATATGGCATAGAGGCAGTCCTACCCATAGAAGTCCAGATACCTTCTCTCAGAATTATGAAGGATACGGGTTTGAACGAAGACGACTAGATCCAAACCCGCCTTGATCAGCTAAATCTAATCGATGAAAAGAGGCTTATTGCTATCTGCCATGGTCAAACGTATCAAAAGCGAATGATCAAGGCTTTTAACAAGAAAGTCAGGCGTTAAGAATATCAAGTCGGGGATCTGGTGATCAAACGCATCATACTACCGCAAGGTGATCCCAGGGGAAAATGGACTCCCACGTACGAAGGGCCATTTGTGGTTAAGAACATTTTCTCGGGAGGAGCTATGATTCTAACCAACATGGATGGTGACGACCTTCCTCACCCTATCAATGCAGACATAGTGAAAGATACTACGTATAATCAAAGACCCGCTAGGTTGACCGGCCTAGGAAAAAATAAGGGCTTCCCGGAAAACCAAAAGGGTTCGGGCAAAAGTTAGGGATGAAAATGAAAAAATATGTACACCCGGCAAGTTGAAAACCCGAACGGGAGGCTTGGGCAAAAAAGGGTATCCCGGTGGATTGAAAACCCGAAAGGGCAGTCCAGGAAAAAGTTAGGGATTGAAGTGTATCACTATGTCTCATTGGATCATCTTGCGACCAGACTTCGGTATCAACTATCAAGCTCGGACGACACCAATCAATCTGATCAACCTTTGGCCAAGTAGCAAAGTGATGAGACACTTGAAGATATAAAGGCAATAGCAGAGTTGGAACCCAATGGGATTATTTCACATAGTTGTTTTTCTTTTACACAAATTGTATAATTTCTATCTTTCGGCGCCGTTCTCTTACTAGAGCGTCAGCCTCTTTGTATAAAACGCCTATTACAGGCCAATTTAAAAAAAAATCAATACAAATCATTTTCACAAAAAGCTTCATTTTGTTTTCTCTTTTTATGTTTTGTTTTGCGAGAACGTCCAATGATTTATTTTTGATATATGCATTTGAAAATGATTGTCACTCATAAATATTTACATAAGAAACAAAAGACAATTACTCGTAATTCCAGAAACAGGGGAAAACAAGAAGTGCCAAACCCTACAGTCACTTTTCCCCGCAGGTACCGGGATAGAGCCAGCTTTGGAACATAATAATTGGTATATACACTCCCCACAGAGTAAAAGTATCCAAAGGCATTGATGTCAGCTTTCCCGAAGCAAGACAATACTCTCCCCAGTCGAGGTTCCTAATCGCGGGCGAGTCAGTAAATTTCATCCCCAGATGAGTTTATTCCTCCAGGTCAGTAGGACTACCAACAGAGTATCTCCTCCCCCTAAGTTTGGTCCCCGCAGAGTTATTCTCCAACATCTCTTCCCGACAAAATATTCACAAATCTCCAGCAACCGTCAGGGATTTATTTTCTCATGACACGAGCATACCTCGATAACATTTCATGAACATACATCATGAGATACGCATACATATCATATACAGCATAATCTCATTTATTTTGAGAACATCATCTCACCCTGCATTTCATGCATCGCATACAAGTAACCTTAATATATTTTGCAGGAAAAGACGATTAGCTTCAACGAATCCAACAATTATACAGATCACATCTACAGACAACTAATGGAAACTCAGTTCCTGAAATCAAACAGGTTAACTAATCTACATTATCATATCAAAGTAACCTTACCCAGGTTCATCCTGAAGTTTTACACGAACTTATCCCAAAGTAACCTTACCCCGGTTCCTCCTGAAGTTTTACACAAACTTATATCCTTACCCCAGTTCATCCTGAAGTTTACACAAACTTATAACCTTACCCTGGTTCATTATGAAGTTTTACACGAACTTATCACGAAGTAACCTTACCCCGTTCCTCCTGAAGTTTTACACAATCTTATAACCTTACCCAGGTTCCACTTGAAGTTTTACACGAACTTATCACAAAGCAACCTTACCCAGGTTCCTTCTCATAGCCCTACTATCCAGGCTCTCATATCGAAGTAACCCTACTATCCAGGTTCCTTCTCACAGCCCTACTATCCAGGATCTCATATCGAAGTAACCCTACTATCCAGGTTCCTTCTCACAGCCCTACTATCCAGGCTCTCATATCGAAGTAACCCTATTATCCAAGTTCCTTCTCACAGCCCTACTATCCAGGCTTTCATATCGAAGTAACCCTACTATCCAGGTTCCTTCTCACAGCCCTAATATCCAGGCTTTCATATCGAAGTAACCCTACTATCCAGGTTCCTTCTTACAGCCCTACTATCCAGGCTTTGATTTCGAAGCAACCCTGCTATCCAGGTTCCTTCTCATAACCTTACTATTCAGGTTCCTTCTCTCTTATCTCCAAACGTCAATCCACAACACTGTAAGACCGGGACCCTGATCAAACACGATTGGTTTGACACTTCCCCAATAAGTCGCGGTGCAGCCTGTACCCTGACCAGATATGCAGTTCACCTCCGGAGTTAATTCCCCAGTAGAGTGACAGACAACTGAACTCCTAAAGTTCCATTTCTCCCAAGACAGGTACCAATGTTCCTCAGCAGATTCCTCATCAACAACAGTAATAGGAACTCTCATCGAAGGAATGTCTCAGGAAATCAACACTCTATAGATGGCATCTTTAAGCCCATCTCCGACAATTCTCTGTCACATCCAGGATGGCATCTTTAGGCCCATCTCCGACAAATCTTCTATCATCAACCTCCAAATGGAATCTGTAAGCCCATTCCCGATGTCACAAGTCGAGTGCCACTTCAAGCGAGTGCAAATTTCTAGGCACTTTAGTGTTCAATCATCTTCCACCTTTAGATTACGAAACGTAGAGAAGCCAATCTACATCCGCCAGTTTAAGAAGATTGAACAGGGGCAGTTGTTGTACCCCAAAACTTACCCTCTCATTTTACTCAATACATGTCCATTAAGATCCTCAATTTGCTCAAGGTTTCCCAAGAGTTGACCAGACAAACTCTCTCCTAAGGCAGTGTACCTCAAATTAGGTTTCTATTTTCATCAATATGGGTGAATCACAAAGGTCTCATATTCTCTCCATGGTCTTAATATGTTCTTACCCTACATGTCAAGTTTCATGCCTTGCACAAGAAGTTTGCTCAGTCAACTGCTCAGATGCTTGAGAATCGACTGTATTAGGTCAAAAGTCAACTGTGACCCACATACAGTCAAACCTCAAGATTTTTGGTCAACATCAACATTTTGAAGTAACTTCCATCATTTGATCAAGGGTTGATCATGATTCCTCAAGTAATGCTCCAAATTCACCAAAGCCCAAAAGTTGCTAAATTAGGGTTTTGCAAGAAAAGTTAACCCAACTTTGACCAAGCATAACTTCTTCATACTTTATCATAAATTTTCCATCCAAGTCTCATTTTGAAGAGGATTCAATTACCTACAATTCATCCTCATCCCACAAGTTCAAAATATTCACTCATCAAAAGATATGAATTTTTACATTATAGGCCCTTTTGAAAAGTCAACAAAAATATCTTTTGGGTTAAAGCTTCCTACATGAACATGGAAGACCCAATTGAAATGAAACCAAAAGGGTTGGTTAGGGGACATCCTAATCTTTCTAAAAAGTCCAAGAACACCCTCCTAGGGTCAAAATTGTAAGAGATATTCATTGTCAAAGTTGGCAATTTTTGGAAAATTGTCAAAAGTCAACATTGATCAAATTTGCATTTTTTCCAAAGGGGCCCATGTTTTCTTGTTTGAAACATGTTTCTAATAGGACCCATGACCCCTGAGCTTTTCCACCTATTATTTTATTACTTTTATCATTTATTTTGATTTTTTATTCATTTAAATCAAAATAAATCAAATTAAATGGTAAAATAATAAAAACAAATCAAATCTTGGGATTTATGTGCACATTTGGAGTCTATGTACAGCTAGCATCATGATCAATTCATGCAAGACTCATTAGGGTTGGAAAAGATTGGATTGAAGCTTGTTTTAGAAACATATCATACAAAAGCAAATCAAATCCAATTTCCATTATTTCTCAAGATTCATACCAATTTTATTAACCTAATTCAGTCTACTATATGTATACAACAATTGCAGATCAAAAAAGAAGGTTTTGCAGTCGTAGGAAGCAAGAACAAAAACTCAAAAATTGGATAAAAAGTGTGCATTCGATTTCTGCCCTAGAGGGTGATTCCAGACCATTGAAAGACTCTAATCACTTCATGGCCATCTCCTGATGCCAACAACATCATTTGCAGCCTTCAAAATGTCAAGAATCATCGCCTAGACACATCACGGTTTGCATCCCAAACTCAAATTCGATTTCTATGTTTTACGCATGATAAATCCATTATATTCATATATTCTTGTTCATAATCGTGTTTGCAAGATTTCTATATCCTTTAATTATACTAATAGTGCAGGAATCCATACTTACCATTGTTAGGGTTTAAGGTCACAATTTGGGGATTTCTGGTACAGGAAAAATTGGGCCATGAATGAGGACCATGATACTCGTGAGACCAAGACGAGTTGATTGGTACCATCACAATAAATTTATCATGCTTGTATTGAATATTTGAATGACACGGGTTTTTAGCAACAGACAAGGTCTGTAGGTATAGGTTATTTATCTAAAACGAAGGGCTGGAGGTAGAAGAAGGTGATTTGTCATCACCCCATTGGTTCGTTTGAATTCAGTGCACGCGGTTTTTTTGTTCCAGGGACATTGAATTTGTTTTATATATTATATATTCTTATTACTATAATAACAACTAACAATAACAACTCAGCTGGCAACGTAGCATTGGTACAAGGCGTGAGGACCTCGGTTCGATCCCAGGTCCCAACGCTTTATTTATTTTCTTTTCTTGCAACAGATCCAGTGCTCCACCCCTCCAGGCGCCTTCCATACAACCCCATTATCCAGCCATTAGATACGCTCAATCTAGATCCAACGCTTCCAGCCTAAAGGTCCATGATGCACCTCAGGTCAAACGCCACACCTAATCCCACATGGTTGACCGGGCTCAACTTAATGGGCCAGGAAATTCAGATTCTCACCCCCTCTTTTGTTAGCAAACAGACCCATTTTCTTTTTCTTTATTTATTTCTTTTATTTCAATTGTTTTGTTTAATTATTTTTTTTACCAAATTAATTACCTTTTTTTAATCATAAAATCAAAAAAATCACAAAATACCAAAAAAAAGCATTTTTTTAGTAAAATATTTATTTTAATTTAATTAGAAATATAGGTTAAGTTAATTTCTTTTATAATTAAAATCAAATAGAAACTAGATTTTAATTTTACAATTAAAATTCTTTTATCAAATAAAAAAAACCAAAAATACACAAAATCTTCTTTTCTTTGTAAAATATTTTATTTTCATAAAATTATTTAATTAGAAAATTAGGTTAATTTAATTTCTTTCATAATTAAAAAACAATTAGAAATTAGGTTTAATTAATTTGCAATTAAATGTTTTCTCAAATAAAAATCCATAAAAAGGTCTTTTCTCTCTCAATTAGGGTTTTAAGTTATTTCAATCGTCCTCGCATTTAATTTGCCGCGCGCTTGTTAATTATTTGTCCTTTATTTTGTAACTGTTCAGGGTTTGTAATAGTTAACCTAGGGTTTTTATTTACTATTTAAATCCCCGATTTTTGGTTATATAATTAATCCCCATCCCCAAAGCCTTGTAATAGCTAGGTTTATTTTCTTGCACTTTTAAATTCCTATAAATGTTTAACTGTCTAGATGCATGGCTAATAGGATCGTATGAAAAGAATGCTTGAAATTTAAAATGGTAGATCACCTAATGGGCAAAGATTAAATAAATGAAAAAGTTCACATGCACATGTTCACTCCTAGGGTTTGCCTCACTCCGGTTGCCTTCGGTAAACAATCATTAAGCATAGGAAATTTTAGTGGTCGCCCTCCCGTCTAAAAGATCAAATGTCCCATTCGAATGTTGCCTCCGAAATGTTACCTCGAAAACGTTGCCTCGAAAAGATCTTAAGACTCTAGGGTTACTACTAAAGTTTTCTAACTATTGCTTTAGTGATTGTACTTGTCCCTTTCGAATGTCCCTTACAACTCCAACGACGGTACTACCTACTCCTTAATAGTAGGATAACGTTGTCTAAAGGAAATATAATGAACAATCTTTTTTCGAGTAGGTAGAATCTTAAGTACTTTCTCAATAAAAACTTTTCACACAAACACCTTTCAAAACAAATTTTCAAAACAACTTCGTCACACTCTTGAGGACTGATACAAGGGTTATCACGAAGTAAAATATTTTCAAGACAAACACACACAAGAAATTTGGAAAAATGAGCAAGTACCTAAGAGCCCGTAGATAACTACAGATAGAAAGGGTGCTAACACCTTCCCTTTCTATAATCTACCCCCCGTACTCTGAATATCTCAAAAAAAGGTTTTTTCTGTTCTTTTTTCCTTTTCCATGATTGGATGAAATAAAAGTCGGTGGCGACTCTTGCTTACCACGACATTTTGCGAACAAAAAACGCAAAACTCAAACCAGTATTAACAATCGGTTCTGCCACCGTATCACATATATGTTTGAGCATATGTTTGCATTGCATCTTTATTGTTATTTGTTATATTGTTCTTGTGCTGGTTTCTCTGTTTCTTGATGGGTGGGATGTTACTATGAGGTAAAAGGCCCAATACCCAGGCCAAGTGGAAACCATAGGAAGACTAGGAATACAGTGGAACATGAACGGCTAGTTGACTTAGGTTTCACTATGCTGACATGTCGTCCATGCTCAGATGAGGTACAAATGAGGGGCTATCATTTTCACGTAGGTGATATGGCGATAGTTTTTCAGGAGTACCCTCGATTCTGAGTTGCCATTGACCTTACCGTGACCTAGTCATTACCCGTGAGTGGGGAGGGAATAATCTTTACAGGTACAGATGGTGACTATACATGTTCCGTTGGTGACTCTGATTATACTGATGACTTTGATCCTTGTTATTCCGAATTGGTCCGGACCTTTGATCGTGTTACATACAACAGTGGTTTTGTTATCAGTTTAGCAGCTATCCAGCATTGTAGAAACTTTGATCTTATGTTTATTACACTTGCATCATGGCATATTTATTTTATAAAAGAAGCAAAAATATATATAACTGCCTAACCTGCATTTGCATTTCATTTCCAGGATTATTCTAAGGTTTGTCATTAGCATCAAAGATGGATAACAACATGGAGACAAGCTCAGAGCCTCTTAGAAACACTGCTGCTTATCAGTTTCCATGCTTTGGTGGTCGATTGCGAGAGATGGGAGATCTTGTGAAGGGACCAAATGAAAAAGTTTTCAGAGGATAATATAGAAACTTATTGCCGTTGGTGAACGATGATTTTGAGGAATGGGCCGTGAGAATACTTCTTCAGTTCTATGATCCGCAACTATACTGTTTTATTTTCCGGGACTATCAATTGGAACCAACTCTCGAAGAATATGCACACATTATGGATGTCAGGGTGACCAACAGTATTCCTTTTGTTCGAGCACCAGAGACTCCAAACTATATGGCAATCGCCAGAGCTCTTTATTTGACTCATGGTGAAGTTAAAAGTAATTGGATTAACAAAAGAGACACGAGCGGTCTCCCTCTGAATTACTTGATATCAAAGTCCAAGGGTTTTGCAAAGGACATGAATTAGACCGTGTTTAATGCACTACTGGAAGAAATGATTTATGGTTTGGTCCTTTTTCCAGTATCTGAGAAGTTGGTGCATCTATCCGCATTATGTGTCTTCATGAACGCTAACCCAGTACCAACTCTACTTGCCGACACTTATTACACCATCCATTCCCGACATGGGAAGAAAGGGGAAGTCATGTGTTGCGCGATTGTGCTTTATAAGTGGTTGATGATGCATATGCCTACAAAAGGGCCTTTTGTTCATACTGCCGATTCGTTTTTTTTCTCTCAGCGTATCATGGGACTCACCTTGTACGATATTGTTTGGCAAAGTGTGATAGGTTTGAAATAGATCATTATAGGGTGTGGAGAATTCCCTAATGTCCCGCTTATGCATACAAGGGGTTGCATTTATTATAACCCTATCCTGGCATGCCGTCGATTAGGATTCGTGATGTTAGATAGACCCAATGAGCGGGAGGTGATGGATACCGTTTATTTCGATAAAGGAGAAGATGCAGTGTTGCTTGAAAAGGTGAAGATAGCATGGGGACATATTCGCCGTAAAGGGAAAATTTCTTTCAGCCAGAATGGAAGTGTAGCTTATGATACTTATATGAGCTAGATTCAGGATCGTGTGAGGTAAGTGCAGTTACCTTATAAAAAGGGAAGGTTGCTATATCCTCAACCCGATTTGACCCATTAGTGGATGTTCAGGCGGATAATTCTTTATTCCATATTGATTCGTTTCCAGTGCAGCCTATCATAGAAGGATTAGAGTTCGTGCCTGTGACGTGTTTTAAGAATGTCAAGGCCGAAAACGTCAAACTCCAGGCTAGGCAGGAAGAAATGAATATGGATATGTCATTTGCTTGGCAAGACAAGAAGAAGCTCATGAAAGAGGTTAAGCTGAAGAACCAGTTTCTAGAAAAACATGGTTTGCTTGAGCGGTCGAAAAGAGTTAGGGTCGAGGGTTCTGATACCACCATTCAACAGGTTGAAGAGCTACAGGCTAGTCATCAAGAGATAGAAAATCTTAGATTGGCTAAAAAGGAATTGGAAGCTAAGCATTGCGAGGAGGTTAAGATATTAAAGAAAAAGTTGAGAGAGAAAGATGTTCGCTTGACTCAAGTTATGAAAGAGTTGACAACAATCAAAGCCCAGGTAGCAAATAAAGACAAGGTTCCAGCAGAAGAGGCCGAGGTGGGAAATATAGATTCTGAGGATTGGGAACTCAAATATCATTATTTGTTGGTGTTAGTGAAGAAGAGGAGCTTTGTGATTAGAGACCCTTTCTCTGAAAATGATTAGTCGGATAGTTAAACTTAAGGAGAATTTTTTTTACTGCACTTATCTTTTATGCTTGTTTTGATCGACAAGGTCACCGCCAGTCTTGTTGGACGGGGCCTCTTTAATGATTGACTCTATTTGTACTAAATCACCACCGTATGGATGTTTGTTCGACTCTATGATATGAGCAGTTTCTACTCTGATACTTTGCCTTTGTTTTGTTTTATCTTGTTGTCTATCCTATTACTTATCGATGCTTGATGAAAAAACCAAATGATTCTCCTTGAAATGATAAAACACTTCATGCATAATCGTTCATCCATGCATACCATATCATGACAGGTGGGTCACGACAGGTTTTCTTATCTCTGATTTGAGTTTCTTTACAGAGATTGCTACCACAAATTTTCATTGTTTTAATACTCGAAGCACTTTCAAGAGGCAGATGGAAAATCTCGAACAAGAGAATCGCGAACTGTGCGAAGAGGTCACCGCTTTGAGAACCGGAATGGCAAACTTAACTGCTTTGGTAGAGTCGTTGGTCGCTGCTCAGAATCAGCCACCACCACCTCCACCTCCTCATGCTACACAACCACAACAAGCAACAGTTGTCTCTGAAGTTACGATAGTTCCCATCTCAGTTGCTCCAAATACTACCGCTGCTCAGCATCGCATGCCTCCTGGATATCCATGGGGAGTTCCCGAAGGTTATACGCTAGAAGGATATAACCCTACTCCTCAAATTTCTCAATCTGCTCAACAAGTTATGGCTTCTGTCCCTCCCGTGGTACACGTTGCTCCTGCTGTCAGCAATGAGATCCGTCATGATGTGCCTCCAGTAATGAATGTTGTCCCTATTATTAATGATGTGGTTCGCCATCCTACTCCCCCGCCAAGTGAAGGAATTGGATTCTATGACAGAATGGAGGACTTCCAAGATCAGTTTAATGAAATGCGAAAAGAAATGAAGGCCCTCCGGGGAAAATAATTGTTCGTATAGAATGTAAGCGATTTATGCCTAGTCCAAATGTAAAAGTACCTGCGAAATTCAAAGTGCCAGAATTCGAAAAATCAAGGGAAATACTTGACCCCGTGCTCATCTGATAATGTATATGAGGAGGATGTCCACTCACACTGACGATCAACGTTTGCTAATCCATTTCTTTCAAGATAGCCTGATTGGTGCTGTACTGAAATGGTACATGAGCTTGGATAGTGCCAATATTCATACCTTCAATGATCTAGGAGATGCGTTTGTTAAGAAGTACAAGTATAATGTGGACATGGCGCTTGACCACGATCAACTCAGGGCTATGGTCCAGAAAGATAAGGAGTCGTTTAAGGAATACGCGCAAAGGTGGCGTGAAGTGGCCGCCAAGGTAATCCCCCCGTTTGAAGAGAAGGAGATGACGAAGATCTTTTTAAAGACTCTGGGTTCCTTCTACTATGAAAGAATGGTGGAGAGTGCGCCAAGTGACTTCACCGAAATGGTGGGTATGGGTGTTCGCTTAGAAAAAGCTGTGAGGGAAGGCCATTTGACGAGAGATGAAAGTTCTAGTGGTGCAAAAAAATCGTCATATGGATTTGCTAGAAAGAAGGAAGGAGATGCAAATGTCGTTGTTCAAGAGAGGAGAGCTAAACCTCCTAGAAGGCATCATGCACATCCACAACAGGTTGCTTCAGTGACTCCGGTTGTTAACGTAGCTCCGACTGTCGTTGCGTATCAAAGAACACCCCAACAAAGCAATCAAGGGCATAGTCAGAAGAGAGAACCCTTTGACCCCATCCCTATGAGATACACAGAACTATTTCCAGCACTAACTCATAAAAATTTAGTGCAGACCAGGAATCCTCCTGCTATACCGTCTCCTTTGCCATGGTACTACAAGGCAGACCAGACATGTGCCTTTCATCAGGGAGCCCCTGGGAATAGTATCAAGAACTTCTATCCTTTGAAGACTGAGGTTCAAAAAATGGTTAGATCTGGCCTTTTGTCCTTTAAAGACGTTGGTCCCAACGTGAAAGACAACCAGTTGCCTAAACATGGAGGTGGAGGAATGGTGAATATGATTTCTGTTAATCCAGGAGAGTCTAGGATTTATGATGTGAATTCGATAAAAGGCAATTTGGTGAAGATGCATGCTGACCTTTATAGGCTCGGCTATTGTATGCATGACCATAATATGTGTAATATCTGCAGCCAAAATAGTCGTGGATGTGTTAAGGTGAAAGTTGACCTTCAAAAGGTGATTGATGAAGGCCTTGTTTGTATTATCAGGGCCAAGGCTGAATGTGAAGAAGGAGTGAACATGGTGCACGAATGTCCCGGCGAGTTCCGAATTTATGACGTAAATGATATGGAGGACGACCTGGTATAGTTACATGCCAACTTTTGCCATATGCCAGGACAAGAGTTACATCAATACGATGGTTGCCGGATTTGTTGTAGAGACCCCCGTGGCTGTTCCATCGTGAAGAGGGGTATCCAATTACTTCTAGATGAAGGAACTCTTAGCGTCATAAGAAATAGAGATGGTTATGCTGGAGTCAACATGGTTGAGGACCTTTCTGGTGAGATCGTGTCAGATGTTGAATATATTTCTGCTGATGAATTCTTTTCTGATGATGGGTCCAAGCCTGTGGTTTAAGATGATACTTCCATTGGTGATTTCGTAAACTCTGAATGTACAAGAGAGGTAGGGGTGAATGTTATTGTACCCCATTTTGATATTCCTACTCCAGTGGAGATTACATATTGCAGCAAGCCTGCAGTAACCCCTGTTGTTATATGTTTACCTGGTCGCGTTCCGTATGAATCAGACAGAGCTGTACCCTATAAATACAATGCGACCATCCTAGAAGACGGGATCGAAGTCCCGATACGACCTTTGGCACATATGGAGAATATTGCTGAAGCCAGTCGAGTGACGCGTAGTGGCCGGGTATTTGCTCCTACTTTTTAGGGAGATGTTGATCATGGCAAGAAAGTCATCGAAACTAATGTTGAACCTGAAAAGGCGGCCGGAGAATCTAGTGGCACTACCTTAGAGAAATAAGTCGATGATGTGCCGAAGATCATTAAGATGAGCGAATACAAGATCGTAGATCAGTTGTTACAGACCCCTTCTAAGATTTCTATATTGGCCTTATTGATGAATTCTGCTGCCCATCAGGAATCCTTGATGAGAGTGCTAGATCAAGCATTTGTTGAAAGAGATATGCCCATGGACCATTTTAACGGTGTTGTCGGGAATATTACTTCTTGTAATAATTTGATCTTTTGTGATGAAGAATTACCCGAGCAGGGAAGAAACCACAATATGGCTCTACACACCTCGATGAATTACAAAAATGATTCTTTATCCAATGTATTGATTGATAACGGTTCTGCCTTAAACATGATTCCAAGAAGCACTCTCTCAAAGCTTAAGTACCAAGGAGCCCCCATGCGTCCTAGTGGTATCATAGTGAAAGCCTTTGATGGCTCCAGGAAGTCGATCATTGGAGAGGTGGACTTGCCTATGCATATAGGTCCACACATGTTCGAGATTACTTTCCAAGTGATTGATATTGTTCCCGCTCACATCTGTCTATTGGGAAGACCATGGATCCACGAGGCAGGAGCTGTTACGTCGAATCTTCATCAGAAGTTAAAGTTTGTCCGAGAAGGGGAGGTGGTTATCATAAGCGGCGAGCAAGCTTTATTAATATCTTATATGTCTTCCTTCAGCATTGTAGAGGCTGACGAGGAAGTTGTTGGAACGCAGATCCAAGCTTTGTCGATCGATAATATAAGGAAAAACGAGAACTCTATTGCTTCATTCAGAGATGCTCAAAAGGTAGTAAGGAATGGCCCTAGTAAGGTGTATGGGCAAATTATTAATCCACCAGTGAATAAGAATAAAGTTGGTCTGGGTTTCTCGGCGAAGAATAATAAGTATGAGATTTTGAAGCCGAAGTCTGCTTTCAGCAAATATCAAGACATATTCCACAGTGCAGGGTATCTGCATCCCACTACTTCGAAGATCAATGCTATCCTTGAGGATGATCCAGGGCAAGAGATGCTGAATTTTGTAACACACGGAGTGAGGGTCCAAAATTGGATCACCATTGATGTGCCTTCTTGCATCCACATCTCGAAGTAATTTGTTTTTGTTTATCTTTCAAAAAATCCTTTCACTCTTCCCAAGGTGAAAGAGATATTGTACGAGCATGTCTTTTGTTTTTAACTTTTACATCATTAATAAAAGATGTTTTTGTTTTCCAAATTATGTTTTATTTATTACTTTTTCTTGGAAAGTGGTAATCAGATAAAACCTTTCGAAATAAATAATAATCATTAGTAAAATCTGCTTAATCACTTATACATCGGTCAGTTTCTAAAATCAATCATAATCGCATGTGTAGATTAACTAAGAAAACCATTGAATACAATGATCCCGCGCCCTCTCCCAACTTCGAATGTCCTGTGTATTTGGTTGAGGAAGAAGAATACGATGAAATCCCAGAAGAGGTTTCACGGTTGCTTGAGTACGAGGAGGATACTATTCATCCGTATAAAGAGCCGTTGGAGGTGATTAACTTGGGATCAAAGGAAGACTCAAGAGAAGTCAAGATTGGAGAATTACTTCATCCCGACGTGAAGAGGAAATTGATTGAGTTACTGAAAGAATATTCCGATATTTTTGCTTGGTCTTACCAGGATATGCCTGGGTTAGACACTGACATCATGGAGCACCACCTGCCGTTGAAGGCAGAATGTCCTCCCATCAAGCAGAAGTTAAGAAGAACTCACCCTGATATGGAAATGAAGATAAAAGAAGAGGTCTTGAAGTATATTGATGCTGGTTTTCTCGTGACATCAGTGTATCCTTAATGGATTTCCAATATTGTTCCAGTACCAAAGAAAGACGGAGAAGTCCGCATGTGCGTTGATTATAGAGATCTAAATAAAGCAAGTCCAAAAGATGACTTTCCATTACCATATATTGATATGTTGGTAGATAGCACAACAAAATTCAAAGTGTTCTCGTTCATGGACGGATTTTATGGGTACAATCAAATTAAGATAGCTCCTGAGGACATGGAAAAAACAACGTTTATCACACCCTGGGGAATATTCTGTTACCGGGTGATGCCTTCGGGTTGAAGAACGCTGGTGAAACATACCAGAGAGCTATGACAACCCTATTCCATGATCTGATGCATAAGGAAATCGAAGTATATGTTGATGATATGATCGCTAAATCTCATACTGAGGAAGGACATATAGAAGATTTATTGAAGTTATTTCAGCGTTTAAGGAAGTATCACCTTCGTTTGAATCCGAGTAAATGCACCTTTGGTGTTTGTTCGGGAAAGTTGCTAGGTTTCATTGTCAGCCAAAAAGGAATTGAAGTTGATCCTGATAAAGTCAGGGCAATTCAAGAAATGTCTGCTCCAAGGACTAAAAAACAAGTCAGAGGTTTCCTCGAACGTCTGAATTATATCTCCAGGTTCATCTCCCACATGACTGCAATGTGTGAACCCATCTTAAAGCTTCTGAAGAAAGATCAAGGGTGTGTATGGACCGATGATTGCCAGAAGGCATTTGAAAGCATTAAAGAGTATCTGCTTGAACCTCCTATCTTGCTCCCTCCCGTTGAAGGAAGACCATTGATTATGTATCTGACAGTGTTAGATCATTCTATGGGTTGCATTTTGGGACAACAAGATGAAATGGGAAGAAAAGAATACGCCATTTACTATCTGAGTAAAAAGTTCACCGATTGCGAGTCGCGATACACTCTACTTGAAAAGACATGCTGTGCTTTGGCTTGGGAAGTGAAGCGTCTACGTCAATATATGCCGAATCACACTACTTGGTTGATATCCAAAATGGATCCAATTAAGTACATCTTCGAAAAGCCTGCTCTTACCGGTAGAATTGCTCGCTGGCAGATGTTGTTGTCTGAATATGATATTGAATACCGCATTCAGAAGGATATCAAAGGTAATGTGTTGGTGGAGTACCTTGCTCACCAATTGGTTGAAGACTATCAGTATGTCAAATATGACTTTCCCGACGAAGATGTGATGTTTTTGAAAGTAAAATATTATGATGAACCTCTTGTTGCACCCCAAAATTTACCCTCTTGATTTAGGCTTATGTTTCTTCATGAATATCATATTACATTGCATTCATACATTGTGATGGGATCAAAGTACTTTGGTTATCAAGACTTCCTCAAGCTTTGAAGATTGATTGCATTGACAAGTTGCTCAAGTAGAACCTTATCATCTAAACCTCTGGATCTTTCAAGCTCAAAATTTATTGCATATCTCAAGATATTTTATCCATCTCTTTGGATCATCAGAGGATTGAAGTTTGTGTTTGATTATAAGAGGAATCACTCTTTTGATTCACCAGTCAAAATTACGGTTTTTCTTGATCAAGGCTATTGATGCATGAGCAAATCTTGATTTGGAAGCTACAACATCTCTTTGGTATTTGAAAAGTCTTTATACAAGTAATTGGTCAAGATATCCAGAGGATTTGAAGTTTTGAAGATGCTTCACCAGTCTCCTAAGGTGTTAACCAAAACTAGGGTTTGGGATTTCATCAAGATTTCTTGAGAATTTTGAAGTGAAACTTTGTACATGGCTTCTATATATTTGTAAGATCATATGTTTGAAGTTTTGATCATCAATTTTGAAGGGAAGTGGATCAATTGATTCAAAGGGGCAAAATGGTCATTTTGGTCAAAATCAGTCAAAGTCAAGGTTGACCAAGTGAACCTTTGGTCAACCATCAATCCAAGGGTGTACTTTTCATATTTCAAGTCCATTTGGATCATTGGATCAAAAAGATTGAGGTTTGGATTGAAACTTGTTCATGAAGAAACCCTAAAAGTTTCTAATTTTGGAAAATGAGGACTTAACTTCAAAAATTCATATTTTATTCACCTTTGATCAAAATCATGCAAATGAAGTATGCTTGGAAATCTAAGAGGGTGATCTTTCATCTCCTTTTGGTCTCATGTCCAAATTGGAAAAAAGTCAAGAGTTATGGTCTTTGGAAGTTCATGCCTCAAGTTAAAATTATAGGTCATTTTCCAAATTTAGTGAATTTCATGTCAAATTTTCAGGGCCTTAATGGATTAAATTGCAAAAACTCAAAACTAAGGGATTGTATATCTTTTCAATACCTTTCCAAATTATACTCATTTGTGCCAAAATTCAAAAGTATGAGCAAGTTATGAACTTTGGAATTTTGAGGCATTTTATTGAAATTTGACAAGTATGCAAAATGGCCATTTCTTGCAAACTCAAGTTTTAGCCATTCTTTTTGTTTCTAATCAAGCCCGTGAATAATTTGTGACATGCTGAGGCCCATTACACTCACCATTTCGTGCCTCATATGGTATTGCACTTGTTGGATTGAAAAAATCACAAACTTGCTCAAATTTGCAAATTCACCAACACTCTCTCATTTCAAGTAATCATGGGCTGACACTTTGAGCATTGGTTTCTGACCTCATTTGGCCCACAAAATGCACAAAAGGCAAGCAAATGCACGAGCAAATGACCTGATCCTATGCACACTTCATTTTCTGCACAAACTTCCAATCCTGCCCTCCAATGACTTTGAGTGCCAAATACCACTTCTATCCTCTTCCTCTCGTGCTATATAACAAGAATCAAGGCTCAGTTGTGAAAGAGGAGGCTCATAATCGCTACATTACAAATCTGAAAATTTTGAAGCATCTCTGTAATTAGCTTCGAATCTCTCTTCTCCTTGGATCATTCTTCAAAATTCTTGGTGTTTTAGCTTCAGTGAAGTAAGGAGATCAAGCTTACACCATTGGATTACTTTCGGAGTGAAGGAATCGAGTTTCCAGTTTTCACATCCATGTGAGTTTCTTGAACTTTGATTTATGTGTTTCAGTTTGAATTGATGATGTAAATCATGTCCATTGAGTTGCTAGCTGGCCAATCACTAAGATTGATGTATATTTGAGCTTTGATTCAAGCAGAATGGATGAAATCGTGTTCCTGATTTTGATGTTTGCAATGAGTTTTTTCAGTTTTTGAGACTTTATTTCTTGATCCATGCTTGATCTTTGAGATTGATTCGAATTGCATAATGAAGTATGATATGTTAGCTTTAATTTGCACTTGAATTCATGGATTTTGGTTGAGAAACAAGCACGATTGATAGATCTGAACATGACCTATTTTGTTGCACGCGTTTTGCCCTATGCTGGAGGTTGAAGACGAAGTGAGGTGGCGCGCTGTGATTGGCTTGTTTGAAATTTTAATGCATTTCATATTATTTGATTTTAATTGATTTTCTGATTTTTATTTCTTGATCAAAACAATTTAAAAAAAATTTGGAAAAATTATCACAAGTCCAAAATAATTTCTACTATCTTGTGTAATTCTATTGGAATTTTTAAAAATGTTTTGATTGGTTTAAAATTTCATAAGTTTAATTAATTGTTTGTTCAGTGATTATTTTTATTTTAATAGTTATTTTGATCTAAAAATTCCACAAAAAATGTTTTGAACTCTTAAAATTATTTAGAATTTGATTTTGAAATTTGTTTAGCATTTTTTCTATTTTTGATTAGAAGTTTAATTTGAGAAGTTTATTTGAAATATTTGTTTCATGATTTTTGTTTTAATACTTCCTTTAATTCAAAAATCCTCAAAAAAATCATGTAAGTTTGTTTTTAATCATAGTCTCTGAATATAATTTTGTTTTGACCTTTTTATGACTTTTGGCTAGGGTTTGCATTTTTGTCATTAAATAATAGTTTAAATTGTTTATTTGTTTGTTTTATTTTATTTTAATATTTCCTTTAATTCAAAAATTCCACAAAAAATCAGGGATGTGTGTTTTTAACTCTAATATTTGAATATAATTTTGGTTGGATATTTTTTCTGATTTTTGAATAGAATTTTATTTTGAGATGTGGTTATTTGTTTAATTGATTAATTATTTGAATTTGATTTACTTTTTACTTTTCTTTAACCCTAAAAAATGTGAAAAAATATGTATTCTGATATTTAGGGTTTCCTTGTGATTTGCATGATCTTGGTTTGAATTGTTTGAATTTTGATCTTACCTAATTAATATTTAAGATTAAAATTCAAACAATTAGGGGTTTATGGCTTACATTGTAAGTTTTATTTTCAAAACCAATTTGCCTTGGGTTTCCATTGGAATTTAGGTCTTGATTAAGGTTCATGGATGTATTGAGGATCTGAAAACCATTTTCTTGAATTATTTGACTTGATTGGATATTTTTCCCCAAATTATTTTGAAAACTTGTCTAGTTTTGATAGTTTGGCCAACTAGTTTTGAACTTTGGGCCTCATTTGATCCCTTCCTCAACCATTCATGAACTTAAGACTTGCTTTCTGACTTCTACACACTTCAAAGATGCTAAGAAATTTTTTTGTGTGAATTAATGATCCTTGTTTCTATTTTTGATGTATTTTTGAAGTGAAAGTACCCAATTAATGTTGCATATCTTGTTGCAATTTGCTTGATGGCCAATGAACTTGAGTGAGGCCTATAATTGGGGCACCTAATGATCATGTTGGTTCTGTTTATCCACATAAACTCAAGTCATTTCACTTAATTCCCCATGTTTGAATGATTGAACCCTTTTAATGCATTGTGTGAGATTCCTCTTCTATTGTGCTTGTGAGCTGTGATGAAGTAATTGAGTATGATTGAATTGTGTTTGCTACTGACCTTCATGGCCTTTGATTGTATTCTTCTCAAGCTCCCATGATCCTTGATTTATATTCAATTGTCAATTTAATATGGTGATAGAAAGGAGCAACATTCCTCTAACTTTTGACCAAATTGTGCATATGTTTGTATCTTTTTGTCTATCATATCTAATGTTTTGATAATTTCTATCATGTTTCCTCACTTCATTATGGTGTCATCATCCATCCCTTATATGAGTCATCATTCTATTTATGGTAATACTAACTTGGTTGTTGAATGTGCGAAGTACTTTGAGAAAAGTTTTCCATTTTTGACTTGAGGCTACTGTGTTTCACTTTATTTGTGGAACACAATTTATTATATTGGCACTACTATTATGCTTGGCATATTTGATAGTCTATGCAGGATATATGCATGTGATTATGAATGTTATACATTGCCCATGGGATCTGTTCATATTTGATAATCTCCATACTTACATCCTGATGGAGTAATTTCTGACTTGATTTGTCTGCTGATGCCAGCTTGCTTGAAGTTCTCTGGGTTTCTTTTATTCTTGCTAAGTTGCTACGGATAGTTATCCGTTTGGTATTGCACTATTTCCTTTCTTCTATTTTCATTTTGTATAGTTCTGATTACATGATGGGACCTCTGTTGCTGATATATGTCAGGAGGCCCTCTGTTTTTGTTTGATACATGTGTTGTGTTTATTTCTTTAACTTTTGATCGATGAGTCACTCAATTTATAAATTGAGATCACAACTTCGCTCTCAGTGCATTTTCCCTATAGGATGTTTATTATTTTCTTCTTTAATTGTTCATCGATGAGTCACTCAATTTAGAAATTGAGATCACGACTTCACTCTCAGTGCATGTTCCCTATAGGATGTTTATTGTTTGTTTCTTTAATTGTTGGTCGATGAGTCACTCAATTTAGAAATTGAGATCACGACTTCGCTCTCATTGCCTGTTCCCTATAGGATAGTTCTGTTAAGCTTCCTTTGACATGTTAATTAAGGTAGGAATCCGTGTATGCTAACATAGGATAGAAATTTCCTTTATCCTCAACCTTAGGGTCAATCATTGTATGATAACACTAGGGATAGTGCTCGGCTAGTTTCCCTTAGTTGTTTTTTTTTTCTTCCTTTGCATTTTGCATCTTAAAACAAAAATTGTTTTCTTGGCAAACCCTAAAACACTTCTAATAAACTCAAACCCTTCTTCAAGGTAAAAGATACAAATCAATCTTATTTGTTTATGTGCCTCTTAGTTTTGTTTTTAAACCTTTTAGCCGATGTTTCGCCATCACACATTTGTTTGAAGCCGATGTTTCGCCATCGCACATGTTTGTTATCCTACTTTGATTTTCAATATCATTGTTAGTGTGGTGTTTTGCCACCTGGTTTATTGATGTTTCACCATCTTTGCCATGATATCTTGTTATCTTATTTGCCGATGTTTCGCCATCGCACATGTTTGTTATCCTACTTTGATTCTCAATATAATTGTTAGGTGGGATGTTTTGTCATCCATTTTATTGATGTTTCGCCATCTTTGCCATGATATCTTGTTATCTTTTAGCCGATGTTTCACCATCGCACATTTGTTTGAAGCCTATGTTTCGCCATCGCACATGTTTGTTATCCTACTTTGATTCTCAATATCAATTTTAGGTGGGATGTTTTGTCATCCATTTTATTGATGTTTCACCATCTTTGCCATGATATCTTGTTATCTTTTAGCCGATTTTTCGCCATCGCACATTTGTTTGAAGCCGATGTTTCGCCATCGCACATGTTTGTTATCCTACTTTGATTCTCAATGTCATTGTTAGGTGTGATGTTTTGTCATCCGATTTATTGATGTTTCGCCATCTTTGCCATGTTACCTTGTTATCTTTTAGCCGATGTTTCGCCATCGCACATTTGTTTTAAGCTGATGTTTCGCCATTGCACATGTTGGTTATCCTACTCTGATTCCCAATGTCATTGTTAGGTGTGATGTTTTATCATTTGGTGTTTCTCTATCTTTGACATGTTACTTTGTTATTATTTAGTCGATGTTTTACCATCTCTTTTGTTTGTTGTTTTATTTGATGTTTTTCCATCTTGACTGTTTTGTTGTCTTAACTAAAAAACACAAACCAACCAAAATATATAAGCCGAACTATGGCTGCTCTGATTCCTTAAAAGGGATACGTAGGTATTGGGGTAGGGCCCAATCGAGCATAACTTTTATTTTCCTTACATTTTTTTTCTTTTGTTTCTTTCGCATGCATTCCCTTTTTAGCTTTAAGCCATAGACATAGGATTTGGCCACACCCATTAGATTAGAAAACAAGAGTGGATACCGTAGAGTACTACAGGCGTATGGGGTGCTAATACCTCCCCCTCGCGTAACAGACTCCCTTACTCGATCTCTCGGTCGAAAGACCGTGCTTTCTCCCTTTCCAGGTTTTCTCGATGTTTACCTTTCCCTCTTGACGGGATAAAAGACGTCTGATGGCGACTTCATTGATGTTTCATTACACCAGATGACAGGTTCGGCCAGGCGGTTTCAGCTGGCTACTTCACTGGGGAAAGATTGACTTCTTGCTGGTCCATCCCGGAGTCGATCCTAGCTCTTATTTGTTTTCTTTTTGGGTGTTTACTTGACCACTTTGCATATTTATCTGTTTGCATTGCATCCTATGTGCGCTTTACTTTCTGCATACTTGATTTGGCTGGACTGTTTGGATTTTGGATTTCTTGGTGGGTGGGATGTTCCATGAGGTAAAAGGCCTCATACCCAGGCTTTGAGTGAATTCCATAGGAACTAGGAATATAGTGGCCATGGCAGCTATGAGGCGGATGCTTTATAGACCTGACCATGAGACCCATGACTTCAGAGGTAGTTCAGATAGGTGTTATCGTATGATGATACCGACAGTCGAGCTCTTGTACTCTGATTTGGCTTTTAACCTTACCTCGACCTAGACTACACCCGTGAGAGGGGCGGGAAAACTTTTCTTACAGGTACAGGTACTGTTGGTGACTTTGTGTTGCGAAGGTGACTCAGGTTCCCATGATAGTTTTGAAGCTTTGGGATTTTCTTTTGATCTTGAGTGGTGTTGTTCTACATTGGTCCAGGCATGATCCAGTGTGAAACTTTGATCTTGTCATGTTGCATCATAGCATATTTATTTCTAAAAAAAAGATATATAAAAAATAAATAGCATGCGCATGTCATCTTCTAGGGACATTCGAGAGTCTTCTTTCCATCAGAAATGACTGGCCTCCCGTCATATAAGTTTGATTCCATTCGTGTTAAAGAACCCACCAGACATACATTCGCTTATCAGATTCCTACTATTGATGTGTCCGAATTGAAGAGGTTGAGTTCTTATCTGAAGGGTGATGTTCTGAATAATTTCAACAAAAATTATGGCAATTTGTTACTAATCCTTAACACTCCAGTTGAACCAATGGCTTTGATTACCCTCTTCTAGTTCTATGACAAGGAATTACGATGTTTTACTTTTCAAGATTATCAACTAGTTCCCACACTAGAAGAGTACGCATACCTACTTAATATCAAGTTGTCCGATGAATTTCCTTTTGTCCAAGTGCCGGAGAAGCTGAAGTTCGAAGTTATTGCTGAAATTCTTCATTTGAGTTGGAAAGAGGTGAAAGACAATTGGAAATCAAGTGAGGATACTACAGGGTTTTATTTGGATTTCTTAGTGAAGAAAGCGGAAGTGGGGGCAAAGAAAGAGAATTGGAGTGACTTCAGTTATTTGTTGGCTCTCGTGATATACGGGATCGTCCTCTTCCCTCGCAAGATAAATTTTGTGGATTTGACGGCTATTTGTGTTTTTAGAAATAAGAACCCGGTACCGACACTCTTGGAAGATACTGATAACGAGAAAACGTATCATATAATTACTACGCTTTTTACCGATTTTATAATACATTAAGTCGTCTAACTCCCGATTATTCCAAGTTTATTTGTCTTTTTACAGGTATAACATTTGTCAACTCAAACCAATGGAAAAGGACTACATGAAGGAGGCTAGACAATAAACAAAGAGAAAAAGAACTAAAACTGCAAAGTTTGGAGATTTTGGGGCAGTTACGGTCGTCACACCCTCGTGACGGGCGTAACGACCCCCAACTTGAAACAACGCTCGTCACACATCACTGACGAGCATCATGCGCTATTTAAGCGCGTTACGACCGTCACCCACCTGTGACGATTGTCACGCGCGTGAAGATGAACGTTGTGAATTGGTGGAGACGTGGGCAACGTGAGGGCAGACTTGTTCTCCTATTTTCCCTCCACTCAGTAACCATGCTCCCTATATTTCCTCCACTCAACCTTTTCTCAAGATACTTTTAACTGCTATTTCCTCTCCTATATATATGTGTGGTAGTGCAAAGCTGCAGGGGTCGAAGGAATTTTCCTAGAACAAAATTGTTACTTTTGCCATTATTTTTATTTCCTTGTTTTAGAGCATTTTTCACCATACTGTAATTCCTATTTCCAGTATTATTTCAAGCTTTAGTTTTAGGTGTTAATTCTTCATTCAAGAATTAACACAAAATTATTTACTTCAATCATGCTGCAAGGAATATTGTAACATTTCAAGATTACCATAGCAACATTATCTCCAGGTTTTTATTGCAATTAATATTTATTAATTTTTGTATTATGCCAATTATTTTTATGAATTATATTTTGAATTACATTGTTGTTAAATCTATTATGTACGACTAAATTATTCGTACCGGTATGTGACTCTTAAGAACCGAAGGAATTCAGTGATACCTTGGCCAAAAATATTTATTTATAAAACAATATCTGGTTTCCAATTTCCATGCTTAATTTAACTACCCTTGTCACGAGAGTGAGAGGTTAATTAACACGATTTTGCCACGAGAGTGGGAAATTAATTAAGGCAAGAACCTGCATGCGAGAGTTGGGGTTCAACCCAAATAGTGGTAACGAAACATTAATTTTTTAATACACGAGAGTGTTTTAATAAATTAATTAAACTCAAATTGTTTTCAAAAAGTGTTATTAAATTTAAAGTGCATCCACTAGGTTTAGTAGCATAACTTATTTCATGAACACGAGAGTGTATGTCTCAGGTTTTTAAACAATTAGTTTTTACCGAAATACTTTATAGGCCAAGTGATTCACCGAATTCCCGAAGTCCGACTATCACATACCGGTATAACTATTCCTATTATTTTTAATTAAACTGTTTCCCCTCTAAAATCGAATATTCATCGCTTAGTTAAACAAACTGTAACATTAGATCGTATGCGATTGATCCTCAGTCTCTGTGGGTTCGATAATCATTTAAAACTAGAATGACTGAACTGTATACTTTCAATTAGTATCCTGACAGACTCATAAAGTCCCGATCAAGTTTTTGGCGCCGTTGTCGGGGACTGGTTAGTCAATTAATTACGATTCTTCTGTTGCGCATTTAGACTAGGCAACAGAAAACCCTTTTTCAATTTGTATGCCATGGACTCGCTCACAAGGCAAACCACTTGACAAATCGACGGACGAACCTGAGCACATTCTTTCCGTAAGACATGCAGTCAGGGATTACTGTTTAAATCACGCTATTCCTTTACCCAAACTCGAAATCAAGATTGATTCTGAAACAGATTCAAATTCTTCCTCTGAGACCGAAACTAATCCAGAATTAGACATGGCCGAAGAACAAAGGACCCGTCCACTGAAGGAGTACGCAGCTCCATCACAACAAGAACCCCACAACAGCATTGTTGCTCCAACAATAAATCAAAACGATTTTGAGTTGAAACCGTCATTGATATCAGCTATCCAACAATGCCAATTCTCTGGAGATCCTTCCGAGGATCCAAATGAACATCTTACAAAATTCGTTCAATTTGCCGACACAGTTATAGCAAATGATGTTAGTAAAGATGCAATAAGATTACGTCTTTTCCCTTTCTCGCTAAGAGATAGAGCTTGGGCTTGGTTGCAATCCTTGCCATCAAATTCCGTCACTACGTGGGAAGGACTGAAGATTGTATTTTTAGCACGATACTTTTCCCCGAGCAAGACTGCTGCACTAAGAGCCCAAATCAACGGATTTAGGCAGAAGGATACTGAATCGCTATTCGATGCATGGGAACACTACAAAGATATGATGCGAATTTGCCCACATCATGGATTAGAAAAATGGCTGATCATCCACACGTTTTATAATGGACACTTGTACAACACAAGACTCTCTATAGATACCGCCGCAGGTGGTACACTGATGGACAAGCCTTATGACGAAGCTAACCAACTCATTGAAAACATGGCTCAAAACCACTATCAGTGGGGAGGAGAAAGAACATCTGTGGAGAAAACTCAAACCAAAGGTAGGATGTACGAGATTAGTAGCCTAGATAAAGTTAATGCTAAGGTAGATGCTCTTACCCAAAAGATAGAAAGCTTGACCTTACCTCCTGCAGCTACCGTGGCTGCAGTTACCCCAAGCTGTGAAGTTTGCGGAGTTCCTGGTCATGTTGGAACCGAATGTCAAATCTTAGCAGGAATATCAGTTGATCAGGTAAATTACGCTCAAGGTAATCCTTATGCTAATACGTATAATCCTGGTTGGAAGAACCATCCTAACTTCTCGTACAAGAGCAATAACGCTTTATATGCACCTGGCCAAGCACCTGCTGTACCTCCAGGTTATCAAAAACCCGCTGGTAATGTTCCTAACATTCCTAAGAAATCTAACCTTGAAATCCTAATGGAAAATTTTATCTCTAATCAAGCCCAACAAAACAAAGAATTCCTCAATCAAAACGTTCACACCGGTGAACAGTTGAAGCTGTTAGCAAATAAGGTAGATGCCCTAGCAACTCACAATAAAATGTTAGAAACCCAAATCTCCCAAGTAGCACAACACCAAGCTAGTTTTGCCGCACCTACTGGTACATTTCCTGGACAGCCACAACCCAATCCTAAAGGACATGCAAATGCTATCACATTACGAAGTGGGACAGCCCTTGATGGACCAGTAGATCATAGACTCCAAAACCCGACCATGTATCAAAAACCTGAAAAAGAAGTAGAGAAGTCGAAAGATCAATATGAGAATGTAGAGGAAGAGGCGAATGAGAACAGAGAGGCTTCAGAAAAACCTTACGTGCCTCCACCACCATATAAACCACCAATTTCATACCCCCAAAGACTTGCAAAATCCAAGAACAAGGGACAATTCAAGAAATTTGTAGAACTTCTAAAACAATTAAACATTACTATTCTGTTTACAGAAGCTATAACCCAAATGCCGTCATATGCTAAATTCCTAAAAGAAATATTGTCTAATAAGAAAAAAATCGTTGAAAACGAAACCGTTATGCTAACTGCCGAATGTAGCGCCATAATTCAAAATAACATGCCTCCAAAGTTAAAAGATCCTGGTAGTTTCTCCATACCATGTGTAATTGGAAAATCTGTCATAGACAAAGCCCAATGTGATTTAGGAGCCAGTGTTAGTCTAATGCCCTTATCTATTTGCGAGAAGCTCAAATTAGGCGACATGAGACCTACGAAGATGTCCCTACAACTAGCCGACAAATCAATCAAATTCCTTGTTGGTATGCTAGAAAACATTCATGTCCGAATAGGACAATTTTACATACCGACTGACTTTATAATAATGGACATCAAGGAAGATTCAAACATTCCCATCATACTAGGAATACCATTTTTAGCTACTGCAGGAGCCATCATTGACGTTAAGAAAGGAAAACTTACCTTCGAGGTAGGAGAAGAAAAAGTAGAATTTATTCTTTCCCAATTCTTTAAAGCCCCTGCTATAGATGACTCATGCTGTCTCCTAGATATTATTGATGAATGTGTCAAAGAACTTGAAAGCTAAGAAGACACCTATTCTGGGATGCTAAAAATTCAGACACCAACTATCCTCAAGGACGATGACTAGAAACAAGAACATTTAGATGCCGACCTAAGCGAATTTTTAGCCTTAACACCCGATCCTGCCCCGACTGATAAGAAAACTGGTATAGAACTTAAAACATTACCTGAAGATCTTAGGTATGAATTTTTAGATAAAGAACTCGAACGACCAGTTATAGTTAATGCCAATTTAGGGAAGATCGAAACCGAAAAACTTCTTAGTGTGTTAAGAAAATATCCAACCGCGTTAGGCTATAATATATCAGATCTAAAAGGAATAAGCCCTTCTCTCTGTATGCACCGCATTATGCTGGAGGAGGACTGCAAGACTTCTAGAGAACATCAAAGACGAATAAATCCTATCCTAAGTGAAGTCGTTAAGAAAGAAGTGCAGAAACTACTAGAGGCAGGCATCATATACCCAATATCAAATAGTAACGGGGTCAGTCCAGTTCGCGTGGTGCCTAAGAAAGGAGGTGTTACGGTTATAACGAACACAAAAGGCGAATCGGTAGCACAACGTACCCAAACAGGATGAAGAATGTGTATCGATTATAGAAAACTAAACAAAGCTACGCACAAGGACCATTTCCCATTACCATTCATTGATCAAATGCTCGAGCGCTTAGCCAAACATTCCCATTTCTGCTATCTTGACGGATACTTAGGATTCTTCCAAATTCCCATTCATCCTGACGATCAAGAGAAAACCACGTTCACATGTCCCTATGGTACCTTTGCATATCGAAGAATGCCATTTGGACTATGTAACGCACCTGCAACTTTCCAACGATGCATGATGGCGATTTTTGCAGACTTTTTAGACGGAATTATGGAAGTATTCATGGACGATTTTTCTATCTGTGGAGAAAGTTTTGACGGATGTTTATCAAACCTTGAATTAGTACTGAAACACTGTGTCAATGTCAACCTAGTGCTCAACTGGGAAAAATGTCACTTCATGGTGAGACAAGGAATTGTGTTGGGTCACATTGTATCAAACAGAGGGATTGAAGTCGACAAAGCAAAAATCTAAATTATCAAAAACCTTCAACCACCCAAAACAGTTAGAGAAATAAGAAGTTTTCTAGGACACGCTAGTTTTTACCGACGTTTTATAAAAGATTTCTCTAAAATCACCAAGCCACTAACTGAATTATTAATGAAAGAAGCTGAGTTTATTTTCGACGATAAATGCTTGAACGCATTTGAGACGCTTAAAGAAGCCTTAATTTCAACACCTATTATGCAACCTCCTGATTGGAACCTACCATTTGAAATAATGTGCGATGCGAGCGATTATGCTGTAGGCGCAGTCCTAGGACAATGCAAAAATAAAAAGCTTCACGCTATCTACTACGCAAGCAGAACACCTGATCCCGCACAAATGAATTACGCCACTACAGAGAAGCAACTCTTAGCTGTGGTATTCGCATTGGATAAATTTCGTTCCTACTTAGTAGGCGCCAAAATCATTATTTACACAGATCATGCAGCGATCCGATACTTACTAAGCAAGAAAGACGCCAAACCGCGACTACTCAGATGGATCTTACTCCTACAAGAGTTTGACTTGGAAATAAAAGACAAAAGAGGAACTGAAAACGTGGTAGCTGACCATTTATCAAGATTAGATGGAATCCAAACCGAGAGTGTTCCCATAAACGAAGATTTCCCTTATGAACGCCTTATTGCTAAGCTAGAGATAGATCCTACCGACAATTTAGATCAACACGATGAACCTTTAACAACTGCGGTAGTAAAAGCCATTTGTACCAACACCATATTGCCATGGTACGCTGACTTTGTCAACTATTTAGCTGCCGGTGTTTTACCACCCGATTTAACGTACCAACAGTGGAAGAAATTTTTCCATGATCTTAAACACTACTTTTGGGATGAACCATTACTCTTTAAAAGAGGCGCCGATGGTATCTACCGTTGCTGCGTTCCTAACGATGAAATAGACGACGTCATTTCCCATTGCCATTCCGCCCCTTATGGTGGACACGCTAGTACGTCGAAAACTTGTGCAAAAATACTTCAAGCTGGCTTCTTTTGGCTTACCTTATCGAAAGACGTCCACGTAGCAATTATGAACTGTGATAGATGTCAACGCACAGGAAATATATCTAGACGCGACGAAATGCCGCAAAAAGGAATCCTCGAAGTAGAAATTTTCGATGTATGGGGAATTGATTTCATGGGACCATTCCCCGCATCTTTTGGAAATAAGTGTATTTTGGTAGCCGTTGACTACGTATCAAAATGGATTGAAGCCATCGCCGCACCCACAAACGATACACGCGTGGTACTAAAACTATTCAAGCATGTTATCTTCCCACGATTCGGTGTACCAAGACTAGTAATCAGTGATGGTGGTTCCCATTTTATCTCTAGAATCTTCGAAAAGTTACTTTCAAAATATGGCGTTAAACATCGCATAGCCACACCATACCATCCTCAAACGAGCGGACAAGTGGAAGTATCAAATAGGGAGATAAAACAAATCCTTGAGAAAACCGTAGCCACATCCAGGAAAGATTGGTCCTCCAAGATAAATGATGCTCTTTGGGCATATCGGACAGCTTTTAAAACCCCTATCGAAACAACGCCGTTTAAATTAGTTTATGGAAAATATTGTCATTTGCCAGTAGAATTAGAACATAAAGCTTATTGGGCCATTAAAACCCTTAACTTAAATTACCAGATTGCTGGCGAGAAACGAGTATTAGATATCCATGAAATAGAAGAATTGCGTTTAAACTCTTATGAAAATGCTAGAATCTATAAGGAAAGAACAAAAAAATGGCACGATAAGCGTATCTCGCGGAAAGAATTTAAGGAAGGAGACATCGTACTCCTATTCAACTCTAGACTGAAACTTTTCCCGGGAAAATTACGTTCCAGATGGTCAGGACCATTCGAAATTAACAAAGTTTTCCCAAGTGGTGCGATAGAAATTAAAGGAAATTCTATCGAACCATTCATAGTCAATGGCCAGCGCCTAAAGCACTACTTTAACGTCGGAAATATCAACTATTCGACTTATCTTCAGTTAAGTGAGCCGCCTACCCCGATACCTAACTGAATAGGTATTATCTGTCGAGCCGTCGACATAAAATAAAGGCGCTTCGTGGGAGGCAACCCATGTTTTATTTTAATTATTTTTACTGTTTTAACATGTTTTTATTTTTCTTTTCTTTTTCTTAATCTTTAAAATTTTCATGATTGCATCTCTTACTCCTTTCTGTTTTCTTCTATTTTTACTTTCCCTTTAAACTTTCTTTTTCTTTTTGATTTAACTTCGGCAAATTCTTAACCTGAAAATACTAACTTAGTTTTTTTCAAACATTTATTAAATATTTTCAGGGGGTAATTCTTTTGCTTTCATATTTAGCTCTATGGCACGTGTAAACTTCATGAATGTCACTTTGAGAAGCAGACACCAAAGAAGACGCTTTGAGGATCTGGCTGAGCGGGAAATGTGCCCTACAGTCTACACCGATGACCATGCTATGACCGCTCTTGGAATTCGTGAGAGTGTCATGTATTTGCTACATCAGATTGGCTGGGACACTGCTCCTATCTGAAGACGGTACTGTACTTACAAGAAGCTGACCCTTGAGTTCCTGAGCACCCTAAGCTTCATTCTAAATCACGGGATAGGATTCAACTGTGGGATGATCACTTTCAGGATGTTTGACATGGACTGCACCTATAACCTCAGGGAGTTTAGCCACCTGCTAGGATTCCCTTTTGGATCTGATGTTATCACTATGACCCAGGAGGACCTCTTTCTTGATTCTAATCTTGATTTTTTTTGGGGCAGCATCGTTGGAAATAACCATCCAGAGCCGTCTGACCTTTATTCTGAGTGCATCCATAACCCGGCTATCAGGTACTTTCACAAGATCATCGCCCACACCCTCTTTGGTAAACAGCAGAATGTTACATATGTGTCCCGCGATGAGCTCTTCATTATGTACTGTGCCTCCCAGAGCCGTCCGGTAAACGGTGCCGCTTATATGCTAGCTAACATGGAGCGTATCATCCAGACTCCAAATGCACCAATCATGTTGGGTGGTTTAGTCACTATGCTATCAAATGCAATTGGACTCCGCAGGCCTATGCTAGGATCAGCCCCACATTATGGCATAAAGCCGATGAACATTGAATTCTGTTTCAACACTAGCTTTATCGGGAATCTTGGGCCAGATCAATTTGAGCTGTTAATTAATCATGAGATTGTCCACCAGTTTAAGCTCCCGAACCCTATCACTAGTGTGCATAATAGAGCAAACTGGCTTTTTGACCTCCACCATCCTGCTACACCGCCTTCGTCTCCTTCTACTATTGACATTTATGAAGTACCCAACACTTCTAATGCTGATGAAGACCCTGCCACACCACCGGGATACCATGAGTTCCCCGATCCATGGGAACAGCAGGCAACTTCTACTGAGACCGCCACCCAGGCTCCAGGGATTCCACCACCGCCTCCACCTACTGTTACCCTGCATTCTTTGCATGAAGAAATTACTGACATGCGGGGAGAGCTTACATCTCTCCGGGTGGATTTCATCACTTTCATGGATTTGGTGACCGACCAGCTGGATTTCATGCACCAGCATATGTTCCTGACTCCCCGTGGCTAGAGTTGCCGTTGTTATCTTATTCTTTTCTCTCGCATTTGTACATACAGTGGGGACACTGTTTAGTTTTAGTGTGGGAGGGATTCTAGTTATTTTAGCATTTTATTCTAGTTATTTTAGCATTTTATCATTTTTATTTTTTTTAGTTATTCCGAAACATTTTTATGGATTAATTCAATTATTTATCAAGTACCAAGTTTATTTTATTTTTTTCTTCATTCATTTTTTATTTTCAGCATACTATTTATTTCTTTTAATTTACTGTTTGTATTTTCCGCAAATATTATTATTTCATTATGTGCTGGTAAATAATATTACAGAACTTTAAATATTCAAAAATTTAATTAATTAGAATATTTCAAACTTAAAATATTTCAAACCTTATTATGAAGAAAATAATAAAAAATATATAAAAATATATAAACATCTCCAACGGTCTTGTAACGGTCTTCTCATTAATGACATTGAACGTGTTACGATGGTCACACCCTCGTGACGAGCGTAACACGTATTTTTGCCTTGTGACGACCGTCACACCCTCGTGACGACCGTCACGCGCACAACATATCATAACGGCTATTACAGAACCGTTCCAACCATTCCCTTCTTAACCCCCTTCCTCCATTGTTGCAAAATCACACGAAAACTACCCACTCCACTCCATTTTTCTTCAAACTTCCAAATTTCCAACACTAAAATACTATCCACCCACTACCCCAATTTCATATTCCAAAACCTTTTTCAAACAAATCCTACAAACACCATGGCCAACAACCAACAAGCTCCTGCTCTCACTTTCAGAGCCGGCGAACAAGGAGAAAACCAACGGGTAAAATTTCAGAAGTTTCAACGCCGAGGCCTCTAACCTACACGGTACGTTGATATCGACTGCCTGAGGAGTTTGGGACTACTTGACAGTATCTTCCAATTATTGCAAAGTGTGGATTTATGGAACTTATGCCGTGAACCAAGACCGATTTATGAAACTCTGACTCTTGAGTTTTTGAGTTCCTTTGTTTACATCACTCCGCCAGGTGCCACGAACCAACTGTCAGGCCTGGCCAAATTCCGCATGTTTGGCGTTGAGCACGAGTTGCCCTAATCCGACATCGCGTGACTTTTAGGCTTCTGTTCGGACGAAGGTTTCCATCTCCGAGTGCCGAATAATTTTGGTGAGGAAGCCTTCAACTTATGGCACAGTTTGACGAATATCCGTGCCGGATCCTACGACCACCTAAATGCCACCCACATTCATAATCCGGCCATCCGCTATTTCCACCGCATCCTCAGCAACACAATCTTCGCCCGTGACAGCAACCACAAGCTCAACTCTAAGGAGCTCTTCTTTATGCATTGTGCGTTCACATGGCAAAAGATCAACGTCGCCCCGTTCTTACTCGCTCACATCCACTCTATTTGTGCTAGAGGCGGAAAACCATTTCATTTTAGAGGGCTGGTCACTTCACTTACCATAGGTCTGAACTACGGTGCTGCTCTCGCGACTTTGCCTTCTATGGCACCGGCTTTTCTAACTTTGGATCACTGTAAAGTCGCACATCTCATTTACGAGCGGGAGGATGGCAAATTCCACCCTATAATCAGGAACACCGTTTACCAGAACATCATTTTGCCATGCAGGGGCCGAATCGATCCACAAAACCGAGCAAACTGGTTGTTCGATCCTGCAACTCCCACAGAGCATGCACCTGCTCATGAAGACCAACTTGCAGCCCCCGCAGACGAAATGAAAGAAGAGCTGGATAGTGCTCCTCCCGTCCACGACATTCCAGGATCCTCATCTGCACCTCCTCCTATTAATCTTGAAGACATCCTCCGTGCCATCCATATGCAAAATCAAATGAACATCGCACTTGAAAGAAGGCAACATGAGCAATTTGAGTCTCTGTGCGCTCAAATCTTGACTGGGCAGTGCAACATGAATGAGAGGTTAGATGAGGCCCTGTCAGAGCTTAACGCCTTAAGGCTGGACGTCAGCACCCTTGGTTTCCAAGATACTGACACAGAAGCCACTCCTACCAGACGCTCTCGCACCAGGAGTAGAGGACGTGGTCACCAGTAGTTTTTCTTTATTTTTTATGTAGTTTATTAATTTTTCTGTTTATTTTCCTTTCCGTTTGTTTTTTTTTTGTAATTTTACTTCCCCGCCTACATACCACAACATTGAGGACAATGTCGGATTTAGTGTGGGAGAGGTACCTTTCCTTCCTTTATAAACTAGTAATTTTTATGATATATCTCGATTTAAATTCTTCACTTTATTCAGCCATACCAAAAAATTTTATCTTCGCATTAGCCCGACATACCTATTTTAACGAAATCCCCAGTTAAGGAAGCCGAAAACGACATAACAAGATTGATACGGTTATGACACCGTAGACTTCCTACTTATGCGATCCGTTTCAATAACCTTTATACCGACATCTAGAGTTTTTAGTTCTACAGTAACCCCTAGTAGTTTATACTAGCAGTCAGCACCGTCTTGACACAAACCACGTGGAGAATCGATGAATATAAGTGTTTGATGCCTGATCATTAAAATATCCTTCCTATCTCGCTGCTAAAAGAAAAGAAATTCTGTGCACCAAAATATACGGTCACATATAAGAGTTGAGAAAATAACGAAGGAATCCAATGTAGGTTGGTTCAGAGGTATCTGGTTCTGAACTCGGTAGGGCGTGCTATGGCTCGATCCCCCACAACCTCTAACTTGGATAACATATGTAGGGTTGCCACATTCATGTACCAGACCCCGTGCTAAAAGGATCAAAGTCACTAACCGGTTACTCCACTACGTGCATGCTAAGACAAAGGGCTTAATGTGATTGCGCCAGAACAAAACCGGGTGAAATAGATACGAGGAACTCTAGGCAGAATTATAATGGAACTGTTGGATAACTCGTTTGAAATGGAAGCCTACGACTAAGCTTATTGCTTGTGTCATTAGCTTATCTTTAGTGTTTCACTCAAGTATTGGCCGAACTGACGAGGATTTCCTGAAATCACTTTAAAAATCCAAGGTATGTCATGCTTATGCGCTTGACAAAACTTGTCCGACCTTTCGAATGACTATTTGCTTGAGGACAAGCAAAGGTTTAAGTATGGGGGAATTTGATAATGAGAAAACATATCATATAATTACTACGCTTTTTACCGATTTTATAATACATTAAGTCGTCTAACTCCCGATTATTCCGAGTTTATTTGTCTTTTTATAGGTATACAATTTGTCAACTCAAACCAATGGAAAAGGACTACATGAAGGAGGCTAGACAATAAACAAAGAGAAAAAGAACTAAAACTGCAAAGTTTGGAGATTTTGGAGCAGTGACGGTCGTCACACCCTCGTGACGGGCGTAACGACCCCCAACTTGAAACAACGCTCGTCACACATCACTGACGAGCGTCATGCGCTATTTAAGCGCGTTACGACCGTCACCCTCCTGTGACGACCGTCACGCGCGTGAAGATGAACGTTGTGAATTGGTGGAGACGTGGGCAACGTGAGGGCAGACTTGTTCTCCTATTTTCCCTCCACTCAGTAACCATGCTCCCTATATTTCCTCCACTCAACCTTTTCTCAAGATACTTTTAACTGCTATTTCCTCTCCTATATATATGTGTGGTAGTGCAAAGCTGCAGGGGTCGAAGGAATTTTCCCAGAACAAAATTGTTACTTTTGCCATTATTTTTATTTCCTTGTTTTAGAGCATTTTTCACCATACTGTAATTCCTACTTCCAGTATTATTTCAAGCTTTAGTTTTAGGTGTTAATTCTTCATTCAAGAATTAACACAAAATTATTTACTTCAATCAAGCTGCAAGGAATATTGTAACATTTCAAGATTACCATAGCAACGTTATCTCCAGGTTTTTATTGCAATTAATATTTATTCATTTTTGTATTATGCCAACTATTTTTATGAATTATATTTCGAATTGCATTGTTGTTAAATCTATTATGTCCGGCTAAATTATTCGTACCTGTATGTGACTCTTAAGAACCGAAGGAATTCAGTGATACCTTGGCCAAAAATATTTATTTATAAAACAATTTCTGGTTTCCAATTTCCATGCTTAATTTAACTACCCTTGTCACGAGAGTGAGAGGTTAATTAACACGATTTTGCCACGAGAGTGGGAAATTAATTAAGGCAAGAACCTGCATGCGAGAGCTGGGGTTCAACCCAGATAGTGGTAACGAAACATTAATTTTTAAATACACGAGAGTGTTTTAATAAATTAATTAAACTCAAATTGTTTTCAAAAAGTGTTATTAAATTTAAAGTGCATCCACTAGGTTTAGTAGCATAACTTATTTCATGAACACGAGGGTGTATGTCTCAGGTTTTTAAACAATTAGTTTTTACCGAAATACTTTATAGGCCAAGTGATTCACCGAATTCCCGAAGTCCGACTATCACATACCGGTATAACTATTCCTATTATTTTTAATTAAATTGTTTCCCCCCTAAAATCTAATATTCATCGCTTAGTTAAACAAACTATAACATTAGATCGTATACGATTGATCCTCAGTCTCTGTGGGTTCGATAATCATTTAAAACTAGAACGAATGAACTGTATACTTGCAGTTAGTATCCCGACAGACTCATAAAGTCCCGATTAGATACACTTTACACCATTTATTTCAGGCATGGGAAAGGAGGTAATGTAAGTTTATCTCATTCTATGTTATATCAATGGTTTAAGTTGCACCTACCGGTAAGTGGCCCTTTCGTGGATACCAGGCATTTTCTCTGATGGTCATCAAGACTTGTCAACCTTACTTCATTTGATATCCGGTGGAATTATGACATGGGGAAAGTACGAAGTATTATCACTAGTTGCGGAGAGTTCCCTAATGTTCCCCTCATAGGAACTAAGGGGTGTATCAACTATAATCCTGTGCTTGTTTATCGTCAATCGGGATATGCAATGGATGGACTGCCAAAGGTTGAGAGGTGTCTGAATCAATGTATTTTGTTAGAGGAAGTGATCCTGTGATGTTGAAAAGAGTGACAAGTGCTTGGAAGGGAATTCACAAGAAGGATAGAACTACTTTGGGCAAGAAGGTTCCTATTTCTAGGGTTCCTTACTTGGAATGGATTAGAGCCAGGGTTAAGATTTTACGGTTACCATTTGCAAGGTCGGCTCCTATATGTGACCAACCTCCTACTGTTCTGAGTAACACGGTGCCTACCGAGGTATTCACCCAGGTTCATGTTGAGAACATTTAACTTCGTGCAAAAGACTGTGAGGCAGGGATGAAACTTTATTGGGTAGATCAAGAAAGAGCCGACTTAGCTCGCAAACTCAAAGAAGCTCAAGGGGAAACTTCTGATGCAACCAGCTTTAGGAAGAGGTCTCATGCTGAAATGGAAGAAGAGTTGAGTAAGACCCAGCAAGAGTGCCATAAGCTTCAGGCATCTGAGAATAGCTACAGGAGGAGGATTCAAAACTTGGAGAAACAACTCAAAGACAAAGATGCTCAGCTTAAGAAGGAAGTAGCCCAGAGGCGTGTCGCAGAGGATCGGTTTCAAGAAAGTAAAGTAGTCGTATCACAACTTTTGAAGGAGAAATCCGGGCTTGAAGAGTATTGTCAACACCTTGAAGCGTGTCTCATTCCAAAGATTTAGTTTTGTTACTTACCGTTGGTGTATTTGGTCACCCCCAGGATTGTTGGAAGGGATCGTTGTTTGTTTTTATTATTCAGTTTTTTTTTGTTAAGTTTACTTTGAAACACATATTTTGTTGTTTATCATTACACTCTTAAATGTCTGAAATCACTTGAACATCGTTTCTTTTATTTGTAAATAATTGGAGTGTTTGTCTTTTTGTCCTTTTTATTTTCTTTGATTGTATGCTTGATTATTGGTTGCGCACCGTGACTGATGAATAAAAGGACTCTCGGATACCGGGAAATGACAAACATATCATGCACATCATGCATTTCATAACATTACAGGTTATCTCAAGACGATATTCTTATTCTTCTGCTTTTCTTATTCAGAATTCAAGACGACTACTCATCGGTATTCCACCATAAACAATTTGCCAAGATAGATGGAACAAGTTCAAACTGAACTCGCTGAAATAAGGGCCCAAATGGCTACTCAGATGACCCAGTTCATGGAGGTCATCACCAATGTGAATCACCGACAGGAGGAACTAGCTGCCATTGTCAACAACCAGCATCGCTATCCAGGGGATGGTGGAAATCAAGGGCTCTATCAGGACATTTCTGTAGGATTGGGGGATGCACAGGATCAGCCTATTGGAAATTTTCACGGGATTCCTGGACACCCTTTTGTGTGCAATGTAGGGCAGTTTCCCCCGTCTCCGGGACCTCGTCTTGTGGGGAACAGAAGAGATAATTAGGGAGGTGTAAGGAACTATCAGGAGCAGGATTTTGACTTTGATCAGGATGAAGATCAGTTTTCTGTTCGGCGTCCAGAGCCAGAAGTTCAGGTTGAGGATAGGAAGTATCGGTTGTTTGAAAAACGTTTGAAGGCTGCGGAAGGGCAACGAGCCCTTGGTATGGATGCTAATGATCTCGGGTTGGTGTCTGGGGTAAAAGTTCCTCCAAAGTTCAAGCCTCCTATATTTGAAAAGTACAACGGAACGTCATGTCCTGTTACTCATGCAACTGCTTATTTCCGAGAGATGTCGGTGCATACTGAGGATCTGGGGCTTTTGATTCATTTTTTCCAGGATAGCCTATCTGGGGCATCCCTGGAGTGGTACATGAAGTTGGAGAAAACTCATATTCGTTGCTGGAATGATCTTGCTGGGGATTTTGTCAAACATTATCAATACAACGTGGATATGGCGCCTAATCGCACTCAGTTACAGAATTTGTCACAAGGACCAAGAGAATCTTTCAAGGAATACGCTCAGAGGTGGCGTGAGTTGGCTGCGAGGGTTCAACCTCCACTCATGGAGAGAGTACTCATTGATATGTTTATGAGTACCCTGCAAGGGCCATTCTATGAGCACGTGATAGGAAGTACTTCGACAGGATTTGCAGACTTGGTTATGGCTGGTGAAAGAATTGAAGTAGGTTTGAAATTGGGGAAAATTCAGATTGGAGGTTCTAGTGGCTCATCGGGGGGGAGTAAGAAACCATTCAACACTTACACTAAGAAAAGGGAAGGCTACGCAAGTGCGGTTTACTCTCATAGAGGGAGAAGAGAAGATCGTCAGCACCAACAAATCAATGATGTTTCCATTCCTGTTAATGTTCCTCCGCAGCAGAGACCGAATACAGTGCCTCAACAACAAAGACAACAAGATGCTCCCCGTCAGTATAATAATCAAAAACAGATACAATTGAGAAAATTCGATCCCTTGTTGGTATCTCTTACTGAAGCACTCCACCATTTACTCGATTTGAAGTTGATCGGTTTGAGAAATATGCCACCACCCCCCGCAAGACTTCCTCCTAATTATGATGCTAACACAAGATGTGAATTCCATTCAGGCGGAGTTGGTCATTCTACTGACAATTGCTTTGTGTTGAAGTGCAAGATACAAGACTTGTTGGATGCTAAGGAAATTGAGTTTACTCCAGTGACTGGTCTGAATGTTACTCAGAACCCAATGCCCAGGCATGAAGGGGGTGTTGTTAATATGATTGATGATAATGATGAAGTGTTGAATTTAATCATGAATGTGGAACAAGTAACTACTCCATTGTGGTATTTTAAGAGGTATTTGCTTGACAATTCTATTTTCCCGGGTTGTACTTCAGAGTGTGCCAAGTGTAGAGAGAAACCGAAGGGTTGTGATGATTTAAAAGCCGGTATCCAGTTGATGATAAAGGAGGGTTCCCTGCAGTTCGATAGAAAACCAAGCTACCGTAAGGTTACCGAAGAAGATGTTGTTGTGGTATCTATTCCTTACACCCCTGTGCGCATTCCTACCCCATCTAGGGAGCCTTTTTTGATGATTACAGTACCTGGTCCCATGTCGTATACCAGTGAGAAGGCCATCCCATGGCATTATGGTGCTGGTGTTTATTACCATGGGGTGAAGCAGGAGGTAAGTACTCGTTTGTCTGAGGAAGAACGTGTTGAAGATAATGAAGGTGAAGTTCATAATTTTTCTGGTGTGGGTCGAATGACTAGAAGCGGGAGAGTATTTGGTCCTTCTAATGTGCAAGATTCGGCAGATGCTTCTGCAAGAGAGAAAGGAAAACAACAGGCGATGATTGGTAATCCAAGGGTTACGCCAGCCAATGTGACTCAACCAATTCCGATACCAGAAGCTTCTTCAGTCCCCGATGAGGTTGAAGAGTTAATGTGAATTATCAGAAAGAATGATTATAGCATAATTGATCATCTGAGCCATACTCTTTCTAAGATGTCTATCTTGTCTCTGTTGATTTATTCAGAACCTCACAGAAATGCTTTGACGAAGTTGTTAAAGAATGCGTTCGTGCCACATAAGGTAACAGTCAATCAGTTTGAGAATGTTTGTGCTAACATATCTGCCGGGAACGGTCTGGGCTTCACAGATTTTGATCTTCCTCCGGAGGGGCCAAACCATAACAAAGCATTGTATATTTCAATGGAATGCAGGGGCACTACTTTATCCCGAGTTTTGGTGGACACAAGGTCGTCTTTAAATGTATTGCCTAAGTCAGCATTGATGAAGATTGATTATTCTGGACTGGAGCTGCACCCTAGTGATTTGATGGTGAAGGCGTTTGATGGGTCTCAAAGGTTAGTGTTTGGGGAGGTGGAGTTACCAATCAAGGTTGGTCCTCACACCTTCACGGCTACATTTTTTGTGATGGATATACAGTCAGCGTATTGTTGTTTGTTGGGGCGGCCGTGGATTCATAAAGCAGGGGCAGTCACTTCTACTCTTCATTAGAAACTCAAGTATCCTGCAGAGGGAAAGGTGATAACTGTGTGCGACGAGGAAGAGTACATCATGAGTCATTTGACATCATTCCACTATGTTGAAGTTGAAGGCGAGATACATGAGACTGCGTTTCAGGCGTTTGAGACAGTTCATGCTGTCAATTTTCCTCCTTCAGAGCAGAAAAGGAAACCTGAAACTGTTATGTCTTCTCTCAAAGATGCGAGAGCTGTGGTGGAAAATGGTAACCCTGGATGTTGGGGTCAGGTGCTGTACGTTACCCCAAAATTTAATAAATTTGGTCTTGGTTTTAGCCCAGGTCAGCAGAGTTCAACTCCCAGAGCATCTGGTTTATCTACTCCTGTGAAGTTCTCCCGTCCTTGTGCTACTCAAGAAGGACACGTCAATGCAGTTGGCGACAATAGGGTTGATGGCTACAATATCGAAGATTGGATTCGTCTGAGTATTCTAGGACAGACACTCAACAATTGGACTTCTGTGGATGTTATCCAAGTTTCAAGCGCTGAGGAGTAATTTTCTTATTTTCTTCTGGTATCATATCATAATTCCTACGCTCTGCCCAAGGCGTGGTGAATCATTTGTGTAGGGCCACCATGTTTATTTTCAAAAGTTTATCATGAAATAAAGGACGTTTTTGCATTCAAAATTTTGCTCCATTTCTTTTTATTTATTTAAATGGCAACGTTTCACTTTTCACACACTGTCACTAAAAAACGCCAAAATGTAATTCATGCAGATGCACTTCCACCCCCGATTATATTGATAACGACTCTGCTCTGGCTCATTATGACTTTGATACTCCTATTTATCAAGCTGAAGAAGAAGCATATGAGGATTGTGATCTTCCTGAGGAATTAGCAAGATTGTTAAAACAAGAGGAGAAGGTTATTCAGCCGAATCAAGATTTGATTGAGGTGGTGAATATTAGCACATAAGAGGTAAGAAGAGAAGTCAAGATAGGGGAAGATCTTGAAGAAAGTATAAAGGTCAGATTGATTGAGCTACTCCGTGAGTATTCTGATATCTTCGCTTGGTCTTATGAGGATATGCCTGGGTTGGATACAGACATAGTGGTGCATTGACTACCGCTCAAAGAAGGTTGTTCCCCTGTCAAGCAAAAGCTCCGAAGAACTCATCCTAAGATATCCAAGAAGATCAAGGAGGAGGTCCAAAAGCAGTTGGACGTAAATTTATTAAAGGTCATCAATTATCCGCCATGGATTGAAAATATTGTGCCTGTGCCCAAGAAGGATGGTAAGGTCAGGATGTGCGTGGATTATAGGGATTTGAATAGGGCCAGCCCTAAAGATGATTTCCCTCTTCCGCATATTGATGTGTTGATCGATAATACTGCTCATTCCAAAGTGTTTTCGTTTATGGATGGTTTTTCGAGTTACAATCAAATTAAGATGGCTCCGGAGGATATGGAGAAGACAACATTTATCACGCCTTGGGGAACTTTCTGTTATAAAGTGATGTTGTTTGGTTTGAAAAATGTCGGGGCAACATATCAGCACGCCATGATCACTCTCTTTCATGATTTGGTTCACAAAGAGATTGAGGTTTATATGGACGATATGATTTCTAAGTCTGACACGGAAGAGGAATATCTTATTCATCTGGAAAAATTGTTCAAGAGATTGAGGCAGTTCTTGCTGAGGTTGAATCTGAATAAGTGCACCTTCGGGGTGAGATCCGACAAGTTGTTGGGTTTTATTGTAAGTGAAAAAGGTATCTAGGTGGACCCGGCCAAGGTAAAAGCGATACAGGAAATGCCTGAACCAAGGACAGAGAATGAAGTACGTGGTTTCTTGGGAAGGTTAAACTACATTTCTAGATTTATTTCTCATCTCACAGCCACCTGTGAACCTTTGTTCAAGTTGTTGAAGAAAAGTCAGACAGTGAAATGGAATGAGGGTTGTCAGAAGGCCTTTGACAAAATAAAGGAGTATTTGCAGGAACCTCCGATACTCATGCCGCCAGTGGAAGGAAGGCCACTAATCATGTATATAACTGTGTTGGAGATCTCAATGGGTTGTGTCCTCGGTTAGCACGACGAGACAGGGAAGAAAGAGCAGGCTATTTACTACTTGAGTAAGAAGTTTACAGAATGCGAGTCGAGGTACTCATTGTTGGAAAAGACTTGTTGCGCGCTTGCTTGGGCCGCCAAATGTTTGAGGCAATACATGTTAACTCACACCACCTACTTGATATCCAAAATGGATCCAATCAACTACATTTTTGAGAAGCCAGCTCTTACAGGAAGGGTAACCCGTTGGCAGATGATACTCACCGAATATAATATCCAATACACTACTTAAAAAGCAATTAAGGGTAGTGTACTGGCCGACCATGTTGCTCATCAGCCCGTGAACGATTATGAACCAATGAAGTTTGATTTTTCAGATGAGGAAATTATGTATATTCAGGATTGTAATATGCCATACCCAGACGAAGGACCCGAGCCGGGGTCACGTTGGACGCTTGTTTTTGATGGTGCCTCCAATGCCATGGGCAACGACGTCGGAGCTATTATCACTTCCCCTGAGGGATACCACATTCCTTTCACGGCTCGTATTTGTTTCGATTGCACTAACAACATGGCCGAATATGAGGCTTGCATTTATGGCATTGAAGCGGCGATCGACCTGCGCATCAAATTTTTGAAAGTTTACAGGGATTCCAATCTTGTTATCAGCCAGATTAATGGACATTGGGAGACTCGCCATCAGAACCTAATTCCCTATCGTGAGCATGTTATAAAGTTGATTCCATACTTCGAAGAGATAACGTTTAAGCACATTCCCAAAGAAGAAAACAATCTAGCTGATGCACTGGCAACTTTGTCCTCCATGTTCAAGGTTAAGTGGGCTAATGAGGCACCTTCCATTACCATCAGAAGTTTGGGTGAGCCAACTTTATGTTTTGAGGCTAGTTTGGAATCAGATGGTAATCCTTGGTTTTATGATGTTAAACGATATCTTGAAACACAAGAGTACCCTGAAGAGGCATCCGTCACAGATAAGAAGTTCTTGAGAAGATTTTCAGCCAAGTTCTTTCTCAGTGATGGTGTGTTGTATAGAAGGCATCATGACGGTTTACTGCTCAGATGTGTTGACAAGAAAGAAGCGGCTAGAATCATTGAGGAGATACATGAAGGTGATTTCGGGACCCATTCCAGTGGGCATACCATGGCTAAAAAGATTTTGCGAGCAGGTTATTATTGGTCCACCATGGAGACTGACTATTACAATCATGCACGAGTTTGCCACAAATGTCAAGTCTATGCTGATAAAGTGCATGTGCCGCCAGTACCTTTGAATGTCTTGACTTCCCCTTGGTCGTTTGCAATGTGGGGAATTGATATGATTGGAAAAATTGAACCGACTGCATCCAATGGGCACCGTTTCATTCTGGTTGCCATCGATTATTTTACAAAATGGGTCGAAGTTGCATCCTATGCCAATATCACCAAGCATGTGGTAACTCGGTTCGTTAAGCACAATATTATCTGTTGCTACGGAGTGCCTAAAAAGATCATTACTGATAATGGGTCTAATTTGAACAACAAAATGATGAAGGAGCTTTGTGAGTCCTTCAAAATCAAGCATCATAACTCTTCCCCATACCGACCAAAGATAAACGGTGCTGTCGAAGCGGCCAATAAGAATATTAAGAAGATCATACAGAAGATGGTGGTTACCTATAAAGATTGGCATGAGATGCTGCCTTTCACTTTACATGTTTATCGCACCACTGTGCGTATTCGACTGGGGCAACCCCAGTTTCATTGGTTTACGGCATGGAAGCAGTATTTCTGGTGGAAGTCGAGATTCCTTCTCTTAGAATCATGAGGGATGTTGAGCTGGATGAAAGTGAATGGGTACAAAATCGGCTGGATCAGTTGGAACTTAATGACGAGAAGAGGTTGACGGCTGTATGTCATGGTCAGGTATATCAATAAAGGATGAGGAAAGCTTTTGATAAGAGGGTACGGCCTCAGTGTTACAAGCCAGGTGACCTTGTGCTAAAAAGGATAATTCTCCCCAAGGGAGATCCCAGGGGCAAGTGGGTTCCAACTTATGAAGGTCCTTTCGTGGTCAGAAAATTTTTCTCTGGAGGAGCGATGATGCTCACGACTATGGATGGAGAGTACTTCCCTCTCCCTGTGAATGCTGACGTAGTTAAAAAATATTTTGCATAAAATAATAAATAAAAAACCTGCTAAACTGAAAACCCGAAAGGGAGGTTTAGGAAAAAAGAGGGTGTCCTGGTGAATCAAAAATCCGAGAGGGCGATTCAGGCAAAAGTTAGGGACTTAAAGCAAATGACTATGCTCAGCATGAGATCCTTTGTTTCTTTCCTTCGTTCCGTCACCTAGCATGAGCTCGAAGCTAGTCCAAAAATGATCTATCTGAAAGCAGAAAGATGAAAGCGTAAGAGTCATAAGAGTCATAACAGAGTCGGGACTTGATGGATGTTCACGTTCACATTGCCATTTGTAAACACTTGTTTGCTTTGATTTTGTAATTACTTGCTTCAAAATGTAAATGCCTTTTTCACAGACTGATTTCTCAAAATCAATAGAATATCTTCTTTCAAGTACGCGTATACGTTTCTTTTCTCCCTTTTTACTATTTTGTTTGCAAAAACGTCCAATATTTTTGATAAGCATGTGCATAAACTTCGTGGACCTTACACGGAAATGGTAATATAAGTCATGGTTAGTTGATCGCTTGAAATACGGATAACAAACACAACTACTACTGTGCAAGGGGCATGTTTGTTTCTCTGATGGATAGGATTCTCATTCACTTTACTGGTGTTTGCCTTGCCTTTTGTTTCACCGCTCCGTGATGTTGGTAAAGGTCACGGGTCATGGTAATATCAAGATTACGACAGGTCGGCGAGATCGGAGAACCTAGTTGAATATTTTTCTTCCCCATAATGGCTTTTATTACGTTTCTTTGCCGCACTTTCATGTGTTTTCTCGATTGATTGCTTTAGCATTGTCTGCACAATGGATTTTGTTTATGGCTGAATGTCAGTCTTGATGCATTGAATATCTTTGCCTTGAAAAAAATTGTTTCATTTTACTTAATCCATCCAGTATCACTCTTTAATCGATTTTTCAGGCATTTTGATATCAACTGTGCCAATTCTTTTGCTTAGCCAAGAGTTTGGAGGAAGGAGTTTAGCTAAAAACAATGACTATAATGGTATGCTTTTGAGTAGAACCCCGTTGACAATGTACAAGTATTGTTTCAATCCCCAAACACCAGACATATAAGGGAGTTAGACCCTCGTTAACCCCTCTGAGCCTTCGAAGTAGGAGTTTCTTTTCCATTCAAAAAAAACTTTTTTAACCAGGGGCATGGTAGATGTTCAGTTAATGTTACCAAGCATTCAAATTTCAGAAGGAATGTCCCATCTGAGGATCACCACATTTTATCAGTCGCATCATGAGATCAGGAAAAATGTCTAAACCACGATGTTCATTTCCTCGCAAAGTTCTGAGGTCGAGATCGAATCGATACAAGAATGGCTATCCCTCGCCGACCAAGGAATGATGCATTTGTTTTCTTCAAAAAAAAAGAAAAAAAAAGTTCAAAGACCTAAAGTCACATTGACTTGTTCAAAGTGGAAAGTATGAATAAGAAAGAAACCAAAAGCCCCGCTAAGTCGAAACTTGAAAACAAGTCGCTTAGGCAAAAGTTAGGGCGTCCCACTGGACTCCCAAAATTGAAATTCAAAAGTTTTTGTCTAGGCAAAAGTTAGGGAAAAGAGAGTCTAAAAGGCCAAAAAGAAAGAAGAGATTATTCAATAAGATTTTCATCAAAAGAAGAGGAACAATAATATCAAACAAAAAAAACCAAAAGCAGCAAAAGTTAAGTGACAATCATGTTGAAGAATTTGTCGTGATTACTCAACCATTATAAATCCCTTTTGAAAGATGAATGCTTGTGATAAGTCAGATGAACTTAGGACAGGAGAATATCACGAAGGGGGTGAGCACCAAATAACTTGAGCCTTGAAAAAACTTTTTTCTAAAAAAACTCGAACCAGGCCACGTTACAACCTCTAAAAGTCCTAACTGAAACAAGGGTTTAAATCGAAAGCATACTACAACAGGATAACGTTTCCTAAACTCCCAAATATGTGTTGCATATCCATGTTGGTATCTTATCACCCGCATCTTGACTCGTTTTCTTCACAAAAAAAAGGGGAAGAAAAGTTTTGAAATTTTTGCACTCTAGCTAGTGATTCATTCACAACAGAGATGCGACACTTTGTTAAGGTTTTCAACTTCAAGGCTTAAATAATCGTCGCAGCAGATCTATCATTCCCAAAATAAACATCTTTCTGCATGCAAAACATTTGTTTGACATCAAAAAAGAGTTTACACGTTGAACACCTGTAAAGAGCTTAATGATTGTCAGGAAGGGAAATTTTGGTTTTCTTCTATTAGACAGAGCCCATGTATGAATAGGACTTTACCTATCCCCAGTGAAGTTTCATTTCCGCAACGAAGTTTTGTTGCCCCATGAATCTTCTTTTAAAAGCTTCATTCTGAGACTCCGGATTTGAGGATGTCGCATATCCCCAACGGAGTTGCCAACAGAGATCCCTCGCCATGACCTCTCGTTTCCTAGCCGATCTGTTGACCGGGGCATACTTATGTTAAGATCTTTCCTTATCCCCAGTAAGGTCGATACTGTGTGACTATCTGCATGATCCATCCAATGGTTGCATTTCGAGAAAAATCTCTCCAACAAAAATCTTCAACGGAGTTCTGTATCCCCGGTGAAGTCCCGTTTCCTCAGCAGAGCTTTATTCCCCCAGCAAAGGTTTTCACCCCTCACGTTGGGTTTATTGTCTTGGTGTCATCCTCAACACGGCCGCGCGCTGTCTTTTCAAGAGATTACAGTATTGCCCTAATCATCTCCCTCGATGTATAATCTTCAGATGGCGTCCCTCTCCAGAAGCTACAGTGTCGATCTGATCTTCTCTAGGAGTTTGTAGTTTATTTCTGCAATTCCTCTCAATGTTTGTGGCCCGTTTCTACTGGTTGCTCGGTTGTTATTCCCTGGAAAGCTTCATCTCTCCGAGGTTCCCTCTCTAGCGGTTCCCCATATTTTCTCCTCTCCTTTGGATTTTGCAATTTATTTTTGCAAGTCATGTCAGATTCTGACTTCTTGGTTATTGGCTTCTCAATTGGCCATTCCCCAATGAAACTTTTAAACATGCATCATGACATCGTATCTACCCAAATGCGTAGCAATTCCATTATTTGGAGCATTGCGCTATATAAAAAGAATTCAAACATGCATCAGAATATAAGCCATTTTTGTTTCTGTTGTCCCCAGTGAATTTGCTAATACTTCAGATTAAATCCCCGACGAGGTCTTCATCCTCATTATCTCAGTTTCCTCCCCATACTAATATCTTTTTGACGTCAATCATTTTTTTGTTTGAGTGTCAACTCTTGACTGTAGTTCAGTTTCACCCTGGCGCGGTCTTCTCGGATTTAGTCTTCACTACGCTCTCCGGTTTATTCCAATGTTTATTGATGCACCTTTCGAATACCAGTTTCATCCTGATATTCACTTTCAGTAGGTTTTTAGGTGTACACCCTAATCTCCTTGCTTTGGGTTGAGCTCAGAGTTTCGTCTCCTTACCTTGCGCGTGAAATCCAGTTTCGTCCTGGTGCTCATCTAGTTTAGTTTCGCCTAACTAGTTATTGAGTCGAGTTTCGTCTCGCTTTTGCTTTCATACCTTGGACCCTTTGACGATGTTCATTTACCGAGTGCAGTGTTCGTACTGCGTCCCTGGTTTGAAATCAGTATCTTTTGTTCCTTGGATTCTTTTATCAGTTTTCGTCACTGTTTATCCATTGATCTGAGACCAGCAGGTGCTCTGAGAAACATGCGCTCTCATCACTCTCGCTTTGGATCAAGTTTCGCCTCGTCGCCTGTGCATGAAATCCAGTTTCGTCCTAGTGCTCATCTAGTTTAGTTTCACCTAACTAGTTTTTGAGTCGAGGTTTGTCTCGTTTTTGCTTTCATACCTTGGACCCATTGACGGTGTTCGTTTACCGAGTGCAGTTTTTGTACTGCATCCCTGGTTTGAAATCTGTCTCTTTTGTTCCTTGGATCCTTCTATCAGTTTTCGTCACTATTTATCCATTGATCTGAGACCAGCAGGTGCTCTGAGAAACATGCACTCTCATCACTTTGCTATGGGTCAAGTTTCGCCTCGTTACCCGTGCGTGAAATCCAGTTTCGTCCTGGTACTCATCTAGTTTATCTTCATCTAACTAGTTATTGAGTCTAGTTTCGTCTCGCTTTTGTTCCTCTTTACTAGGATTCTTTCAGTTCCTTCATACTGTCTACCACAGGGCTATGACAACCCTATTCCATGATCTGATGCATAAGGAAATCAAAGTATATGTTGATGATATGATCTCTAAATCTCATACCGAGGAAGGACATATAGAGGATTTGTTGAAGTTATTTAAGCGTTTAAGGGAGTATCACCTTCATTTGAATCCGAATAAATGCACCTTTGGTGTTCGTTCGGGAAAGTTGATAGGTTTCATTGTCAGCCAAAAAGGAATTGAAGTTGATCCTGATAAAGTCAGGGAAATTCAAGAAATGCCTGCTCCAAGGACTAAAAAACAAGTCAGAGGTTTCCTCGAACGTCTGAATTATATCTCCAGGTTCATCTCCCACATGACTGCAATGTGTGAACCCATCTTCAAGCTTCTGAAGAAAGATCAAGGGTGTGTATGGACCGATGATTGCCAGAAGGCATTTGAAAGCATTAAAGAGTATCTGCTTGAACCTCCTATCTTGCTCCCTCCCGTTGAGGGAAGACCATTTATTATGTATCTGACAGTGTTGGATCATTCTATGGGTTGCATTTTGAGACAGCAAGATGAAATGGGAAGAAAAGAATACGCCATTTACTATCTTAGTAAAAAGTTCACTGATTGCGAGTCGCGATACACTCTACTTGAAAAGACATGATGTGCTTTGGCTTGGGCAGTGAAGCGTCTACGTCAGTATATGCTGAATCACACTACTTGGTTGATATCCAAAATGGATCCAATTAAGTACATCTTCAAAAAGCCTGCTCTTACCGGAAGAATTGCTCACTGGCAGATATTATTGTCTGAATATGATATTGATACCGCACTCAGAAGGATATCAAAGGTAATGTGTTGGTGGAGTACCTTGCTCACCAACCGGCTGAAGACTATCAGTATGTCAAATATGACTTTCCCGACGAAGATGTGATGTTTTTAAAAGTAAAAGATTATGATGAACCTCTTGTTGCACCCCAAAGTTTACCCTCTTGATTTAGGCTTATGTTTCTTCATGAATATCATATTACATTGCATCCATACATTGTGATGGGATCAAAGTACTTTGGTTATCAAGTCTTCCTCAAGATTTGAAGATTGATTGCATTGACAAGTTTATCAAGTAGAACCTTATCATCTAAACCTCTGGATCTTTCAAGCTTAAAAGTTATTGCATATCTCAAGATATTTCATCCATCTCTTTGGATCATCAGAGGATTGAAGTTTGTGTTTGATTATAAGAGGAATCACTCTTTTGATTCACCAGTCAAAATTAGGGTTTTGCTTGATCAAGGCTATTTATGCATGAGCAAATCTTGATTTGGAAGCTACAACATCTCTTTGGTATTTGAAAAGTCTTTATACAAGAAATTGGTCAAGATATCCAGAGGATTTGAAGTTTTGAAGATGCTTCATCAGTCTCCTAAGGTGTTAACCAAAACTAGGGTTTGGGATTTCATCAAGATTTCTTGAGAATTTTGAAGTGAAACTTTGTACATGGCCTCTATATATTTGGAAGATCATATGTTTGAAGTTTTGATAATCAATTTTGAAGGGAAGTGGATCAATTGATTCAAAGGGGCAAAATGGTCATTTTGGTCAAAATCAGTCAAAGTCAAGGTTGACCAAGTGAACTTTTGGTCAACCATAAATTCAAGGGTGTACTTTTCATATTTCAATTCCATTTGGATCATTGGATCAAAAAGATTGAGGTTTGGATTGAAACTTGTTCATGAAGAAACCTTAAAAGTTTCTAGTTTTGGAAAATGAGGACTTAACTTCAAAAATTCATATTTTATTCACCTTTGATCAAAAACATGCAAATGAAGTATGCTTGGAAATCTAAGAGGGTGATCTTTCATCTCCTTTTGGTCTCATGTCCAAATTGGCAAAAAATCAATAGTTATGGTCTTTGGAAGTTCATGCCTCAAGTTAAAATTATAGGGCATTTTCCAAATTTAGTGAATTTCATGTCAAATTTTGAGGGCCTTAATGGATTCAATTGCAAACACTCAAAACTAAAGGATTGTAGATCTTTTCAATACCTTTCCAAATTGTACTCATTTGTACCAAAATTCAAAAGTATGAGCAAGTTTTGAACTTTGGAATTTTGAGGTATTTTATTGAAATTTGACAAGTATGCAAAATGGCCATTTCTTGCAAACTCAAGTTTTATTCATTCTTTTTGTTTCTAATCAAGCCCATGAACAATTTGTGACATGATGAGGCCTATTACACTCACCATTTCGTGCCTCATATGGTATTGCACTTGTTGGATTGAAAAAATCACAAACTTGCTCAAATTTGCAAATTCACCAACACTCTCTCATTTCAAGTAATCATGTGCTGACACTTTGAGCATTGGGTTCTGACCTCATTTGGCCCACAAAATGCACAAAAGGCAAGCAAATGCACGAGCAAATGACCTGATCCTATGCACACTTCATTTTCTGCACAAACTTCCAATCCTGCCCTCCAACGACTTTGAGTGCCAAATATCACTTCTATCCTCTTCCTCTCGTGTTATATAACAAGAATCAAGGCTCAGTTGTGAAAGAGGAGGCTCATAATCGCTACATTCCAAATCTGAAAATTTTGAAGCATCTCTGCAAATTGCTTCAAATCTCTCTTCTCCTTGGATCATTCTTCAAAATTCTTGGTGTTTTAGCTTCAATGAAGTAAGGAGATCAAGCTTACACCATTGGATTGCTTCCGGAGTGAAGGAATCGAGTTTCTAGTTTTCACATCCATGTGAGTTTCTTGAACTTTGATTTATGTGTTTCAGTTTGAATTGATGATGTAAATCATGTCCATTGAGTTGCAAGCTGGCCAATCACTAAGATTGATGTATATTTGAGCTTTGATTCAAGCAGAATGGATGAAATCGTGTTCCTGATTTTGATGTTTGCAGTGAGTTTTTTCAGTTTTTGAGACTTTATTTCTTGATCCATGTTTGATCTTTGAGATTGATTCGAATTGCATAATGAAGTATGATATGTTAGCTTTAATTTACACTTGAATTCATGGATATTGGTTGAAAAACAAGCACGATTGATAGATCTGAACATGACCTATTTTGTTTCACGCGTTTTGCCCTATGCTGGAGGTTGAAGACGAAGTGAGGTGGCGCGCTGTGATTGCCTTGTTTGAAATTTTAATGCATTTCATATTATTTGATTTTAATTGATTTTCTGATTTTTATTTCTTGATCAAAACAATTTAAAAAAATTCTGGAAAAATTATCACAAGTCAAAAATAATTTCTACTATCTTGTGTAATTCTATTGGAATTTTTAAAAATGTTTTGATTGGTTTAAAATTTCATAAGTTTAATTAATTATTTGTTCAGTGATTATTTTTATTTTAATAGTTATTTTGATCTAAAAATTCCACAAAAAATGTTTTGAACTCTTAAAATTATTTAGAATTTGATTCTGAAATTTGTTTAGCATTTTTTCTATTTCTGATTAGAAATTTAATTTGAGAAGTTTATTTGAAATATTTATTTTATAATTTTTGTTTTAATACTTCCTTTAATTCAAAAATCCTCAAAAAAATTATGTAAGTTTGTTTTTAATCATAGTGTCTGAATCTAATATTGTTTTGACATTTTTATGAATTTTTGATAGGGTTTGCATTTTTCTCATTAAATAATAGTTTAAATTTTTTATTTGTTTGTTTTATTTTATTTTAATATTTCCTTTAATTCAAAAATTCCACAAAAAATCAGGGATGTGTGTTTTTAACTCTAATATTTGAATACAATTTTGGTTGGATATTTTTTCTGATTTTTCATTAGAATTTTATTTTGAGATGTGATTATTTGTTTAATTGATTAATTGTTTGAATTTGATTTGTTTTTGACTTTTCTTTAATCCTAAAAATGTGAAAAAATATGTATTCTGATATTTAGGGTTTCCTTGTGATTTGCATGATCTTGGTTTGAATTGTTTGAATTTTGATCTTGCCTAATTAATATTTAAGATTAAAATTCAAACAATTAGGGTTTTGTGGCTTACATTGCAAGTTTTATTTTCAAAACCAATTTGCCTTGGGTTTCCATTGGAATTTAGGTCTTGATTGAGGTTCATGGATGTATTGAGGATCTGAAAACCATTTTTCTTGAATTATTTGACTAGATTGGATATTTTTCCCCAAATTATTTTGAAAACTTGTCTAGTTTTGATAGTTTGGCCAACTAGTTTTGAACTTTGGGCCTCATATTATCCCTTCCTCAACCATTCATGAACTTAAGACTTTCTTTCTGACTTCTACACACTTCAAAGATGCTAAGATATTTTTTTTGTGTGAATTATTGATCCTTGTTTCTATTTTTGATGTATTTTTGAAGTGAAGGTACCCAATTAATGTTGCATATCTTGTTGCAATTTTCTTGATGGCCAATGAACTTGAGTGAGGCCTATAACTGGGGCACCTAATGATCATGTTGGTTCTGTTTATCCATATAAACTCAAGTTATTTCACTTGATGCCCCATGTTTGAATGATTGGACCCTTTTGATGTATTGTGTGGGATTCCTCTTCTATTATGCTTGTGAGCTGTGATGAAGTAATTGAGTATGATTTAATTGTGTTTTCTACTGACCTTCATGGTCTTTGATTGTATTCTTCTCAAGCTCCCATGATCCTTGATTGATATTCAATTGTCAATTCAATATGGTGATAGAAAGGAGCAACATTCCTCTAACTTTTGACCAAATTGTGCATATGCCTATTTCTTTTTGTGTATCATATCTAATGTTTTGATAATTGCTATCATGTTTCCTCACTTCATTTTGGTATCATCATCCATCCCTTATATGAGTCATCATTCTATTTATGGGAATAATAACTTGGTCATTGAATGTGCGAGGTACTTTGAGAAAAGTTTTCCATTTTTGACTTGAGGCTACTGTGTTTCACTTTATTTGTGGAACACAATTTATTGTATTGGAACTACTATTATGCTTGGCATATTTGATAGTCTATGCAGAATATATGCATGTGATTATGAATGCTATACATTGCCCATGGGATCTGTTCATATCTGATAATCTCAATACTTACATCCTGATGGCGTAATTTCTGACTTGATTTGTCTGTTGATGCCAGCTTGCTTGAAGTTCTCTGGGTTTCTTTTATTCTTGCTAAGTTGCTACGGATAGTTATCCGTTTGGTATTGCACTATTTCCTTTCTTCTATTTTCATTTTATATAGTTCTGATTTCATGATGGGACCTCTGTTGCTGATATATGTCAGGAGGCCCTCTGTTTTTGTTTGATACATGTTTTGTTGTTGTACCCCAAAATTTTCCCTCTCATATTTCCCAAGATATGTCAAGAATAATCTCCAAGTGGCTCAAGATTGCTCAAGAGTTGGACAGTCAAGCTATCTCCTAAGGCAGTCAACCTCAAATTAGGGTTTTGTGTTGCATCAAGGTCTTTGCATACAAATGACCCCAAGTGCTCCCCAATGTCCTAATATATTCTCAAGTTCATCCATGTCAAATTTCAATCCTTGCAAAGGGAGTTTGGTCAGTCAATTGCTCAAGAGGTCCAAAAATCGACTGTGCTAGGGGAAAAGTCAATTGTGACCCAAATACAGTCAAACTTCAAGATTTTTTGTCAACATTCTAATTTTGCGGGATATTTCATCATTTGATCAAGGTTTGATCATGATTCATCAAGGATTGCTCAAAATTCATCAAGATTCAAAAGTTGCTAAATTAGGGTTTTGTAGGAAAAGTCAACTCAACATTGACCAAGCATGACTTTCTCATACTTTATGAGAAATGATCCATCCAAAGCTCATTTTTAAGAGCATGCAATTTCCTACAATCCATCTTCACACCCCAAGATCAATAAATGCACTCACAAAAAGTTACAAATTTGTACATTATAGGTCATTTTTGAAAGTCAACAAAAACACCTTTTTTGACAAAGTTTATAACTTCAGCATGGAATATAAAAATGAGATGAGACCAAAATGGTTGGTTATAGGACATCTCAAGCTTTCTAAAAAGTCCAAGAACACCTCCAAAAGTTCAAATTTGAATAAGTTATGCATTGTTGAAGTTGGGCATTTTTCCAAAATTGCCAAATGTCAACTATCCCCAAAACTTCAAATTTTGTCAAATGGGCCCACTTTTTTCCACTTGATTTGATCTTGCCACACTACACACGTGTCCTATCTTCAGTCTTGTGTCCATTTACTGATTTTCTATTTTATTTGATTTTTATTGAATTAATTCATTTTAAATCAATTTAAATCCAAATAAAATCCAAATATTGATCACTTGGAATCTTTTTGATTGATATAGGTCTTAATTGTCATCATGGACATGATCAAATCCGAATCAAGCCATATCATGAACAAATATTGGATTTTTGGACAAAATTGGAAGGATTTTAATGGAGGATCAAGCCATATCTTCAAGCATTGATTTACAAAGATTCAAAGTCCAAAACTTGACCTAATAGAATGCATTATACATATACAAGGCAGGAGGCACTAATTGGATACCTAGAGGCTGCATAAACATCAAAACCAAACTTGAGAAAAACTTGAAAAAGCTTCAAACTGAAATCCGTCTTAGAGGTGCTTTCAACACAAAATCTCAACACTATTCTCTTGTTGGACATCCACTGAGTCAGTAGCTATCAAAAGCAAGCTTCCAGACCCCCTCAATCGCGCTATAAGTGTCTCTGAAAATCACCTTTCATTTGAAATCGCATATCATTATTCTTGCACTTTTTTGGCAAAATCTTTACATAATCATGCTTATCGTTCCATTTAGAAGCTTTTTGCATTATTGAATTGCATTTTCATGGCCTGTAACCCCCTAGCCGATTCTAGGGTTCTTGGATCGTATTTTTGGGCATTCCGTTTGCAGGTGAAATCAAGGTTCAATGATGGTCTAGATGTGTTCAGAATGGCCAGACGAACAGGACCATGGTCTTAGATTGAATTTTCATGGCCTGGAATTGGTGTTAGGTTCGACCTAGGGATTTAGCTGCGGATATAAATCTGCCGGTAATCTCTGTAGAAATCCTAGGACATGAACAAAGACGTGTCCCCATCCCATTGAACCATTCAAATATTCGCGCTTCTTTTTATTAATTCTGGCATATTATTTGTTTTCTCCATATAATAATAGTTGTCTATTATAATAACAAATGGAAATCAGTGGCGCAGTGGTAGACATGTTGTTCAATGGCTTGCAGGACCTGGGTTCGAATCCCAGGTCCCCCACATATTTTCTCTTATTTTCTTTCAGGTATTCTAGCGCGTCTCATGCCTTGCAGTGCACCATGGTCCATCACCTAATCAGCTGCCAGATGGCCCCAGGCCAGATCTGGTGGTCAAGAATGAATGTCCATCATGTTCTCAAGTCAACCAAGGCATAGGGAATCAGGAAGTCAACCCAGGCCTGCGTGCAAATGGGCTTCAAATTGCCAGTTTCACCTCCAAATTGGGCCTGAACCCCCCTAGGTTATTTCTATTTCTTTCTTTTTTCAATCTATTTATTTAATTGTTTTTTTGTTTTATTATTTATTATTTAATTAACCAATTAAATTTTGTTCCTCATAAAACAAAAACACAAAAATATATTTTATTTATTAAAATTAAATTCATCATTTTATTTTTGTAAATAAATACTAACTTAATTAATTTAGCTTTAAATAGGTATAACTTTTAATATTTTTGCAATAATTAAAATTAATGTAGAAAATTAGGTTTTTATTAACTTTGATCAAATTTGTTTTTATTTCTTTAAATATCCAAAAATCCAAAAAAAATATCTTTTTCTTAAATAATTAATTAATTTATTTAATTAACTTAGCTTATTTTCTTTTAATTCAAAAACCACCAAAAAAATGTTTTCTTTCAAAAAAGGGTCAAAACCCTAAAAAATTTCGCATTCGATTTAACTTTCCGCACGCGATCTATTTTTCCATATTGATGTAATTGTTTCCCGGAATGTAATAGTTTTAATAGGACTTTAACTTATTTTACCGCTTTTATTTTATTTTTCGCATTTTAAATTCAAGGGTTGCTTTTGGCGATGTAAATACCCGACGCCTTGTAATAGTTTAGATTTAATTTCCGCAATTTAATTTCCGCAACTTATATAAACTGTTAGATGTTTGATAATGGGGAATGCATGACAAGATCGAATGTATGAACTTAAAATCAACATAGATAACCATTGACATGTACAAAGATAAAATTAACCGAAACAACACACTCGCACATGCGCACTCTTAAGGTACACCTCACTTGGTTGCCTTCGAACGTGGTCATTGAGTATAGGAAGTTTTAGAGGTCTCCCTCTTGTCCAAAGATCATAGTTGCCTCGAAACGGTTGCCTCAGAAAAATGATCTAAGACATTAGGATCACCGCTAAGGCGTCCTAACATTGCTTTAGTGACCACACGTCCCTTAATCGAATTGACCCTTAAACTCCAACGACGGTGCTACCTACTCATCCATAGTGGGATAGCATTGTCTAAAGGACATCAGCACAAATTGATCCCTTTTTCGAGTAGGTAGATGGTTCTTAAGTACTTGCTCTCTCAAAACAAAATAAAACTTTTCGCACTTACACTTTTTAAACAAAAACTTCTTTCAAACCCACAAACACAAAGAAAAGCAAATTTTGAAAACACTTTGAGCAAGTACCTAAGAGCCCGTGGATAACCACGGATAGAAAGGGTGATAACACTTTCCCTTTCTATAATCTACCCCCCGGACCCGAGACACATCTCGAAAAAGGAATTTTTTTGTGCTTTTTTCCTTTCCTTGTTGGATAAAATAAAAGACGGTGGCGACTCTTGCTTACCGCAACATTTTTCGAAAACAAACGCAAAACGCAAAACGCAAACCAGCATTCCAAAAAACAGTCAATTCTCTTCCCACCGTATCACAATTGTGTTTGTTTCTTTAACTTTTGATCGATGAGTCACTCAATTTAGAAATTGAGATCATGACTTCGCTCTCAGTGCATGTTCCCTATAGGATGTTTATTGTTTTCTTCTTTAAATGTTGATCGATGAGTCACTCAATTTAGAAATTGAGATCACGACTTCGCTCTCAGTGCATGTTCCCTATAGGATGTTTATTGTTTTCTTCTTTAAATGTTGATCGATGAGTCACTCAATTTAGAAATTGAGATCACGACTTCGCTCTCAGTGCATGTTCCCTATAGGATGTTTATTGTTTGCTTCTTTAATTGTTGATCGATGAGTCACTCAATTTAGAAATTGAGATCACGACTTCGCTCTCATTGCCTGTTCCATATAGGATAGTTCTATTAAGCTTTCTTTGACATGTTAATTAAGGTAGGAATCCATGTATGCTAACATAGGATAGAAATTTCCTTTATCCTCAACCTTAGGGTCAATCATTGTTTGATAACACTAGGGATAGTGCTCGGCTAGTTTCCCTTAGTTGTTTTTTTTTCTTCCTTTGCATTTTGCATCTTAAAACAAAAATTGTTTTCTTGGCAAACCCTAAAACACTTCTAATAAACTCAAACCCTTCTTCAAGGTAAAAGATACAAATCAATCATATTTGTTTATGCGCCTCTTGGTTTTGTTTTTAAACCTTTTAGCCGATGTTTCTCCATTGCACATTTGTTTGAAGCCGATGTTTCACCATTGCACATGTTTGTTATCCTACTTTGATTCTCAATATCATTGTTAGGTGTGGTGTTTTGCCACCTGGTTTATTGATGTTCACCATCTTTGCCATGATATCTTGTTATCTTATTTGCCGATGTTTCTCCATCGCACATTTGTTTGAAGCCGATGTTTCGCCATCGTACATGTTTGTTATCCTACTTTGATTCTCAATATCATTGTTAGGTGGGTTATTTTGTCATCCATTTTATTGATGTTTCGCTATCTTTGCCATGATATCTTGTTATCTTTTAACCGATGTTTCGCCATCGCACATTTATTTGAAGCCGATGTTTCGCCATCACACATGTTTGTTATCCTACTTTGATTCTCAATATCAATTTTAGGTGGGATGTTTTTTAATCCATTTTATTGATGTTTCGCCATCTTTGCCATGATATATTGTTATCTTTTAGCCGATGTTTCGCCATCGCACATTTGTTTGAAGCCGATGTTTCGCCATCGCACATGTTTGTTATCCTACTTTTATTCTCAATGTCATTGTTAGGTGTGATGTTTTGTCATCTGATTTATTGATGTTTCGCCATCTTTGCCATGTTACCTTGTTATCTTTTAGTCGATGTTTCGCCATCGCACATTTGTTTTAAGCAATGTTTCTTAAGTACTTTCTCTCTCAAAACAAAATAAAACTTTTCCCACTTACACTTTTCAAACAAAAACTTCTTTCAAACCCACAAACACAAAGAAAAGCAAATTTTGAAAACACTTTGAGCAAGTACCTAAGAGCCCGTGGATAACCACTGATAGAAAGGGTGCTAACACCTTCCCTTTCTATAATCTACCCCCCGGACCTGAGACACATCTCGAAAAAGGAATTTTTCTGTGCTTTTTTCCTTTCCTTGTTGGATAAAATAAAAGACGGTGGAGACTCTTGCTTACCGCGACATTTTGCGAAAACAAACGCAAAACGCAAACCAGCATTCCAAAAAACAGTCAGTTATCTTCCCACCGTATCACAGAACTGGCGACTCTGCTGGGGACGCTATAAGTGGGGTGTACCTTAGGATTAGATCATTGTGTTTTCAATTGTTTGCTTTGTATGATTTACATTTGTGGGCCTATATCGGAGTTACTATAGATCCTAACCCGGATCTGGGGGATACCCTTTAGGTAAGTAGCAATAAACTGTGAGGGAACTGTACAGCATAGACCGATACGGTTGAAGCAGTAGCTACGTTGGTGTGGAACTTTAGATTATACCGATATCCCTTGTGTTGGAACAAGGAGAATATGGGTCATCTAAGGGGTCATTAAGCACCAACTGACCTTAGAACCTTTAAATTGACCAACTTGGCCATAGAACAGTAGCAGTATGCTACACTCATTGAGACTAAACTCTCGCGATGATTCCGGCCGCAAGAAAAGGTTGCTAAACTGGAATTATGACCGATTGAGGGTAGTCAGTGATATTGAGATCCTCTAGAACCCGGTTACTATTTTTAGGACAGGTTTAAACCAACTGAACGGAAAGAGGGTAGTACCTAAGCTCCTTGCCAGCCTGAAATCTAAGGGCTCTCTGTGTGACTTGTGTGCCCTTACCATGTTTGCTGTTTGTGGATACTTGTGGTGTGCTTACCATCATGACATCATGACATCATAACATTGCATACATCCTACATTAGACTAACCTATTTCAAAGACAGGGGGGATTCATCTTTGTTCTGTTTTGTAGGTCATCATGATGCCCATGCGTAGGGATACCATCCGGATCAACTTTGTCCAAGTTCCCACCTTGCTTAAAGAGTTGATTGCAAAGATGCCTGATACTACTTCCTTCCTCAGGAGACATGGTTATCTTCTCAGTTTGGTCACCTCCAAATTGGACGAGCAGATGATGAGTGTTTTGGTCCAATTCTATGATTCTCTTTACCATTGCTTTACTTTCCAGGACTACCAGCTGGTTCCCACCTTAGAAGAGTTCTCTGAGCTGCTCGGTATCTCTGTTCTGGAGCAGACCCCGTTTACTGGTTGGGAAAGATCCTTAGGCCCGAGGAGATTGTTGCAGCCCTTCATTTGACCAAATAGGAGGTAATGGCTAATTGGGAGACTAGAAGTGGAGCAAAGGGCTTTCTGACTAAGTTCTTGGTTGGGAAGGCTAACTATTTCTGGGATAGTCTAGACTTCAAGGCGTTCGAAGATATTTTGGCTCTTTTGATATATGGATTGGTATTGTTTCCGAATTTTGACTCCTTTATTGATGTGAATGCGGTGAAAATCTTCATCTCTCGTAATCTTGTACCCACTCTCTTGGGTGACATTCTTCATCAGCTTTATGCTCGTACGGCCCGAAAGCGGGGAACCATGATGTGTTGTGCTCCTTTATTGGCGAGGTAGTTTATTTCGCACCTTCCCAAATCAGTGCTGAAGAACAAAGAAGGCATGGGCTGGGCTTATAAGGTCATGTCTCTCTCTCATAATGACATTATCTGGACTCTCAAGGGTATGGATGAGGAAGCTATCATTGATTGTTGTGGGGAGTATCCCAATGTTCCACTATTAGGAACCCATGGAGGAATTTCTTACAATTCATGCTTGGCCTTACGTCAGTTTGGGAGAGCCAGAAGAGAAGGACCTCATGAGATGCTAATGCCTAGTATCATCTTTGATTTTCAAGGGGATAGCGACGAGCAACGCCGCAAATTCATAAGGGTTTGGGATAGAGTTCACATATCTGATCCACACGAGTTGGGCCCAAAGACTTCTCTTCTGATGGAGCCATATCTCAGATGGGTCTGTATCCGTGCCCAAAAGTTGGGTATGCCATATGAAGCCATCCGGCCTATCATTGTTGAAATTGCTAATGAAGAAGGGGTTCTTCCAACCATCCTCCATCCTCATATGCCCACTGACATTGGGGCACTAAAAAGATCTTGGATGCAGCTGAGAGAGGAACGAGATGCTTACCGAGAGAAGTTCAATGAGCAAGAGCAGAAGATCCAGAGGTTGACTAGGCAGTTGGAGAACAAGCGGATTCTCAATGACTATGTCCGCACCGACAAGAAGAGACCATGGGAGCACTGATTGACCTTTAATTGTTTCCTTTCCAGTTTTATTTACTTTTCAGTATTTCCATTCTTGTAACGCCTTAAGGGCAATTTGTTGAATAATTTGAATTCCAAAGTTTATCTAATAAAGTGTGTTTCATTTATTGTTTACAGATTTGAATCTCCCGATTGTCTTTGAAATCATGTCATTCGCATTTCATCTCATGCACTCCATAACAGGTACCCATTATAGGTCTCTTATCTTCTTCGCTGTTTATTTTAGAACTCATCATGTCTGCTGAACCTTCAACTGAGCAAGCCATCAAGGCCCTCCAGGCCCAGAATGCCCAATTCCAAGAGCTGTTTATGAATCTAGCTAAGGGTCAGCAAGATCTGAAGACCCTGATTCTGAAAGAGAAAAAGAAGAAGAAGAAGAAGAAGAAGAGGACAATCCTGTTTAACACAGGGCACAGGTTTGGAAACAGGCTACAGAATGAAGTTGATTTGACTACCACATCTGGAGGGAAAGATAGTCAGGAAGAAAGGAGGGCTCCTAGCCCTGTGGTCTCCGACAACGAGACGAATTTCGATGAAGACCAGTATCCTCTGGCTGAGGATAGATACAAACAACTGGAAGACCGATTGAGTGTGATGGAAGTTCAGAAAGTGCCTGGTCTGGACTTTGGTGATCTGGGTCTATCATCTGGGGTAGTGATTCCCCACAAGTTCAAGGCACCATCCTTTGCTAAGTATGACAGAGTTTCTTGTCCGAAGTTGCACCTTCGATCATATGTAAGGAAGTTCAGCCGTACACCGCTGATAAGAACTTATGGATCCACTTCTTTCAAGACAGTCTCTCAGGGACTCAACTTGAGTGGTTCTACCAGTTGGACGGAGCCAGTATTCGCAGTTGGGAAGATTTGGCTACTGCTTTCTACAGGCAGTACCAATACAATTCCGACCTCTCTCCCACGCGTACCCAACTCCAGGGTATGTCAATGGGAACGGGTGAAGGATTCAAAGATTATGCTCAGAAGTGGAGGGACCTCGCCAGAAGAGTACAACCACCCTTGGCTGATCGGGAGCTTGTGGATATGTTTCTGGGGACCCTGTCTGGTCCATTTTCAACCATCTGATTGGAAGCTCTTCCTCTGGGTTTACGGAGCTAATTTTGACCGGTGAAAGGATTGAGGCTGGTATTAAGGCTGGTAAGATACAGAAGGGTGCCTCATCGAGCACCGAGAAGAAGCCGTTTAAGAAAGAGTTCAGTGCTGTCTACAGTTCGAAAAGACAGAATAGACCTGAACACCACCAAGTTGTTAATGCGGGTGTTATTTCAAAACCTGTCGGTGCTCCTCAGTACAACAATCAACAAAAAGACGAGAGACCTCGAAGGCAATTCACCCGTCTCAGCATGACTTTGTCTCAGATTCTGCCACAGTTGTTAAAGACCAATCTGGTGATTCCAAGGGAAGCCCCAAAGAATCCAAATACAACCTCATCGAAGTATAACCCTAATGCCCGTTGTGCTTATCACTCTGATAGCCCGGGGCATAATACAGATGATTGTTGGACTTTGAAGAATAAGATACAAGACTTAATTGATGCGAAGGAGATCGAGTTTGAAGCGTCCGAAAGACCCAATGTTGTGACTGCTCCTATGCCCAAGCATGGAGTGAATGCTATAGATGAAGACTCATTTGTGGTTTCTGTGAATGACATTGTTACCCCTTTGATGACTGTGAAGAAGAACCTTTTTCTATCCGGTTTATTTCCAGGTTGTGACGAAGGTTGTCGTATATGTTCTGTTCTACCTACCAGTTCCCACTTTTGAAATCAGGTGTCCAACGCCTGATGGATAGTAGAGAAATTCTGTTTGAGAAGACTGTTATTCCTCTAGTTCATACTGAAGAAGTTTCCATTATCATCATTTTTGACAATTCTTCCAAGACTCCCTCGAGGAAGCCTGTTAGAGTTACATCTGTTCCAAGAATCGCACCTGTGATCATCACTATTCCGGGGCCCATCCCCTATACCTCTGATAAAGCTGTCCCTTGGCACTATGGGGCTGGTGTTTATTTTCATGGAGTTAAACAAGAGTTGGATGCTGATACTGACATCAGCAATATTGTTGGACCTGCTAAAGTCACCCGCAGCGGAAGACTTTTCTCACCTGATATCTCTCCACCAACTGCCCGAAGACCTGTTGTTATTACACCTGCCAGTGTACCTGTTACTACTCTTGTTCAAGTTCCTATTCTTACCCCTGTCACCGAGTCATCTGACACTCGGGGCAAAGGGATCACCACTGATGTGCCTGCCCAGACAGAGGCACCGAAGACGATTACTGTTGAAGCTTCTAAACATGACATAGAAGAGATTCTGAAAATTATCAAACAGAGTGACTACAATGTAGTTAAACAGCTGGTGCAAACCCCGTCCAAGATTTCTATGTTGTCACTGTTGCTATGTTCAGAAGCCCATGCCAATGCTCTGATTACCTTCTTGAAGACTGCCCACGTACCACAGGAGACATCAGCTGATCAGTTTACAGATTGCATGGCCAATTTGACTGCTGATAATGGGTTGGGTTTCTCTGACGCCGACTTAACTGCTAAGGGGAAGAATCACAATGATGCCCTGCATGTCTCCATTGAATGCAGGGGCACTACTCTCGCACATGTATTGGTGGATACTGGTTCCTCATTGAATGTTTTACCAAAGAAAGCTCTGGACCGGCTAGACTGTGAAGGATTAGAATTGAAACCAAGCAACATTGTCGCCAGGGCCTTTGATGGGTCTAAGAGGATGGTGCATGGTGAAGTTGATATTTCAATTAAGGTTGGTTCTCAGGTGTTCAACTCTACATTCTATGTGATGGACATTCGGCCATATTATTCTTGTTTGCTGGGTCATCCATGGATCCACAAAGCTGGGTCCGTAACCTCAACGCTCCACCAGAAGCTGAAGTACCTGGTCAAAGGGAAGATTGTGACAGTACAAGGAGAGGAAGAGTACATGGTAAGCCACCTCAACTCTTTCTGATATGTAGAAATGGATGGGGAGTTCATTGAGACCCCATTCCGGCATTTTAAAGAGGTTCCCCAGACACTGGCGTCAGCTGAGACTATTGTTGAGGATTCTCCTATGAAGATGGCTTCCCTCAAGGATGCCTGGGCTGTTGTTGAGAAAGGTGGGTGTGAAAATTGGGGACGACTCCCTGATTTTACATAGAAGACTAACAAGTTTGGTTTGGGTTTCACTGCTGAAGCTCAAAGGGTTGTTCGGAATGCACGGATCAGAAGACCTCTCGTGTTCATCAGCAACTCGAGAGTGAATGCCATTGAAGATGATGTGGAAGAGTCTGAATTCGACAGATGGATCTATCCTACGACTGACAGTGGACCAAGCAACTGGACAGCAAAGGACTTCATCCCTATTACTTTCGTTACCCAGTAATGAAACTTTTTGTTTTGAATTTGTAACAGACAATGTTTTAAACTTTATGGCCTGGTGTCTTACCCGGGGCACTGTGGCTTTATTTGTGAGGGCTTTATGTGTGTCATTTTCATATATCATTAATAAAAGCATTGGACATTTCTTGCATTTCAAATTTTGCGCTCCTTGTTTTTCTTTTATTATATATTGCAAAACATCTATTTTACACACACTCACATATACAGGTCCACATCCAGTTTGGATCTCACTGGTAACGACTCTGCTACTGCCAGTTATGACTTCGAAAATCTGATCAACTTAGCCGAAGACGAAGGTGAAGATGATTGTGAAGTGCCTGTTGAACTTGCAAGACTGTTACTCCAAGAAGAGAGGGCTATACAGCCACATGAAGAGCCAGTGGAAACAGTGAATCTGGGTACCGAGACAGACAAGAAGGAAGTTAAAATCGGTGCAAATTTGGAGCTTAGTGTAAAGCAACGGTTGATTCAGATGCTGCATGACTATGTTGAGATCTTTTCCTGGTCTTATGAAGATATGCCTGGCTTGGATACCGATATTGTAGTTCATCGCCTGCCTACCAAGGAAGACTGTCCTCCAGTGAAACAGAAGGTTCGTCGAATGCGCCTAAAGATGTCTGAGAAAATCAAGGCTGAAGTTATGAAACAGTTCGACGCCGGTTTTCTAGCAGTTACTTCTTACCCTCAGTTGGTGGCCAACGTGGTTCCTGTACCGAAGAAGGATGGTAAGGTTCGAATGTGTGTTGACTACAGGGATCTGAACAGGGCTAGCCCCAAGGACAATTTCCCTCTACCTCATATTGACGTCCTGGTTGACAACACTGCTCAGCACAAGGTATTCTCCTTTATGGATGGTTTCTCCGGTTATAATCAGATTAAGATGGCTCCCGAAGACATGGAGAAGATAACCTTTTTTACTCAGTGGGGTACTTTTTGCTATAAGGTCATGCCTTTTAGACTGAAGAACGCTGGGGAAACATATCAACGTGCCATGGTCGCTTTATTTCATGACATGATCCATCATGAGATTGAAGTATACGTCGACGATATGATTGCAAGGTCCCAAACTGAGGAGGAACACCTTGACCATCTGCAGAAGCTGTTTGACAGGATGAAGTTGTACAAGCTGAGGTTAAACCCGAACAAGTGTACCTTCGGGGTGAGGTCTAGTAAGCTACTGGGTTTCATCGTAAGCGACAAAGGTATTCAGGTAGATCCCGCAAAAGTGAAGGCCATACAAGAGATGCCAGCTCCCAGAACAGAGAAAGAAGTCAGAGGCTTTTTGGGACGTCTGAACTACATTGCCCGATTCATCTCGCACCTGACTGCTACTTGTGAGCCAATCTTCAAGTTACTGAAGAAAGATCAAGTAGTATGTTGGAACGATGAATGCCAGGCCGCTTTCGAAAGGATCAAAGAGTATCTCTAAGAGCCACCTATTCTAATGCCACCAGTTGAAGGGAGACCTTTGATCTTATACTTGACAGTACTCGACAACTCAATGGGGTGTGTGCTGGGTCAGCATGACGAGTCTGGCCAAAAAGAGCATGTTATTTATTACCTTAGCAAAAAGTTTACCGACTGTGAGACCCGATACTCACTGCTCGAGAAAACTTGTTGCGCTTTGGCATGGGCTGCTTGCCGGCTGAGACAGTATATGCTGACTCACACTACTCTGTTGATATCAAAGATGGATCTAATCAAGTATATCTTCGAGAAGCCTGCTTTGCCCGGAAGAATAGCAAGATGGCAGATGATCTTGACTGAGTATGACATCCAATATACGACCCAAAAGGCAATTAAGGGAAGTGTGTTGGCAGACCATTTGGCACATCAGGAAGTGGATGATTACCAATCTATGAACTTCGAATTCCCGAACGAGAATATCATGCTAGTAACTGATTATGAGACACCTTGACCGGATGAAGGACCTGAGGAAGGATCCCGATGGTCTATGTACTTTGTTGGAGATTCGAACGCTTTAGGTAATGGCATTGGCGCCCTGATCATATCTCCTAAAGGCTCTTATACTTCGTTCACCGCCCGACTATGTTTCAACTGCACCAACAACATGGCGGAGTATGAGGCGTGCATTATGGGTCTTCGAGCAGCAATTGACCTAAGGATTAAGTTCTTGAGTGTCTTCGGATATTCCGCTCTTATGATCAGTCAGATCAAAGGCGAGTGGGATACAAAACACCCAAATCGTATTCCTTACAAGGAGTATGTATTGACGTTTCTTCCCCATTTCGAGGAGATAACCTTTGACCACTTCCCGAGAGAGGAGAATCAGTTGGCGGACGCGTTGGCTACGATGTCTTCTATGTTCAAAGTCAATTGGGACAACGAAGCTCCCCGGATCATCATTGAAAGTTTGGAAAAACCTGCGCATTGTTGTGATATTGAGGCTAAAGAGGTAACAGAAAAGCCCTGGTATCATGAGGTGAAGAGGTATCTTGAAGCTCAAGAATACCCTGAGGGTGCATCTGTTAATGATAAGAAGTTTCTGAGGAGGTTCGCAGCGAAGTTCTTCATCAGCAATGACATCCTGTACAAGCGCAACCATAATTCGACCTTACTGCATTGTGTGGATAAGAATGAAGCACAAAGGATCATGGCAGAGTTACATGAAGGTACTTTCGGAACTCATTCCAGTGGACATACCATGGCAAAGAAAATCCTTCGGGCGGGATATTATTGGTCCACAATGGAAGCTGACTGTCATCAGCATTCTCGGACGTGTCACAAGTTCCAAGTCTATGCTGATAAGGTGCACATACCTCCAGTTCCTCTGAACGTCTTGACGGCACCTTGGCCTTTTGCAATGTGGGGCATTGATATGATCGGCGAGATCAGACCTACGACATCCAACGAGCATCGTTTCATCTTGGTAGCAATTGATTACTTTACGAAGTGGGTTGAAGCAGCTTCCTTTGCTACCGTAACCAAGAATGTTGTGGCACGGTTCATTCGGCACAATCTAATTTGTCGGTATGGTGTACCAGAGAGGATCATTACGGACAATGGTACCAATCTCAACAACAAGATGATCACTGAGCTCTGCGAGCAATTCAAGATACAGCATCACAATTCTTCTCCCTACCGGCCGAAGATGAATGGGGATGTCGAAGCGGCTAATAAGAACATTAAGAAGATTGTGCAGAAGATGAGAGTGACATACAAAGACTGGCACGAGATGTTGCCATTTTCTCTTCATGGGTACCGTACCTCAGCGTGGACGTCAACAGGGGCAACACCCTATTCCTTGGTATATGGCATGGAGGTAGTCTTGCCCATTGAAGTTCAGATACCCTCTCTCTGAATCATGAAGGATGCAGGTTTGAGCGAAGATGACTGGATTCAGACCTGGCTTGATCAGTTGAATTTAATCGACGAAAAGAGACTTACTACTATTTGTCATGGTCAGACGTACAAAAAATGGATGATCAAGGCATTTAACAAGAAAGTTAGACGACAAGAGTATCAAGTTGGGGACCTGGTAATCAAGCGCATTATCCTACCTCAAGGTGATCCCAGGGGAAAATAGACCCCTACTTACGAAGGGCCATTTGTGGTTAAGAACATTTTCTCAGGAGGGGCTATGATTCTAACCACCATGGATGGTGACGACCTTCCTCACCCCGTCAATGCAAACATAGTGAAAAGATACTATGCATAATCAAAGACCCGCTAGGTTGACTGACCTAGGCAAAAATAAGGGCTTCCCGGCGAACCAAAAGGGTTCGGGCAAAAATAAGGGATGAAAATAAAAAAAATCTGTACACCCGGCAAGTCGAAAACCTGAAAAGGCGGCTTGGGCAAAAATGGGTATCCCGGTGGACTGAAAACCTGAAAGGGCGGTCCAGGCAAAAATTAGGGATCAAAGCGTAACACTATGTCTCATTGGATCACCTTGCATCCAGACTTCGGTATCGACTATCAAGCTCGGACGACACTAATCAATCTGATCTACCTTCAACCAAGTAGCAAAGTGATGAGATGCTCGAAGACATAAAGACGATAGCAGAGTTGGAACCCAGTGGGATTATTCACATAGCTATTTTGTTTACTTTTCACACAGTGTATAAATTCTATTTGTTTGGCGGTGTTCTCTTACTAGGACGTCAGCCTCTTGTACAAAAACGCCTATTTACAGGCCAAACTTCAAAATCAATACAATTCATTTTCAAAGAAATTTCAACCTGTTTTTCCTTTATCTTTTTTGTTTTGCAAAGAACGTCCAATGTTCATTTTTGATATATGCATTTGACATTAATTGCTGCTTATAAATATTTACATACGAAACAAAAGACAATTACGGGTAATATCAGAAATAGGGGCAATAGAATTGTCCAAACTGTATAGTTGCTCTGTCCATCAGGTACGACGGTAAATTCATCTGAAGAATATGGCTAAGATACCTTCACTCCCCGCAGAGTAAGAAAGTAATGGTAGCTCTCCCCAGTGAGACTTGCAATTGTGAACGAATCAGCAATGCTTTCCCCAAGCAGAGTTGATCTACCATCAGCACTGAAAAGGCTTAATATCCCCGACAGCCTTAATATTCCCAATAGAGTATAAGATTTTTCCCCTGCAGAATATAAGATACCCCCAGTGGAGTCAATATTTCCCTAACACGGTCTAAAATAAGCTTCTCCAACGGAGTTGAAGAATCATCCCCAGTAGACTCTGGAAGTCTATCCCCAGCGGAGTACAAAATAAATCTCCCCAGCCGAGTTCAAAGGATTATCCCCATAAAAGTATAACAGGGTTATCCCCAGCAAGTTGCAACTGAAAGATCATCCCCAGCAAAGTTCTTTCCTTTCACGAGCAGGAATTCAATCCTCAACAGATTCAATATCCCCAGCAACGGTAGTCCATCCCCAGCGGAGCTTATCAGTGGAATCCTCAGCAGAGCATCTCTTCCCCACAGAGTAATCTCCTCATCTATTTATTCCCTAATGGAGTTCTCTTCTCCTGCAGGTTTATTACCTTCGTTCATCATCCCCAGTGGAAACGAAGAATTCAACTCTACTCTCCAGCAGCTCCGGGATTTATTTCCCCCAGCTAAAACATTACATTTCCATACATCATGATACATGCATATACGCATCATACCATACAATCTCATTTATGTTGAGAACATCATTGCTTGATCCATCAGATGCATTGCATATGACTGACCTTTACCTTTCAGGAAAGATGCAGTTAAGTTTTCATCTATGTCAAAGACCTTCTTTGGTCCAGTTAAATCGATTCCTAAAGATTTTTCTGATGCAGATGAAGTTAATCCAAGACCTTCTCTGGTCCAGTTAAATCGATTCCTAAAGATTTTTCTGATGCAGTTAAAGTTAATCCAAGACCTTCTTTGGTCCAGTTAAATCGATTCCTAAAGATTTTTCTGATGCAGTTGAAGTTAATCCAAGACCTTCTCTGGTCCAGTTAAATCGATTCCTAAAGATTTTTCTGATGCCGATCCAGTTGAAGTTATTCCAAGACCTTGTCTGGTCCAGTTAAATCAATTCCTAAAGATTTTTCTGATGCCGATCCAGTCAAAGTTATTCCAAGACCTTGTCTGGTCCAGTCAAATTGATTCCTAAAGATTTTTCTGATGCCGATCCAGTTGAAGATATTCCAAGACCTTGTCTGGTCCAGTTAAATTGATTCCTAAAGATTTTTCTGATGCCGATCCAGTGAAAGGCCTTCTCTGGTCCAGTTAAATCGATTCCTAAAGATATTTCTGATGTTGATCCAGTTGAATTTATTCCAAGACCTTGTCTGGTCCAATTTAAATCGATTCCTAAAGATTTTTTCTGATGCCGATCCAGTCAAAGGCCTTCTCTGGTCCAGTCAAATCGATTCCTAAAGATTTTTTTGATGTCGATCCAGTTGAAGTTATTCCAAGACCTTGTCTGGTCCAGTTAAATCGATTCCTAAAGATTTTTCTGATGCCGATCCAGTCAAAGGCCTTCTCTGGTCCAGTTAAATCGATTCCTAAAGATTTTTCTGATGCCGATCCAGTCAAAAGCCTTCTCTGGTCTAGTTAAATCGATTCCTAAAGATTTTTCTGATGCCGATCCAGTTGAAGTTATTCCAAGACCTTGTCTGGTCCAGTTAAATCGATTCCTAAAGATTTTTCGGATGCCAATCCAGTCAAAGGCCTTCTCTGGTCCAGTTAAATCGATTCCTAAAGATTTTTCTGATGTCGATCCAGTTGAAGTTATTCCAAGACCTTGTCTGGTCCAGTTAATTCGATTCCTAAAGATTTTTCTGATGTCGATCCAGTCAAAGTTAATATAAGACCTCCTCTAGTTCAGTCAGATCGCTGATAAGATCTCCCTGATTCGTATTCCAGTCTAAGTTCAGACCACCTGTTAACAATCTCCAAATGGCATCCGTAAGCCCATTCCTGACATCACCAGGCTGATACCACTTCATGCGAGTGCAAATTTCTAGGCACTCTGGTGTTCAATCATCTTCCACCTTCGGATCACGAAAGGCCCAAAAGCCAATCTATATCCTCAGGTTTAAGAAAATTGAACAGGGGCAGCTGTTGTACCCCAAAATTTTCCCTCTCATATTTCCCAAGATATGTCAAGAATAATCTCCAAGTGGCTCAAGATTGCTCAAGAGTTGGACAGTCAAGATATCTCCTAAGGAAGTCAACCTCAAATTAGGGTTTTGTGTTGCATCAAGGTCTTTGCATCCAAATGCCCCCAAGTGCTCCCCAATGTCCTAATATGTTCTCAAGTTCATCCATGTCAAATTTCAAGCCTTGCAGAGGAAGTTTGGTCAGTCAATTGCTCAAGAGGTCCAAAAATCGACTGTGCTAGGGGAAAAGTCAACTGTGACCCAAATACAGTCAAACTTCAAGATTTTTTGTCAACATTCTCATTTTGAGGGATATTTCATCATTTGATCAAGGGTTGATCATGATTCATCAAGGATTGCTCAAAATTCATCAAGATTCAAAAGTTGCTAAATTAGGGTTTTGTAGGAAAAGTCAACTCAACTTTGACCAAGCATAACTTTCTCATACTTTATGAGAAATGACCCATCCAAAGCTCATTTTGTATAGGATGGAATTTCCTAAAATCCATCTTCACACCCCAAGATCAAGAAATGCACTCACAAAAGTTACAAATTTGGACATTATAGGTCATTTTTGAAAGTCAACAAAAACACCTTTTTTCCAAAGTATATAACTTGAGAATGGAATATCAAAATGAGATGAGACCAAAAGGGTTGGTTATAGGACATCTCAAGATTTCTAAAAAGTCCAAGAACACCTCCAAAAGTTCAAAATTGAAGAAGTTATGCATTGTTGAAGTTGGGCATTTTTCCAAAATTGCCAAAAGTCAACTATCCCCAAAACTTCAAATTTTGTCAAATGGGCCCACTTTTTTCCACTTGATTTTATCTTGCCACACTACACACGTGTCCTATCTTCAGTCTTGTGTCCATTTATTGATTTTTCTATTTTACTTGATTTTTATTGAATTAATTCATTTTAAATCAATTTAAATCCAAATAAAATCCAAATATTGATCACTTGGAATCTTTTTGATTGATATAGGTCTTAATTGTCAACATGGACATGATCAAATCTGAATCAAGCCATATCATGAACAAATATTGGATTTTTGGACAAAATTGGAAGGATTTTAATGGAGGATCAAGCCATATCTTCAAGCATTGATTTACAAAGATTCAAAGTCCAAAACTTGACCTAATACAATGCATTATACATATACAAGGCATGAGGATGAATTGGATACCTAGAGGCTGCATAAACATCAAAACCAAACTTGAGAAAAACTTGAAAAAGCTTGAAATTGAAATCCGTCTTAGAGGTGCTTTCAACACAAAATCTCAACACTATTCTCTTGCTGGACATCCACTGAGTCAGTAGCAATCAAAAGCAAGCTTCCAGACCCCCTCAATCGCGCTGTAAGTGTCTCTGAAAATCACCTTTCATTTGAAATCGCATATCATTATTCTTGCATTTTTTGGCAAAATCTTTACACAATCATGCTTATCGTTCCATTTAGAAGCTTTTTGCATTATTGAATTGCATTTTCATGGCCTGTAACCCCCTACCCGATTCTAGGGTTCTTGGATCGTATTTTTGGGCATTTCGTTTGCAGGTGAAATCAAGGTTCAATGGTGGTCTAGATGTGTTCAGGATGGCCAGACGAATAGGACCATGGTCTTAGATTAAGTTTTCATGGCCTGGAATTGGTGTTAGGTTCGACCTAGGGATTTAGCTGCGGATATAAATCCGTAGGTAATCTCTGTAGAAATCCAAGGACAGGGACGAAGACGTGTCCCCATCCCATTGAACCATTCAAATATTCGCGCTTCTTTTTATTAATTCTGGCATATTATTTGTTTTCTCCATATAATAATAGTTGTCTATTATAATAACAAATGGAAATCAGTGGCGTATTGGTAGACGTGTTGTTCAATGGCTTGCATGACCTGGGTTCGAATCTCAGGTCCCCCACATATTTGCTCTTATTTTCTTTCAGGTATTCTAGCGCGTCTCATGCCTTGCAGTGCACCATGGTCCATCACCTAATCAGCTGTCAGATGGCCCCAGGCCAGATCTGGTGGTCAAGAATGAATGTCCATCATGTTCTCAAGTCAACCAAGGCATAGGGAATCAGGAAGTCAACCCAGGCCTGCGTGCAAATGGGCTTCAAATTGCCTGTTTCACCTCCAAATTGGGCCTGAACCCCCCTGGGTTATTTCTATTTCTTTCTTTTTTCAATCTATTTATTTAATTGTTTTTTTGTTTTATTATTTATTATTTAATTAACCAATTAAATTTTTTTCCTCATAAAACAAAAACACAAAAATATATTTTATTTATTAAAATTAAATTCATCATTTTATTTTTGTAAATAAATACTAACTTAATTAATTTAGCTTTAAATAGCTATAACTTTTAATATTTTTGCAATAATTAAAATTAATGTAGAAAATTAGGTTTTTATTAACTTTAATCAAATTTGTTTTTATTTCTTTAAATATCCAAAAATCCAAAAAAAATATATTTTTCTTAAATAGTTAATTTATTTATTTAATTAACTTAGCTTATTTTCTTTTAATTCAAAAACCACCAAAAAATGCTTTCTTTCAAAAAAGGGTCAAAACCCTAAAAAAATTCGCATTCGATTTAACTTTCCGCACGCGATCTATTTTGCCATATTGATGTGATTGTTTCCCGGAATGTAATAGTTTTAATAGGCCTTTAACTTATTTTACCGCTTTTATTTTATTTTTCGCATTTTAAATTCAAGGGTTACTTTTGGCGATGTAAATACCCGACGCCTTGTAATAGTTTAGATTTAATTTCCGCAATTTAATTTCCGTAACTTATATAAACTGTTAGATGTTTGATACTAGGGAATGCATGACAAGATCGAATGTATGAACTTAAAATCAACATAGATAACCATTGACATGTACAAAGATAAAATTAACCGAAACAACACACTCGCACATGCGCACTCTTAGGGTACACCTCACTTGGTTGCCTTCGAACGTGGTCATTGAGTATAGGAAGTTTTATAGGTCGCCCTCTTGTCCAAAGATCATTGTTGCCTCGAAACGGTTGCCTCGGAAAAATGATCTAAGACATTAGGATCACCGCTAAGGCGTCCTAACATTGCTTTAGTGACCACACGTCCCTTAATCGAATTGACCCTTAAAATCTAACGACGGTGCTACCTACTCATCCATAGTGGGATAGCATTGTCTAAAGGACATCAGCACATATTGATCCCTTTTTCGAGTAGGTAGATGGTTCTTAAGTACTTGCTCTCTCAAAACAAAATAAAAATTTTAGCACTTACACTTTTCAAACAAAAACTTCTTTCAAACCCACAAACACAAAGAAAAGCAAATTTTGAAAACACATTGAGCAAGTACCTAAGAGCCCGTGGATAACCACGGATAGAAATGGTGCTAACACTTTCCCTTTCTATAATCTCCCCCCCCCCCCCCCCCGAACCCGAGACAGATCTCGAAAAAGGAATTTTGCTGTGCTTTTTTACTTTCCTTGTTGGATAAAATAAAAGACGGTGGCGAATCTTGCTTACCGCGACATTTTGCAAAAACAAACGCAAAACACAAACCGGCATTCCAAAAAACAGTCAGTTCTCTTCCCACCGTATTACAGTTGTGTTTGTTTCTTTAACTTTTGATCGATGAGTCACTCAATTTAGAAATTGAGATCACGACTTCGCTCTCAGTGCATGTTCCCTATAGGATATTTATTGTTTTCTTCTTTAATTGTTGATCGATGAGTCACTCAATTTAGAAATTGAGATCACGACTTCGCTCTCAGTGCATGTTCCCTATAGGATGTTTATTGTTTGTTTCTTTAATTGTTGATCGATGAGTCACTCAATTTAGAAATTGAGATCACGACTTCGCTCTCATTGCCTGTTCCATATAGGATAGTTCTATTAAGCTTTCTTTGACATGTTAATTAAGGTAGGAATCCATGTATGCTAACATAGGATAGGAATTTCCTTTATCCTCAACCTTAGGGTCAATCATTGTTTGATAACACTAGGGATAGTGCTCGGCTAGTTTCCCTTAGTTGTTTTTTTTTCTTCCTTTGCATTTTGCATCTTAAAACAAAAATTGTTTTCTTGGAAAACCCTAAAACACTTCTAATAAACTCAAACCCTTCTTCAAGGTAAAAGATACAAATCAATCTTATTTGTTTATGCGCCTCTTGGTTTTGTTTTTAAACCTTTTAGCCGATGTTTCACCATTGCACATTTGTTTGAAGTCGATGTTTCGCCATCGCACATGTTTGTTATCCTACTTTGATTCTCAATATCATTATTAGGTATGGTGTTTTGCCACCTGGTTTATTGATGTTCACCATCTTTGCCATGATATCTTGTTATCTTATTTGCCGATGTTTCGCCATCACACATTTGTTTGAAGTCGATGTTTCGCCATCGCACATGTTTTTTATCCTACTTTGATTCTCAATATCATTGTTAGGTGTGATGTTTTGTCATCTGATTTATTGATGTTTCGCCATCTTTGCCATGTTACCTTGTTATCTTTTAGCCGATGTTTCGCCATCGCACATTTGTTTTAAGCCGATGTTTCGCCATCGCATATGTTTGTTATCCTACTTTGATTCTCAATATCAATTTTAGTTGGGATGTTTTGTCATCCATTTTATTGATGTTTCGCCATCTTTGCCATGATATATTGTTATCTTTTAGCCGATGTTTCGCCATCGCACATTTGTTTGAAGCCGATGTTTCGCCATCACACATGTTTGTTATCCTACTTTGATTCTCAATGTAATTGTTAGGTGTGATGTTTTGTCATCTAATTTATTGATGTTTCGCCATCTTTGCCATGTTATCTTGTTATCTTTTAGCCGATGTTTCGCCATCGCACATTTGTTTTAAGCCGATGTTTCGCCATCGCACATGTTGGTTATCCTACTTTGACTCCCAATGTCATTGTTAGGTGTGATGTTTTATCATTTGGTGTTTCGCTATCTTTGACATGTTACTTTGTTATTATTTAGTCGATGTTTTACCATCTCTTTTGATTGTTGTTTTATTTGATGTTTTGCCATCTTGACTGTTTTTGTTGTCTTAACTAAAAAACACAAACCAACTAAAATATATAAGCCGAACTACGGCTGCTCTGATTCCTTAAAAGGGATATGTAGGCATTGGGGTAGGGCCCAATCAAGCATAACTTTTATTTTCCCTACATTGTTTTCTTTTGTTTCTTTCGCATGCATTCCCTTTTTAGCTTTAAGCCATAGACATAGGATTTGGCCACACCCATTAGATTAGACAACAAGAGTGGATACCATAGAGTACTACGGGCATATGGGGTGCTAATACCTTCCCCTCGCGTAACAGACTCCCTTACCCGATCTCTCGGTCGAAAGACCATAATATCTCCCTTTCCAGGTTTTCTCGATGTTTACCTTTCCCTCTTGGCGGGATAAAATACGTTCGGTGGCTACTTCATTGTTGTTTCATTACACCAGATGACAGGTTCGGCCAGGCGGTTTCATCTTTTCCTGAGGAAGGTCGTGATACAGGGTCCCGATGGGGCATGGTGTTTGACGGAGCTTGAATGCTTACGGAAAAGGAATTGGTGTTGTGATTATCACTCCTCATGGGTCTCATATCCATTTCACTGCAAGGTTGACCTTTGATTGTACAAATAATATGGCGGAGTATGAAGCATGCATCATGGGTCTCAAAGCGGCTATGGACCTCAGAATCAAAATCCTTGATGTCTATGGGGATTCAGCTTTAGGAATAAACCAGATTAAAGGAGAATGGGATACTCGTCACCCTGGCTTGATCCCTTACAAAGATTATGCTAGAAGGCTATTACCCTTCTTTAACAAAGTTGAATTCCATCATATTCCTAGAGAGGAAAATCAAATGGCCGACGCTTTGGCAACTTTGGCGTCTATGTATCAGGTGAATGCTTGGAACGATGTGCCTTGTATCACAGTGCAACGTCTAGATAGACCAGCCCATGCATTTGCAATAGGGGAAACATCAGATGAAAAGCCTTGGTATCATGATATCAAGCATTTTCTACGAACTCAAGAATACCCATTGGGTGCATCAAATAAAGATAGGAAGACCCTGAGAAGATTGGAAGGTAGCTTTTTCCTTAATGAAGATGTGCTATACAAAAGAAATCATGACATGGTCTTGCTCAGATGCATGGATAGACACGAATCAGACATGTTGATGCATGAGATCCATGAGGGTTCCTTCGGTACTCATGCCAATGGACATTCAATGGCAAAGAGGATGCTTAGGGCAGGTTACTATTGGCTGACAATGGAATCTGAGTGTTGCAAATTTATGAAGAAGTACCACAAGTGTCAGATATATGCTGACAAGATTCATGTGCCTCTGACACTTCTCAATGTTATTTCGTCCCCGTGGCCTTTCTCTATGTGGGGTATTGACATGATTGAAATGATTGAACCTAAGGCGTCGAATGGACATTGTTTTATCTTGGTAGCTATTGACTATTTCACCAAGTGGGTGGAAGCAGCTTCATACGCCAATGTTACTAAGCAGGTGGTAGTACACTTCATCAAGCATAATCTTATTTGTTGATATGGTGTGCCAAGCAGGATTATCACTAACAATGGCTCGAATTTAAATAATAAGATGATGACGGAACTTTGTGGAGAATTCAAGATTATCCATCATAATTCATCTCCCTATAGGCCAAAGATGAATGGAGTCGTCAAAGCTGCCAATAAGAACATTAAGAAAATCATCCAAAAGATGGTTGTTACTTATAAAGATTTGCATGAGATGCTTCTGTTTTCTTTGCATGGGTATCATACATTTGTTCGTACCTCAACAGGGGTAACCCATTTCTCGCTTGTGTATGGTATGGAAACAGTTCTCCCCGTCGAGGTTGACATTCCCTCTTTACGCATGATGATGGAAACCAAGTTATCAGAGGCTGAATGGATTCAAAATAGGTTCGACCAGTTGAACTTAATTAAAGAAAAGAGAATAACGGATTTGTGTCATGGTCAGTTATACCAAAATAGGATGAAGAAAGATTTTTATAAGAAGGTCAAGCCTCATGAATTCAGAGAAGGCGACCTCATGCTCAGGAAGATCATGTCTTTTAACACTGATTCTAGGGGAAAGTGGACTCCCAATTATGAAGGCCCGTATGTTGTCAAGAAAGCCTTCTCTGGAGGTGCATTAATTCTTGAAACTATGGATGGTGAGGAGTTCCCACGTCCTTTGAATGCTGATGCAGTCAAGAAATACTTTGCCTAAAGATATAAAAGAACAGCTCGCTAAGTTGAAAACCCGAAAGGGCGACTTAGACAAAAGGAGCATCTCGGTAGGCTAAAAACCCGAAAGGGCAGTCTAGGCAAAAATTAGAGACATAAACAGAATAAATTTTTCCCAGTAGGTTGAAAACCCGCAAGGGAAACCTAGACAAAAGTTATGGATTTCTTGGCAAGTAACTGCTTCAGACAAGACTTGATCGTTGAAGCAACAATCTTCTCAGATTCTCATCACACTTCAACTGAAGTCTTTGCTTGCGAGTTCGATGTTGTTAAGAATAGGGGTCATTGTATTCAAACGTATCTTTCCCATATATTTACCATTTTCCAAACTTTGTAATAATCTATGGAGTCTCGCCGTTTGCAGACTGCCATTCTATTAATAAAGTTTGAGCCTTTATCCAATTCTTTGTAGTTCTTACTTTTATTCTGTTCGCAAAAATTTCATTTATTATCGATAGAAATTTTCAAAACAAAAAAGACTTAATAATAAAAAATGTTTTGAAAAGAATTTACAAATTACCTTTTACTTCAGATATTGTGATTCGAGTGGTACAGAAATAGTGATTCCAAGGATGTGCGAACTCCTAAGTTTGAAAAGTCCCCTGGTTGCTCTTATTGATATGTGTGTGTTCCATTTAGGATACTGTTTCTTGGGATAGATGAACCTCATACAAGCTAATACGTGGTGTGGCATTTGGGCCTGTGTTACCATCTTTCCCCAGTTAAATGTTGGTTCAGTTTGTCTTCAAGCAGCTATTTGATGTTGGGTTTGTAATCCCATCCTCCCCAGTCAGGCCTTGATTCAGGTTTCTCCAACTAAGTGTAATTTCTTTCCGTGGTCAAAAGGTGATCAAACGGGGGTCGTAAAGTTACAAAGCATGTGTTTAGTTGTTAAACTCTTTATCCCTTCGTGTTGACAAGTAATGTGGAATCTTTAGCAGGATATTATGCCCTCCAGTCATGATATTGTTATTGCACTGTGCCTCTAAGCAACCGGACAAGGGCAATATACATTCTAAGAAGTTTTGAGATAAGTGTTTACTCCTTGGGTTTTCTCTCTCTATGTGTTGAGTTTGATTTAAAATCCCCATGAGCTGACCCATTACTGTGTTGTCGACTTCTTAAATTCTCCAGATGTGTCGAATATGATACTTCCCTCTGAAGTTGTTATCCCATGAAATTCCGTGGTCTCTCTCTAGATAATTGTGCACAACCATTATGCCTAATATTGAAGACTGTATCCAGGATCTCTTTGGTGTGTGTGGCTTCTTTTTTCCCAATGAAGTTAGCATAATAATCCCCAGTTGAAGTATCAACGATGTAGTTTTACATCTTCCCTGGTAAAGTCTGTATTGACATCCCCACTTGAAGTCTCGACGACATGGCTTTCATCTTCCCCTAGTGAAGTTAGTTTTGGGATCTCCAGTGAAGTCTAGATGATGAAGCTTCCTCCTCCCTTATCGAAGTCTGTATTGGTATTCCCCGATGAGACATATAATAGTTTATGATGTTCCCGCAACTTTATTTGTTGCTAGTCGGGTGGTTCTTTGTTTGTATTTAAGCCATGTTCTTCCCAGTGAAGTTAAGCCATGAAATAGGACTTTGTTTCCTCTGTTGATGTTTACCCTCTCGTGGAATCTGGTCTTCGTCCTGCATGTGACTTGGTCGAGTGTTGTCTCTACCCATGATTAGATATTTCTGGTTATCCCTAGTATATTATGGTTGTTTTGTCAGCATGCGCGTGATAACATCCATACATTCATACACGTCATGCATAGATGAATTTAAAATTCATCACTCATTTCCATTCATTAATATTTTTGTCAGCATATTATCCTCTTTGCAAAGTTATGTTACCCTCTCTCCAATAGAGTTGTCAACGTGAAACAGAAAGTGTCTATCCTTTCAATTTCCCCGCCAAGTTATCCCTCATGGAAGATTTTTGCTTCAGCCTTCCCATTCAGTTCATTATCTGGATGGAGTGTGATCCCCTTTTGAGTTTATTTCTCATTGGGTGCTGACTTGGTTGATTATCTCATTCCAGTTTATTTCTGGTTTGAGTCTGTAGTCCCAGACAACATTATTATTCTGATTTCTGCAGGCTTCGAGCCTTGATTTGAGAATGTGCATTTATTTTGCACGCAAAGACTTTTTTCTCCTCAACAGGAATGTATTGGTATTTCCCCAGGTAATCAAGCTTCTTTTCTCGCTAGTCTTATTACAATTCCTTCTTAAAACAGCAAGCGACAGTTCTCTTTATTCGAGCAACCTGTTCCTTCCCAGTAAGTCTGTTAACGTAAGAAGATGTTTTTTTCCAATGAATGGTAGCCTTGTCGTTATGGAAGGTAGTTCATTGATGAAAATTTGTTATCCCAATGAATGGTAGTCTTGTCATTATGGAAGGTAGTTCGTGGGTGAAATTTGATATTCCAATGAATTGTAGCCTTGTCATTATGGAAGGTAGTTCGTTGCTGAATTTGTAACTTTCAACGAATGGTAGTCTCGTCATTATGGGAGATAGTTCGTTGATGAAGATTGTTCTCTAATGAATGGTAGTCTCGTCATTATGGGAGATAGTTCATTTTTGAGTTTGGTTGTACTTCAATGATAAAGACAGTTCATTGAAAGATTCCTACAACTGTATTTTTACCCTTTCCAGGTGAAATATCTTGGTTAAAGAAGAAACAGAGACCAGTTCGTGGCTTATAGTCAGGATCGAGGGGAAGTTTATCTGATTCTCCATCAAATGGCATCACTTTGAGAAAGTTTCGCAAGAGAAGTTTGTTGAGAAATCTTTACAAGTGGTAGTCTCTTTATTTGAGATAGCTTGTATTTTTACCCTTTCCAGGTGAAATATCTTGGTTAAAGAAGAAACTGAGACCAGTTCGTGGCTTATAGTCAGGATCGAGGGGAAGTTTATCTGATTCTCCATCAAATGGTATCTCTTCGAGGATGTTTCGCAAGAGAAGTTTGTTGTGAAATCTTTACAAGTGTGTGATACGGTGGGAGAACTGACTTGATTTGTTTTGCGTTTTGATCGCATTTGTATGGATAGCAAGAGTCGCCACTGACTTTTCTTTTATCCAAAAGGAAAGGTAAAAAAAGCACAGGAAAGACCTTTTGAGATTATTTCTCGGGTTCGGGGGGGTAGATCATGAAAAGGGAAGGTATTAGCACCCTTTTTATCCATGGTTTTCCATGGGCTCTTAGTTACTCGTTTAGATCACTTTCTCTTATTTGACAATGTGCTTGTGGTGTGGGCTTTGAAAGTATTTTGGAAAATCTCTTTGTAATGGTTCTCGTTTCTATAAAAACGCGTACAAAATTTTGTTTCGAAAAGTGGTTCAAAGATGTGTTTGTGGAACGTATTTTCGAAAGTGGTTTTGAAAAAGATGTTTTGCAATGGTTCTCGTCTCTATAAGAACGTATACAAAACATTTTGTCTTTTGAAAATGTTTTGAGATGAAAGTGTAGGTGTAAAAATGTTTTTGTCGTGAGCAAACGAGTAACTAGGAGCGAATTTATCTACTCGAAAGGTTTTCAATTGTTCTTTTCTTCCTCCTTTTAATGTTGCTTCTTTACCATTGATTTGGTAAGAAGCCCCATCGTTGGATGTGAAGGGACAGGCGCGGGTCAATTTTACAGTCATCAAAAGCAACTTATGAGACGTTTTAGCAATTTTCGTAAGGGACGAGATCGTTTTATCAAAGGCGACGTCGAGGGTCATCGAGGGACTACGATCTTTTTATCGAAGGGTCATTGCTAAAACGTCCCATATTCAAGGGACATGATTGTATTTCCGAGGCGACAAGCGAGGTTATCCTAGAGGTGCGCGTGTGAAAAAAATATGTTCGTTTCAAGTTATTTTGTTGAAATTAGGTTATCTAGCGATTAATTTTATGTCTTGCCATGCACGCCTAATTACTATACAACATAAGAAAAACAGTAAATTGAGAAAATTGCAATTCTACGCTATTACAAAGCTTTTGGGAATGGGGGTACAAATTAATGAATAGGGATGAATCAATGTGATTAAAAGTCAATCAATACAACCAAATCGAACAAATTAATTAAGACCACAACAACATATGAAGTAAAAATTAATTAACAACGTATGAAAATAATATTTGATATTTTGTTTGTGAGGAAAGATTGAAGAATGAAATTCTATTCTATTTAAAGATAGTAGGTTATTACAAAAGAAACTAGATCGAATGTATGTATATTTTATCCTTTGGTATTTTTTTATTTAGACAAACAAATTAAGACTTTTAAAAAAAGTTAATTAGTAAAATTACTTACAAAAATCCTTAACTATATTAATTAAGAAAATAAACTTAAACAAATTGAGATTATACTTTCAATTGAATTTTAAAAATTAAAAAAAAAATAGACCTAAACTAATATTTATCAAATATTTATTAAAATTGGAAATAAGGTTAAAGGAATTAACGAAAATGGTGGTAAGGCTAAAAGAAAAGAAAAAAACAGGATAAAGACCCCCATAGGGGTCGAACTTTGGTCCCTTAAGATTATTAGTGGTGTGTTTTTCCAACTTAATTAAGCTAATGGTCTGTTACAATTAAGTTTTAATTAAAATAAAAAAAGTAAAAATATAACGAATTGGGCCAACAGGCCCAAAGAGGGCGACCCGGTTTGGCACAAGAAAAGGAAGGGTTTGAAACCCTAGACACCAGGGGGCGCCGCTGGCTTTATCGAAAAGGGAAACAAAATAAATAAACAAAGTTATTGTTGGTTGGGAAAAGAAAAAAGAACCTGGGAGCAATCACCATTATTGTTAAAAAAAGATTTCTTTGATTAAGTTACTGTAAAAAAACACGATTCTTCATCTCTCTCTACAGTTTCGTCAACTTCATCCTCTCTCTCTCAACAGGGTTTGGGATGAGTCCAACGATTTCCTCTTCTCTCTCTCAACAGGGTTTGGGATGAGTTCAACGATTTCCTCTTCTCTCTCTCAATAGGGTTTGGGATGAGTTCAACGATTTCCTCTTTGAAAGGGGGTTCGGCGAAAACAGGTTCCGCTTTGAAGATTCCCTTAGGAATCCATGAAATTGCGGCGATCATGGCTCTCTGATTCTACCATAGAGTGAAAGGTAGTTGTGGGTGGCTGGAACAAGAGGCGAGAGAGACGATATATGCTTCGATTTTTTAGTTAAAATGGAATAGCCGAATGAAGAGGATCGGAAAATCGAACAAGAAGAATAATAGCTGCGTTTTTTGTTAGTTGGTGATGGTTTGAGATGGTGACGGAAGTTTAAGAGATGGAGTGTGGCGATGTCGATGATGCATGTGACAAAGCAAGAGCTTGTTCACAGGAATGGTTATACTGAGCTTTGAAAAAAAATTCTTTTACTGCCTTATTACTTTACTTGGTTATCAAACAGACAAAACTATGTCTACACCATTGATTATTCTTGTATGCTAATTTTCTATTTTATTTCATTTTGACAGAGTTCAAAAACAATGTATTCATGATGCAGGAGAGGAAGACTTACAGAGATTTTCAGACTCCGAGCTTTCTTTGACAGGGAAGTAGGTTTCTGTGAACTCCTTGTTTTGATCTTTCTATCTTTCTGAATAATCTGTCTTTTTGAAGGGTTCTGGCTTGAAGGATGTGATGAACAGAAAAAATGGAATTAATAAAAAGCTCTCTGATGATTTTGTTTTTGACTTCTTTTCTTTTGTGATGTTGCTGTTAGAATAACCCACTTTACGATGATTGTGATGTTTTTTTTATGCCCCTTTAGTTGATGCTTATGTACTGTTTTATCATAGTAGTTATAGCATTTGGGGGGGGGGGGGGAATACTTGGCCAGTTTGAAAGAATTTGGAGCATGCTGTTGTTGTCTTTATTGCTTCCAGTTTTGTTTTTTTGCCGAAATGGTGCAATCTGTTGGCTGTCTTGATACAGTTTTTTTATGTTGCCTAATTCATGCAATTGCTAGGATGTTTTTGCTAACAGGTTTGGGCAGCAATGCAGCCTGCACTTGACAGTATTTGACTTCTTGTATTTCTCTTCCTTTTCCTTTTTCTTGAGACGCAAACTGTTTTTTTTCTCCTTGTCTCTTTTAGCAGCATTTTCTTTGTGAACCAAAAGAACATACATATTTTTTGTGATTTGCAATGAAAATGATGCTTTGGGCCAATGATTAAAAAAAACTGATTGGCAAATATAAATGAGGCCTTTGTTGTTGTCCTTTTGTAAGAATGATTAAGTGATGAATTCCTTAAACTGTATACTGATTCTTTGAGCAAACCCTAATGATGAGAATAAATTTATTCTAAACAAATAGTTCCTGAATTTTCATATACTTTCTAATTTTCTTTTCCTTGTTTCATGTGCAACTGAGAATTGGGCGATCAAGGTTGAAGGACAAAGAGGCTATAGCGAGGTGCGAATGAGTTTCTTGAAGATGGAGCGAATGAAGGAGCATTGTTTCTTTCCTTTTCCTTTTGTAAACAAGACAAAATGTGATTTATATTTTAAATTGTAATGCTCTTTGAAGTATATTCTAAAATTATTCTTTTGTAACACAAATCAATGGAACCTTGAAGTTTATTTCAAAACTTGGATGATGATCGTTGAATTGGAATTAAATTTTTGAGTTTCGGATAAATTCTTCCTGATTATGGAATACTTGATACAAACCATCTATTGAAAATAAATTTGAATTTGAAATGATGATGATTTGTATGGTTCAAAATTGTCCGCATGAACGGATTTTGATTTTAAAAAATGGATATTTCTGACGTGATCAACCCGAATATCTCAAAATGATGAATGCAACTAAATACTTGAACCAATCTTGAAAGAAACAACAATTCTTTGAGAACATCAATCAAAATCCACTTTAATTCCAATAATCACCAATGCTTCAAACACCCATGACCTGAACTAATCAACAAACCATCCGATAAATTATGCACCTAACATTCTATACCATGAACGATCTCAACACAAAAGCAAATGTCTTGAGGACACAATTAGGACATGAACTAAATTTAAGAGTTAAGAACATTCTAAGTCAGAAAATGACTCATAGCATTTTCACCAATTTTCCATAGCCTTTTAAGCACAAATTGACCTAGATCCTTGAAGAGAATTTGTCGATGACATCACTTAGGACAGTATGCCAAATAATCATCTCAAGGTCTTGTAATTTGAAGAAATAACGATCAGATGGTCGTTACTTGAAATTAGGTCAAAATCCAAGATGCGACTTCTAACGCACTCGAATGTTGGTGATCTTCTACGCGATATCATCAAGGAGAATCGTATGCAAGAAAAAACCATTCAAAAATATCGAATAATGAAAAATTTTACAATCGCTCTAAATTGTTCTCGCAAAAGGGTTGACTTTGGGGTTTCTGTAGTTGTTTTCAGTTATCTGGACCATTGGTTGAGCAGACTTATACTGCAAGGTCTGAAAACTGGCTTAAACAACTCTGAGGAGATATGAAGACTTATGAAAATTATTTGAAACCTTGAGGGCTCAAATTTCTTTGAGAAGCACCAAACCCTAATTGTGGATTATTTGCCTAGGAAGAGAATCTGCTTGATCAAATTTTGAGCCAAATTGAGTGTTTGAGGAACCTTGGGATAGCATCCTGAGTGGAAAATGGGAGGGAAAAATTTAGGGTACAACAGTTGGCCCTGTTCAATCTTCTTAAATTTGAAAAGCGAGATCGATGCGTTTGTCATTCGCAGCTTCAAAGTAGAAGATAATTGAACACTAGAGTGCCCAGAAATTTGCGCTTGATTATGCGCTGGTCGATTGTGTAAGGAAATGGGCTTAAAGATGCCATTTGGAGAAGCAAAGGAGAATTGTCGGAGATGGGCTTATAGATGCCATCCAAAGACGATTATTGACGGAAAGTTTGAACTTGATCTCTCTTTTTTTTAACAGAAAATGAATCAGAATAAACCGTTGAGAGATTTATCTGAACTAGTGAAATAATCTGGAAATGAATCAAAATAAACCATTGAGAGGTTTATCTGAATCAGTAAAAATCTAGAAATGAATCAGAATAAACTGTTGAGAGATTTATCTGAACCAGTGAAAATCTGGAGACGAATTAGAATAAACCGTTGAGAGATTTATCTGAACCAGTAAAAATCTGGAGACGAATCAAAATAAACCGTTGAGAGATTTATCTGAACCAGTAAAAATCTAAGGGACGAATCAGAATAAATCGTTGAGAGATTTATCCGAACCAATGAAATAATCTGGAAATGAATCAGAATAAACCGTTGAGAGATTTATCTAAACCAGTAAAATAATCTGGAAATGAATTAGAATAAATCGTTTAGAGATTTATCTGAACCAGTAAAAATATGGAGACGAATCAGAATAAACCGTTGAGAGATTTATCTGAACCAGTGAAATAATCTGGAAATGAATCAGAATAAACCGTTGAGAGATTTATCTGAACCAGTGAAAATCTGGAAGAAATATTTTGTTATGTAGATGGTCGACCAGTCTTTTCTTGTTGAAAATCTTGGTCTGTTGGAAATTTGTTGATGATGATTTCCTGTCAAATGACTCTTTCCTGCAAAAGGTGAAGAGTTAATTGTATGCAATTCTATGATGTATGCGATGCATGGTGTGATATTTGCCTCTCAAAATAAATGAGATTGCACTCTATGTACTTGATTTGTCAATGTTATGACGTATGGATGCAAATGTATGGAATTAAAGATTGTTTATGCCGTAGCATTTCTGGAAGCGGGGAAAATAAATCCCTTCTGAAGCACTGATGGGTGAGTTTCCAAATATAAACTTTGTTGTAGAAGGGAAAAGTTGGATATTTCTTGTAGACTTCGTGAAATCCTGCTGGGGAAATCTGAGAAGTTGGGTAACTTACTAGGGACACTCTGGAGTGGTGGTTGGAAGTTTTACTCTGTCAGGGATATGAGAATGCTTGATACCAACAAGCTGCATACTGGGGATATGTTAACGATTATGTAGTAGGATGTATTCGCTTCCGCTCCTGCTGGAGAAGGCGCCTGCGGAGATCTTATGGAATGGCTTATAGATATTATCCTATTTCTTAAAGTCATTAGTAATTGTCTTTCCGTTTTTCTTTTATTTATTTGTAACAGTAATCACGTTCAAATGCATATGTTCAAAAATAAATCATTGGACGTTTTTGTAAATAAAACATAGAAATAAAGAAAAACAAATGGTTTTGCGCTTCCAAAGGGGATATCTTTGTATTAAATTAAATAAGTATTTTTTGTACAATGAGACAAATATTTTAGTAAGAGAATGTCGTTGTAAAAAAAAGAAAATAAAATTGATACGAAGAAAAGATAACTATGTGCAATAATCCCATGGGGTTCCCATTCCGCTATAGTCTTCATGTCTCTGAATGTCATGTCCACTTGTCGCCTCAGTGAAGTTGATCGGATTGATTAGAACCGTTTGAGTTGATTGGTCGACGCTGAAGATTGCCTGCAAGTTGATCCAACGGGACATAGTCATACGCTTCAATCCCTAACTTTTGCCTGGACCGCCCTCTTGGGTTTTTAGTCCACCGGGATACCCTTTTTTTCCCAAGCCATCCTTTCGGGTTTTCGACTTGCCAGGTGTACAGATTTTTTTTTATTTTTCATCCCTTATTTTTGCCCGAACCCTTTTGGTTCGCCGAGAAGCCCTTATTTTTTCCTAGGTCAGTCAACCTAGCGGGTCTTTGATCATGTGTGGTATCTTTTAACTATGTCCGTATTTACAGGGTGCGGAAGGTCGTCGCCATACATAGTGGTCAAGATCATTGCTCCACCAGAGAATATGTTTTTGATTACAAACGACCCTTCATATGTAGGGGTCCATTTTCCCCTGGGATCACCTTGTGGAAAAATGATACGCTTGATTACCAAGTCACCAACCCGATATACCTGACGTTTGACCTTTTTATTAAAAGCTTTGATCATGCGTTTTTGGTACATCTGACCATGACAGATAGCTGTAAGCCTCTTCTCATCACTCAACTTTAGTTGGTCAAACCGAGTCTGGATCCAATCTTCTTCATTCAAACCAGCATCCTTAATGATTCTTAGAGAGGGGATTTGGACCTCAATAGGCAAGACAACCTCCATGCTGTATACCAGAGAATAAGGTGTTGCCCCAGTTGATGTGCGAGTTGTGGTACGATACCCATGGAGAGCGAATGGTAGCATCTCATGCCAGTCTTTGTATGTGACTGTCATTTTCTTAATATTTTTATTTGCAGCTTCGACAACACCATTCATCTTTGGCCGATAAGGGGAAGAATTGTGATGCTGAATCTTGAATTGCCCGCACAAGGCGGTGATCATAGTGTTATTTAGATTCGTACCATTATCAGTGAGGATTCTCTCTGGGATACCGTACCGACAGATGAGAGTTTGTTTGATGAACCGGGCGACCACATTCTTGGTAACAGAAGTGTTGTACCCCAAAATTTGCCCTCTCATATTTCTCAAAACATTGCAAAGAAAAGCTCCAACTGGCTCAAGGTTTGCTCAAGAGTGGGTCAGATAAGTCATCTCCTAAGGCAGTCAACCCCAAATTAGGGTTTTGTGTTGCATCAAGATCTTTGAGTCCAAATAACCTCAAGTGCTCCCCAATGTCCTAATATGTTCTCAAGATCATCCATGTCAAATTTCAAGCCTTGCAGAGGAAGTTTGCTCAGTCAATTGCTCAAAAGGTCCAAAAATCGACTGTGCTAGGGAAAAAGTCAACTATGACCCAAATACAGTCAAACTTCAAGATTTTTTGTCAACATTATCATTTGGAAGGATATTTTATCATTTTATCAAGGGTTGATCATGATTCATCAAGGATTGCTCAAAATTCATCAAGACTCAAAAGTTGCTAAATTAGGGTTTTGTAGGAAAAGTCAACTCAACTTTGACCAAGCATAACTTTCTCATACTTTATGAGAAATGGCCCATCAAAAGCTCATTTTGAAGACGATGCAATTTTCTACAATCCATATTCATACCCCAAGATCAGAAATTGCACTCACAAGAAGTTATAAATTTGGACATTATAGGTCACTTTTGAAAGTCAACAAAAACACCTTTTTTTCCAAAGCTTATAACTTGATAATGGAACATAAAAATGAGAAGAGACCAAAAGTGTTGATTATAGGACATCTCAAGCTTTCTAAAAAGTCCAAGAACACTTTCAAACGTTCAAAATTGAAGAAGTTATGCATTGTTGAAGTTGGACATTTTTGCAAAATTGCCAAAAGTGAACTATCCTCAAAACTTCAAATTTTGTCAAATGGGCCCATTATTTTCCACTTGATTTGAGCTTGCATCATTGTCCACGTGTCCTAGATTCAGCCATGTGCTCATATCTTACTTTTATTATATTATTTGATTTTTTATTGAATTTATTCATTTTAAATCAAATTAAATCATATAAAATCCCAAACTTTGATTACATGAGATCTTTTGGTTATTTTAGGTTGTAATTATCATCAATAGAATCATCAAACTAGAATCTCACCATACCATGTGCAAAAAGATTGAAAATTGGAAAATTTGGCAAGTTGTAAAGAGTGAATCAAATCAAATTTCAATGCATTGATGTGGAAGGATTCAGGCCATAATTGTTACCCTAACACAATATGCAATACATAAGGAAGCAAAAGGGACGTGAATAAGGGTTGGAGGCTGCAAGAACAGACAAGACAAAAGTTGCAAAATTCACTAAAAAGTGTGAAATCAAAATCATACTTAGAGGCGTTTTCATAAGCAGAGACCGGTCCCAATCGATTCCTGGGTGATCACACAACCTTCCTGGATCAAAAGCACGCGTCCTCAGGCCTTCAAAAGCATTGTAAGTGTAACGATAATCACCTTGGTTCTTGAATTCGTGATTCATTATTCTTGCATCATTTGAATAAATCATTGGTATATTTATACTCCTCACAACATTTGCAAACGTTTGGCAATATCCAATTGCGTTTTTCTGGCCTAAATGAGGAACCCCCATAGCTAGGGTTCTTAGTTCATATTTTGGGGTTTTCTTTTTCAGGAAAAATCAGGACTCAAGAAGGGCACAGTGTTGATCAGGGAGCCAAGGCGAATTCAACCATGATTTTGGAATTGATTTATGAGGCCTGGGGAAGATTTTAGAGCAAGCTTGCGCATTTAGCTGCGGATCCAAATCCGCAGGTAAAATTACAGTAGTGGAAGGACAGGGACGAAGAGCTGGCATGCTCTGATTGGCCTGTTCAAATGTTTTTGCACGCATTTTTATTTTCTTACCAATAATTGCTTTTTTGATATATTATAATTGTTATGTAATATATTAACAAATGAAGCAAAACAGCGTAGTGGCAAGGCAAGCTGGCAATCACCATCAGGATCTGGGTTCGAATCCCAGGTCTTCCACTTCTTTGATAATTTTGCTTTTCAGGTGATCTTGTGCATGTTCAAGTCAGCAGGTCACCATGCACCATCGTTCAATCAATTGCCAGATGGCCATGGGCCAAATCTGATGGCCAAGAATTGATGGACTACCAAAGATCAAGTCAGCACATGCACGCTGGATCAAGGAAAGTCAACAGGGCCAGCGCTTAATGGGACACAGGATTGCTGTTCAAACACCCAAAACAGGCCCAAACCCCCTTTCTTTTCATCTTATTTATTTTATTTTAATTATTTGTTTTATTATTATTATTTAATTCTATTAACCAATCACAAATTTCCTTTTTTCATAAAATAAAATCACAAAATATTTTCTTTATCAAATTAAATTTTTAATTTTATTTTATTAATAAATACTAATAAATTAATGGCAAAATACCCTTTTTAGTCCTTTAAGTTTACCCCAAGGTCCATTTTGATCCTTTATCTAAAAAAAGTGTCAAACTGGTCCTATAATTCTTTCAAAAGGACCATAGGAGTCCTTTCCGTCCATTTTGGTCCTTTTTGGTTCAGCCCATCCTTCTTTATTTCAATTTGTAACTCCATTATCTTATGTTTCAGCCCATCCTCCCTTTCCTTTAGATGATGTATCTCCATCTTTGCTCCATCAAGCTCATTTTGCAGCTTCTCCAATGAACCAAAAAGGACCAAAATGGACGGAAAGGACTCCTATGGTCCTTTTGAAAGAATTATAGGACCAGTTTGACACTTTTTTTAGATAAAGGACCAAAATGGACCTTGGGGTAAACTTAAAGGACTAAAAAGGGTATTTTGCCTAAATTAATTTAGGTATTAATTAGAATAACTCTAAACCATTTTTGTAAATAATTAAAATTAACTAGACTTAATTAGGTTTTACTAATTCAATTAACTTTTATTTTCTTTCTTAAAACAACAAAAAACCCAAAAAATATTTATTTTTATTAATTAATTAATTAATTAATTTATTAATTTAGTAATTAACTTAGGTTTAATTTCTTTCTTAAATCAAAATAACAAAAAATGTTTTCTTTAAAGGGTCAAAACCCTAAACTCGCACTCGATCTAATTTCCCGCGCACGTTATTTATTTTCTTATCATATTAATGTACTTGCTCCGTTTGTAATAGTTAATAGGACCTTTTATTATTTTTATCGCTTTATTTATTTTTAAAGGGTTTATCTTTGGCGATGTAAATACCCGACGCCTTGTAATTTAAATTTCGCAATTTATTTTCTACAAATTATAACTATTAGATGTTTGATAATAGGATGGCATGACAAGACTGAATGTTTGAACCTAAAATTAACTTAGATCACCCTTAACATGTACAAAGATAAAATTAACTGAAAACGACACACTCGCACATGTGCACTCTTAGGGTACACCTCACTTGGTTGCCTTCGTACGCGGTCATTGAGTATAGGTCACTTTAGAGGTCGCCCTCTTGTCTAAAAGATCAAAGTTGCCTCGAAACAGTTGCCTCAGATATTTTTGCCTCAAAACAAATGATCTAAGACTTTAGGGTTACCGCTAAGGCGTCCTAACATTGCTTTGGTGACCGTAAGTCCCTTATTCGAATTGACCCTTAAACTCCAACGACGGTACTACCTACTCATCAATAGTAGGATAGCATTGTCTAAAGGAAGATAGAATAGAACGATTCCTTTTTCGAGTAAGTAGATGGTTCTTAGATACTTGCTCTTTTAAAAACAAAAACTCTTCACACTTACACTTTTTTGAACAAAGTTTTCAAAAAACACTTCATACGCTCTTGAGGACAGAAGCAAGAGTTAAATTGAAGTTTTCAAACAAAAACTTTTTTCAAACCCACGAGCACAAAGAAAACCATTTTGAAAACAATATGAGCAAGTACCTAAGAGCCCGTGGATAACCACGGATAGAAAGGGTGCTAACACCTTCCCTTTCTATAATCTACCCCCCGAACCCGAGAACTATCTCGAAAAAGGAATTTTTCTGTGCTTTTTTCCTTTCCTTGTTGGATAAAATAAAAGTCGGTGGCGAATCTTGCTTACCGCGACATGTTTCAAAAACAAACGCAAAACGCAAACCAGCATTCCAAAAAACAGTCAGTTCTTCCCACAGTATCACAGAACTGGCGACTCTGCTGGGGATTTCTATAAGTGGGGTGTACCTTAGGAATAGCTCATAATGTTTTCAATTGCTTGACTTATATGCTTTATATTTGTGGGCTTGTATCGGAGTTACTATAGATCCTAACTCGGATCTAGGGGATACCCTTTAGGTAAGTAGCAATAAACTGTGAGGGAACTGTACAGCGTAGACCGATATGGTTGAAGCAGTAGCTACGTTGGTGTGGCACTATAGTATGTACCGATATCCCTTATGGCGCAACGAGGAGAATATGGGTCTGCTAAGGGGTCATTAAGCACCAACTGACCTTAGAACCTTTAAATTGACCAACTTGGCCATAGAACAGTAGCAGTATGCTACACTCATTGAGACTAAACTCTCGCGATGGTTCCGGCTGCAAGAAAAGGTTGCTACACTGGAATTATGACCGATCGAGGGTAGTCAGTGATATTGAGATTCTCTAGAACCCGGTTACTATTTTTAGGACAGGTTTGAACCAACTGAACTGAAAAAGGGTAGTACCTAGACTTCTTGCCATCCTGAAATCTAAGGGCTATCTGTGTGACTTATGTGCCTTTACCATGTTTGCTGTTTGTGGATACTTGTGATGTGTTTTCTATCATGACATCATGACATTGCATGCATCTTGCATTGGACTAACCTATTTCAAAGACAGGAGGGATTCATCTTTGTTCTGTTTTGTAGGTCATGGCACCCATGCGTAGAAACACCATTCGGATCAACTTTGTCCAAATTCCCGCTCAGCTCAAGGAATTGGTTCCAAAGATTTCAGATACTACATCCTTCATCAGAAGACATGGGCACCTCCTTGGTTTGGTCACTTCCAAATTGGACGAGCAGATGATGAGTGTCTTAGTCCAGTTCTTTTATCCACTGTACCATTGCTTTACTTTTCCGGACTACCAGTTGGTCCCTACCTTGGAAGAGTTCTTTAATCTGCTTGGTATCTCTATTCTGGAGCAGACCCCGTTCACAGGTTAGGAGAAAGTCCTTAGGCCAGAAGAGATTTCTTCAGCCCTCCATCTGACAAAGGCTGAGGTAATGTCTAATTGGGAAACTCGTAGTGGAGCAAAGGGCTTTTTGATTAAATTCTTGGTTGGTAAAGCTAATCAATTCTGGGACAGTCTATACTTCCAGGCATTTGAAGACATTATGGCTCTTCTCATATATGGTTTGGTGTTGTTCCCTAACTCAGATGCTTTCGTCGATGTGAATGCCGTGAATATTTTCATATCCGGTAATCCTATGCCCACTCTCTTGGGTGACATTCTTCATTCTCTTTATGCCCGTACTGCTCAGAGGCGGGGAACCCTTATGTGCTGTGCTCCGTTGTTGGCAAGGTGGTTTATTTCTCAACTCCCCAAATCAGTTATGAAGAACAAAGAAGGCATGGGCTGGGCCTACAGGATTATATCTCTCTCTCATAATGACATCATTTGTACTATTAAGGGTATGGACGAGGTGGCTATTATTGATCGCTGTGGGGAATACCCCAATGTTCCACTGATAGGCACCAATGGAGGAATCACTTATAATCTGTGCTTGGCCTTACGTCAGTTTGGGCGAGCCAGGAGAGAAGGTCCTCATGATTTGCTAATGCCTAGTATTGTCTTTGATTTCCAAGGGGATAGTGACGAGAAACGCCGCAGATTCATAAGAGCTTGGGATAGAGTACTTAGGTCTGATCCGCACGAGCTGGGTGCAAAGACTTCTCTACCAATGGAACCATATCTCCGATGGGTTCGCATACGTGCCCAAAAGCTGGGAATGTCGTATGAAGTTGTCTTGCCTATCATTGTTGAAGTTGCTGATGAAGAAGGGGTTCCTCCTACCATCCTCCATCCATACATGCCCACTGACATTGGGGCATTAAAGAGGTCTTAGATGCAGCTGAGAGACGAGAGGGATACTTACAGAGAAAAGTATCACGAACAAGAGCGGAAGATTCAGAAGTTGACAAGGCAGTTGGAGAACGAGCAGATATTTAATGACTATGTCAGCACCAAAGGGAAACGGCCATGGGAGCGCTGATGTCCTTTGATCATTTCTAGTTTTTATTTACTTTTTAGTATTCCCTTTTTTGTAACGCCTTAAGGGCATTTGTTGAACAATTAAATTCAAAGTTTATCTAATAAAAGTGTGTTTCATTTCTGGTTTACGAATTTGAATCCCTAAAGTCTTTGAAATCATATCATACGCATCTCATTCCATGCACCTCATAACAGGTACCCCTTACAGGTCTCTTATCTTCTTCGCTATTTATTTCAGCATCATGTCTTCTGAACCATCAACTGAACAAACAATCAAGGCTTTGTAAGCTCAAAACGCCCAGTTCCAGGAGTTGTTCATGAACTTGGCTAAGGTTCAGCAAGATCTGAAGGCCCTTATCTTGAAAGAGAAGAAGAATAAGAAGAAGAAGAAGACGGTCCTATTCAATATGGGTCGCAGATTCGGAAACGACTTACGAGAAGAGGTTGATTCCCCCCCCCCCCCCCCCCTCATTTGGAGGGAAAGATGATCAGGAAGAAAGGAGGGCTCTTAGCCCTGTGGTTTCTGACAACGAGACTGACTTCGACGAAGACCAGTATCCTCCGGATGGGGATAGATATAAACAGCTTGAAGATCGGTTGAGCGCGATGGAAGTTCAGAAAGTGCCTGGTCTGGATTTTGGAGACTTGGGTCTATCATCTGGGGTGTGATTCCCCACAAGTTCAAAGCACCAGCCTTTGCTAAGTACGACGGAGTTTCTTGTCCGACACTGCACCTCTGTTCGTATGTTAGGAAGATTCAGCCGTACACCGCTGACAAGAACCTCTGGATCCATTTCTTTCAAGACAGTCTCTCAGGGACTCAGCTTGAATGGTTTTACCATCTAGAAGGAACGAGCATCCGTAATTGGGAAGACTCGACTGCTGCTTTCTACAAGCAATACCAATACAATGCCGACCTCGCTCCCACGCGTACCGAACTCCAGGGTATGTCAATGGGCGCGGGCGAAGGCTTCAAAGATTATGCTCAGAAGTGGAGGGACCTCGCTGGAAGAGTGCAACCACCCTTGGCTGATAGGGAGCTAGTAGATATGTTTATGGGGACCTTGTCGAGTCCGTATTTCAACCATCTGATTGGAAGTTCTTCGGTCGGGTTTACGGAGCTGATTATGACCGGGGAAAGGATTGAGGCTGGTATCAAATCCAGCAAAATACAGAAGGGTGCTTCGTCAAGCACCGAGAAGAAGCCTTTTAAGAAAGAGTCGATTGTTGTATTATAGTTGAAAGAGCCAGAATAGATCTGAGCGCCGCCAAGTTGTTAATGTGGGGGTTATTTCAAGACATGTTATTGCTCCTCAGTGCAACAATCAGCCAAGAGCCGAGAGACCACGAAGACAATTCACTCAGCTCAACATGACTTTAGCCAAGATTCTGCCGCAGTTATTAAAGACCAGTCTAGTGATTCCAAGGGAGGCCCCGAAGACTTCCAACACAACATCACCGAAGTACAACCCTAATGCCCGCTGTGCTTTTCACTCTGATAGCCTGGGGCATGATACGAATGATTGTTGGGTTTTGAAGAATAAGGTACAAGACTTAATTGATGCCAAGGAGATCGAGTTCGGAGCACCAGAAAATCCTAAACAGGATGCGGGAGTAAATGCTATCGGGGATGACGATGATGAAGAGTTTGATATTGACAGTTGGATCTACCCAACTGCCAACGATGGATTAAGCAATTGGACAGCGAAGGATTCTATGCTCGTTTCTGTTATCACCCAGTAATGAGACTTTTTGTTTTGAATTTGTAACAGACAATGTTTTAAACTTTATGGCCCGTTGTCTTACCCGGGGCACCGTGGCTTCATTTGTGAGGGCTTTATGTGTGTCATCTACATATATCATTAATAAAAGCATTGGACGTTTCTTGCATTTCAAATTTTACGCTCCTTGTCTTTCTTTTATTACATATTGCAAAACAGCTATTTTACACAAACTCACGTATACAGGTCTACATCCACTCTGGATCTCACTGGTAACGACTCTGCTACTGCCAGTTATGACTATGAAAGTCCGATCAACTTAGCTGAAGACGAAGGTGAAGATGATTGCAAAGTGCTTGGTGAACTTGCAAGACTGTTACTTCAGGAAGAGAGGGTTATTCAGCCGCATGAAGAGCCTGTGGACACGGTAAATCTGGGTACAAAAATAGACAAGAAAGAGGTCAAGATCGGTACAAATCTGGAAGCAAGTGTTAAGCAACGGTTAATTCAGATGCTGCGGGACTACATTGAGATATTTGCCTAGTCTTATGAAGATATGCCTGGGTTGGATACTGATATTGTGGTTCACCGATTGCCTACCAAGGAAGACTGTCCTCCAGTAAAACAGAAGGTCCGCCGAATGCGCCCGGAGATATCTGAGAAAATCAAGGCTGAAGTGATGGAACAGTTTGACGCCCGTTTTCTAGCAGTTACTTCCTACCCACAGTGGGTTGCCAACGTGGTTCCAGTTCCGAAGAAGGATGGTAAGGTTCAAATGTGTGTTGATTATAGGGATCTGAACACGGCAAGCCCCAAGGATGATTTCCCTCTATCTCATATCGACGTTCTGGTTGACAACACTTCTCAACACAAGGTATTCTACTTTATGGATGGTTTCTCCGGTTATAATCAGATTAAAATGGCTCCCGAAGACATGGAGAAGACAACCTTTGTTACTCAGTGGGGTACCTTTTGCTACAAGGTCATGCCTTTTGGATTAAAGAATGTTGGGGCAACGTATCAGCGCGCCATGGTCGCCTTGTTCCATGACATGATCCATCATGAGATTGAAGTATACGTTGACGACATGATTGCAAGATCCCAGACTGAAGAAGAACATCTTAACCACCTTCAGAAGTTATTTGACAGGTTGAAATTGTACAAGTTGAGGTTAAACCCGAACAAGTGCACCTTCTGGGTGAGATCTGGTAAGCTGCTGGGTTTCGTCGTAAGTGATAAAGGTATTCAGGTGGATCCTGCAAAGGTGAAGGCTATAAAAGAAATGCCAGCTCCCCAAACAGAAAAAGAAGTCAGAGGCTTTCTGGGGCGTCTGAATTACATTGCCTGATTCATCTCACACCTGACTGCTACTTATGTGCCAATCTTGAAGTTACTGAAGAAAGATCAAGTGGTAAGATGGAACGATGAATGTCAGGACGCTTTTGAAAGGATTAAAGAGTATCTCCAAGAGCCACCTATTCGGATGCCTGCAGTTGAAGGGAGACCTTTAATCCTATACTTCACAGTACTCGACAACTCAATGGGGTGTGTGCTGGGTCAACATGACGAGTCTTACTGAAAAGAGCATGCTATTTATTACCTTAGCAAAAAGTTTACCGACTGCGAGACCCGATACTCGTTGCTTGAGAAAACTTCCTGCGCTTTGGCATGGGCTACTCGCCTGCTGAGACAGTATATGCTGACTCACACTACTCTATTGATATCAAAGATGGATCCAATCAAGTATATCTTTGAGAAGCCTGCCTTATCCAGAAGAATAGCAAGATGGCAGGTGATCTTGACTGAGTATGACATCCAATACATAACCCAAAAGGCAATCAAGGGAAGTGTGTTGGCAGACCATTTGGCACATCAGGCAGTGGATGATTACCAGTCTATGAACTTTGAATTTCCGGATGAGAATATCATGTTGGTAACTGATTGTGAGACACCTGGACCGGATAAAGGACCCGAGGAAGGATCCCGATGGTCTATGTACTTTGATGGAGCCTTAAACGCTTGTAATGACATTGGCGCCGTGATCATATCTCCTAAAGGCTCTGATACTCCGTTTACCGCCCGATTATGTTTTAATTGCACCAACAACATGGCGGAGTAAGGGGCGTGCATTATGGGTCTTCGAGCATCTATTGACCTAAGGATTAAGTTCTTAAGTGTCTTCGGAGATCCCGCTCTCGTGATCAGTCAGATCAAAGGCGAATGGGATACGAAACACCCGAATCTTATTCCTTATAAGGAGTATGTATTGACGTTGCTTCCACATTTTGAGGAGATAACCTTTGAACACTTCCCTAGAGAGGAGAATCAGTTGGCGGACGTGTTGGCTACGATGTCTTCTATGTTCAAAGTCAATTGGGACAACGAGGCTCCCCGGATTATCATTGAGAGGTTGGACGAACCTGCACATTGCTGTGATATTGAGACTGAAGAGGTAACAGAAAAGCCCTGGTTTCATGAGGTGAAAAGATACCTTTAGGCTCAGGAGTACCCCGAGGGTGCATCTGTTAATGACAAGAAGTTTTTGAGGAGGTTCGCGGCGAAATTCTTAATCAGCAATGGTATTCTTTACCAGCGTAACCATGATTCAACCCTACTGCGATGTGTGGATAAGAACGAAGAAGAAAGAATCATGACAGAGTTACATGAAGGTACTTTTGGGACTCATTCCATTGGACACACCATGGCAAAGAAAATCCTTCGGGTAGGATATTTTTGGTCTACAATGGAAGTCGACTGTTATCAGCATTCTCGGACATGTCATAAGTGCCAAGTCTATGCTGATAAGGTGCACATATCTCCAGTACCTTTGAACGTCTTGACAGCTCCTTGGCCTTTTGCAATGTGGGGCATTGACATGATCGGCGAGATCAGACCTATGGCATCCAATGGGCATTGTTTCATCCTGGTAGCTATTGATTACTTTACAAAGTGGGTGGAAGCAGCTTCCTTTACTACTGTAACCAAGAACGTCGTGGCACGGTTTATTCGGCACAATCTGATTTGTCGATATGGTGTATCGGAGAGGATCATTACAGACAATGGTACAAATATCAATAATAAGATGATCACCGAGCTCTGTAAGCAGTTCAAGATACAGCATCACAACTCTTCTCCTTACCGGCCGAAGATGAACGGGGTTGTTGAAGCGGCTAATAAGAACATTAAGAAGATTATGCAGAAGATGACAGTGACATACAAAGATTGGCACGAGATGTTACCATTCGCTCTTCATGGGTATCGTACCTCAGCACGGACGTCAACAGGGGAAACTCCCTATTCCTTGGTATATGGCATGGAGGCAGTCTTGCCCATTGAAGTTCAGATACCCTCTCTTCGGATTATGAAGGATGCAGGTTTAAGCGAAGATGACTGGATTCAGACCCAACTCGATTAGGTGAACCTAATTGACGAAAAAAGACTTACTGCTATTTTCCATGGTCAAACGTATCAAAAGCGGGTGATCAAGGCCTTTAACAAGAAAGTTAGACGACAAGAGTATCAAGTTGGGGATCTGGTAATCAAGCGCATCATCTTACCTCAAGATGATCCCAGGGGAAAATGGACCCCTACTTACGAAGGGCCATTTATGGTTAAGAACATTTTCTCAGGAGGAGCTATGATTCTAACCACCATGGATGGTGACGAACTTCCTCACCCCGTCAATGCAGACATAGTGAAAAGATACTATGCATAATCAAAGACCCGCTAGGTCGACCGGCCTAGGCAAAAATAAGGGCTTCCTGGCGAACCAAAAGGGTTCGGGAAAAAATAAGGGATGAAAATGAAAAAATCTGTACACCCGGCAAGTCGAAAACCTAAAAAGGAGGCTTGGGAAAAAAAGGGTATCCCGGTGGACTGAAAACCCGAAAGGGCGGTCCAGGCAAAAATTAGGGATCAAAGCGTAACACTATGTCTCATTAGATCACCTTGCAGCCAAACTTCTGTATCGACTATCAAGCTCGAACGACACTAATCAATTTGATCTACCTTCAACCAAGTAGCAAAGTGATGAGATGCTCGAGGATATAAAGGAAATAGCAGAGTTGGAACCCAGTGGGATTATTCACATGGTTGTTTTGTTTAGTTTTTCACAAAATTGTGTAAATTCTATTGTTCGGCGGTGTTCTCTTACTAGGACGTCAACCTCTTGTACAAAAATGCCTATTTGCAGGCCAAACTTCAAAATCAATACAATTCATTCTCAGAGAAATTTTAAACTGTTTTTCCTTTTTTCTGTTTTGTTTTGCAAAGAACGTCCAATGTTCATTTTTTGATATATGCATTTGACATTAATTAATGCTCATGAATGTTTACATGCGAAACAAAAGACGATTACCTGTAATATCAGAAACAGGGGCAATGAAAAGTGTCCAAGATGTACAGTTGCTCTATCCACCAGGTACAAGGTAGATTCAGCTGAAGAATATGACCAAGGTACATCCACTCCCTGCAGAGTAAGAAAAGACAATAATGATAGCTCTCCCCAGCTGAGACCTGCAACTGTGAATGAATCGGTAATATTCTCCCCCAAGCAGAGTTTATCTACCATCAGCACTAAAAGGTCTTAATATCCCCGGCAGTCTTAATATTCCCCAACGGAGTATAAGAATGTTCCCCGGCAGAGTACAAATATCCCCAGTGGAGTTTGAAATTTTTCCCAGCGCAGTCTGAAGAAGCTTCCCCGAGTGGAGTTTGGAGAATCATCCCCAGTAGACTTTGGAAGATTGTCCCCAACAGAACTCAAAGGATTATCCCCATATGAGTCTAAAAGGTTATCCCCAGTGAAGTCGCAACTGAAAGATCATCCCCAACGAAGTTCTTTCCTTTCACAAACAGAATTCAAATCCCCAACAGGATTCAGTATCACCAGTAACGGAAATTCATCCCCAGCGGAATTTATCAACGGAATCCTCTACAGAGCATCTCTTCCCCACAGATTAATCTCCTCATCAGTTTATTCCCCAACAGAGTTATCCTCTCCTGCAGGTTTATTCTCACAATCATCTTCATCCCCTGTCTCCAGCGAAAACGAAGAATCCAACTCTATTCTCCAGCAGTTATCCAGGATTTACTTTCCCCAGCTAAAACATTACATTCCCATACATCATGACACATGCATATACGCATCATACAAACACAATCCTATCTATTTTGAGAATATCATTGCTTGATATATATCATGCATTGCATACGACTGACCTTTACTTTTTAGGAAGGATGCAGTTAAGTTCTCAACTATGTCGAAGACCTGATCGGTTCTTAAATCTCAACTGAATTATTCTCGGTTGAATTACAGATAAGGTTCTCAATCTCGACAATTTTCCTCCGTCGAAGTGTGGACGAGCTCTAAAATCTCAACTGAATTATCCTCCGTTGAAGACTAGACAGTCCTAGATCTTGATGAAGATGTTTCCCTCAGTCGAAGACCTGTCGGTTCTTAAATCTCAACTGAATTATCCTCGGTTGAATTACAGATAAGGTTCTCAATCTCGACAATATTCCTCCGTCGAAGTGTGGAAGAGCTCTAAAATCTCAATAGAATTATCCTCCGTTGAAGATCAGACAGTCCTAGATCTTGATGAAGATGTTTCCCTTAGTCGAAGACCTGACCGGTTCTTAAATCTCAACTGAATTATCCTCGGTTGAATTACAGATAAGGTTCTCAATCTCGACAATTTTCCTCCGTCGAAGTGTGGACGAGTTCTAAAATCTCAACAGAATTATCCTCCGTTGAAGACCAGACAGTCCTAGATCTTGATGAAGATGTTTCCCTTAGTCGAAGACCTGACCGGTTCTTAAATCTCAACTAAATTATTCTCGGTTGAATTACAGATAAGGTTCTCAATCTCGACAATTTTCCTCCGTCGAAGTGTGGACGAGTTCTAAAATCTCAACAGAATTATCCTTCGTTGAAGACCAGACAGTCCTAGATCTTGATGAGATGGTTTCCCTTAGTCGAAGACCTGATTGGTTCTTAAATCTCAACTGAATTATCCTCGGTTGAATTACAGATAAGGTTCTCAATCTTGACAATTTTCCTCCGTCGAAGTGTGGACGAGCTCTAAAATCTCAACAGAATTATCTTCCGTTGAAGACCAGACAGTCCTAGATCTTGATGAAGATGTTTCCCTTAGTCGAAGACCTGACCGGTTCTTATATCTCAACTGAATTATCCTCGGTTGAATTACAGATAAGGTTCACAATCTCGATAGTTTTCCTCTGTCGAAGTGTGGACGAGTTCTAAAATCTCAACAGAATTATCCTCCGTTGAAGACCAGACAGTCCTAGATCTTGATGAAGATGTTTCCCTTAGTCGAAGACCTGACCGGTTCTTAAATCTCAACTGAATTATCCTCGGTTGAATTAAAGATAAGGTTCTCAATCTCGACAATTTTCCTTCGTCGAAGTGTGGACGAGTTCTTAAATCTCAACAGAATTATCCTCCGTTGAAGACCAGACAGTCCTAGATCTTGATGAAGATATTTCCCTTAGTCGAAGACCTGACTGGTTCTTAAATCTCAACTGAATTATCCTCGGTTGAATTACAGATAAGTTTCTCAATCTCGATAATTTTCCTCCGTCGAAGTGTGGACGAGTTCTTAAATCTCAACAGAATTATCCTCCATTGAAGTAAACAGGCAGTCCTAGATCTTGATGAAGATGTTTCCCTCAGTCGAAGACCTGACCGGTTCTTAAATATCAACTAAATTATTCTCGGTTGAATTACAGATAAGGTTCTCAATCTCGACAATTTTCCTCCGTCGAAGTGTGGACGAGCTCTAAAATCTCAACAGAATTATTCTCTGTTGAAGTAAACAGACAGTCCTAGATCTTGATGACGATGTTTCCCTTAGTCGAAGACCTGACCGGTTCTTAAATCTCAACTGAATTATTCTCGGTTGAATTACAGATAAGGTTCTCAATCTCGACATTTTCCTCCATCGCAGTGTGGACGAGTTCTTAAATCTCAACAGAATTATCCTCTGTAGAAGTATAAACAGTTCCTAGATCTTGATGAAGATGTTTCCCTCAGTCGAAGACCTGACCGGTTCTTAAATCTCAACTGAATTATTCTCGGTTGAATTACAGATAAGATAAGGTTCTAAAACTCGACAGATTCCCCCCAGTTTAATTACGGACAAGTTCTTAAAACTCAACAAAGATGTTCTCTCAGCTGAAGTACAGGCAAGTTCCTAAATCTCAACAAAGACCAAGCTTCCCCAGCATAATCTTCCACAACAATAAGTATGCAAGTTCTCGCTAAGGAATTTCTTATGCGATCGACACTCATGCAGATGGCATCTTTAATCCCATCCTCCCGTCAGCAATCTCCAAATGGCATCTATAAGCCCATTCCCGACATTACCAGGCTGATACCGCTTCATGTGAGTGCAAATTTCTGGGCACTCTAGTGTTCAATCATCTTCCACCTTTGGATCACGAAAGGCACGAAAGCCAATCTACATCCTCAGGTTTAAAAAGATTGAACAAGGGCAGCTGTTGTACCCCAAAATTTTCCCTCTCATATTTCTCAAAACATTGCAAAGAAAAGCTCCAAGTGGCTCAAGGTTTGCTCAAGAGTGGGTCAGACAAGTCATCTCCTAAGGCAGTCAACCCCAAATTAGGGTTTTGTGTTGCTTCAAGATCTTTAAGTCCAAATGACCTCAAGTTCTCCCCAATGTCCTAATATGTTCTCAAGATCATCCATGTCAAATTTCAAGTCTTGCAGAGGAAGTTTGCTCAGTCAATTGCTCAAAAGGTCCAAAAATCGACTGTGTTAGGGCAAAAGTCAAATGTGACCCAAATACAGTCAAACTTCAAGATTTTTTGTCAACATTCTCATTTTGAAGGATATTTCATCATTTTATCAAGGGTTGATCATGATTCATCAAGGATTGCTCAAAATTCATCAAGACTCAAAAGTTGCTAAATTAGGATTTTGTAGTAAAAGTCAACTCAACTTTGACCAAGCATAACTTTCTCATAATATATGAGAAATGGCCCATCCAAAGCTCATTTTTAAGAAGATGAAATTTCCTACAATCCATCTTCATACCCCAAGATCATAAATTTCACTCACAAGAAGTTATAAATTTGGACATTATAGGTCACTTTTGAAAGTCAACAAAAACACCTTTTTTTCCAAAGCTTATAACTTGACCATGGAAAATCCAAATGATATTAGACCAAAAGGGTTGATTATAGGACATCTCAAGCTTTCTAAAAAGTCCAAGAACACTTCCAAAAGTTCAAAATTGAAGAAGTTATGCATTGTTGAAGTTGGACATTTTTGCAAAATTGCCAAAAGTCAACTATCCCCAAAACATCAAATTTTGTCAAATGGGCCCATTCTTTTCCACTTGATTTGAGCTTGCATCATTGTCCACGTGCCCTAGCTTCAGCCATGAGCTCATATCTTACTTTTATTATTTTATTTGATTTTTTATTGAATTTATTCATTTTAAATCAAATTAAATCATTTAAAATCCCAAACTTTGATTACATGAGATCTTTTGGTTATTTCAGGTTGTAATTATCATCAATATCATCATCAAACTCGAATCTCACCATACGATGTGCAAAAAGATTTAAAATTGGCAAATTTGGCAAGTTGTAAAGAGTGAATCAAATCAAATTTCAATGCATTGATGTGGAAGGATTCAGGCCATAATTGTTACCCTAACACAATATGCAATACATAAGGAAGCAAAAGGGACGTGAATAAGGGTTGGAGGCTGCAAGAACAGACAAGACAAAAGTTGCAAAATTCACTAAAAAGTGTGAAATCAAAATCATACTTAGAGGCGTTTTCAGAAGCAGAGACCGGTCCCAATCGATTCCTGGGTGATCACACAACCTTCCTGGATCAAAAGCATGCGTCCTCAGGCCTTCAAAAGCACTGTAAGTGTCACAATAATCACCTTGGTTCTTGAATTCGTGATTCATCATTCTTGCATCATTTGAATAAATCATTGGTATATTTATACTCCTCACAACATTTGCAAACGTTTGGCAATATCCAATTGCGTTTTTCTGGCCTAAATGAGGAACCCCCATATCTAGGGTTCTTCGTTTGTATTTTGGGGTTTTCTTTTTCAGGAAAAATCAGGACTCAATAAGGGCACAGTGTTGATCAGGGAGCCAAGGCGAATTCAGACATGATTTTGGAATTGATTTATGAGGCCTAGGGAAGATTTTAGAGCAAGCTTGTGCATTTAGTTGCGGATCCAAATCCGCAGGTAAAATTACAGTAGTGGAAGGACATGGACGAAGAGCTGGCATGCTCTAATTGGCCCGCTCAAATGTTTTTGCGCGCATTTTTATTTTCTGACCAATAATTACTTTTTTAATATATTATAATTGTTATGTAATATATTAACAAATGAAGCAAAATGGCGTAGTGGCAAGGCAAGCTGGCAATCACCATCAGGACCTGGGTTCGAACCCAGGTCCTCCACTTCTTTGATAATTTTGCTTTTCAAGTGATCTTGTGCATGTTCAAGTCAGCAGCTCACCATGCACCATCGTTCAATCAATTTCCAGATGGCCATGGGTCAAATCTGATGGCCAAGAATTGATGGACTACCAAAGATCAAGTCAGCACATGCACGCTGGATCAAGGAAAGTCAACAGGGCCAGCGCTTAATGGGCCACAGGATTGCTGTTCAAACACCCAAAATAGGCCCAAACCCCCTTTCTTTTCATCTTATTTATTTTATTTTAATTATTTGTTTTATTATTATTATTTAATTCTATTAACCAATCACAAATTTCCTTTTTTCATAAAATAAAATCACAAAATATTTTCTTTATCAAATTAAATTTTAATTTTAATTTTATTAATAAATACTAATAAATTAATTTAGGTATTAATTAGAATAACTCTAAACCATTTTTGTAAATAATTAAAATTAACTAGACTTAATTAGGTTTTACTAATTCAATTAACTTTTATTTTCTTTCTTAAAACAACAAAAACCCAAAAAATATTTATTTTTATTAATTAATTAATTTATTAATTTAGTAATTAACTTAGGTTTAATTTCTTTCTTAAATCAAAATAACAAAAAATGTTTTCTTTAAAGGGTCAAAACCCTAAACTTGCACTCGATCTAATTTCCCGCGCATGTTATTTATTTTCTTATCATATTAATGTACTTGCTCCGGTTTGTAATAGTTAATAGGACCTTTTATTATTTTTATCTCTTTATTTATTTTTAAAGGGTTTGTCTTTGGCGATGTAAATACCCGATGCCTTGTAATTTAAATTCCGCAATTTATTTTCCGCAAATTATAACCGTTAGATGTTTGATAATAGGATGGCATGACAAGACTGAATGTTTGAACCTAAAATCAACTTAGATCACCCTTAACATGTACAAAGATAAAATTAACTGAAAACGACGCACTCGCACATGCGCACTCTTAGGGTACACCTCACTTGGTTGCCTTCGTACGCGGTCATTGAGTATAGGTCACTTTAGAGGTCACCCTCTTGTCTAAAAGATCAAAGTTGCCTCGAAACGGTTGCCTCAGATATTGTTGCCTCAAAACAAATGATCTAAGACTTTAAGGTTACTGCTAAGGCGTCCTAACATTGCTTTGGTGACCGTAAGTCCCTTATTCGAATTGACCCTTAAACTCCAACGACGGTGCTACCTACTCATCAATAATAGGATAGCATTGTCTAAAGGAAGATAGCATAGAACGATTCCTTTTTCGAGTAGGTAGATGGTTCTTAGATACTTGCTCTTTTAAAAACAAAAACTCTTCACACTTACACTTTTTCGAACAAAGTTTTCAAAAAACACTTCATACGCTCTTGAGGACAGAAGCAAGAGTTAAATCGAAGTTTTCAAACAAAAACTTTTTTCAAACCCACGAGCACAAAGAAAACCATTTTGAAAACAATATGAGCAAGTACCTAAGAGCCCGTGGATAACCACGGATAGAAAGGGTGCTAACACCTTCCCTTTCTATAATCTACCCCACACACCCGAGTACTATCTCAAAAAAGGTATTTTTCTGTGCTTTTTTCCTTTCCTTGTTGGATAAAATAAAAGTCGGTGGCGACTCTTGCTTACCGCGACATTTTGCAAAAACAAACGCAAAACGTAAACCAGCATTCCAAAAAACTGTCAGTTCTTCCCACCGTATCACAGGAAGCAAAGGAAGCTGCCTCAACCCACTTCATAAAATAGTCGATGGCCACTAAGATGAAGCGGTGTCCATTGGAGGCCGTTGGCTTGATTTCCCCAATCATATTGATTCCCCACATAGCAAAGGGCCAAGGAGTCGTCAAGACGTTTAGAGGAACCAGAGGTACGTGCACTTTATCCACATAAATATGACACTTATGGCAAGTCCGAGAGTGTTGGTAGAAATCTGCCTCCATGGTAGACCAATAATAGCCTGCCCGTAGGATTTTCTTTTCCATTGTATGCCCACTGAAATAGGTACCAAAAGTGCCTTCGTGTAATTCAACCATGATCCTTTCAGCCTCAACCTTGTATACGCACCGAAGCAACACAGAGTCATGACTGTGTTTGTATAAAATGTTGTTACTAAGGAAGAACTTAGCCGAGAATCTTCTTAGGAACTTCTTGTCATTCACTAAAGCTCCTTCGGGGTATTCCTGAGACTCGAGATACCTTTTAACTTCATGGAACCAAGGTTGGTCCACTGCTTCTTCAGTACCGATCTCGTGACAGTAGGCTGGTTCATCCATCCAATCATTGGTGATTTGAGGAGCCTTGTTATCCCAATTAAGTTTAAACATAGATGACATTTTAGCTAGTGCGTCCGCTAGCTAATTTTCTTCTCGCGGGAAATGCTCGAAGGTAATCTTCTCAAAATGCGGCAGCAATTTCAACACATGTTCTTTGTAAGGGATAAGGTTGGGGGTGTTTGGTGTCCCATTCACCTTTGATCTGACTGATGACCAAAGTTGAATCTCCAAATACATCAAAGTATTTGATCCCCAAGTCTATAGCAGCTTTGAGACCGAAGATGCATGCTTCGTATTCTGCCATGTTGTTTGTACATTTGAAGCAAATTCTGGCAGTAAAGGGAGTATGACATCCTTCCGGAGATATGAGTACATCACCGATACCGTTGCCAAGTGCATTGGATGCCCCATCAAAGAACAGGGTCCATCGGGATCCTTGTTCAGGTCCGTCATATGGCCTGATTTCTTTATAGTTGTCTAATGTCATGATGTCTTCATCCGGGAACTCGAACTTCATGGCCTGATAGTCTTCCACAGCTTGGTGAGCGAGGTGATCAGCCAATACACTATCCTTTATAGCTTTCTGGGTAGTATACTGTATGTCATATTCTGTCAGGATCATCTGCCATCTCGCTATTCTCCCAGAAAGAGCGGGCTTCTCAAAGATGTACTTTATCGGATCCATTTAAGATATCAAACAGAGTAGTATGAGTCAGCATATACTATCTCAGCCGGCGAGCAGCCCATGCCAGAGTGCAACAAGTTTTCTCGAGCAGTGAATATCTCGTTTCATAATCGGTAGACTTTTTGCTCAGGTAATAAATAGCATGCTCTTTTCGGCCAGACTCGTCATACTGCCCCAGCACACACCCCATTGAGTTTTCTAAAATAGTTAGATATAAGATCAATGGCCTTCCCTCGACAGGTGGCAATAACACAGGAGGCTCTTGAAGGTATTCTTTGATTTTGTCAAAAGCAACTTGGCATTCGTCATTCCATTTGACTAATTGATATTTCTTCAAGAGTTTGAAGATTGGCTCACAAGTAGCTGTCAGGTGAGAAATAAACCTGGCTATGTAATTCAGACGTCCCAAGAATCTTATGACTTCCTTTTTAGTACGAGGAGATGGCATCTCTTGTTTCGATTTAACCTTGGCAAGATCGACCTTAATACCCTTGTTGCTGACAACAAAACCTAAGAGCTTACTAGACCGGACTCCGAACGTGCACTTGTTTGGATTCAATCTCAACTTGTACTTCTTCAGCCTCTCAAACAACTTTTGTAAGTGATCAAGGTGCTCTTCTTCCGTATGCGATCTGGCTATCATATCATCTATGTAGACCTCTATCTCATGATATATCATGTCATGAAATAAAGCTACCATGGCGCGTTGATAAGTTGCCCCAGAATTCTTCAGTCCGAATGGCATGACCTTATAACAGAAAGTGCCCCACTGTGTAACAAAGGTTGTTTTCTCCATATCTTCAGGCGCCATTTTGATTTGGTTGTAGCCTGAGAAATCGTCCATGAAGGAAAACACTTTGTGTTGCACCGTATTTTCAACTAGGATGTCGATGTGGGGGAGTGGGAAATCATCTTTGGGACTTGCCCTGTTTAAATATTTGTAGTCCACACACATTCGCACTTTACCGTCTTTATTGGGCACAGGAACCACATTAGCCACCCATTGGGGATAAGAGGTGACAGCCAAAAATCCGGCATTGAATTGCTTCATGACTTCTGCTATGATCTTTTCTAACATATCGGGCCTCATGCAACGAACCTTTTGCTTTAATGGGGGACAATCTTCTTTTGTAGGCATACGATGTACCACAATGTCCGTATCAAGTCCCGGCATGTCTTTGTATGACCAGGAAAAGATCTCAACATAGTCGTGTATTAATTAAATCAGGCGCTCCTTGACATTAGGCTCCAAATTGGCACCCACCTTGAACTCCTTCTTATCTTCCTCAGTTCCTAAGTTAACTGTTTCGACCGGCTCTTCGTGTGGCTGAGTGGTCCTTTCTTCCTGTTGCAACAACCTGGCTAACTCCCCTGGCACTTCATAATCTTCCTCACCTTCGTCGTCAGCTTGGTAGATTGGATTTTCAAAGTCACAATTGGCCATAGCAGAACTGTTACCCATGGGATCCTAAGTGGATGTAGATCTGCATTTTTAATATGTGAGTGTGTGTAAGAGCATAACTATCTTTGAAAGAAATAAAATGTAAGAAAGAAAAGATAAAGAAAACAAAATTTAATGCAAAAACGTCCATGATTCATTAATGACATATGAGAATGAAGTGACAACCCTCACAAATGGACCGTTGTGCCTCGGGTAAAACACAAGGTTTTTAAAAAAAGTCTGAATTGTTTAAATATTACAAGCCTGAAAATATTAAAAGACAATTACTCTTGAATAAAAGTAATAGGAATGAAATCTTTGGCCTCCCAATTGTTGAGCCCTCTGCCGACGGTTGGAAAAATCCAATCGTCCATGTCATAGCTGCCATCACTGTCTTCTATTGCATTGACTCCTTGATTGCTGATATGCAGAGGTGGTCCCCCAGCGCGAGAACGTCGAACAGCTCTTTGGGCCTCTGAAGTGACCCCCAACCCAAATTTGTCGGACTTGTAGGGAATATTAAGAAGCTTACCCCAGATAGTACACCCTCCCTCTTCAACTACTGCTTGAGCATCTTTCAACAAGGCCATCTTCAGTGGAGGTCTGGTGATCTTCGGGACCTTTGGAGTAGACTTGGTTGCCACGACCGTTGCTGGAACTTCCTCAAAGTTTTGACAGGGAGTCTCTATGAATTCACCATCCATTTCGACATACCTGAAAGAGTTCAGATGGCTAACCATGTACTCTTCCTCTCCGTGAATTGTGATAATCTTTCCTCTGATCGGGTATTTTAGCATTTGGTGTAGGGTAGAAGTGACGGCACCAGCACCATGGATCCAGGGTCGACCCAACAAACAAGAGTACGAAGGGTGGATGTCCATCACATAGAAAATTGAGTCAAAAGTCTGAGTCCCAATTTTTATGGGGATGTTAACTTCTCCGTGTACTGTCCTTTTGGAGCCATCAAAGGCCCTTACTATGATGTTGCTAGGTTTCAAGATGAGCCCCTCGCAATTTAGTCGGTCGAGAGCATTTTTGGGCAAGACATTCAAGGATGAGCCAGTATCCACCAGAACGTGGGCAAGTGTGGTACCCCTGCATTCAATGGAAATATGTAAGGCATTGTTGTGCTTCTTTCCCTTAGAGGTTAAATCAGCATCAGAAAAGCCCAATCCGTTATCAGCAGTTAGACTGGCCACACAATTTTGAAATTGGTCGATGGAGGTCTCTTGGGGAACGTGGGCGGTCTTAAGAAACTTTACCAAGGCTTTGGCGCGAGTTTCATAACACAAAAGTAAGGACAACAATGATACCTTCGAGGGGGTATGCCCCAATTGTTCTACAATGTTGTAGTCACTTATCTTGATTATCTTCAGGATTTCTTCTATTTCTTTTCTAGAAGCTTCAAGGATGACCTCGGGACATTCTCTTGCTTGGGCAGGCTCAATCAAAGCATCTTTGCCCCTTGTATCAGTAACAGGGATAACAGTAGGAGTATCACTGGGAGTGTCGGTAGGAGTGGAAGTAGTAATGATCACAGGAGTAGCAACGGTCTTTGGAGAAATCTCGGGTGAGAAGACTCTTCCACTTCTTGTTATTTTACTGGTCCCAGTGATGTCACCGATATCAGGATCAATATCTCTTGCAACTTCATCTTTTACAGCCAACTGATCTTGCTTGACGCCATAATAATAAGCGTCAGTCCCATAACTCCAGGGAACAACTTTATCCGAGGAGTATGATATTGGTCTTGGCATAGTGATGATTAAAGGTGCAGATCTTGGAACAGATGTAATCCTGACGGGTCTTTTGGTGGAGACCCTGGGAGGATTGTCAGAAATGGTAATTATTGAAACATCTTGATAAGAACTTTTGATAAGAGGTAGCTTTTCAAATAGGATTTCTTTGTTAGTCATCAGGCGTTGGACGCCTATCCTTAGTAACAAACAGTCGTTCGATAGAGACTTGCATAAGTGACAATCTTCATCGTAGCCTAGGAACAGGCTGGCTCGCAATAGATTCTGTTTAATGGTCAACAGAGGAGTAACTAAATCATTCACAGAGGAAACAAAACGATCATCGTCAATGGCGTTGATACCTTGGCCATGTATGGGCATTGGCGCCGTTATTACATTAGGCGTTTCTGGGGGATCAAATTCAATCTCTTTCGCATCGATAAGGTCTTACACCTTATTCTTTAAGGCCCAACAGTCATTTATATCGTGCCCCGGGCTTTCAGAATGATAGGCACATCGGGCGTTCGGGTTGTAGCAAGGAGAAGCAGTATTGGGGTTCATGGGAGCTTCCTTTAAAGTTTCTAGATTGGATTGTAGAAGGTGTAGAAAAACTTGAGACATGGTCATGTTAATCCGGGTAAATCGTCTCATGGGCACTTCTGGTTTGCACTGATAATTTCGCTGCTGATTTGGCGCATGGTTAGAAATCATGACAGCCCCTACTGCCAGACGACAGTCGGTTTTGTTTTGACTTCTATAATCATATGCAGCACTGACCTCCTTCTTTTCAACAAAGGGCTTCTTCACCATACTCGAGGATGCATCTCTTAAATTTTTCCGCTTTTTATACCGGCCTCAACCCACTCACCAGTCATAATTAATTCAGTAAACCCAGCTGAGGAACTCCCAATCAGGTGATTGAAAAATGGTCCCGACAAGGTGCCTAGGAACATATCCACTAATTCTCTGTCGGATAGAGGGGGTTGGACCCTGCCTGCGAGATCCCTCCATTTTTTAGCATAGGATTTGAAACCTTTACCCATTCCCATAGACATGCTTTGTAACTGCGTCCTAGTCGGAGCCAAATCAACATTATACTGATATTGTTTGTAGAAAGCGGCGGCCAACCCTTCCCAATTGCGAACATTGGTCCCTTCCAATTGGTAGAACCAATCCAACTGCGTCCTTGATAAACTCTCCTGGAAGAAATGCACCCACTGATTCTTGTCAGCCGTGTGGGGTTGAATCTTTCTGACATATGACCTTAGATGTAGCTTCGGGCAAGAGACACCATCGTACTTGGCGAAAGTTGGGACCTTGAATTTTTGTGGGATGACAACCCCCAAGATGAGTCCAAATTCTTCAAAGTCCAAACCGGGTACCCTCTGAATCTCCATAGCATTCAAACAATCCTCTAGCTGTTTGTATTTATCATCAGCAGGAGGATATTGTTCCTCAGTAATCAGGCTCTTCCTCTCCTTCGGATGCTGGGTCATTGTTCACTTCTTAGGTTTGATTATCTCCTTCGCATGACGATGTTGCAAAGTCTAAAGTTCACCTGGTTTGTCCTTTAAACCTTCTTCCCATGATTACAACACCGGTTGGTTTCTTAATTTTCTTCTTCTTCTCTTTAGCCAGCAGAGTCTTTAACTCCTCTTGTCCTTTTGTCAGAGCCATGAGCATTTGTTGAAACTGGGCGTTCTGCGCCTGAAGATCTTTCACAGTCTGTTCAACATCCATCTCACTGAAATAAACAGTAGAAGGATAAGGCGACCTGTTATGAGAAACCTGTATGATGTTATGATGAATGAAGATGCAATATGCAAATGATTTCAAGGAAAGAGATTTAAACTTGTCCAAACCAAAAAAGGAACACACGTCATATTAAATAAAACAAAGTTTGAATACATCATGCCTCCTTGGGCTTACAAAGAAAGAAAGAAAATACAGCAAAACTCCTAAGACAAAAAGACCGAACGCATCCTCTTTGGAGCAATGTAGGTATTCAGGTTTTTCTCTTCATGAAGCAGTTCGGTGAGCTCCAGAACCTTCTTCTCACTGGCGTAATACTGGGTTTCAAAGGTGTCTCGCTCTTCCTTCAACTGAACCCAAGCTTTATGCAGGTCTTCGAGAGAGGTAGGCATGTCAGGATGAAGAACGGTATATGGGATGTCTCCTTCAATAACAGGCTCAATGATGACAGGAAGGAAGGAAGGGTAAGGCGTCAAGAGACTCTGGGCACGAGCCCGTACCCACCTAAGGTAAGGCTCGAGAGGGATAGAGTTTTTATGTCCCAAAGTCCTACTGTCCACCTTGTTCACCATTCCCCAAGCACGTGTAAACCTCTGGAGGTAACCTTGGTCTTCTTTGTCGTAGTCGAACACCAGACCTTGGATGAGCATCTCATGAGGGTCGTCTCTTCGGGCATACCCAAACTGCCGAAGAGCTAAGCATGGGTTGTAGGTGATACCTCCCCTAATACCAAGCAGAGGTACATTAGGGAACTCCCCACAATGGTCAATGATAGAGATATCTTCCAAGGATCTCGAGCACCAACGGATATCAGAGTGGGTGAGAGACATCAATCTTTGAGATCAAGTCAGTCTTTGCTTGTTCTTCAATGCTGATTGAGGTAGGTGTGAAGTGAACCATTTAGCGAGTAGGGGGATACAACACAAAAGGGTGCCTCTTTTCTTCATGGTGTGGGTATGAAGGCAATGCAAGATCTCTCCTAGTAAGGTAGGTATAGGATTGCGAGAGAGAAAAACGTTGATGACATTAATGTCTATGAATTGGTTCGAATTGGGAAACAGAACTAAACCATAAATGAGGAGAGCTAGTATGTCTTTGAAAGTTTGGAAATCCATGTCATCCCAGAATGAACGAGCTTTTTCCAATAGAAACTTAACTAGAAAGCCTTTAACCCCACTTCTTGTCTCCCAATTGGCTATGACATCGGCCCTCTTCACATGTAAAGCTTCGACGATGACTTCAGGTTTTGGAATCCCTTCTAGACCGGTGAACGGTATATGATTAAGCACGGGCACCCCTAAGAGTAGAGAGAACTCTTCCAGCGTAGGTACCAACTGATAGTCCAGGAAAGTGAAACAATGATGTACGGGTTCAAAGAATTGGAATAGTACACACATCATTTCTTCTTGGAAGTTGGATGTAGCCAAACTGAGGAGTCGACCATAGTTCTTGGTAAAAGGAGAATCCCCGGGCACTCTTGAGGCTAGCTCTTGAAGTTGAGGATGTGCTTTTACAAAGCTGATTCGGATGGTGTTTCTTTGGAGAGAATTCATGTCCTACAAAACAAAAACAAAGATAAATATCTAAATCCTTGAAATGGTTAGTTAGTATGCATATGATGTTGATGATGCTTATGATGTTTATGTACAGGCAAATATATACACATACAACAAACAAATCCTTATGTTTTAGGCTTGCATGAGTTTTGTAGGTAAGTACCCTCTTAAAGTCTAGTTGGCTCAACCTGTCCTAGAAATAATGATCGGGTTCTAAAGGATCTCAATATCACCGACCTTTATCTTAGGCATTGTCTCAGCACAACAATCTTTTCTTGCGGCCGAGATATCCCAAAAGTCTAGCCTCAATGAGTGTAGTATCGAGTATCAACCAATTTTCAGCTCTACACCGAAATCGGCTACCTCACTACTTCCTAATGGCCAAGTTTGTTCAATTAGGGTTCTAAGGTCAATTAGTGCTTCATGACGCCACTCAGCGGCCCCGTATTCTCCTTGATTTACCACGAGGGATACCGGTATCCACAAATGTGTCACACTAACATAGCCATTGTCAACCATATCGGTCTACATTGTACAGTCTCCACAATCTATTGCTATTTACCTAAAAAGGTGTCCCAGATCCGGGTGGAGGATCAAAGCAAGCCCAATACAAAGAACTAAATATAAAGCACACAAATCAAATAATGAAAGCGAGTAAAGGTGTTCTAACCCTAAGGTAACCCAATTTTTTTTTAGAAAATTCCCCAGCAGAGTCGCCAGTTCTATGATACGGTGGAAGAACTGACTTGATTTGTTTTGCGTTTTGATCGCATTTGTGCAGACAGCAAGAGTCGCCACCGACTTTTCTTTTATCCAAAAGGAAAGGTAAAAAAAGCACAGGAAAGACCTTTCGAGATTATTTCTCGGGTTCGGGGGGGGGGGGGGGGTAGATTATGAAAAGGAAAGGTATTAGCACCCTTTTCATCCATGGTTTTCCACGGGCTCTTAGTTACTCATTTAGATCACTTTCTCTTATTTGAAAATGTGCTTGTGGTGTGGGCTTTGAAAGTATTTTGGAAAATCTCTTTGTAAGGGTTCTCGTTTCTATAAGAACGCGTACAAAGTTTTGTTTCGAAAAGTGGTTCAAAGATGTGTTTGTGGAACGTATTTTCGAAAGTGGTTTTGAAAAAGATGTTTTGCAATGGTTCTCATCTATATAAGAACGTATACAAAACATTTTGTCTTTTGAAAATGTTTTGAGACGAAAGTGTAGGTGTAAAAATGTTTTTGTCGTGAGCAAACGAGTAACTAGGAGCGAATCTATCTACTCGAAAGGTTTTCAATTATTCTTTTCTTCCTCCTTTTAATGTTGCTTCTTTACTATTGATTTGGTAAGAAGCCCCATCGTTGGATGTGAAGGGACAGACGCGGGTCAATTTTATAGTCATCGAAAGCAACTTATGAGACGTTTTAGCAATTTTCGTAAGGGACGAGATCGTTTTATCAAAGGCGACGTCGAGGGTCATCGAGGGACTACGATCTTTTTATCGAAGGGTCATTGCTAAAACGTCCCATATTCGAGGGACATGACTGTATTTCTGAGGCGATAAGCGAGGTTACCCTAGAGGTGCGCGTGTGAAAAAAATGTGTTAGTTTCAAGTTATTTTGTTGAAATTAGGTTATCTAGCGATTGATTTTATGTCTTTCCATGCACGCCTAATTACTATACAATATAAGGAAAACAGTAAATTGCGAAAATTACAATTCTACGCTATTACAAAGCTTTTGAGAATGGGGGTACAAATTAACGAATAGGGATGAATCAATGTGATTAAAAGTCAATCAATACAACCAAATCGAACAAATTAATTAAGACCACAACAACATATGAAGTAAAAATTAATTAACAACGTATGAAAATGATTTTTGATATTTTGTTTGTGAGGAAAGATTGAAGAATGAAATTCTATTCTATTTAAAGATAGTAGGTTATTACAAAAGAAACTAGATCGAATGTATGTATATTTTATCCTTTGGTATTTTTTTTATTTAGACAAACAAATTAAGACTTTTAAAAAAAGTTAATTAGTAAAACTACTTACAAAAATCCCTAACTATATTAATTAAGAAAATAAACTTAAACAAATTGAGATTATACTTTCAATTGAATTTTAAAAATTTTAAAAAAATAGACCTAAACTAATATTTATCAAATATTTATTAAAATTGGAAATACGGTTAAAGGAATTAACGAAAATGGTGGTAAGTCTAAGAGAAAAGAAAAAAAACAGGATAAAGACCCCCACAGGGGTCGAACTTGGGTCCCTTAAGATTATTAGTGGTGTGTTTTTCCAACTTAACTAAGCTAATGGTCTGTTACAATTAAGTTTTAATTAAAATAAAAAGAGTAAAAAGGTAACGAATTGGGCCAACGGGCCCAAAGAGGGCGACCCGGTTTGGCACAAGAAAAGGAAGGTATTGAAACCCTAGACACCAGGGGGCGCCGCTAGCTTTATCGAATAGGGAAACAAAAGAAATAAACAAAGTTATTGCTGGTTGGGAGCAGAAAAAAGAACGTGGGAGCAATCACCATTATTGTTAAAAAAAGATTTCTTTGCTTAAGTTACTGTAAAAAAAACACGATTCTTCATCTCTCTCTACAGTTTCGTCAACTTCATCCTCTCTCTCTCAATAGGGTTTGGGATGAGTCCAACGATTTCATCTTCTCTCTCTCAATAGGGTTTGGGATGAGTTCAACGATTTCCTCTTCTCTCTCTCAACATGGTTTGGGATGAGTTCAACGATTTCCTCTTTGAAAGGGGGTTCGGCGAAAACAGGTTTCGCTTTGAAGATTCCCTTAGGAATACATGAAATTGCGGCGATCATGGCTCTCTGATTCTACCACAGAGTGAAAGGTAGCGGTGGGTGGATGGAACGAGAGGCGAGAGAGACGATATATGCTTCGATTTTTTAGTTGAAATGGAATAGCCGAATGAAGAGGACCGGTGAATCGAACAAGAAGAATAATAGCTGCGTTTTTTGTGAGTTGGTGATGGTTTGAGATGGTGACGGAAGTTTAAGAGACGAAGTGTGGCGATGTCGATGATGCATGTGACAAAGCAAGAGCTTGTTCACAGGAATGGTTAAACTGAGCTTTGAAAAAAAATTCTTTTACTGCCTTATTACTTTACTTGGTTATCAAACAGACAAAACTATGTCTATACCATTGATTATTCTTGTATGCTAATTTTCTATTTTATTTCATTTTGACAGAGTTCAAAAACAATGTATTCATGATGCAGGAGAGGAAGACTTACAGAGATTTTCAGACTCCGAGCTTTCTTGGACAGGGGAGTAGGTTTCTGTGAACTCCTTGTTTTGATCTTTCTATCTTTCTGAATAAACTGTCTTTTTGAAGGGTTCTGGCTTGAAGGAAGTGATGAACAGAAAAAATGGAATTAATAAAAAGCTCTCTGATGATTTTGTTTTTGACTTCTTTTCTTTTGTGATGTTGCTGTTAGAACAACCCACTTTGCGATGATTGTGACATTTTTTTTTTATTCCCCTTTAGTTGATGCTTCTGTACTGTTTTATCATAGTAGTGATAGCATTTGAGGGGGGGGGGGGGGGGGAATACTTGGCCAGTTTGAAAGAATTTGGGGCATGCTGCTGTTGTCTTTATTGCTGCCAGTTTTGTTTTTTTGCCGAAATGGTGCAATCTGTTGGCTGTCTTGATACAGTTTTTTTATGTTTCCTAATTCATGCAATTGCTAGGCTGTTTTTGCTAAGAGGTTTGGGCAGCAATGCAGCTTGCACTTGACAGTATTTGGCTTCTTGTATTTCTCTTCCTTTTCCTTTTTCTTGAGACGCAAACTATTTTTTCTTCTCCTTGTCTCTTTTAGCAGCATTTTCTTTGTGAACCAAAAGAACATACATATTTTTTGTGATTTGCAATGAAAATGATGCTTTGGGCCGATGATAAAAAAAACTGATTGACAAAGATAAATGAGGCCTTTGTTGGTTTTCCTTTTGTAAGAATGATTAAGTGATGAATTCCTTAAACTGTATACTGATTCTTTGAGCAAACCCTAATGATGATAAGAAATTCATTCTAAACAAATAGTTCCTGAATTTTCATATACTTTATAATTTTCTTTTCCTTGTTTCATGTGCAACTGAGAATTGTGTGATCAAGGTTGAAGGACAAAGAGGCTATAGCGAGGTGCGAATGAGTTTCTTGAAGATGAAGCGAATGAAGGAGCATTGTTTCTTTCCTTTTCCTTTTGTAAACAAGACAAAATGTGATTTATATTTTAAATTGTAATGCTCTTTGAAGTATATTCTGAAATTATTCTTTTGTAACACAAATCAATGGAACCTTGAAGTTTATTTGAAAACTTGGATGATGATCGTTGAATTGGAATTGAATTTTTGAGTTTCGAATAAATTCTTCCGGATTATGGAATACTTGATACAAACCATCTATTAAAAATAAATTTGAATTTGAAATGATGATGATTTGTATGGTTCAAAATTGTCCGCATGAACGAATTTTGATTTTAAAAAATGGATATTTCCGACGTGATCAACCCGAATATCCCAAAATTATGAATGCAACTAAATCCTTGAACCAATCTTGAAAGAAACAACAATTCTTCGAGAACATCAATCAAAATCCACTTTAATTCCAATAATCACCAATGCTTCAAACACCCATGACCTGAACTAATCAACAAACCATCCGATAAATCCCGCACCTAACATTCTATACCATGAACAATCTCAACACAAAAGCAAATGTCTTGAGGACACAATTAGGACATGAACTAAACTTAAGAGTTAAGAACATTCTAAGTCAGAAAATGACTCATAGCATTTTCACCAATTTTCCATAGCCTTTTAAGCACAAATCGGCCTAGATCCTTGAAGAGAATTTGTCAATGACATCACTTAGGACAGTATGCCAAATAATCATCTCAAGGTCTTGTAATTTGAAGAAATAACGATCAGACGTCCGTTACTTGAAATTAGGTCAAAATCCAAGATACAACTTCTAACGCACTCGAATGTTGGTGATCTTCTACGCGATATCATCAAGGAGAAGCGTATGCAAGAAAAAACCATTCAAAAATATCGAATAATGAAGAAGTTTACAAGCGCTTGAAATTATTCTCGCAAAAGGGTTGACTTTGGGGTTGCTGCAATTGTTTTTAGTTATCTGGACCATTGGTTGAGCAGATTTGTACTGCGAGGTCTAAAAAATGGCTTAAACAACTCTGAGGAGATATGAAGACTTATGAAAATTAATTGAAACCTCGAGGGCTCAAATTTCTTTGAGAAGCACCAAACCCTAATTGCGGATTGTTTGCCTAGGAAGAGAATCTGCTTGATCAACTTTTTAGCCAAATTGAGTGTTGGAGGATTCTTGGGATAACATCCTGAGTGGAAAATGGGAGGGCAAATTTTGGGGTACAACAAAGTGGTAGTCTCTTTATTTGAGATAGCTTGTATTTTTACCCTTTCCAGGTGAAATATCTTGGTTATAGAAGAAACGGAGACCAGTTCGTGGCTTATAGTCAGGATCGAGGGGAAGTTTATCTGATTCTCCATCAAATGGTATATCTTCGAGGAAGTTTCGCAAGAGAAGCTTGTTGAGAAATCTTTACAAGTGGTAGTCTCTTTATTTGAGATAACTTGTATTTTTACCCTTTCCAGGTGAAATATCTTGGTTAAAGAAGAAACTGATACCAGTTCGTGGCTTATAGTCAGGATCGAGGGGAAGTTTATCTGATTCTCCATCAAATGGTATCTCTTCGAGGAAGTTTCACAAGAGAAGTTTGTTGTGAAATCTTTACAAGTGGTAGTCTCTTTATTTGAGATAGCTTGTATTTTTACCCTTTCCAAGTGAAATATCTTTGTTAAAGAAGAAACATAGACCAGTTCGTGGCTTATAGTCAGGATCGAGGGGAAGTTTATCTGATTCTCCATCAAATGGTATCTCTTCGAGGAAGTTTCACAAGAGAAGTTTGTTGTGAAATCTTTACAAGTGGTAGTCTCTTTATTTGAGATAGCTTTTATTTTTACCCTTTCCAGGTGAAATAGCTTGGTTAAAGAAGAAACTAAGACCAGTTTGTGGCTTATAGTCAAGATCGAGGGGAAGTTTATCTGATTCTCCATCAAATGCTATCTATTCGAGGAAGTTTCGCAGGAGAAGTTTGTTGTGAAATCTTTACAAGTGGTAGTCTCTTTATTTGAGATAGCTTGTATTTTTACTCATTCTAGGAAGAACGTCAGGATTTTGGGAAGTTCATTATTGCTCTTTGAGACATCACCTTCAGTAAAAGCTGGTGCATTCTCTTTTCTCCATCTTTAGTAAACGTCGGTGTATCTTCTGTTTATTTACCTTCAATAAAAGTCAGTATTGTCCTATGTTTGTTTTTTACTTTCATTCTTAAGTGGGTAGTTCATTACCGTTCTTAGGTAAGATTGATCTTTTTCTAGTTAGAGATTGTCGATCCCTTGTGTTGATGTTACTCTCTTTTTACTATCTCCTCTATGAGTGGATAGTTCACAACTATCGGTTAATTATTGTCATCTACTACTTTTCCTTCAGTTTTTGAGTCTATGGTATTTTGTCTCCTCTCTGGATCTTACCCCAGTAAAGTTGAGTTTTCTTTTCCCCAGCGGGGCTAATTTGTCTCCAATAGGTATAAATTTCTATCCCCAGAGTCATGTTGTTCTCCAGAGATTTAGTATCCTGATTGAATTCTTTTTTTCAATTTGTAGATTCTACTTTGCTTATCCAGTGTGCGTCTTGCCCATCTGCATGAAGTTTATATGTTACACCCATAATCATAAGTGACGCATGGCATCTTAGGGCTAAAAATAGGGTTTGTTTTATATTTAAGTATCTTCAATCGCGTCGAAACAAAGATTTTAATCTTTGTATCTCTGGATAGAAGACACTTAAATAAAGGCAGCTGTTATACCCCAATTTTCGCCCCTAAGTTCCCTCATCATGCTCTGTAGATCTCTCGCATAACATTGGTCCCATGGTTACGGGAATCAAAGAGATTTTGGCATTAGGGTTTCTCTCTGTGGACTAAGGTTGTTATATTCTTCATGTTGACCCAGCTAGTGCTCTTATCATTCTTGGTACAATATTAGGGTTTTGGATCTCAAGCAACACAGACGTCTTCGCTACCAGGATTCCTCAAGATATAAGGTTGTCTTCATCAGAATTTCTTCGGGAAGAGTGCTTTAGGGTTTACTATGTGCTCAAGATTTCATCATGTATTCATTAAGAATGTTCTGAAGTCGGGGTTTTGTTCCTCTCACTATCTCAAGCCTTCTTCCTTAATGTACACTCAGAGCAAGATCATTTAGGGTTTCTCCTATCTTATTCAGAGCTTGGTATTAGATCTTCAACAGAAGTTCATCGTGCTAGGTTTTTCTCCTTAAGGCTACAAGGATCACCATATGTTATTTATTATAAGTTCATCAATCATTAAGACTTGCCGAATGATTACGTGTGGCTCTGGGTTTTCAGCATGATATTTTGTTGATTAAATAGCGAATATATATCATGGTAGGAGTTTAAGGACTTCTTTATGGTCAAGGCCTTGTTATCTCTTCAACTTCTTCATTGGTTGCAAGTTGACTTGAAATTGAAGAGTGGAGTAGAGAATGGATTCATTATTGTGAAATGTTTCTCTCAAGATTGATTCAATCAAATTCATGCATATGGTTTTGTAGGAATATAATTTACAAGTAACAAATTCGAAGTATAATCTGAATTAAAAATCTAGTCAAGTAGATAATCAGGAATTCGAATTACAAAGGCCTTTATAATGTTTCATACAAGTATCATGTCAATATTAAGGTTGCAAAACTAGAAAAATTGAGAATTTGATTTGCTGGGAATGTGGAACTCATATCTTGATTCATGAGAATTTATGGGCATGCCGTGTTTCAAAAGTCACTCAAGTTATCTTAACTCACCATTTCATCATGCCAAAGAATAAAATTAATTAGAGAAGATTACTTGATATGGGTGAAAGTTCTTTTTAAAGTTCAAGATTTATTCAAGATGAGAACAGAAGAAAAAGATTAGGCATTACAAAATCAATACTTGATCCAAGGTTGCAGGATAAAGGGAAAATTGGATGTCTAAATTGAAGAATCAGAGCAAAATTTGGAATTGAAATTAAAAGGAAAGTCAAGTTGCTTTTCCTTGGAATTACTTCATTGATTGAAAGATAAATTCAGAACTCATTACAAAGTTACAAAAAAAAAACCGAATTCATATAAACCTATACTTTTCTTCATCAAACTGACGCTATTCCGTCTTCACTTTGCTTCATCCCTTTAGCCAAGTTGAACTTCAAATACTTCAGGCCATAATCTCAACTTTGCTTCAAAACTCTTACTCCATCAGAAGCATATTATTATAGCCCTGCAATCAACACGATAGCCAGTGGCATCACATCCTAACAGCCCCTGGACTTCTTGGCAAACCAATTTTGATGCAAAATGATTAGCCCTACGTTGTTTCAAAGCACTGCAATATGTTCAAAACCTGCACAGTTCAGATACCAGCGGGTAATATTCATCTCAAAAAGTCCATAACGCATCACTCAAGTAAAAAGATCAATATTAAAAAAAAGAGAAGCACATATACTAGTTGTCCAAACCTCTTGATTGAAAACAGAAAATTTCCACAGAACGACCCGGCACATCGAAGCCAAAACTGGATGCATAATAAAAAGCCTTACAAAACCATAAAAAAATTACTCTTAACTACCTATAACAGAAATATAACAGCAATAACAGAATGGCTAACAGTTGGTAACAGAAAGATAACAGAACGGCAAACAGTTTTGCAACAGAATGGAAAAGGGAAGTAACCGAATTGGAGAGAAGAAACTGGGATTGAATTTCTAACAGATGCCTATTAGAATGTAAATCAGGTTCATACCTTTTGGGGGCCGATTGATTCTTCAAATTCTGTAGAAGAATCAAAACCAAGAACTCTCTCTTCTCCTCTCATCTCGATCTTCATCATTCTTCAGTATTGGGAGGAATCACCACAAAAAACAGAAAAAACTCTCTTTGCACTCTTCAATTCTCTCACTACAACAGTTTAGCTTTATAATTCATATTCCTCAATCGACGATTCTCTGCAACCACACCATTTCTCTATTCTTCATCATCTTGACGATATCTTCATAACTGCAGATATCTTCACCACTGCAATCCGCAACTTCATTCTTCATCATCACCAACGTTGCATCTTCAACAAGAACATAATAACAACAACTTCTATGCATTAAAAAACATCAACAAGGCATCAATTCTTCATCTCCAGTCGTCAATCTTCATCTTCCTTGATTCATCTTGCAAGTCGCATATCCTGAAAGCGCAAGAACGAAATCACAGAAACAAGAAGAAGAAGAATAGAGCAAATGATTTACCGCTGGATTTCTCGTCGTGTACTGAAGGAGAACCAAACTCGTCCCTAGCATGTAATTCTCCTCAACTTCTTCCATTTTTGTTCGATCTATGTTATGGTTTCGTACTGTTTGAAGCACGAATAAGAGAGGCACAGAGGTAGCGAGGAAATTTGATCGGAGAAGAGTGAAGATCGCGGTGGACGAGAGCACCACTATGAGTCGTTCTTGAAGAAGAAGGTTGAGCAGTCGTAATTGCGAAAGTTTAAATGGGAGAGTGACGAGGTTGGCCGTGAGTTCGTTGGCTGAATGTTGATGATCGATCGGAGGTAAGCATCGATGATGTCATTCATGGCGGTGAAAGGCGAGCGAACTGAAGAAGAGGACGTACCGTGAGAAAGAGGAAGAGTCTAACCTAGCACTGAACCAAATGCTTGTGTTTCACATTTCTGTCTCTTTAATTGTTTTTTTTAATCATTATTTTCATTATTACTTAGAATAATATTGTCAACAATTCAATAAGATTATTTGTTTGTTTGGATTCAATTCAAAAAAATAGAGAATGGGCCTGAACCCCTGATTTTCACAATAACCTCCCTGTTTTTTTAATTGTTGTTTTAGTTTTTAGTTTAAGTTTAAATTTCTTCCAATCTTCTTAATAAAAAAAAGTAATAGCAAAAAAAAAGATATAATAATACATATAATAAGACAAAAAAATAAGTAGAATTTAGGACTTTTTTATATATATAAAAAAAAAACTATAACAATCTATGAAAATCTTTAGGTTTTTTTTTAATTTGATTTTAGGAAATTGATTCCTAATTTTTCGATTACTTGAGATTTGTGATTCACCTTTGCTTGTTGAGTTGAGTTTTATGCAGGTCCATTGTTTGATATGCAGACATGTTTGAGTTTCTGATTGTGATTTATTTTCACATCGATGAAGTTTCGACACCTATTCCAAGTATTCGAACTCTGACTGTTTGTTTGTTGATGCCAACTCGTGCGAAGTATCTCAGATTTCTTTACTTTGGTTGTGCTTTTTGCGGACTTTATTGTTTGTTTGGTATTATACTGCTCCCCAAGTTATACTTCCTCATTTATCGCTTTCTAGATATCATGAGAAGTAGAAAATAAAGAGTGTGCGCTCGAAGTCGCAGTTTAAAGACTTGTAGCAGGCATTCCACACTTCATTTACTATATGTGTTGTGCTTGTGTTTGTTTCCTTTCTTGATTGATCGATGAGTCACTCAATTTAGAAATGAGATCACGACTTTGATCTCAGTGCATGCTCCCTATAGGATTTTATCGCTTTCCTTTATTTCTTGTTGATCGATGAGTCACTCAATTTAGAAATTGAGATCACAACATCACTGGCTTGCTTGATTTATCCTTGTACATACCATGTTCCCTTAGGATGTGCTTGCTCCGTTCGGATGCGAGTTAAACCTTAGGTTGTAAATCATGCATGCTAAGATTAGGTATAAATTTCCCTTTCATCCTTGACGTAGGGCTACTTTTGTATGATAACATTAGGTTAGAAATAGGCTAGTCTCCCTTAGACTCTCCTCTTCCCCTTTTTGCATCATTGCATTTAAAACTAAAACTTCTTTTTCTTGGCAAATGTATAAAAAATGTTAACTATATAAAAAATTCTTTTCATGGTAAAAAATACCAACCAATCCATTTCTTTTCGCCATTCGGCTTTTCTCTTCTAAGAGCATGTTAGCTCCTTTCCACTACAGGTCATAAGTCTCCAAAGGTCGAGCAGCGGTGAAATGATCGAGTGCAACACTGTTCATTTAAAAAACACAAACAAACAAAATATATGAGCCAAACTACGGTAGCTCTGATTCCCCAAAAAGGATAAGTAGGCATTAGGGTAGGGCCCAAGAGAATACAATTATTTTTCCCTACATTCTTTCTCCTTTATTTGCATGCATTCCCTCTTAGTTTATAACCCTTAAGCATTAGATTTAACACACCTTTTGATTATAATAACAAGAGTGGATCCCGTAGAGTACTATGGATGTGTGGGGTGCTAATACCTTCCCCTCGCGTAATCGACTCCCTTACCCAATCTCTCGCTCGCAAGACCTTGATTTCCCCTTTAGGTTTTTCTTCGATGATTTTCCTTTCCCTTTCACATGGGATAAATAAATACTCGGTGGCGACTTCATTGATTTTACCGCTACAGGTTGTCACTATGTTTATTAGTTATCTTCTACTTCTATTGCGTACTCATTTTAGATGTGTTCCAAAAACTTGATAGAAAAAAATAACAAGTGTACTATTTTTTCCTCTTGTAATAATAGGGAGATTCCCCAAATATCGATCTCAAGGATTGCGTGCAATTACTGAGTTAAATTCGTAGTTCAATTAAACAAAAGCTTAACTTGGGGTTTTGATTTTAGAAATTGTCACTGAATTATAAGAAGAAATATAAAAATGCTTTTTCAAAGATATGATGGACATGCTAGAGTGTGGTGTGTAATTTTCCCTATAATGACCTTGAATCCTGATTTCTTCAACAAGTTCATAACCTTTAACTATCAGCCCTTTAGAGTATTCCCCTAAGTCCTTAGTGAAAAAATCTTTAACCATCCATCCTAGATCCTAAGTCCTCAGAGATATCTGATGGAGTCAAGCCTTTATTTTATCAAGGGTTAAATCCAGTGACTATAGAGTATCCCTAGTCCTAGGTGATATCCACTATAGTCTAATTGTACAAAAACCTTAACAACCACGATTTAACTGGTTGTTAATCCTAAATTAATCCTAATTTTTCCGATCAGGAAAGTATAATAAACATTGTACAATTAAATTGAATAGAGAAAACTTTATTAAAGAAATTCAGGAATTCATAATCATTACAAATTCAAATCAGGAACACCCCTAGCATTGGGGGGTTTATCCGTTCACATTGTTAACGAGAATTACAAAAATATAAGAATTAGATATTACAGATGATGAAGAGACTTTGTTCTTCAATTGTGTCCGCTCATGAAAGATCTCCGTTCTTCAAGAATATCATATCCTCACTCCTAGACTCTGGACTTCGTTCTCCATAAAAAAGGTCACTCCATTCATCCTGGAAAATTGGCTAAATAGTGAACAATTCATTTCTCTTGGTCTGAAATATCCAAAACATCCCTTTGGGTTCCAAATAGTGAAAAATCATAAAAACACTTAAAATCAGCGTCCATGGTCAACAGAAAGAAAACTAATGATGGTCAAAGGTCATAAGCCTCAACCTCTGATAGGCAGAATAATATCCAGAAGGGAAATGAGAAGTCTGACAAGAAGAATTTTCAATGTTACTGTTACAAGAACTTTGCTCACTATGCCAAAGATTGTTGGTCAAACAAAAAAGGAAGTCAGAAGAAGTAAATATAGCCAGAGGAGAGTCAGATGATGAACTTGTGCTATTAATGGCTTATGAATCTGATGAGGAACCTGTGAGTTTGTCATTTTCTGATTCTGAAGGGGAAAAGATTATGAATATTCTGACTCTGAAGGAGTGTTTGAATATGAGTCAGAATTAGAAGATAACACTGAAGATTCTGAAGATGAGTCAAAATATGAGGTTTCTGAAGATGACTCAGAGTTAGAAGATGACTCTGAAGCTGAAGACAAGTAAGAACCTGAAGGTGATTCTGAGTCTGAAGAAGAATCAGAAGATGAGTCAGAATCTGAAGGAGATTGTGCTTCTGAAGATGAGTCAGAACTTGAATGTTCTGAAGATGAGTTAGAGTCAGAGGATGAATAATCTTATGAAGTCATTAAAGATGAGTCATATGGTGAATCTGATACTGATCCAGATTTTAAATCTGGTGGTGGTCATGCTTCTAGAATGGAAAACTCTGAAGACGTAGGTTCTGGAGGACAAGCTTCTGAAGATAACCATGTTTCTGGTGGAAATCATGTTTGAAGGTGGACCTTCTAAAGGAGGAGCTTCTAAAGGTAATCCATCCTTTGACGGTGATCATGATTCTAAAAGTGGAACTTTTGAAGACAGAGCTTCTGAAGGTGATCCAAATTTTGAAGATGGTATTTCTAAAGGTAGTGGTTCTGAATGAGGTCCAGAAGCTAACAAAGGTAGAACTTCTGGTGGTAGTCAAACTTCTGAAGAAAGTCCAGAAGGAGATATTGTTCAAGAATCAAAAGGGGATTTTGAACAAGTTCAGAGGCCATATAGAGTTAGAAATATACCAAGGATATTTGCATAGTTTAACAAGCTACAAGATACTGAAGGGACTCTGAGGTATGGAGTGTTATTCTCTTCTAGTGTTAGATCTAATGTAAAGCTGATATGATATCTAAACTCTGATTGGTATGAAGACAAAGTTGACAGAAGAAGTACTTCTGGGTACTTATTCAAATTTCTGTGAAGTCCTATTTTTTAGTGTTCCAAGAAGCAACCTGTTGTTGCACTATAAACCTGTGAAGTTGAATATATTGCAGGCGCTCTGATTGCATGCCAAGCTGTGTGGATTCTGAACTTGCTGTAGGATCTGAAGATCGAGGTAAATAAGTCTCTGAAGTTGATGATTAATAAGAAGTCTGCGATCAATCTTGCCAAGAATCAAATGTTGCATGGGAGAAGCAAGCATATTAAGACCAAATATCACTTTCTGAGGAATCAGATTCATAGTGGAATATTAGAAGTTGTGCAGTGTAACACCCAGAAGCAGCTGGCGGACCTTCTAACAAAGGCTTTCGAGACTGGTCAATTTTTTCATTTGAAGGATGATATTGGTATTGTCAGTTTTATGTAAATATAAATTAAGGGATGGTATTTGAAATAATTTATATTTTAGGAATGTCTTGTTAACTAAGTCTGTTAGAGGGTATTTTAGTATTTTATTATACCCTAATATTGTGTATAGATAGCCTAGTAGTAGATAGATCAATGTATTCATTAGTGTTAGAATAATATAGCAAGTGTGAGTAAGTGGGGAAATAGTCTCACATTGGATAGGATGTGGAGACTTGATAACACATAAGTGAGAGAACCCACTCACCTATCATCTTAAGGTTTTAGGTGGATAAGTGGTGTCTTCTACAAAAGTGCATAATCTTCAACTTTGTATCAATGCTCCCTAGTAACTCTTCCCAACAAATGGTATCAGAGTCTTTGGTTCGAAAAAGAGATCGAAAGAGACTTGTATCGAAATGCGTTCAGAAAGTGATAACTCACATACACCTTAAGATTTTAGGTAGATAAGTGACGTGTCTCTCATAAAACTGCATCATCTTCAACTCTGTAATAATGTTCCTAATAACTCTCCAGAACAAGATGTACTTATGACTTTATTATGTTGCATTTTTAAGTTGTTTTGTGTACTTGTGTTGAACTTGTACTATCTTAATGGGCCGCTATCTGTTATATTAAATACTACCCTTGATATTCATGATACTATCGTTTGAGATATTCCGTGTTCTTTTTCTTTAAAAATAATAACTAATTTTATTATTTTGGAAAAAAAATAACACTTCTCTCATAAAAACACACTTTTTAGCGAACATATTTTAACACATTCTCTTTAAAAGATCAAAATTTTCATGAGTCTATCAAATTATATGAATCTATATAATCATGTGTTTCATTTAGATTCATGTAAAAAAACACTTTTTAACAAACATATTAAAACATATGATAGTTTAACTAACGAAAAGAAAATGTGTTAGAAATACGTGTTAAAGAGTATGTTGAGAACTTTTCTCATATATTTTTTATGTATAACAATGTGTGTATATATAAAATATATTTGAAAAATTTACATACATTATTATGCTCAATCATTATTAACTCGTCTTCAATTGCTACTATTACTTTATATTTAGAGTTTTTAAAAATTTAAATTAAAAAAATATTATAATTTTATTCTTTAACATATCCATACAAATATTAATAAAATTACTTTGCAGATCATTAAAAATATCATACAATTATTTATTTTGTTTTGAATTAGGCTATATTAAAATTATTTATAAAACTTAGTTAACATGATTTATAATCATGTGGTTACTTAAAATCTTATAGATGGTAAAATTTGTTTTTTTTACTCTGACACTGTCACTTCCTATTATATAAATAGTAACTTTGTTTATTTCAGTTTTAAAAAAATAATTTTTTTAATATTTTTTAAAATAAAATTTTCAAAACTGTTTTAAAAATAAAAATTTTCTATATTTATTTTTAAATTGAAACATTGATTTTGACATTCTATAATTAAAGACCAACACATATTCAAAATCAAATTTTTTTAAAAAAGTTGTATTTAAAAATAATTTTTATAAAAATTTATTTGAAATGATTTCAAAATTAAGTGATTTTTTAAAATTTTGATATTTAAAATTTTTTTTAAAAAATAAAATATTTAAAATAACATTTTAATAACAATTATTGAGATCAAATTTTTAATTCAAAAAGTTTTATAAAAAATTTATTTGTAAATTTTTTTATACAAAATTATATAACACCATAAAAATCATTATTAAAAAAATCCAAAACAAACTAATTCAATATACATCCAATTAATCCATTCACCTATCATAAAAAGAGATGTATGAGAGATGTTAAAGACTTTCAACTCTTGATAAAATTGATAACGTGAGTAAGTTATCCATCTTATTTGTACAAATAAGGTTTTACTACATTAATTTTTTTTAAAGTGATTTTTACTATTACTTTAAATATTTAGTAAGTTTATTGAAGATTAAATCAATAAAAAAAATAAAATATATATGAGATAAAATTGTAAATGAGCAAAATATAGAAAAACAAAACATAAGAAAAAATAGTGACTAAAATTTTTTTTGAATACTTTCTTCTTATGAATAATATGGTATCATAAATGTCTAATATTATTTATAAAATTGAAAATAAATCATTTATATTTATGTCTAATATTATTTATAAAATTGAAAATAAATCATTTATATTTAATTAGTGTTACGTGGGTAATTTACCCATCATTTTTCCAAAGCAAACAAAAAAACCTTATCTTTACATTCATATCAATATGTTTAGCCAAAAAATAATAAAGATGTTCAATTACAGGTTTAGATTTTTATGCATATTCCATTATATGGATTTCACAACTTAATTTAATTTAATTATAGATATTATTATCTTGTTTTTTGATTATTATTATATTATTAAATTTATAATTAAAATGACAAATGCTTTCATTTGAGATGTTAATAATTTTATTATTAATATTATATTATTAATGATGTATGAAAATAAAAACAATTTTATAAATTTATTTTTAAAGTTTATTTTGAAATTCATTTGTAGTTATTTCTTGAAAATATTGATTTAATTTAAAAAATTTCTTTGTAAGTTTAGAGTTTAAATTACGTTTTTTTAAGTTTATTTTAACGGTGTTAATTTATTTTTAAAAGTTTTTCATAAGTTTATAGTTAAAATTGTTATATTTGTAGTTATTCTTAAATAATGCTAATTCATTTCAAAAAGTTTTTTTTTAAAGTTGTCCAAAGTATTCAAAACATTGTTTTTGTTCAAGAGGATGTTCCTAAAGATATTCAAAATATTGATGTTGTTCAAGAGGTGGTGTTTAAGATGTTCAATATATTATTGCTGCTCAAAAGAGGATTATTCAAGGATTCAAAACAATGTTGTTATTGTTACTATGAATTTTGATGCAATTTATCAAAAAAAGACAATTTTTCTATTTTCTCTTTAAAAAATTATATTGACAAAGATATAAATGATCATTTTGAGATGGCGTGGGATGTGGATACACCGGTCGTGATAATAGAACTAACTAGAAATTGAGTTAAGGAAAAAAAAATGGAATTGACTGGAATTGTTGTTGAAGAATTACTTAAACAAATTTGACATAGAATAGCAAATTTAAAAAAGAGATGATGCAATAAATCATTAAAGGCAAGAAATGAAGTACCGTTTGTTTTGAAAATTATTATAATATTATAAAAATTTAGTTATTAAATTATTGTTATTACATTTTATTTTCATATGTTTTAACTTGGATAAAAATTGATATTAGTGATTAGTAATGATTAATAATATATTTTAACTTGTGTAGAAGTTGATATTGGTGATTAGTAAAGAGAGTAATATTTATATTCTAATTCTTTCATCCATGCCTTCTCCACTCTCTCACATACCAAAATTAATTGGTGTGCTTGCCAAAAGCATTTCTCAATTTATAGTTGTTTAACTATTGAAAACTATTGAAAAATATAAATTTGCATGTAGTATTGCAATAAGTTAATATAGTTGATTCAGTGATGGATCATGAGTTGAGTTGATTTCACCAATAAGCCCATCATTGTTATTCTATTCATGCAAAATCAATTGAGCTCAACCGTTTTAAGGTTAATAAGAATTATCCCTCTTTTTTTCCTTCCTTGTTGTTATTGTCCTTATATATATTATTATAAATAATACTTCTTTTTTTCCTTCCTTGTTGTTATTGTCCTTATATATATTATTATAAATAATACTTCTTACTTCGAACGCGAAATGCATTTGATTTTAGTTACGGAAGTAAGGTAACGAAAAACGTCATGAAATGCTACTTTTTATCACTTCGGTTGTTTAAAAGTCGATGCGTTATTTATCTGCACGTTCGATCTCCATCAGCAACATTTTTATTACTTTCAAAACTAGATAGCGCATACAATATTAACTCTCAATGTTTTGTAGAACCAGTGTAATAACTTAGTGTGATTACCTCGATTTTAAGTTAAAACCGAGGGATTAAGTTTTTTTTGTACTTCCATTTGCACATGTATTACAGAACAATATTACAGAATACAAAATCATATTTTGCAGATTCCTGAAACAGTGACATTGTACATTTTGCCATGCCAATTCCTCAATCTGAAATATTATACCTCAAATATTCATTGATTACGCCAAATACAAACCCAAATTGGTACACACTTTATAATTTTACATCAAAACTAAAACAAATGATTAAGAAACAAAATCAATAAACTATTTACTTACCAGTTTTTCCATATCCCCTCTTCATGATCACGAAGAATAATATGCGCAACATCTGAATCATTTTCTTCCGATGATTGAAGTACATTTTTGCATACCAATTTCTCAATTTGAAATATTGTACCACAAATATTCATTGATTACACAAAATGCAAACTCAAATTGGCATACACTTTATAATTTTACATCAAAATTAAAACAAATGATTAAGAAACAAAAACAATAAACCATTTACTTACTATTTTTCCCATATCTTCATGATCATAACGAATAGCATGCACAACGTCTGAATCATTTTCTTCCGATGATTGATGTACATGTGTTGCTAAACAAGGCGTCTCATAGTTAAAATCTTGATTTTCATCAGTACTATCGGTAAGATGTTTTCCTTGAAGAATAATTGACCATCTAGTGTTAGTAGGATCAGTGACATAAAAACTTGTTTTATTTGATTTGCCATGATTAATGGTTCTTTCTTATAAGTTGTCTTTCGAAGATCAATCCGTGTGAATCCTAATTCACCGGTTTCTACATCAGTGTTACTATCAATCCACTTGCACTTAAATAAAGACACTTTAAAAGAAACATAGTCAATCTCCAAAACCCTCTCAATGACCCCCAAAGTACGCTCTATATGCTAGTACAAGATTGTTATTTTGGAACTAGAAAGTACATGGGTTCAGCCTCAACCATAACCCCACTATTATTCATGGTACTACGATCATCATTTGATTTTGTATAGAACAAATATTTACTAATGTCGTATGCACTCCAAGTAATTATATTAAACTTAGGTAAACATGACAACCATTGGCAATTATCCGATGCACCACTCTCTTTAGAAATATTTTTATTAAATCAATATATGAAAGTTTTGTTATGCTCTGTCAACAACCATTTTTCATTCATCCGTGGAAATTTTCTTTTAAAAGACTTTTGTGAGCGGTCAAGTAAGGCTCAACTTCACTAAGGTTATTCAATATATACAAATATGCTTGAAGAATGAATTCTCGACTAAATATCTTAACATCTAAACCTTAAATACCTCTACCATCATAAAATCCATCATGATGAGACTCAAGAATTCCTATAAAGTTTGCATTTGACAAATAGTTTGTAAAAAATTCAATAGCTTATTTTGTGATGTACCTCTCTATAATCGAAGCATCTGGATGGTAATGATTCTTTGTATACCCTTTTAAAAAAATTCAAGTAATACTCTATCATATACATCCATCGTAAGTAAGCTGGACCATAAATTCTAATCTCCCTTGTTAGAAGAACAACTAAGTGAACCATAATGTCATAGAATGATGGAGGGAAAAACATATCTAATTGACAGAAGATAATTGCAGCTTCGTGTTCCAATTCCTTAAAGTTACAAGAATTATAAATTTACTACATATATAATTGAAGAATAAGCACAACCTAGTTATAATTACCCTTACATTTCTTGGTAAGATGTCACATATAGCCAATGGTAGAAGTTGTTGCATCAAGAAACGACGATCATGAGATTTTAAGCCAACTAATTTGTGATCGCTCTCTGACACAAGTTTCTTCATATTTGATGAGTACCGTTAGATAACTTTGACACCCTGCAAACAATCATAAAAACTTTTTTTCTTTTTTAGACAAAATGTGACATGTTGGGGGGGAAATAGGTTCTATTTCCTACTTCTTTTAAGGCTAATTCTGGCCGTATACCCATCACAACCATATCTTCGCGGGATTTTTTAGTATCTTTTGTCTTGCCCTTAATGTTGATAAGTGTCCCAATCAAAATATCGCATACATTTTCCCCACATGCATCACATTAATACAATGTCTTACATCAAGACTAGACCAGTTTGGAAGATCAAAGAACACCGACCTCTTTTTCCAAGATTTTTTTTTACAGAATTTTTTTGTTTCTTTCCAAAGACAACATTAATATGTTGTTGTCTTCTATACACTTCCTTCCCGATTAAGGGCTTTGGAGCGATATCAAACTCCTTATCTCCATTAAAAGCCTTCTATAATCTACGATATGGATGATTATTAGGTCTTAGAAATTTTCGATGACTAAGATAAACTGTCTTTTTTTCCATTTTGTAATTGTTGGTGACATGTATCACCTTCACATATAGGACACACTTTGTGACCCTTGACGTTGTACCCATACAAATTACTAAAGATGCGAGAAATACAAGAAAGGGGAGTTTGAACTGGGTTGCGCCTAATATAATCTTTTTGCAACTCAAACACAAAGCTTAACAAGTGAATAAAAATAAATGAACACAATTATTTTTATCCTAGTTCAATGTTAACTAAGTTACTCTAGTCCACCCCGCAAGGTGATTTTCCTTATCTACAAGAAGTTAATCCATTATAATCAACCAATTATAGACAACCATAATAAGTCTGATCAACCTTATTGACAGTCTCAACAAGTCTGTCGATCCTTATTGCCAATCCATGATGACCGCAACCAAAGTCTTCTTGAGAATCCTGACTCACTGAGTCTCTCAAGGAACCTATCAACAACTATTGATTTACAAAGATGTGTATACAAAGATGCTTCTAAACAAGACGATTATAGAATGTTTAAGTACAACAACACATAAGTGTTGATAGCAAGATAAGAACAAAATCTCCTTGCTTATTTACAAAACTATACAAAGAATATCTCAAAAGAGTTTGTGCAGCTCTTTAGCGTAGTTTTACTTGAACTTATTCGTTGATTTCAAATTCTTCCAAGTCCTCCTTTTATAGTTGAAAAAGAGATCTGTTAGAGGGTAGAATAGGAAACACAAAACCAGTTGTTTTATTCCCAACGGTCATGGTGAGACTGGTAGACAAAACATACAAAAAGGCATGTCCTTACGCCACCCTACTAGAGTAGAGGTCACATAGTACTTTAGTAATTTTATAGTCACCATCACACGCAATCTCTAATCTTGATCTTTATCTTCTTTATCTTTAGAGGCTTTTAATTTGTATGTTGATGAAGCATGTTGTAGAAGGATAAGAACTTGCATCTTCAGAACCCAAGTCTTTGAGTCTTCAGAACTTGTTTAGTGAACCCTTTTCTTCAGAGTCTTCAACACTTGGTATTTAGAAGATTGTCTTCAGATATTTGGAACTTGTTCAGTAGAACCTTGTCTTCAGCATCTTCAGAACTTGGAACAACAGAAATAAAGCTATAGAAGGCCTCTAAAGCTTCCTTGCAAAGTTACAATTAGAAGCTCTTGTACTAACATTCCTTAAAACTGTTGCATGGGAAGCATTCCGTAATCTTGACTTAACTCGTAACACACCAAAGGTATTCTTCTAGAGTGTTGAGTTTAGAACATGATGATGTTACACACCTTCTTACCAAAGTCAGAACTTGTTTAGAAAAAGCTACACAATAGACTGAAACCATTATAGTACACAATTATTCTCTAAGATATCATGTAAAGTAATCATCAAAACATAAGGCCAGATGTAGAATCGATCTTCTTCTTAAAATTACCATATGTAGGAAATTCATTGGTTGTGAAAAACAACATGGCACACAACTTAAAGTTATCAAATGTATACACATCATCAACATCAACACCTTCCTCTCACAAAAACCTTAAATCTTTAATCAATGGCGTTAAATAAACATCTATGTCGTTCCCTGGTTATTTTGGATCCAAAATCATTATCGATAACATCATATACTTGTGCTTCATGCACAACCATGAAGATAGGTTATAAATCAAGAGAAGAACATGCCATGACATATGGTTAGTACTCAAATTACCAAAAGGGTTCATTCTGATGGTGGCAAGTCGAAGCCTAAGGTTTCTCATTTCAAGGGAAAAATCTTGAAACAAGGAATCAATTTTCTTCCATTGCACTGAATTAGATACATGACGAATTTTTCCATCACACACTCTTTCATCTGCATGCCATCTAGTATAATTTTTTTAGTAACACTAACAAACAATATCTTGAACCTTAGAATTATCGATAGGTACCACATCACCTTGGCAGGAATACCCTTGCTAGTTGGACCCTCATTGTCATCAACACCAATCCCTTTAGCTTGTAGCACGGCACACCACACCTCGAGTACTCCTTCGAGTTTTCAAACTCTTTCCTATATAATATGCAATCATTACAACAATCATGTATTTTGACATAGTTTAAACCCATTGGGCACAATATCTTCTTGGTCTCATAAGTACGGTTCAACAACGTGTTACCTTCCGGAAGCATTTCTTTTAACAATTCAAGCAATTCAGTGAAACTTTATCCATCCACCCATCTCTTGCCTTAATATTAATAAGCTTAACATAACTAACAATCTTGTAAAACTTTTACATCTCAGATACAATGAATCTTCCATGTCTCTTCGCAATATCTACCATATTAGCTTTCTTGAAAATATCTACTCCAATATCACGAATGATGTCTTATATATTATCATTCATAAATTAATCATCTTCATCTTCAACTGTATGTGAGAGAGGTATTCTTTGTCCCTTCACCATGTCATACCCATTTCGTGTAAATTTGAATAATTCCATCACAACCATAATGATTGACTATAACATCCCTTGGATGTTTGTTCATGTTATAGAATTTCATATAAGGACACATAAAATCCCATTATTTCCAGGAATGTTTTTCCCGCTAAATCATGAAATTACAACAATCCATTCTCACACTCTTTACTTATTCTATTGGCTTTCATCCAACTACGATCCATAATCACATAAAGCATATGAAAAAAAGTACACATTATTACATCAAACTATGCGTAAGAATGGAAATTGGAAAATGAAGTAGGTGATAAGTGTTTGATTATGGTGAATTGTCACATTAAAACATGGCATTTATCTTATTTAATTCTTACAAGATTCTAACATGAAGCCCCAATTATTGAATAAAAATAGTCTTATGCAAGTTTACTTTGATTTGGTTTGCATTTGTGCAAGTTATGGCTCTTAAATAAAATCTAGGATTCAGGCACTTCGCTAAGAGAAGGGTAGCGAGCTACTGCGAAGACAAGAAATAAATTTACAAATTCCATACTTTAGATAATTTGCTAATGAGCATCAACAAGCTCCAGCAAAGTTGAGAAAAAATAAATTAATAGAAATTCTCCCCAAGCGAGGATCAACGAGGACCAGCAAAGGAAGTTCACTTAGCGAGCTAATCTTCATTAAGCGAAGTTTGGCAGTTTCTGAAGGGAAGTTTGAAATGAAACTTAGGGAAGAAGAAAAGGCACTTCGCTTAGCGAACTTGTCCTTGCTAATCGAACTTGGAAAACCGGAACTGCTATAAATAGAGACAAAAACATTTCAGTTGGGGATCATCTTTTAATATCTTATATAATACTTTGTAATATCAATATAGAATAGGAAATAGAAGAGGAAGAGGAGGAAGATGAGATGGATATGTATCAAGAGTCGGGAAATCGTCATTGATTCTCGTTCATCTCAATTCTTCCATTGTGCTTAAAGTTACCATGAGTATCTAAATCCATCTCTTGTTGGGATTGGTCGTAGTTCACCAAAACACAATGTACTTTTATTGATCATGGTGTTATATATAATCCATTTATGAATCTTTATCGATGCTATCTTTATTTTACTGTTTACCTTCATAGATTTGAATTGATATTGAGAAATACGATTCTAATCTCTATCCAAGATAATCATCTGTTAAACTCTAAATGTTATACATAGATTTATGTTAAATTTTCACTGTAAGTATTGAGTCTTAATGTTGTTGTATTTTTTAATAGGCTGAGAAATCGTCGATTAAACCATAAGGTAGAAACCTCATAAGAAGTTTAGAGTTTTGGTATAATGTTCAATGCGGATCCATTATCAATCAGCACATTGGATAATGAATCATTCTTGCAGTTCATAGAGACATGGAGGGCCAGGTTGTGATTCCTTCCTTTATCGAGCAGTTCATCGTTGCAGAAACTCAGGTTATTACATGATGTAATATTCCCTACCACACTGCTGAATTGGTCTACAGGAATATCACTTTCTACGAAGGCTTGGTCCAATACCCCAATCAAAGATTCTCTGTGAGCAGTAGAGTTCATCAATAAAGCCAAAGTAGATATTTTTGAAGGAGTCTGCAGTAGCTGATCTATAATTCTGTGTTAGAACATGATTTGGTTCTGCATCCCAGCAAGAGTTTTGATGATAACAAACACATGATATAAAGAACAAATATGCTCGCTAATAAAAGTATCGTTTCATGCAGGAAGTTCTGATGTGAAAAAGATGTTCTAATGCAACTGGAAGTTCTGCAAGAACATCACCAGAGGTTCTGATTACGCGAGCACAGAAGTTGAGAGAACAATGAATGATTCAGACGCATCAAATATGCATGACACACTTATATGAAGAAGTTCTGATTGAACTTCTGAATGCACCAGCGCTGCAAAACAGAATATCTGATACTCTGATGTGCAAAGTTCTGATCAAGCTTCTCAACGGTAATATTCATCCTCTGATGTAAGAATCTCTGAAGCGTTACAATTCCATCAATGCAAGATCATAAGTAACAGCTACAAACAGACAAGGATCTCCTGATTTTGAAAGCTCATTAACGCGTGTTATGGACATACCAAAAGTATCTTCTTATGTCACTATTGCAAGGCCTATTTAAAGCTGACAAGAAGAAGATTTCAAGATGATGAACAACTACGCTCAAAAAGAAAAACTCACGTGAAAAGTAAACAACGTAGCTATCAATCTTCATCCTCAATGTTCAATATTAAATTGTGTAAAACATCACAAGTTTGTGATACTGTTTATTAGAAACATCATTGTACACTTTTATTTAATTAACTGTTTAGTGAATTTCCTTGAGAAAACTGGGTTGTGGTTTTGGACTCAAGAAGACTTTAATAGTTGTTAAAGTAGATTTGTAATCAAGTTTGATTAGTGAATTAAGTCCTTGTTGGAGAGAGGCGAAATCACCTTGGCGGGTGGACTGGAGTAGTTTGAGGTCAAACGAACCAGGATAAAAATAAACGTGTTCCTTACTGTGCTTTTGATTTTAAGATTTCAATTCAACCCCCCCCCCCCCTCTTCTTGTGTTTTTCACTTCTTCAATTGGTATCAGAGCTCTTGGATCTGGGTGCAAACACTTAACCGTGTTAGATAAAGATCCAAGGGGGAAAAACACTATGATGGGAACAAGTCAAAACATCAGCAGCAGCCCTCTAATATTTGATGGTGAAAATTTTGACTATTGGAAGGATATGATCAGAAGTTTTTTCCTAGCCTATGACGCGGACCTCTGGGATGTGGTAACTGATGGATACACACATCTTGTTGATGAAAGTGGTCAGAAGATTGACAAAAAAAGGATGACAGATCATCAAAAGCAAGACTTCAGAAATCATCATAAGGCCATAACGATTCTCTTGAGTGCCATCTCATATTCAGAGTATGAGAAGATCACAAACAGAGAAACAACTAAGAACATGTTTGATTCTCTGAGAATGACGCATGAAGGCAACATGCAAGTAAAAGAAACCAAAGCCCTTGCGCTCATTCAGAAGTATGAAGCCTTCAGAATGGAAGAAGATGAAACCATTGAAACAATGATCTCTAGATTCCAAACTCTGGTGGCAGGGCTATAGGTGCTGAACAAAGGGTACTCAACTGCTGATCATGTAGAGAAGATCATCAGAAGTTTACCAAAACAATGGAGACCAATGGTTACGGCTCTCAAACTGGAAAAAGATCTGAACATAATATCTCTAGAAGAACTTGTCAGCTCCCTCAGAAGCCATGAGATAGAGTTAGAAGATGATGAGACTCAGAAGCAATGTAAGTCTCTCGCTCTGAAATCTAACAAATATGAAACCAAAATTTTGCAGGCAGAAGCAGAAGCAAAAAACTCTGGAGAATCCTCGTCAGAAGAAGACAAAATGTTCTTTCTATCCAGAAGAATCAATCAGGTGTGGAAGCACAGGCAGAAGAATTTCAGAAACTCCAAAAGAACAGGAAATGACTCTGAACAATCCTCTGGATACAGAAAATCAAGTAACAAAATCATTACCTGCTATGAATGCAATAAATAAGGTCACTACAAAAGTGATTGTCTAAGGCTTCAGAAGGAGAAGCCCAAGAAGAAGTTCTTCAAGGAAAAGAAGAAAAGCCTCATGGCAACATGGGATGATTCAGACACCTCTGAAGCTGACTCAGAGTTAGATGATGAAAGAGAAAACATAGCTCTCATGGAAAACGTGTCAGAAGAAAGTGAAACTTCTGGTTCAGACTCAGAATCAGACACTAAAGAAGTATTTTCTGACTTCACTGTTAATTTTTCTAAAGCTGAACTTGCAGAAAGTCTGAGTGAGATTCTGGAAAGGTATCAGTAGCTCAGAGTCAAATTTGAGAACCTGGAAAAGGATCTTGTTTCTGACTCTGAAGAAACCGAGAGTCTGAGATTAGAAAACTCTGAGTAAAAAGAAAATATTTCAAAACTAGAAAATGATTTACAAAACTCTCAGAAGGAAATAATCTCAGAGGATCCCAATAATGCTGATAAGATCATAAAGGAATATGATCAAAGCTTTCATAAGTTTCTGGCTAACAACATAGATAGAAGCAAAATGGCTTCAATGATCTATGGAGTCAGCAGGAATGGCAGAGTAGGTATAGGATACAAAGGAAAAGAATCTCAGCCTAAGAAAGTTAAGGATTTGGTTATCAAACGCACTTCTCTCTATTCTCACTTCACCACTGGGCAAACACATGATATAAAACATGCTGGTAAGGCGTTTTATACTAAACCAAAATTCAAACAGAATTTTGGAAACTCTAACAGTCATGGACCAAGAAAGATATGGGTACTAAAAGACAAAATCATCTATGTTACAGATATTTTTAATAGTAAGGTTGAAACTCCAGTATTAACACCTGGACTCTGGATGCTCTCTACACATGGAGGAAAGAAAGCATATGTTCCAAAGCTTGGAATTTAAAATATTCGCAGGTTTCAGAGGCAATCGGAAACAGAAGATTACTGGCTCTGAAACTATTTGAAATAGGAATGGAAATATAGCATCAGAAGCTCTCTAAAGAATATCAGATGTATCCAGAAGAGGATGTCACACTGTTTCAAGAACTTCTGTTAGAACAAGCCAATCAGAGTCTTTACCACTTTTTGATTCTTGACAAAAAAGGAAACTATTTGAAATAGGAATGGAAATACAGCATCAGGAGCTCTCTAAAGAATATTAGATGTATCCAGAAGAGGATGTCACACTGTTTCAAGAACTTCTGTTAGAACAAGCCAATCAGTACTCTACTCAGGGGGAGCCTTCCTTTTAATTTTGGTTCTTTATATTCCATCAAAATATACTAGTTTTTGTCATCATCAAAAAGGGGAAGATTGTTAGAACATAATTTGGTTCTACATCCCAGCAAGAGTTTTGATGATAACAAACACATGATATAAAGAACAAATATGCTCGCTAATAAAAGTATCATTTCATACAAGAAGTTATGATGTGAAAACGATGTTCTAATGCAACTGGAAGTTCTGCCAGAACATCACCAGAAGTTCTGATTACGCGAGCATAGAAGTTGAGAGAACAATGAATGATTCAGACGCATCAAATATGCATGACATGCTTATATGAAGAAGTTATGATTGAACTTCTGAATGCACCAGCGCTGCAAAATAGAATATCTGATACTCTGATGTGCAAAGTTTTGATCAAGCTTTTCAACGGTAATATTCATCTTCTGATGTAAGAAGCTCTGAAGCGTTACAACTCCATCAATGCAAGATCATAAGTAACGGCTATAAACAAACAAGGATCTCCTGATTTGGAAAGCTCATTAACGTGTGTTATGGACATACCAAAAGTATCTTCTTATGTCACTATTGCAAGGCCTATTTAAAGCTGACAAGAAGAAGATTTCAAGATGATGAACAACTGCGCTCAAAAAGAAAAACTCACGTGAAAAGTAAACAACGCAGCTATCAATCTTCATCCTTAACATTCAATATTAAATTGTGTAAAACATCACAAGTTTGTGATACTGTTTATTAGAAACATCATTGTACACTTTTATTCAATTAACTGTTTAGTAAATTTCCTTGAGAAAACCGGGTTGTGGTTTTGGACTCAAGAAGACTTTAACAGTTGTTAAAGTAGATTTGTAATCAAGTTTGATTAGTGAATTAAGTCCTCGTTGGAGAGAGGAGAAATCACCTTGGCGGGTGGACTGGAGTAGTTTGAGGTCAAACGAACCAGGATAAAAATAAATGTGTTCCTTACTGCGCTTTTGATTTTAAGATTTCAATTCAACCCCCCTTCTTGTGTTTTTAACTTCTTCAATTCTACCTGACCAGCCATGTGGCAAAAAGTAGCATGAAATTGTACAAGATCCTCATTCATATGTTCCACATTAAAGATTCTGAACTCTCCAGGACATCCAGAAACCATGCTTACTTCCTCTTCATATTCTGCCCTAGGCCTGATTATGGGGATGAGGCCCTCATCCATCATCTCATGCAAATCAGCCTTTATCTTGTCACAACCCTGTATATCCGTACTACAAATAGCACAACCAGCATGGTCATGCATATAGTAGCTAAATTCACAGAGGTATGCATGCATTTTTACCAAATATCCTCTAACCAATTTAATATCAAAAATCTGGAAGTCGCCTTGACAACCGGCCACCATGTTCACAACATTTTCTCCTCCATGCTTTGGAAAAGGATTATCTTTCACATTAGGGCCAACATCTTTGAAGGATAAGATACCAGACTTCACCAATTTTTGTACTTCAGTTTTTAAAGGATAACAGTTCTTAACATTGTGCCCTGGTGCTCCCTAATGAAAAGCACATGTTTGGTTTGCCTTGTAATACCAAAGTAATGTTGATGGTATAGTGGGAGGTGGTCTGGTCTGAACCAACTTCCTTTGAATTAACGTCGGGAGTAATTCTGTATAGCTCATAGGGATAGGGTCATAACTCTCCCTTCTCTGATTATACCCTTAATTCCCCTGATGGGGTGGTTTATGATAAGCAACTGTGGTTGGAGCTACACCAACAACTAGAGTTACTAAGACGACTTGTTGATGACGCTGATAATTTCTTCTAGGAGGATTAACCCTCCTATCTTGCATAACAACATTTGTATCTCCTTCCTTCTCTTTGGCAAACCCATATGATGACTTCTTCGTACTTCCAGGATTTTTACTTTTTGTTAAACGATCCTCTCTTACATCCTCTTCTAAACGGATACCCATGCCTACCATTTTAGTAAAGTTGCTTGGTGCACTTGCTACCATCTTCTCATAGTAGAAAGCACCCAGAGTCTTCAGGAAAAATCTTAGTCATCTCCTTTTCTTCCATGGGAGGAATCACTTGGGCGGATACCTTACGCCTTCTCTGTGCATATTATTTGAATGATTCCCTGTCCTTCTGCACCATAGCCCTGAGTTGATCACGGTCAGGCTCCATGTCTATGTTGTATTTGTACTGTCTGATAAATGCTTCTCTCAAGTCGTTGAAAGTATGGATATTGACGCTGTCCAAACTCATGTACCACTTCAACACAACACCAGTCAAACTATCCTGAAAAAGTGAATCAACAGATGCTGATCATCAGTGTGGGTAGACATTCTTCTTATATACATCACAAGATGAGCACGAGTACAAGTTTTTCCCTTGTACTTCTCGAATTCCGGGACTTTAAACTTCGCAGGTATCTTGACATTCGAGATCAAGCATAAATCATTCACATTCTTCCTGAACAATTCCTTTCCCTTGAGGGCCTTCATATCCCTCTGCATATTGTCAAATTGATCTTGAAAATAATCCATTCTATCATAGAGACCCAAGCCTTCACTTGGTGGAGGAAAAAGACGATACATATCATCATTAGAAAATGGGACCATATTCACCGAAGGAGGTGCAGCAGGAGAAACATGCACCATAAGAGGTGCGGGAGTAACATTAGTCTGAACAAATGGAGTAACTTGAGGATCAAGATTGAAACCTTCAGGATAAAAGTTCTCTGGCATTCTCCATGGATAACCTTGAGGCACGCGATTCTATACAATAGCTGGAGTAGCAGACAAAGGAACAGTCAGAGCTTTAGTAGTAACATTTGTCTGTTGAGGTTGAACACTCGGTGGCTGATTTTGAGCAGCCACCAGAGATTCCATCAGAGCAGTGAGATTGGCCATGCCGGCCTTCAGAGCAGAAACTTCCTCGCGCAGCTCGCGATTCTCTTGTTCTAAGTTGTCCATCTTCCTTCAGAAATTAGCTCGAGTATTATAGTGGTGAGACAACTTGCTGAAAAAAGTAAATAAACTTGGTAAGACACCTGGATATGCATAACAAATGCAAGAAATATGTGCAATATGATGCATGGTATGCAATGCACATGATTTATTTTATTATTAATATTTTAAGGGATTTAATATTTATAGACATATTACAAATATCAAAGTAATAACACATTTGAAATATTGAAAAAAGTTTTATTATAATAACTTCAAAATGGATTACAAGTTTCAATGATCACAAGTTTAAGATGAAAATAAAGTCTAAACCCTAAGAAGTAAAGTTGATGGAGATCACTCTATACGCTGGCGCTTCCCTGTAAACCTGGCCATCTGATCCTTCAACCTCTGTTTTTCTTCCGTATACATGGTGGCAACCTCCTTCCAATCACCTGAACCATGAAGTGAGAAACTAGCATCTGACTGAGGCTTAGGAGAAAATAAATCCCCTTGCCTCTCCATCATCTCTATAGCCTGACTCTCAAGAATCTCAATCAAGTCGTCTTTCTCCTTCAAGTATGCTCTATAGGAAATCTCTAAAGTTTGGAACTTATTCTTCCAAGCGTCCTTTTCCTACTACATCCTGACCAAAGCAAGTTGTAGCTCTTCCAAATCATCCAATAAGGGAGGAGTGGTCTTCACAAATAAATCAGGCATAGGTGCTTCCCTGGGATACGACATCTTCAACTGAATAGCTCTCATTTGGACCCACTGAAGATAAGGCTCCAAAGAAACAGCCCCCTAGGTCCCAAGACTTTCCTACTCTTCCTATGAATGTGACGCCAGACCTTCACAATCTGCTCCCTAGCTTTCGTATGGTCTTCTCCCTCCTTCAGGAAGAAACTACTCAAATGAATACTGTTTGGTTTATCCCTCATTGGATAACCAAGCTGTCTTCATGCAAGAATAAGGTTGTAGTTAATTCATCCCTTTGTACCAAGAATAGGTACATTGAGGAAACTACCACAATTGTCGATAATCTCTACATCATGGTAAGCCCGATGATACCAATCAATATCTGAGTGAGTAAGTGCCATGATCTTAGGAGCCCAACGGGGTTCATTCCTGATATCCCAGAAAGCATCAGACTGAGGCATATGAGAAATAAACCACCGGTATAACAGAGGCATGCAATAGATAATCACCCCCGAAGATGAATAGAGTAATAATCATCTCCCAACAATGTAGGAACTGGGTTTCCAATCATGAAGATCCTGATAGCGCGAATGTCAACAAACTTATCCATATTAGGAAATAAAAACAACCCGTAAGCAAGTAGAGAAAAGATGGCCTCAAAAGCGACTACACTCTTCATCTTGGCAAAGTAACGAGATTTCTCCAATAAGAACTGAGCTGGTAATCCTCTAATCCCTCCTTTAGTAGTCATATGGGCTTCAACCTCAGATTTCCCCAAATGGATCAAAGCAGCAATCTCGTGTGGTTTTGGCTCACCCTCCAAACCAGTAAAAGGAACACGATCAGTAATAGGTAAATCCAACATATAAGAATACTCCTCTAGTGTAGGCATCAACTGATAGTCAGGGAAAGTAAAGCAATGATACATCGGATCATAGAACTGGACCAAGGTCAAGAGAATACCCTCCTTCATCCTAAGCTTCATGAGAGGAATGATGGATCCATACTTCTTCCGGAAATCTGCAGAACACTCAATCTCGGGAATTAGACTGATCAACTCATCTATCTTGGGATCTTTGAAACTATATTTTCTGGTCTTTCTTTTTCCAGAATCCATGGTCAAAAGGTACCTGAGATATTCACAAATGGTCAACTTTCAAGTCCCTTGAAATGAAATTTCTTCAAAAGATGCTTATGAGTGCATGGATGCATGATGCAACAATCATATACAAGATCACAAACATAGGGTCATAGGTTCAACGTCACGAGCATGAGGTCGAAGGTACTACCCATAAGGTATGGTCTAAAAGTTATCACCTGCCGAATAAGGTTCTAGAGGTTCCCAGATTCTACATACTTCCTTTGGATATTACCAACTTCTCGATTAACTTGGTAATTAGTAATATTCTCAAGAAAAACTCGTCCGAGCATAATATCACGTAACAAATATTTCTGGATTACTCTGTCATAGCTTCTGCACTACACCTAAAAGGCCAAGATGGGTTAGGTATTCTACGGTCCTCAGCTTCAGCAGGCTCCCAGGTCGAGAGCAGTACGTCTTCCCGATTACTCAGTAAATGACACTACAGTCAAAGGGGCCTCCAATGAGTGGAGGATCTCATGCCTCCTTTTTTGGGATTACTCCCTAAAAGTTAACATGACTATACTGCCCGTCCTATCTTAAAGTTTTCCCAAGTCTGGGTGTAGGAATTATAAGTAATCACCAAGCATCCTGAAAACTAGGAAAGTCCAGAGAAACATATATACAACATATAATATATAAAAAACAATAACACATATACAAATATAAACAAAGATAGGTGTAACCCACTTAGGGATGAACCGACAAGAGGTCAATCTTTCCCCAGTGAAGTCGCCATTTTTTCTGTAGCGATAGAAATGTTTAAGACTAAGCCATTGGATTAACTAGACTTATACAGATCAAAGTAGAAATCACCACCGAACTTTATTGTTTTCAAAGGAATGGGAAAAGAGCGAGTAACCCAAAAAAGAGGGGGGAAAATTCTAGGTAAGGGGGTTGGTTATGCAAAGGGAAGGTATTAGCACCCTAAGCATCTACGGTACTCCGCAAGAAACTCTTTGAAAAATCTGTATATTTTGGCTATAAAATGTTGTGTAAAAAATAGATGGTGGAGGTGAGAAAAGAAATATATTTTTTAATGATTTTTGCACCCGCCGCGGTTGCGAACCTTTATGCCTACGTACCACCTTTCGTGTAATAGGGGATCAGGGTACACGTAGTTCCTCTTTTTTTAAAAATTTTAAAACACATGTGTGTTGGTTAATTTTATGAGATAAGACATCATCATCATTGTCTGTGTGGAAAACATACTTACTACTTTGCATCATCTCAAAGTGGAGGATATGGCTTGGATTTTAAAATCAACAATGCCTCTCTCAACACCCAAGTGGAAAATATCTCACTTCACTACATATTATAGAAGTATAGTTGTTTGCATCACTAAAAGGATTGCCAAGAGTCTAATATTTTGATAAAATTTTAAAGATAAAAGCCAAAGTGGCAAAATGGTTTGAATGAGATTGATTGACTTTTAGTCTTCTCACAAAAAATGTCAAGGTATTATTAAGTTGATTGAAATTTATTTATGAAAATGTTTTGAAAATGCATGGACATAATCCATGTTTATTATGAAAGTGGTTCAAGTTTAAAAAACAAGAAGAGTTTTTAAAAGGAGGGAGAAGATTTTTTAAATTAAAGAAGATGGGAGGAGAAAAAGAGACTATCATAAAGCATAAGGTAAAAGCTAAGGAGAAGAACCATCTAACCAACAAGAAGCCAATACTTGACATTATGAGTCAAGATAGAATTCCTATTCTTTGGATTGAAACAAAGCAAGCAAAGACACTAGACCTCTTGAGAGAACCAAACTTCAAGTGTATTAAGTCTTCACAAAAATTGGGCAGAGTAACGGCTGTATACAGGTGAATTTCAGATTACAAACAAAGTATGTAATCACAATAACCTACACACAAAACAAACAAACAACTCAATGTCTTGAGGTAAACCCCAAGAACTCCAGGCAAAATATCAATTAAGGTCACAAGGTCTCCATCATAGGACAAGATTTCTAATCCTAAGTCCAAGAAGTCCAATACTCCATAATGCCAAGGATAATAACCAAATAGTCCAAGTATCATTAAAGCTTTTTATGGTTCATGTTGATTATTAGGTATCTTAAAAAGGAAAAGAAAAGCTCAAGTGAGCAAAATAAAAATGACAAGAAAGTAAATGCTCAAGTGAACAAAGATGAAAAATAGCATGAAATGTAAATGCTAAAGTAAATGGTGCATAAAATAAAAGGCATAAAATAAAACAAATAATAAAGTCAATTATGAGAAATTAGTGGTTAGTTGGATGAACATCTTGAAACTTGCATTTGGAACTCATTAGAGGATTGGTAGAACCAAAGCCTCCACACAACAAGTTTCATTTGCTTTTTGTCAAGTATATCATCCATTTTGGAATCCTCAAAAGTAAATTTAATGATCAACGATGTTTAAGTGATCCGCGTTGACCAAAAGTGATGTAGATCCATTAGAGGATTGGTAGAATCAAAGCCTCCACACAATGAATCTCAAGGTTATTGGATAAAGGGATCAAATTAACATACTTGGGCTTGCAAACATAGGTTTGGGCCACGAATGATCATTTATTCGAATCGGGACAAAATTTAGCGCTATGTTAAGCAATCGTAAGTGGACTTATGTAGAAGTCACACCTATTTTGAGGCCGGTCAATAGAAATCTATGCACCATTTGTTTTGAGACATGATATAGAGATCATGCTCCAATAACATTTAGTGCAATAAGAAAGGGATGAGATGAAGAAGGGTCGGAAAGAATATACAAACCACATTTGAATTAAAATTTAATCAAACTATTATTAAAATCATTCATCCATTTTTATGGAGTTAGACTAAACACCATGGATCCAATGATGTTAACAAAGTTCATGATAAAAAAATTCAACCCAAGATCAGCCAGAAAATAATCACAAAATAATATTACATTTAATATATACATTAAAAGGGTTTTAAAATAGAAATAAAAGAGAAAAATATCAACTATGTTCAAATTAATCAAGAAATATTAAGACCATAGAAAAATCAGAAATGAACTCAAATATTTTTATAAAAATTTTGGTAATTATTTAAAGTCAGAAACTATTTTTAAAATTAAAATAAATGAGTAAAATAAACCAAAAATGATAAAAAATAACAAAGTCAGAAATAAAAAAATAAATGAGGTCACCAATATTTGCCACAATATCATTGGATCATTCCATATTTTTTTTTAGAATTTAAAAATGCATAAAATTATTTTTAAACATTTAAAACAATTCAAATAAAGTGAAAATTTATAAAAAATATCAAAACATAATAAAATTGTAAAAAAATAAAAATCAGAAAGAGAAAAATCAAAAATATTTTTCATAATTTTTTTGGATTTTTTGGACTAAAAATGAACTTTCTATGATTTTTTGAAGTTTAAAACAATTTAAATATAAAAATCAGAAAATAAAATAAAGTCAAAAAAATGTGGACCAATGGATGAAAGTCAAAATGCGTTAGTAATCAAATCCAAAGGACCTGGCGCGCTATGCATATCATGGTCATTACTGAATAAAGCACTGAATCACATGTAAAATCAGATTTTCAAAAAATAAATGGCACGTCATCATTGGTAGGAAGATGACACGTTGGTCATCTTCAACCTCCAACCAGTCCCAAAACCAGGTTGCTCAATCTGTAAAATCAGAGCACGAGACCGTTACCATTCAATCTGTCTCATCAAGACGAAGACAACCACACCTTCGTGAAAAATTTATATAAACTGTAGCTCAAGCAATTTGGAAGGAAAGTTTTGAAAAGGAATTTGAAAATTCATGACCAAAACGTGTTTCTAGTTAAAAGCAAGTGTTGCGACTAGAACCAAGGCAATGAGAGCTTTACAATGATATCAGAGTTTGGAATAATTGATGGAGAAACCTACCTATTGAAGTTCAGTTACAGAGCTCTGTAAATGGACTTGTTCAGATCAATTCAGAAGGTTCCAAGGCTCAATTCTTATTCTGTTAGCTTCAAGGAAGATCAAGGAAGGTGAATTGATAGAAAAAAAGGATTGAAAAAGGCTTGAACAATGATTTCGAAGTTGCAAAAAAATGAGTTATGGAGCGAGTTTGGCAGGGTGATTTTGGCTGTTCAAGCTTGAGAAAACGAATGGGATAGCTCATGTATTTATAGGAGAAGAAAATGGGATCAAAAGGAAGGGTGAATGATGCAATTTGGAGGGAATTCGTGTGGGTCTGCATCATGAAGAAAGTGTGACTTCTCTTTTGTCAAAACTCATCCAAAACACGCGTTTTGCTATGCTAATCACTTCTGGAAGTTCACTAAACATGTTTAGAAGCAAAAATGCGCAACAATTTTGTGTTTAGAAGCCAAATTAAGGATTTCAAATTCTGACTTTTGGAGAAATCTCAACTCCAAGTTACCACTTTTGAAACAATGGCATTCTTAACTCAAGGGGTCTTAAGGCATGGTTCTTGATGCTTTATAAAGATGAGATTACAAGCTTTGCAATGAGAAAAGAATGGAATCAAATGGATGTTTGAGCTGAAAGTTGCAATGAGTCAAAGTTTGGAAAAAGATGTTGACTTTCCATACTTAGAAATATTTCAAGTTTTTCTTCAAAAGTGACCTATAATGTTTTGCATCCAAACATGGCATTCCTATTGGAATTTGCTCTTGACCAAAAAAGATGGAATGAAATAGACTTCTTGAATGACATTTTGAAACTTGAACCATTCTAAATCTCCCAAAATTGATAGAGTTATGAATTGTTGAAGTTGGCAAAAAATCATGAAATGACCTATAATCTTTTGTATCCTTAGGGAATCCTCCATCCATTTTCTTACTTTTCACATAAAAGAAGAAATTAATTTAACATAATCAAGATCAATATGGAAAAAGAGTGGGATCAAGGTGATAAAAATTGACCAAGTTATGATCATTTGAAGTCACACATGGGAAATTGGGGTTTCATCTGGAAGACTTGTAATCTTTCTTCATCATCAAGTTTCTTCCACATGAAAACTCCTTGAAATTTTTGAAGTGATTTGTTAATAACCCTTTGAAGAGAAGGGTGTTTTTGGAATATCTCAAAAATACCAAAAGATTAGAAAGATATACTTCTTTGAAGTTCAAAACCCTAGCTCCTAGATCAAGAAAATGCTTTGAGGAACTTTGACAATTTTAAACAATCTTCTTGTACCAACACTTTTTCTTTGTAGATAGAAATTGTTGAGGATGATAATGAGAACTCATAGAAACCAAGACCACTTCCATATCTTGAGAATTTAGAGAAATATGCACTTATGACCAATGGGAACAAGGCCTTGTCCAACCATGACAACCTCTTCAATCAACCCCTTGTACTTTTGAATCAATCTTGATAAGTTTGAAATATGGTGAACCAAAATAAACCTCACCATGCCATTTCTTCTAAAACAACTTCAATGGTGAGGTTTGAATTTCTCAAGCTTTATTGACTAGGGCATGGAAATAAACTCATGAACCCATGGATCAACTTGCTAAGTCACATTGCCTTTTCCTACATTATTAACAAGTAAGAAAAACCAACATTACATTTTATTAATTAAAAGGAAAGTCAAAACAAAACATGCATGATCACAAAAGAAAAACAAGTCAAGGTGTTTGGTGATTCCTCAAAGAGCAAAGCTAAAGATAAGGAGGATAACCAAAAGCCCTAATGTGATCTTGTTGGGATTGAATCAATATGGTACGATGTAGGGATCTTAGGGGAAAAAATTGGGGTACAACCCAGAGAAAGTATCTACCGACAAAGAATCAGAATGAATCACTGGTCGATTTAAACTAAACCAATAGAGGTCTTGGATTGTCTTCAACTGAAATAGAAATTAGAAAAATCTTAGTGTCGATTTAACTGAACCAGAGGAAGGTCTCGAATTGTCTTCAACTAGAATAGAAATCAGAAAAATCTTAGTGTCGATTTAACTGGACTAGAGGAAGGTCCTGAATTGTCTTTAACTGGAGTAGAAATCAGAATAATCTTAGTGTCGATTTAACTGAACCAGAGAAAGGTCTTGAATTATCTTCAACTGGAATAGAAATCAGAAAAATCTTAGGATTGATTTAACTGAACCAGAGGAAGGTCTTGAATTAACTTTAACTGGAATAGAAATCAGAAAAATCTTAGTGTCGATTTAAGTGAACCGGAGAAAGGTCTTAAATTAACTTTAACTGGAATAGAAATCAGAAAAATCTTAGTGTCGATTTAATTGAACCAGAGAAAGGTTTTGAATCATATTCAACTGGAATAGAAATCAGAAAAATCTTAGTTTCGATTTAACTGAACTAGAGGAAGGTATTTTGAGAATGATCTTTCCGAGGAAAATGCTGAAATAGCCTTTCGTCAGACGTAGCCTTTGAGAAGACTGCTAGGTCATATAAGTAGTCAATGATGTTTGTTGATTTGATCTTTCCTGAAAAGGTAAAGAGTTAGTCGTGTACAATGTCATGATGTATGAAATGCATTGTGTAATGATGGTCTCAAAACAAATGAGATTATGTTGTAAGAAATATGCATGCGCACACCATGATGTATGAATATGGAATGCTGTTGCGATATTTCCTAGTCTGGGAAAATAAATCCATGACTACTGCTAGAGAGTACTGGGAAGCTGAATCCCAGACTGCTGTTTGGTAGATGAGGAAAGTGATTCTTTTATTTCCGTTGGGGATGATGAACAAAGATGATTTGCTGGGGATATCCTCTTTCCGTTTGAGGATATTCTGCCGGGGATCTTTGACTCCTGCTTAAGAATGACTCTGTGGGGAAAAAAGATGCTCTGTTGGAAGATTTTACCAGTGTAGAAAAATAAACTCTGTTGGGGGATAAACTTCCGCAATTAGAGAAATATGCTCTACCGGGGATAAGGCTTTATAAACTGTTCGAGGTTATAAAAACTTAGCTGGAAACATGGATTTAAGTTCTCTGAGGGAACCTTGCTGGAGGAGGTAATTCCTGCTTGGGGAGGCAAAGGTAAGGATTTTGGTTGTTTTTACTCTGCAGGGATATAAACATCACCAAGACGTATGTTGAGGATGTGACAGGAGGGTGCCCTTGTGCCTGTTGGAAAGAGTAACTTTTGGGACTACAAATGGCTTTTTTAGACTTTGCCCAGTTTCTTAAAGTCATTAGCAACTGTCTTTCTGTTTCATATGCAAGTATTTGTAAACAATAATCATATTCAAATGCATATGTCAAAAATAATCATTGGACGTTTTTGCAAAACAAAACAGAAAAATAGAAAACAAATAGCTTGTTCTTTCAAAGAAATGATTTGCATTGATTTTGAAGTTTGCCTATAACAGGCATTTTTGTACAAAGAGACTGACGTTCTAGTAGGAGAACAGCGTCGTGAAAATGAAAAATATACAAAATAGTGTACAAAGAGAAAACAACTATGTGTAATAATCCCATTGAGTTTCAATTCTGCTATTGCCCTTATGTCCTTGAGCGTCTCATCACTTTGATACTTGTCGGAAGCTGACTGGATTGATTGGTACCGTTTGAGCTTGATAGTTGATACTGAAGTCTGGTCACGAGGTGATCTAATGGGACATGGTTATACACTTTAAATCCCTAACTTTGTCCTGGACCTCTGTGATACGATGGGAGAACGGACTTGAGGTTTTGTGTTTTGATCGCGATTGTGCGGTTAGCAAGAGTCGCCACCTACTTTTCTTTTATCCAAAAGGAAAGGTAAAAAAGCACAGGAAAGACCTTTCGATATTACTTCTCGGGTTCGGGGGGTAGATTATGAAAAGGGAAGGTATTAGCACCCTTTTCATCCATGGTTTTCCATGGGCTCTTAGTTACTCGCTAGATCACTTGCTTTTGCTTTAACAATGTGCGTGTGATGTGGACTTTGAAAGTATTTTTAAAAATGTCTTTGTAATGGTTCTCGTTTCTATAAGAACGCGTACAAAGTTTTGTTTCGAAAAATAGTTCAAAGATGTGTTTGTGGAATGTGTTTTTTGGAAGTGGTTTTTGAAAAGATGTTTTTGCAATGGTTCCCGTCTCTATAAGAACGTATATAAAATGTTTTGTCTTTTGAAAATGTTTTGAGATGAAAGTATTGGTATGAAAATGTTTGGTTGCGAGAAAGCGAGCAACTAAGAGTGAATCTATCTACTCGAAAGGTCTTAAATGTTCTTTTCTTCCTCCTTTAGACATTGCTATCTTACCATTGATTTGGTAAGAAGCCCATTGTTGGATGTGAAGGGACATGCATGGGACATTTGTACAGTCATAGAAGGCAACTTGTGATATGCTTTAGCAATTTTCGTAAGGGACTAGATCGTTTTACCGAAGGCAACATCGAGGGACATCGAGGGATTACGATCTTTCTTATCGAAGGGGATTTGCTAAAGCGTCCCATATTCGAGGGACATGACTGTATTTTCGAAGCAACGAGCGAGGTTACCCTAGAGGTACACGTGTGAAAAAGTGTGTTCATTTCAAGTTAATTTTGTTGAAATTAGGTTATCTAGCGATTGATTTTATGTCTTGCCATGCACGCCTAATTTTTATACAGTATAAGGAAAAATAGTAAATTGCAGAAATTGAAATTCTACGCTATTAGAGTTTGCGGGAATGGGGGTACAAATTAATGAATGAGGAGTAGTCAAATCCGATCACCAATTTCAAATAGCAAATAATACAACCAAATCGAATTTTAACAATTTAACCAGAATTATAACAGTCTATGAAATAAAAATTAATTGACAAAGTATAAAAAATTTGATATTTTTGTTTATGAGAAAATAAGTTGATTTTTAAACATTTATTTGAATTGAAGCTAAAGATTAACAAAATTAAATCTGAACTAAAAAAGTCATTTAAAGTAAATCTAAAAAATAATTTAAAATTCTAAATAAAATTACCGTAAAACAAGCAAATTAAAATAAACTAATTCTAAAATTTATTGACTAAATCTAAATTAATTTAAATACAACTAAATAAAAATTATCCTAAAACAAGCTAATTAAAAAAAATTCTAAAGTGTTTTGATTAAACCTAAATTAAGTTAAATATAAACTAAAGAAAATTAACCTAAAACAAATTAATTAAAAATGAATTGATTTTAAAGTTTATTGACTAAAATCTAAATTAATGTCAAGTATAAACTAAAAAAAACAACTAACCTAAAACAAGCTAATTAAGATAAATTAAACCTAAAATATATTGATTAAACCTAAATGAATTTGAGTAATTAAATAAAATTAAACTAAAACAAATTAATTAAAATAGATTAAACCTAAGGTTTACTAACTAAATCTAAGTTAGGTTAAATGTAAACTAAAGAAGAAAAACGATTATCTTTCAGTCTTCTCTCTTCTTCCTCTCGACCCAAAACGTCATCTTCTTCCTCACCCCTCTATTTCACAGTCGCCAGATTTTAACCATGAAACCAACTGTCCTAACTTTTATCGATTCAAACCTCTATCAACTTCTCTATGAACCCTTCATTCGGTAGCCAACTAGAAAAAACCCTAACTTGTTTCAAGTTCAAATTAAACTCTCCATTTTCATCAATCTTAACAGTGAGTATATGGGTTTTGTTTCTGGAACTATGAACTATTTCATGGTATAAAGGAAACAATGAAAAAAAATGAGGGTTTCGGATTCACCTGTGAGGCTAGGGTTTGCCTTGGCTATAATTTGCGAAATGGAGAAGAGGAGATCAAAGCCGAGGCTTTGATCTTCTAGGTATGGTGTCTGAATCTTCTTCTTTATACTTCTTTTGATTTTTGCTTTTGTATATTTTTGATTCTGTTTGGCTTGAGACTAAAGATCTGTAGATTTTCTGGCCTAGTGTTGTTGCTCGAGAGTGCTATTTCTGTGTGTGTTGTTTTTCTGTATATTGGCTTAGTATATCTTTGGTTCTGTATGCTTGCTGGCTATTTTATATCTTGTTGTGAAAGAGATATGGCCGAGGAAGGTAGTTGTGGTAATGGTGTTTTTAGTGATTTTTGGTGTTGTATACTTGCTGGCTATTTTGTATCTTGCTGTGAAAGAGATGTGGCTGAGGCAGGTAGTTTTGGTGATGGTGTTTTCAGTGATTTTGGTGTTGTAAAAAAATGGAAGGGGTTTGATGGAAGTCTCTGAGTGTTAGTGATTTTCGTATATATTCTCTTTGACCTCTCTCCTTCTGTTTTGCTTGTGCCTCTCCCCTCTATATTGACAATAGAATTGAAAAGAAAATGGGGGTAAAATAACAGTCATTTGAACACTTGTGGTATACTGTGCTGATGTTCTTTTGTTGCAATTTTTGGTTTTTGCCATTTTTGTACAAGTCTTGGGCAGGATTTGGACAGTTTTGTGCACAGTTTTTGGACAGTTATGCAAAGCTTGTAGCAGAAGCAGCAGAGCTGTTTGTTTTATGATAGCAACTGACTTGGTAATTTTGGGATTGCTAGTGGTCTAGATGATATCTTTCTCTTTCCCTCTTCATATTTCTATGATACCAAGCCAAATTGCTTTTTCTTTACTCAATAATTCTGAAGGGTTTGCTAGTTTAGGAAAATGATGACACCATGTTTTGATAGCTTGCATTGTTGATATCTTGCTGATTTGTTTCTTTTGGTGCATTGCTGCCTGTTATTTGGCAGCTTTGGGATGCTGCATTGGCTTGTTTGGGAAGATTGTTTGGTTTGCTGCAATAGTTTTGTTGTTTTGTGCATTTGCTGCAGGCTTATGCTGTTGTAGTTTTGTTTTTGTTTGCATGCTTTAGGCAGCTTGGCTGCTGCTGGCCTGCTGTTAGCTGCCTTGGGCAGTTTTGGACTGCTATACATTTGTTGCCTGCTGACTTGCTTGTTGTGTGCAACCTTGGGCAGTTTTGGACTGTTGTATATTTGTTGCCTGCTGACTTGCTTGTTGTGTGCAACCTCGGGCAATTTTGGACTGCTGTATATTTGTTACCCGCTGACTTGCTTATTGTTTGTTTTGAACTTGCTCGTAAATTTCTCCTTTTTCCCCTTTTTGTGAATTAAGAAAGACGACTTTCTTGTGATTTGCAATTGGGGGGAAATGGAATGTGATGAAACAAACAAACATTCTGATTCCAAGCCGCAAACCCTAATGATGAATTATTCTTTTTCACATATTATTTTGCTTGAATTTTTCTAACTTTTCCTTTTCTTGTTTCATGAACGGCAAGCGAGGCTTGGATGCAAACAAAGATTGGATGGCTTACTTGAAGATGAAGATGAAGACTTGAAGAAGAAGTTTTTCTTTGAGATTCTTTATAAACAAGACAAACAAATTGTAAATTCATTTGTAATGTAATACTATCAAACATTTGAATAAAATTTGGTGTAGTAGTATTTATTGTACAAAACTTGCAATCCTTAATTGAATACTTTGGATAAAAAATCTTGCTTGGTAACTTGCATTTCAAGCAAACACAAAATGATAAGATAAATCATGTATTTTGAATTTTTAAACAAAATAAATGTATAAGAGCTCAAACCCAATTGATTAATTGAATCCACAATCATGGTTGCTTAAATGACATTCTTAATCTTCATATCTTGTCCAAACAAACATGCTCTGAGAACAAGCGTTAATCTTTCAGTAAACTGTGTTTAAGAAAAATTCAAAATCAATAAATGCCTTGCGATGATTTGATAATTTTAAAGTTTTCCAAACCTAATTTTCCTTCGATTCATTGAAGATAAACCCGTGAGCGACATCACATATGACCATGAATAGAAATAATCGTCTTAAGGTCTTGTAATTTGGAGAAATCACAATTCTTAGAAATCAGACGACTGTTGTTTGAAATTAGGTCAAAATTCATGATGCGACTTCTAACGCATTCGAATTTTGGTGATCTCCTACGCGTAATCATCTCTTGACATGTGAAGAGAAATTTGAGATGGCATCAAGAAGAATCAAACGCAAGGAAAGCTGCTAAAAATATTGAATAATAAATAAGTTACGATCGTTTGAATTTGTTCTCGCAAAAGGGCGATTTTCAAGTCAATGTAGTCATTTTCAGTTATTTGGACCATTGATTGAGCAAACTTGCAATGCGAGGTTCGAAAACTGACTTAAATAACCTTGAGGAGACATGAAGACCTATGAAGACCATTTGAAACCTTGAAGACTCAATTTTATTTGAGAAATGCAAAACCATAATTGCTGACTTATTGCCTAGGAAGAGAATCTGTCTGATCAACTTCTGAGCCAAATTAGGTATTTGAGAAACCCTAGGATAGCATCTTGAATGAAAAATGGGAGGGAAAATTTGGGGTACAACAGCTGCCCCTGTTCAATCTTCTTAAACTTGAAAAGTAAGATCGACATGTTCGTCGTTCGTAGCTTGACAGTGGAAGGTGATTGAACACTAGAGTGCCCAGAAATTTGCACTTGATGATGCGCTGGTTGATTGCGCAGGGAATGAGCTTAAAGATGCCATTTGGATAAATGATGGAGAGTTGTCGGAGATGGGCTTATAGATACCATCCAAAGGTGATTGTTGATAGAAGTGGACAAAGTCTGAACTTGACTTCAACAGAAAAGAAGTTTGAATAAACCTTTAGTCGATTAAAACTGGAGCTAGCAGAAATGTTGTTGGAAAGAATCAGAATATCTTTTGGAGCGATTTAAACTGAACCAAATGATATCTTGGATTAATCTTGATTGGAAAGCATCAGAATAAATCTTGGTGCAATTTATCTGAACTAGAGAAAATTGTCGGTGGGGAAGAATCAGAATAAACCATTGAGAAGTTTAAACTTGAAACAGTAGAAGTCCGGAGAAGAATCAAAACAAATTGTTGAGAGATTTATCTAGACCAGCAAAATCTGGATAAAAATCAGAATAAATCGTTGAGAGATTTATCTGAACCAGTAAGAATCTGGAGGAGAATCAAAACAAATCATTGAGAGATTTATCTGAACCAATAAGAATCTGGAGACGAATCAGAATAAATCGTTGAGAGATTTATCTGAACCAGTAAGAATCTGGAAACGAATCAGAATAAATCATTGAGAGATTTATCTAAAACAGGAAGAATCTGGAAACGAATCAGAACAAATCGTTTAGAGATTTATCTGAACCAGTAAGAATCTGGAGACGAATCAGAATAAATCATTGAGAGATTTATCTAAACCAGTAAGAATCTGGAGACGAATCAGAATAAATCATTGAGAGATTTATCTGAACCAATAAGAATCTGGAGAAGAATCAGAACAAATTGTTGAGAGATTTATCTGAACCAGTAAGAATATGGAAACGAATCAGAACAAATCATTGAGAGATTTATCTGAACCAGTAAGAATATGGAGAAGAATCAGAACAAATCATTGAGATTTTTATCTGAACCAGTAAGAATCTGGAAACGAATCAGAACAAATCATTGAGAGATTTATCTGAACCAGTAAATCTGGAGAAGAATCAGAATAAATCGTTGAGAGATTTATCTGAACAAGTAAATCTGGAGAAGAATCAGAATAAATTGTTGAGAGATTTATCTGAACCAGTAAATTAAAGGGAATATTGGCTATGTAGATGGTCGACCAGTCCTTTCTTGGGAATTGATCTATAAATGACTTGTTCAAAATATTTTCCTCTTGGAAATTTGTTGATGATAATTTCCTGTCGATTGATTCTTTCCTGAAAAGGTGAAGAGTTAATTGTATGCAATTCTACGATATATGTAATGCATGGTATGATGTTGTTTTCTCAAAATAAATGAGATTTCACTGTATGTACTTGTGTTGTCAATGTTATGACGTATGAATGTAATGCATGGACATATTAATTGTTCGTGCCGTAGTGTTGCTGGAGTCGAGGAAAATAAATCACTGAGTTTTGTTGGGAATGCGGAGTGTAAGTATCCATATTTGAAGTTGATGTTTTGGTGGATGTGTTTCCATATATTTTAGAGAAATAAACTCTGCTGTGGAAGGAGAACGCCGTGCATTGCTTGTGGACTTCGTGAAATCCTGCTGGGGAATCCTGAGAAGCTAGGCGACTTTCATTGGGGAACCTTTGGAGCAGTAACTGGAAGTTTTAGCTCCGTCGGGGATGTGAGAGCACCGGATACCATTAGGCTGAATGTTGGGAGTACGTTAGTGGTCTTGTAGTTGGACGTCTTTGTTTCCGTTCTTGCTGGGGAAAAATACCTGCGGTGATTTTATGGAATAGCCTAAAGATATTATCCTGTTTCTTAAAGCCATTAGTGATTGTCTTTCTATTTTACGTTATTTGTAAATAGCAATCACATTCAAATGCATATGATCAAAAATAAATCATTGGACGTTTTTGTAAACAATACAACAGAAATAAAGAAAAACGAATAGTTTTGCACCTTCAAAAGGGATATCTGTATTAACTTGAATAAGTCTTTTTTGTACAACGAGACAAGCATTCTAGTAAGAGAATGTCATCGTAAAAAAATGAAAATCGATACAAAGAAAAAGACAGCTATGTGAAGTAATCCCATGGGGTTCCCATTCTGCTATAGCCTTCGTGTCTCTGAGTGTCTTATCTACTTGTCGCCTCGGCGAAGCTGATTGGATTGATTAGAACCGTTTGAGCTGACAGGTCGATGTTGAAGATTGTCTGCAAGATGATCCAACGGGACATAGTCATACGCCTTAACTCCCTAACTTTTGCCTGGACCGCCCTTTCGGGTTTTCGATCCACCGGGATACCCTTTTTTACGCAAGCCGCCCTTTCAGGTTTTCAGCTTGTCGGGTGTGCAGAGATTTTTTTTTTGTATTTTATCTCTAATTTTTTCTCGAACCATTTGGTTCGCCGGGATGCCCTATTTTTTTCCTAGGTCAGTCAACCTAGCTGGTCCTTGTTCATGCGTAGTATCTTTTAACTATGTTCGTATTTACAGGGTGTGGGAGGTTGTCGCCATCCATAGTGGTCAAGATCATTGCTCCACCAGAGAATATGATTTTGATTACAAACGGTCCTTCATATGTAGGAGTCCATTTGCCCCTGGGATCACCTTGTGGCAAAATGATACGCTTGATTACCAAGTCACCGACCCGATATACCTGACGTTTGACCTTTTTGTTAAAAGCTTTGATCATGCATTTTTGGTACATCTGACCATGTCAGATAGCTACAAGTCTCTTCTCATCGATCAAGTTCAACTGGTCAAGTCGAGTCTGGACCCAATCTTCTTCGTACAACCCAGCATCCTTCATGATTCTCAGAGAGGGAATCTGGACCTCAATAGGTAAGACAACCTCCATGCCGTATACAAGAGAATAGGGTGTTGCCCCAGTCGATGTGCGAGCTGTGGTACGGTACCTGTGGAGAGCGAATGGTAGCATCTCATGCCAGTCTTTGTATGTGACTGTCATTTTCTGTATGATCTTCTTAATGTTTTTGTTAGCAGCTTCTACAACGCCATTCATGTTTGGCCGGTAAGGGGAAGAATTGTGATACTGGATCTTGAATTGCTCGCATAAGGCGGTGATCATAGTGTTGTTTAGATTCGTAGCATTATCGATGAGGATTCTCTCTAGTATACCGTATCGACATATGAGATTCTGTTTGATGAACTGGGCGACAACATTCTTAGTAACGGAAGCGAAGGAAGTTGCCTCAACCCACTTTGTAAAATAGTCGATGGCCACTAAGATGAAGCAGTGTCCATTGGAGGCCGTTGGCTTGATTTCCACAATCATATCGATTCCCCACATAGCAAATGGCCAAGGAGCCGTCAAGATGTTCAGAGGAACCGGAGGTACGTGCATCTTGTCAGCAAAAATCTGACACTTATGGAAAGTCTGAGAGTGTTGATAGCAATCTGCCTCTATGGTAGACCAATAATAGCCTGCCCGCATGATTTTCTTTTCCATTGTATGCCCACTGGAATAGGTGCCAAAAGTGCCTTCATGTAATTCAACCATGATCCTTTCAGCTTCAACCTTGTCTACGCACCAAAGTAATACAGAGTCATGATTACGTTTGTACAAAATGCCGTTACTAAGGAAGAACTTAGCCGAGAATCTTCTTAAGAATTTCTTGTCATTAATTGAAGCTCCTTCTGGATATTCCCGAGCCTCGAGATACCTTTTAACTTCATGGAACCAAGGTTGGTCCACTACTTCTTTAGTACCGATCTCGTGACAGTAGGCTGGTTCATTCATCTTCTCAATGGTGATCTAAGTAGCCTCGTTATCCCAATTAAGTTTAAACATAGGTGACATTGTAGCTAGTGCGTCTGCTAGCTGATTTTCTTCTCTGGGGAAATGCTCGAAAGTAATCTTCTCAAAATATGGCAGCAATGTCAACACATGTTATTTGTAAGGGATAAGGTTAGGGTGTTTGGTGTCCCATTCCCCTTTGATCTGACTGATGACCAAAGCGCATTCTCCGAACACAACCAAAGATTTGATCCCCAAATTTATGGCAGCTCTGAGACCAAAGATGCACGCTTTATATTCTGCCATGTTGTTTGTACAATCGAAGCAGAGTCTTGCGGTAAAGGGAGTATGACATCCTTCAGGAGATACGAGTACAACACCAATACCATTGCCAAATGTGTTGGATGCCCTGTCGAAAAACAAGATCCATCGGCATCCTTGTTCAGGTCTGTCATATGGTCTGATCTCTTCATAATTGTCTACTGTCATGATATCCTCATCTGGGAATTCGAACTTCATGGATTGGTAGTCTTCCACAGCTTGATGGGCAAGGTGATCCTCCAGTGCACTACCCTCTATTGCTTTCTGGGTAGTATATTGTATGTCATATTCCGTCAGGTTCATCTACCATCTTGCTATTCTCCCAAAGAGAGCAGGCTTCTCAAAGATGTATTTTATTGGATCCATTTTAGATATCAACAAGGTAGTATGGGTCAACATACACTGTGTTAACCGGTGAGCAGCCCATGCCAGAGCACAACAAGTTTTCTCGAGCAATGAATATCTTGTTTCATAGTCGGTAAACTTTTTGCTCAGGTAATAAATAGCATGCTCTTTTCGGCCAGACTCGTCATGCTGCCCCAGCACACACCCCATTGAATTTTCTAAAACAGTCAAATACAAGATCAAAGGCCTTACTTCGACGGGTGGCAACAACACATGAGGCTCTTGTAAGTATTCTTTGATTTTGTCAAAAGCAACTTGGCATTCGTCATTCCATTTGACTACTTGATCTTTCTTCAATAATTTGAAGATCGGTTCACAAGTAGCTGTCAGGTGAGAAATGAATCTGGCAATGTAATTCACACGTCCCAAAAATCCTCTGACCTCCTTCTCAGTACGAGGAGAAGGTATCTCTTGTATTGCTTTAACCTTGGCAGGATCAACCTCGATACCTTTGTTGCTGACGACAAAGCCTAGGAGTTTACCAGACCGTACCCCGAACATGCATTTATTTGGGTTCAACCGTAGCTTGTATTTCTTCAACCTCTCAAACAGCTTCTGTAAATGATCAAGATGCTCTTCTTCCGTTTGAGATCTGGCTATCATATCGTCCATGTAGACCTCTATTTCGTGATGTATCATGTCGTGAAATAGAGATACCATGGCACGCTGATAGGTTTCCCCAACATTCTTCAGTCCGAATGGCATGACCTTATAGCAGAATATGCCCCACTGTGTAACAAAGGTTGTTTTCTCCATATCCTCAGGCGCCATTTTGATTTGGTTGTAGCCTGAGAAACCATCCATGAAGGAAAATACTTTGTGATGTGCCGTATTATCAACCAGAATATCAATGTGGGGTAGCGGGAAGTCATCCTTGGGGCTTGCCCTATTCAAATCTCTATAGCCCACACATATTCACACTTTGCCGTCTTTCTTGGGCACGGGAACAACATTGGCAACCCATTTGGGGATAAGAGGTGACAACCAAGAATCCAACATTGAATTGCTTCATGACTTCTGATTTAATCTTTTCTGACATATAAAGCCTCATGCGGCGAACCTTTTGCTTTACTGGAGGACAATCTTCTTTTGTAGGTAGACGATGTACCACAATGTCTGTATCAAGTCCCGACATGTCTTCATGCGACCAGGAAAATACTTCAACATAATCATATAACAACTGAATCAGACGCTCCTTGACACTGGGTTCCAGATTAGCACCCACCTTGACCTCCTTTTTGTCCTCCTCAGTACCTAAGTTAACTGTTTCAACCGGCTCTTCGTGATGCTAAATGGTCCTTTCTTCCTGTTGCAACAACCTGGCCAATTCCCCTGGCACCTCACAATCTTCCTCACTTTCGTCGTCGGCTTGGTAGATCGGATTTTCAAAGTCACAATAGGCCATAGCAGAACCGTTACCCATGGGATCCTGACTGGATGTAGATCTGCATTTTAATATGTGAGTGTGTGTAAAGGCATATCTACCTTTGAAAGAAATAAAACGTAAGAAAGAAAGACAAAGAGCACAATTTGTATGTAAAAACGTCCATGATTCATTGATGACATATGAGAATGAAGTGACAACCCTCACAAATGGACCGTTGTGCCTCGGGTAAGACATACGGTTTTAAAAAGTCTGAATTGTTTAAATATTACAAGCCTGAAAACATTAAAAGACAATTACTCTTGAATAAAAGTAATAGGAATGAAATCTTTGGCCTCCCAATTGTTGAGCCCTTCGCTGATGGTTGGAAAAATCCATTCGTCCATATCACAATTGCCATCATTGTCTTCTACTGCATTGAATCCCTGATTACTGATACCCAAAGGTGGTCCCCCGGCGCGAGAACATCGAACAGCTCTTTGGGCTTCTGTAGTGAATCCCAAACCAAATTTGTCGGACTTGTAGGGAATATCTGGAAGCTGACCCCAGATGGTACACCCACCTTCTTCAATTACTGCTCGAGCATCTTTCAAAGAGGCCATCTTCAGTGGAGGTATGTTAATCTTCGGGACTTTAGGAGTAGACTTGGTTGCCGCGACTGTTTCTAGAACCTCCTCAAAGTTCTGACACGGAGTCTCAATGAATTCACCATCCATTTCAACATACCTGAAAGAGTTCAGGTGGCTAACCATGTACTCCTCCTCCCCGTGAACTGTGACAATTTTTCCTCTGATTGGGTATTTTAGCATTTGGTGTAGGGTAGAAGTGACGACACCAGCACCATGGATCCAGGGTCGACCCAGTAAACAGGAGTAAGACGGGCGGATGTCCATTACATAGAAAGTTGAATCAAAGGTCCAAGTTCTAACTTTTATGGGGATATTAACTTCTCCGTGCACTGTTCTCTTAGAACCATCAAAGGACCTTACTATGATGTTGTTAGGCTTTAAGGTGAGTCCCTCGCAGTCTAGTCGGTCGAGAGTGTTTTTGGGCAAGACATTCAATGATGAGCCGGTATCCACCAGAACATGGGCAAGTGTGGTGCCCCTGCATTCAGTGGAAACATGCAAGGCATCGTTGTGCTTCCTTCCCTTAGAAGTTAAATCAGCATTGGAAAAGTCCAACCCGTTATCCGCAGTTAGACTGGCCACACAATTCTCAAATTGGTCGATGGAGGTCTCTTGGGGGATGTGGGAGGTCTTGAGAAACTTTACCAAAGCTTTGGCATGGGCCTCAGAACACAAAAGTAAGGACAACAATGATATCTTCGAGGGGGTCTACCCCAACTGTTCTACAATGTTGTAGTCACTTTTCTTGATTATCTTCAGTGTTTCTTCTATCTCCTTTCTAGAAGCTTCAAGGATGATCTCGGGACTCTCTCTGGCTTGGACAGGCTCATTCAAGACCTTTTTTCCCCTTGTCTCGGTAGCAGGGATAATAGTAGGAGTATCACTGGGAGTGTCAGTAGGAGTGGCAGTGGGAATGATCACAAGAGTAGCAACGGTCTTTGGAGAAATCTCGGGTGAGAAGACTCTTCCACTTCTTGTTATCTTACTGGTCCCAGTGATATTACCGATGTTAGGATCAATATCTCTCGCAACTTCTTCTTTGACAACCAACTGATCTTGCTTGACGCCATAGTAATAAACGTCAGCCCCATAGTTCCAGGGAACAGCTTTATCCGAAGAGTATGATATTGGTCTTGGCATAGTGATGATTAGAGGTGCAGACCTTGGAGAAGATGTAATCCTGATGGGTCTTTTGGTGGAGACCCCGGGAGGATTGTTGGAAATGGTGATTATCGAGACATCTTGATAAGAAGTTCTGGTAAGAGGAATCTTTTCAAATAATATTTCTTTGCTAGTCATCAGGCGGTGAACGCCTATTTTTAGTAACAAACAGCCGTTTGGTAGAGACTTGCATAAGTGACAATTTTTATCACTTCCCGAGAATAGACTGGCTTGCAGCACGATTCTGTTTAATGGTCAATAGAGGAGTAATTAAGTCATTCACGGAGGAGACAAAATGATCATTATCAATGGCGTTGATACCTTGGCCATGCCTGGGTATTGGCACTGTTATTACATTAGGTGTTTCTGGGGGATCAAACTCAATCTCTTTCGCATCCATAAGGTCTTGCACCTTATTCTTCAAGGCCCAACAGTCGTTTGTATCATGCCCCGGGCTTTCAAAATGATAGGCACATCGAGCATTCGGGTTGTAGCAAGGAGAAGCAGTATTGGGGGTTCTTGGGAGCTTCTTTTAAAGTTGCCAGATTGGTCTTCAAAAGGTGTGGCAAAACTTGAGACATGGTCATGTTGATCCGGGTAAATCGTCTCATGGGCACTTCTGGCTTGCACTGATAATTTCGTTGTTGATTTGGCACAGGATTAAAAATCATAACAACCCCTACCGCCGAGCGACGTTCAGTTTTGTTTTGATTCCTATGGTCATATGAAGCACTAACCTCCTTCTTTCCAACAAAGGGTTTCTTCATCATGCTTGAGGATGCATCTCTTTGAATTTTTTCGCTTTTTATACCGGCTTCGACCCACTCACCAGTCATGATTAGTTCAGTAAATCCAGCTGAGGAACTTCCAATCAGGTGGTTGAAGAATGGTCCTAACAAGGTGCCTAGGAACATATCCACTAATTCTCTGTCGGATAGAGGGGGCTGGACTCTGCCTGTGAGATCCCTCCATTTTTAAGAATAGGTTTTGAAGCCTTCACTTGAACCCATAGACATGCCTTGCAGTTGCATCCTAGTTGGAGCTAAGTCAGCATTATACTGGTATTGTTTATAGAAGGCGGTAGCCAAATCTTCCCAATTGTGAATATTTGTCCCTTCCAACTGATAGAACCAATCCAACTATGTCCCTGATAAGCTCTCTTGGAAAAAATGCACCCATAGATTCTTATCAGCCGTATGGGGTTGAATCTTTCTGACGTATGACCTCAAATGCAGCTTCGGGCAAGAGACACAGTCATATTTAGCGAAAGTGGGTACCTTGAATTTCTGCGGGATGACAACCCCTGAGATAAGTCCCAACTCTTCAAAATCTAATCCGGGTACCCTCTGGACCTCCATAGCATTCAAATGATCCTCTAGCTCTTTGTATTTATTATCAGCAGGAGGATACTGTTCCTCAGAGTAGTCAGGTTCTTCCTCTTCTTCGGATGCTGGGTTGTTGTTCACTTCCTTGGTCCGATCTTCTTGATTATCTCCTTCACCCGATGATGTTGCGAAGTCTAAAGTCCGTATGGCTTGTCCTTTGAACCTTCTTCCCATGATCACAATACCGGGTGGTTTCTTTGCTTTCTTCTTCTTTTCTTTGGCCAGTAGAGTCTTCAAATCCTCTTGTCCTTTTGTGAGAGTCAAGAGCATTTGTTGAAACTGGACGTTTTGTGCTTGAAGATCTTTCACTGTCTGTTCAATATCCATCTAACTGAAATAAATAATAGAAGGATAAGGAGACCTGTTCTAAGAAACCTGTATGATGTTATGATGAACGAAGATGTAATATGCAAATGATTTCAAGGAAATTAGAGACTTAAATTTGTTCAAACAAAAAGGAACACACGTTATATTAAATCCAAGTTTAGAGTACATCATGCCTCTTTGGGCTCACAATGAAAGGAACAAAATACAACAAAAACTCATAAGAATGAAAGGTTGAACGCATCCTCTTTGGAGCGATGTAGGCGTTCAGATTCCGCTCTTCATGAAACAGCTTGGTGAGTTTCAGAACCTTCTTCTCACTGGCGTAAAATTGGGCTTCAAATGTGTCTCGCTCCTCCTTCAATTGAACCCAAGCTTTCTACAAGTCTTCGAGAGAGGTAGGCATGTCAGGATGAAGGATAGTGTATGGGACGTCTCCTTCAACAACAGGCTCTATGATAACAGGGAGGATGGAAGGGTAAGGCATCACGAGTCTCTGAGCACGAGCCCGTACCCACCTAAGGTAAGGCTCGAGAGGGATAGAGTTTTTGTGTCCCAAAGTCCTACTGTCCACCCTGTTCACCATTCTCCAAGCTCGTGTAAACCTCTGGCGGTAACCTTGGTCTTCTTTGTCATAGTCGAACACCAGACCTTGAATGAGCATCTCATGAGGGCCGTCTCTTCGGGCATACCCAAACTGTCGAAGAGCTAAGCAGGGATTGTAGGTGATACCTCCCCTAATACCAAGCAAAGGGACGTTAGGGAATTCCCCACAACGGTCAATAATAGAGACGTCTTCCAAGGATCTTGAACACCAACAGATGTCAGAATGGGTGAGGGACATCATACTTTGAGACCATGTCAGTCTTTGCTCGTTCTTAAATGTTGATGGAGGTAGGTGTGAAGTGAACCACTTGGCGAGTAGGGGGATACAACATAAGAGAGTACCTCTTTTCTTCATGGTGCGGGTATGAAGGAAATGCAAGATGCCTCCCAGTAAGGTAGGTATGGGATTGCGAGAGAGAAAGACTTTGATGGCATTAACATCTATGAATTGGTCTGAGTTAGGGAACATAACCAAACCATAAATGAGAAGAGCCAGGATGTCCTCAAAAGCTTGGAAGTCCATGTTGTCCCAGAATGAACGAGCCTTCTCCAATAGAAACTTGGCTAGGAAGCCTTTAACCTCGCTTCTTGTCTCCCAATTGGCTATGATGTCGGCTTTCTTCAGATGCAAAGCTTCGGCGATGACTTCAGGTTTTGGAATCCCTTCTAGACCAGTGAACGGTATCTAATCAAGCACGGGCACCCCTAAGAGTAGAGAGAACTCTTCTAGTGTAGGTACTAACTGATAGTCCGGGAAAGTGAAACAATGATGTACGATATCAAAGAATTGGAATAACACATACATCATCTCTTCTTGGAAACTGGATATAGCCAAACTTAATAGTCGATCGTATTTCTTGGTAAAAGGAGAATCCTAGGTCACTCTTGAGGCTAACTATTGAAGTTGAGGGTGTGCTTTTACAAAGCTGATTCGGATGGTGTTCCTTCGGACGGAATTCATGACCTACAAAACAAAAACAAAGATAAATTTCTATACCCTTGAAATGGTTAGTGAGCATGCTCATGATGCTTATGATGTTTATGATGTTATGAACAAATAAATATATACACACACAATAAACAAATTCCTATGTTTTAGGCTTGCATGGGGTTTTCATAGGTAAGTACCCTCTTGAAGTTTAGTTGGCTCAACCTGTCTTAATAATAGTGACCGGGTTCTAAAGGATCTCAATATCACCGACCTTTCTCTTAGGCATTGTCTCAGCACAATCAATCTTTTCTTGTGGCCAAGATATCCCAAAAGTCTAGCCTCAATGAGTGTAGTATCAAGTATCAACCAATTTTCAGCTCTACACCGAAACCGGTTATCTCACTACGTCCTAATGGCCAAGTTTGTTCAATTAGGGTTCTAAAGTCAGTTAGTGCTTCATGACGCCACTCAGCGGCCCCGTATTCTCCTCGATTCACCACGAGGGATACCAGTACCCACAAATGCGTCACACTAACATAGCCATTGTTTCAACCATATCGGTCTACGCTGTACAATTTCCACAATCTATTGCTATTTACCTAAAAAGGTGTCCTAGATCTGGGCGGAGGATCAAAGCAAGCCCAATACAAAGAACAAAAATGTAAAGCACTCAAAGAAAGCAAATAAAGGTGATCTAACTCTAAGGTAACCCTACTTTTTCCCCCCAGCAGAGTCGCTAGTTCTATGATACGGTGGGAGAACAAACTTGAGTTTTTGCGTTTTGATCGCAATTGTGCGGTTAGCAAGAGTCGCCGCCGAATTTTCTTTTATCCAAAAGGAAAGGTAAAAAAGCACATGAAAGACCTTTCGAGATTACTTCTCGGGTTCGGGGGGTAGATTATGAAAAGGGAAGGTATTAGCACCCTTTTCATCCATGGTTTTCCATGGGCTCTTAGTTACTCGCTAGATCACTTGCTTTTGCTTTGACAATATGCTTGTGATGTGGACTTTGAAAGTATTTTGAAAAATGGCTTTGTAATGGTTCTCGTTTCTATAAGAACGCGTACAAAGTTTTTGTTTTGAAAAATAGTTCAAAGATGTGTTTGTGGAATGTGTTTTTTTGAAGTGGTTTTTGAAAAGATGTTTTTGCAATGGTTCTCGTCTCTATAAGAACGTATACAAAATGTTTTGTCTTTTGAAAATGTTTTGAGATGAAAGTATTGGTATGAAAATGTTTGATTGTGAGCAAGCGAGCAACTAAGGATGAATCTATCTACTCGAAAAGTCTTAAATGTTATTTTCTTCCTCCTTTAGACGTTGCTATCTTACCATTTATTTGGTAAGAAGCCCATTGTTGGATGTGAAGGGACAAGCGTGGGACATTTATACAGTCATAGAAGGCAACTTGTGAGACGCTTTAGCGATTTTCGTAAGGGACTAGATCGTTTTACCGAAGGCAACATCGAGGGACTACGATCTTTTTTATCAAAGGGGCTTTGCTAAAGCGTCCCATATTCGAGGGACATGACTGTATTTCTGAAGCAACGAGCGAGGTTACCCTAGAGGTGCGCGTGTGAAAAAGTGTGTTCATTTCAAGTTAATTTTGTTGAAATTAGGTTATCTAGCGATTGATTTTATGTCTTGCCATGCACGCCTAATTTTTATACAATATAAGGAAAAATAGTAAATTGCGGAAATTGAAATTCTACGCTATTACAAAGTTTGCGGGAATGGGGGTACAAATTAATGAATGGGGATGAGTCAAATGCGATCACCAAGTTCAAATAGCAAACAATACAACCAAATCGAATTTTAACAATATAACTAGAATTATAACAGTCTATGAAATAAAAATTAATTGACAAAGTATAAAAAATTTGGTATTTTTGTTTATGAGAAAATAAGTTGATTTTTTAAACATTTTTTTGAATTGAAACTAAAGATTAACAAAATTAAATCTAAACTAAAAAAGTCATGTAAAGTAAATCTAAAAACTAATTTAAAATTCTAAATAAAATTACCCTAAAACAAGCTAATTTTAAAATAAACTAATTCTAAAATTTATTGACTAAATCTAAATTAAGTTAAATACAACTAAATAAAAATTATCCTAAAACAAGCAAATTAAAAAAAAATTCTAAAGTGTTTTGATTAAACCTAAATTAAGTTAAATATAAACTAAAGAAAATTAACCTAAAACAAATTAATTAAAAATGAATTGATTTTAAAGTTTTTTGACTAAAATCTAAATTAATGTCAAGTATAAACTTAAAAAAAACAACTAACCTAAAATAAGCTAATTAAGATAAATTAAACCTAAAATATATTGATTAAACATAAATGAATTTGAGTAATTAAATAAAATTAAACTAAAACAAATTAATTAAAATAGATTAAACCTAAGGTTTACTAACTAAATCTAAGTTAGGTTAAATGTAAACTAAAGAAGAAAAACGATTATCTTTCAGTCTTCTCTCTTCTTCCTCTCGACCCAAAACGGCGCCTTCTTCCTCACCCCTCTGTTTCACATTCGCCGGATTTTAACCATGAAACCAACTGCCTTAACTTTTATCGATTCAAACCTCTATCAACTTCTCTATGAACCCTTCATTCGGTAGCCAACTAGAAAAAACCATAACTTGTTTCAAGTTCAAATTAAACTCTCCATTTTCATCAATCTTAACAGTGAGTATAGGGGGTTTGTTCCTGGAACTATGAACTATTGCATGGTATAAAGGAAACGATGAAAAAAAATGAGGGTTTCGGATTTACCTGTGAGGCTAGGGTTTGCCTTGGCTACGATTTGCGAAATGGAGAAGAGGAGATCAAAGCTGAGGCTTTGATCTTCTAGGTATGGTGTCCGAATCTTCTTCTTTATACTTATTTTGATTTTTTCTTTTGTATATTTTTGATTCTGTTTGGCTTGAGACTAAAGATCTGTAGATTTTCTGGCCTAGTGTTGTTGCTCGAGATTGCTGGTTTTTTTGTGTTGTTTTTCTGTATATTGGCTAAGTATATCTTTGGTTCTGTATGCTTGCTGGCTATTTTATATCTTGCTGTGAACGAGATGTGGCTGAGGTAGGTAGTTGTGGTAATGGTTATTTTAGTGATTTTTGGTGTTGTATACTTGCTGGCTATTTTGTATCTTGTTGTGATAGAGATGTGGCTGAGGTAGGTAGTTTTGGTGATGGTGTTTTCAGTGATTTTGGTGTTGTAAAAAAATGGAAGGGGTTTGATGGGAGTCTCTAAGTCTTAGTGATTTTTGTATATATTCTCTTTGACCTCTCTCCTCCTGTTTTTCTCGTGCCTCTCCCCTCTATATTGACAATAGAACCGAAAAGAAAATGGGGGGAAAATAATAGTCATTTGAACACTTGTGGTATACTGTGCTGATGTTCTTTTGTTGCAGTTTTTGGTTTTTTCCATTTTTGTACAAGTCTTGGGCAGGATTTGGACAATTTTGTGCACAGTTTTTGGACAGTTATGCAAAGCTTGTAGCAGAAACAACATGGTTGTTTGTTTTATGATAGCAGTTGACTTGGTAACTTTGGGATTGCTAGTGGCCTAGGTGATATCTTTCTCTTTCCCTCTTCATATTTCTATGATACAAAGCCAAATTGCTTTTTCTTTACTCAAAAATTCTGAAGGGTTTGCTAGTTTAGGAAAATGATGACACCATGTTTTGATAGCTTGCATTGTTGATATCTTGCTGCTTTGTTTCTTTTGGTGCATTGCTGCCTGTTATTTGGCTGCTTTGGGCTGCTGCATTGGCTTGTTTGGGCAGATTGTTTGGTTTGCTGCAATAGTATTGTTGTTTTGTGCATTTGCTGCATGCTTATGCCGTTGTAGTTTTTCTTTTGTTTGCGTGCTTTAGGCAGCTTGGCTGCTGCTGGCCTACTGTTAGCTGCCTTGGGCAGTTTTGGATTGTTGTATATTTGTTGCCTGCTGACTTGGTTGTTGTGTGCAACCTTTGGCAGTTTTGGACTGCTGTATATTTGTTGCCCGTTGACTTGCTTGTTGTATGCAACCTCTGCAGTTTTGGACTGCTGTATATCTATTGCTTGCTGACTTGCTTGTTGTTTGTTTTGAACTTGCTTGTGAATTTCTCCTTTTCCCCTTTTTGTGAACCAAGAAAGACGACTTTCTTGTGATTTGCAATTGGGGGGAAAAGGAATGTGATGAAACAAACAAACATTCTGATTCCAAGCCGCAAACCCTAATGATGAATTATTCTTTTTCACATATTATTTCTCTTGAATTTCGCTAACTTTTCCTTTTCTTGTTTCATGAGCGGCAAGCGAGGCTTGGATGCAAACAAAAATTGGATGGCTTACTTGAAGATGAAGATGAAGACTTGAAGAAGAAGTTTTTCTTTGAGATTCTTTTTAAACAAGAGAAACAAATTGTAAATTCATTTGTAATGTAATACTATCAAACATTTGAATAAAATTTAGTGTAGTAGAATTTATTGTACAAAACTTGCAATCTTTAATTGAATACTTTGGATAAAAAATCTTGCTTGGTAACTTGCATTTCAAGAAAACACAAAATGATCAGATAAATCATGTATTTTTCATTCTTAAACAAAATAAAGTTTAAGAGCTCAAACCCAATTGATTAATTGAATCCACAATCTTGGTTGTTTAAATGGCAATCTTAATCTTCATATCTTGTCCAAACAAACATGCTCTAAGAACAAGCGTTAATCTTTCAGTAAACTGTGTTTAAGAAAAATTCAAAATCAACAAATGCCTTGCGACGATTTGATAATTTTAAAGTCTTCCAAACCTAATTTTCCTTCGATTCTTTGAAGATAAACCCGTGAGCGACATCACATATGACCATGAATAGAAATAATCGTCTCAAGGTCTTGTAATTTAGAGAAATCACAATTCTTAGAAATCAGACGACTGTTGTTTGAAATTAGGTCAAAATTCATGATGCGACGTCTAACGCATTCGAATTTTGGTGATCTTCTACGCGTAATCAGCTCTTGACATGTGAAGAGAAATTTGAGATGGCATCAAGAAGAATCAAACGCAAGGAAATCCACTCAAAAATATTGAATAATAAAGAAGTTACGATCATTTGAATTTGTTCTCGCAAAATGGAGATTTTCAAGTCAATGTAGTCGTTTTCAGTTATCTGAACCATTGATTGAGCAAACTTGCAATGCGAGATTTGAAAACTGACTTAAACAACCTTGAGGAGACATGAAGACCTATGAAGACCATTTGAAACCTTGAAGACTCAATTTTCTTTGAGAAATGCAAAACCATAATTGCTGACTTATTGCCTAGGAAGAGAATCTGTCTGATCAACTTCTGAGCCAAATTAGGTATTTGTGAAACCCTAGGATAGAATCTTGAATGAAAAATGGGAGGGAAAATTTTGGGGTACAACAACCGCCCTTTCGGGTTTTCAGTCCATCGGGATACCCTTTTTTTTCGTAAGTCGCCTTTTTAGGTTTTCGACTTGCCGGGTTTATGGATTTTTGTATTTATCCCTAATTTTTCCCAAACCTTTTTGGTTCACCGAGATGCCCTTATTTTTTCCTAGACCAGTCAACCTAGAGGGTTTTTATTCACGCGTAGTATCTTTTCACTATGTCCGCATTCACAGGGTGAGGAAGGTCGTCACCATCCATGGTGGTTAGAATCATGGCTCCACCAGAAAATATGCTCTTGATTACGAATGGCCCTTCGTATGCGGGAGTCCATTTTCCCCTGGGATCACCTTGTGGCAGGATGTTGCGCTTGATTACTAGATCACCCACTCAATATACATGTCGTTTGACCTTCTTGTTAAAAGCCTTGATCATACGCTTCTGGTACATCTGACCATGACAGACGGCAGCAAGCCTTTTCTCATTAATCAGATTTAGGTGGTCATGTTGAGTCTGGATCCAATCATCTTCGTTCAAACCTGAATCCTTCATGATTCTCAAAGAAGGGATCTTGACCTCAATAGGTAGAACAACCTCCATACCATACACCAGAGAGTAAGGTGTTGCCCCTGTTGACGTACGTGCTGAGGTGCGGTAACCATGAAGGAAAAATGGTAACATCTCATGCTAGTCTTTGTATGTCACTGTCATCTTCTGTATGATTTTCTTAATGTTCTTGTTAGCAGCCTCCACAGCGCCATTCATCTTCGGTCGGTAAGGGGAAGAATTACGATGCTGGATCTTGAATTGTTTACAGAGTTTGGTGATCATCGTAATGTTGAGATTTGTACCATTATCTGTGATGATTATTTCGGGAACACCATACCGACAAATAAGGTTATGCTTGATGAGCCGCGCCACAACATTCTTGGTAACAGTAGAAAAAGAGGCATCCTCAACCCACTTCGTGAAGTAATCAATGGCGACTAGGATAAAGTGATGCCCGTTTGAAGTGGTAGGTCTGATTTCTCCGATCATATCAATGCCCCACATTGCAAAGGGCCAGGGAGGCGTCAAGACATTCAAGGGAACCGGAGGTACATGTACTTTATCAGCATAGATCTGGCATTTATGGAAAATCTGAGAATGCTGATAACAGTATGTTTCCATAGTGGACCAGTAGTATCCTACCTGTAGGATCTTTTTAGCCATGGTGTGTCCACTAGAATTGGTGCCAAAGGTACCTTCGTGTAAATCTTCCATAATCCTCTCTGCTTCGCTCTTGTCTACACACCAAAGTATAGTAGAGTCGTGATTGTGCTTGTAGAGGGTCCCATTACTGAGGAAGAACTTTGCAGAGAACCTTCTCAGAAACTTCTTATCATTGACAGATGCCCCCTCAGGGTATTCTTGAGCTTCGAGATACCTTTTCACTTCATCGAACCAAGTTTTGTCCATTACTTCTTCAATATCAATCTCATAGCAGTAAGCTGGTTCATCCAATCTCTCAATAGTGATCTGAGGAGCTTCGTTGTCCCATCTGGCCTTGAACTTAGATGACATAGTAGCTACCGCATCCGCTAACTGATTCTCTTCTCATGAGAAATGTTCAAAGGTGACTTCTTCAAAGTGTGGAAGCAATGTCATCAAATGTTCTTTGTAAGGGATGAGATTAGGGTGCTTCGAGTCCCACTCTCCTTTGATTTGACTTATTACCAAAGCCGAATCTCCGAAAACACTCAAGAACTTGATCCTCATGTCAATAGCAACTTTGAGACCCATGATGCATTCTTCATACTCAGCCATATTGTTGGTACAGTTGAAACATAATCTAGCGATGAAAGGAGTATGACAGCCCTCGAGAGATATGATCACATCACCGATGCCATTGCCGAGTGCGTTGGAAGCTCCGTCAAAAACCATAGTCCAGCGGGATCTTTTCTCAGTTCCTTCATCCGGTCCAGGTTCTTCGCAACCAGTAACTAACATAATATTCTCATCCGAGAATTCAAAGTTCATGGATTGGTAGTCGTCCACAGCCTGATGAGCCAAATGATCAGCTAATAAACTTCCTTTGATTGCTTTCTGGGTCGTGCATTAAATGTCGTATTCGGTCATGATCATTTTCCATCTTGCTATTCTTTCGGAGAGAGCGGGCTTCTCGAAGATGCATTTCATCAGATCCATTTTAGATATCATCAGGGTAGTGTGAGTCAGCATATACTGTCTCAGTCGGCGAGCAGCCCATGCCAAAGTGCAACAAGTTTTCTCGAGCAGTGAGTATCTTGTTTCACAGTTGGTAAACTTTTTGCTAAGGTAGTATATTGCATTCTCTTTTCGACCAAACTCATCATGCTTCCCCATCACACACTCCATTGAATTATCTAATAATGTTAAGTACATTATCAAAGGTCTTCCTTCAATTGGAGGAATCGGAATTGGAGGCTCTTGAAGGTATTCCTTGATTCTATCAAAGGCAGTTTGGCATTCGTCATTCCACTTTACCACTTGATCTTTCTTCAGGAGTTTGAAGATTGGCTCACAAGTAGTAATTAGATGGGAAATGAACCTGGAAATGTAATTTAGGCGTCCCAAGAAACCTCTAACCTCCTTCTCAGTGCGAGGAGCCGACATCTCTTGTATAGCTTTCACCTTTGCAGGGTCTACCTGAATACCCTTGTCACTGACAATGAACCCTAGGAGTTCACCAGACCTTACCCCAAAGGTGCACTTGTTCAAATTTAACCTCAGCTTGTACGTCTTCAACCTAACAAATAACTTTTGTAGATGATCAAGGTGCTCTTCCTCAGTTTGAGACCTGACTATCATGTCATCAACATAGACCTCTATATCATGGTGAATCATGTCATGGAATAAAGCCACCATGGCACACTGATAGGTTTACCCAACATTCTTCAACCCAAATGGCATCACTTTGTAATAGAAAGTGCCCCACCGTGTGATGAAGGTTTTCTTCTCCATGTCTTCCAGTGCCATCTTGATTTGATTGTAACCATAGAATCCATCCATAAAGGAAAAGATCTTATGATGTGCAGTGTTGTCAACCAGAACATCAATGTGGGGAAGCGGGAAGTCATCCTTGGGGCTCGCCCTGTTCGAATCTCTATAGTCCACACACATCCATACTTTGACGTCCTTTTTAGGCACCGGGACTACGTTAGAAACCCATTATGGATAGGAGGTGACAACTAAGAAGCCAGTGTTGAACTATTTCATAACTTCTGCTTTGATCTTCCATGACATTTCAGGGCGCATACGACGAACCTTCTGCTTTACTGGAGGGCAATCTTCTTTAGTTGGGAGACGATGAACCACAATATCCGTGTCTAGTCCCGACATGTCTTCATATGACCAGGAAACGATCTCAACATAATCATGCAACATCTGTATCAACCGCTGTTTGACACTAAGCTCCAAATTTGTATTCATCTTGACCTCTTTTCTGTCCTCTTCTGTGCCCAAGCTCACTGTCTCAACTGGCTCTTCATGAGGCTGTATAGCCCTTTCTTCCTGTAGTAACAGTCAGGCGAGTTCTCCGAGTACCTCACAATCTTCCTCACCTTCGTCCTCGGCTTGGTTGATTGGATTTTCAAAGTCATAACCGACAATAACAGAACCATTATCAATGGGATCCAGAGTGGATATGGATCTGTAGTTTGATACGTGAGTGTGTGTAAGAGCATAGCTGTATCGACAAAGTAAAAAGCAAAAAAGAAAGTCAGGGAGTGCAACATTTGTATGCAAAATATCCAATGCTTTATTAATGACATATGAGATTGAAACATGACAACCCTCACAAATATACCATTGTGCCCCGGGTAAGACACATGGACATAGAGTTTATATTGTTTATTTATTACATATCCGAAAACAAGAAAGACAATTACTTCTGAATAAAAGTAATAAATACAAAGTCTTTAGCCGTCCAGTTACTGGGTCTACCGTTGGTAGTAGGGAAGATCCTGCTGTCCATGTCATAGTCACCATCACTGTCTTCTAAAGCGTTGACCCCATGATTGCTGATGCGTAGGGAAGGTCCTCCAGCATGAGCATGAAGAACATCCCTTTGAGCCCCTGAAGAGAAACCCAAACCAAACTTATCATATTTGTATGGAATGTCAGGGAGTTGGCCCCAAATGGTGGACCCACCTTCCTCAATTACTGCCTCGGCGTCCCTGAGAGAAGCCATTTTCAAGGGAGGTCTGGTGATCTTCGACATGTTGGTAACAGTCTCAGTTGCAACCATGGTTGGAGGCACCTCTTCAAAGTTCTGACAACGAGTCTCGATGAACTTGCCATCCATTTCCACATACTTGAAAGAGTTCAGGTGACTTACCATGTACTCCTCTTCACCATGCACCGTGACAATCTTTCCTTTCACAGAGTATTTCAACATCTGATGCAACATGGAAGTAACAGCTTCAGCCCCATGGATCTAAGGGCGTCCTAACAAACAAGAATAAGATGGTATGATATCCATCATGTAGAAGGTGGAGTCAAAGGCTTGAGAACCAACTTTGATAGGGATGTCCACCTCCCCGTGTACCATTCTTTTTGACCCATCGAAATCCCTCACTACAATGTTGCTGGGTTTCAGGGTCAAACCTTCGCAATCTAATCTTTCAAGAGCCTTCTTAGGTAGAACATTCAGAAATGAACCAGTATCCACTAAAACATGAGCCAAAGTGGTGCCCCTGCTTTCGATGGAGACATGCATCACATCATTGTGTTTTCTTCCTCTGGGTGTCAGATCAACATCAGAAAAACCCAAACCATTATCAGCCGTCAAACTGGCGACACAATATTTAAATTGGTCAGCGGAGGTTTCTTGTGGTACATGAGCAGTCTTGAGAAATTTTACCAAAGCCTTTGCATGAGCTTCATAGCACAACAGTAGGGCCAACATTGAAATCTTGGAAGGGGTCTGCCCTAACTGTTCGACCATATTGTAGTCGCTCTTTTTAATTATCTTCAAGATTTCTTCCATTTCCTTCTTGGAAGCCTATGGAATGGATTTTGAATGTGCCTTCGTCTGAACAAGCTCAACCAATATGTCTTTGCCCCGAGTTTTAGTCGACTCAGTGATATGGGTGGCAACAGTGGTAATCATAGGAATTGCGGTGGTAGTATCAGCATGAACAACAGTAGGAATGATCACAAGAATAGTAACGGATTTTGGAGGAGAAATCTCAGGTGAGAACACTCTTCCACTTCTTGTTATTTTGCTGGTCCCAACGATGCTGCCAATGTCGGGATCAATATTTTCAGAAACTTTGTCTTCAGCAGCCAACAGGTCTTGCTTGACGCCATGGTAATAGACGTAAGCCCCATAATTCCAGGGAACATCTTCGTCTAAGGAGTATGGGATTGGACCTAGCATAATGATGATCAGGGAAGCCAACTTCGAAGCAGATGTAATCCTGACGGGTCTTTTGGTGGATACCCTAGGAGGATTGGCGTAAATGGTTATAATCGAAACATATTTACAGGAAGCAGTTGTGACAAGAGTCTTCTTAAATAGAATCTCTTTATCATCCATCAGGCGATGAACACCTTCTTTTAGCAAATAGCAACCACTTTAGTAGAGATAAACATAAGTGGCAATCTTCACCACAACCCAGAAATAGACCGACTTGCAGCAAATTCCACTTAACAGTCATGAGAGGAGTAACAAGTTCCCTAACAGAAGTAACAAATGTATCATCGTCAATAGCATTAACACCACGGCCATTCTTGGGCATGGGAGCAGTCATGACATTGTGAATCTCAGGAGCGTCAAATTCAATCTCCTTCGCCTCAATAAGGTCTTGCACCTTGTTCTTCAAAGCCCAACAGTCGTTTGTATCATGGCCTGGACTTTCTGAATGGTAAGCACAACGAGCATTTGGGTTGTAGCAAGGAGATGCCATGTTGGGATTCTTGGGAGCTTCCCTCAAGGTAACCAGATTGGATTTTAGTAGGTGAGGCAAAAGTTGAGACAAAGTCATATTTATCCAGGTGAATTGTATCGTAGGTCTTTCTGCTCTAGGCTGATTGTTCTGTTGTTGAGTAGTTGTAGGCTTGGATATCATAACAGCTCCTACCGTTGGACGGTGCTCGGTTCTGCCCTGATTTCTTTGATTGTAAACAACACGAACCTCTTTCTTTCCTACAAAAGGTCTCTTTCCTGCACTAGAAGAGGCATCTTTCTGAATCTTGCCCCTTATAATACCAGCTTCCACTCTTTCTCCAGTCAAAATCAACTCAGTAAAGCCAGCTGAGGAGCTTCCAATAAGATGGTTGAAAAACGAACCGAATAGGGTACCCAAAAACATATCCACCAACTCCCTATCAGATAGAGGGGGTTGGACTCTTCCCGTTAAGTCCCTCCACTTCTGGGCGTAGTCTTTAAGACCCTCCCTAGAACCCATAGACATACTTTGGAGTTGTGTACAGGTGGGAGCAAAGTCTGCATTATACTGATACTTCTTGTAGAAAGCAGCATCCAGGTCTTCCCAGCTACGAATATTGGTTCCCTCCAGTTGATAGAACCACTCTAGCTAGGTCCCAGATGGACTGTCTTGGAAGAAGTGGACCCACAAGTCCTTGCCAGCAGTGTGAGGCTGAATCTTCCTGACATAAGATCGGAGATGCATCTTGGGACACGAGACCCCATCATATTTAGAGAACACCAAAACCTTGAACTTCTGCGGGATGACAACCCCAGAAACCAAACCCAACTCTTCAAAATCCAGCCCTGGTACTGTTATACCCCAATTTTTGACCTAAGATCCCATTTTTATTTTTTGCATTTTTATACAGAAGTCAAGGTCACTAAATACAATTGGTTTTAACCTCTCACCTTCGAGCATTAATTATGCAGAAATTGTCAAGTGTTTTGAACATTCTTAGCCTATGTATCACTAACTTCTAATCAAGCATGAAATGTGTGTTTTTTGTTTCTTTGATTTCATGTGCTGACAGGTCTCCTTCGATTCAGCTTTTCGATTGGACAAGTTTGCTGCTTGCAAGCCTGCTTCGACTGGATAAGTTTACTACCTGCAAGCCTGCTTCGATTTGGACAAGTTTACTGCCTGCAAACATGCTTCGATTGGGCAACATTGCTTCCTTCAGTCACAGGCTTCGATTTAGCAAAGCTTCAATTGGGAAATACAGTCTCCCTTCAGTCACAAGCTTCGATTTGGAAATACAGTCTCCTTCAGTCACAAGCTTCGATTAGGCAATACAATCTCCCTTCAGTCACAAGCTTCAATTTGGCCATGTAGTTTCCTTCGAAGTGACCCCCTTTGATCCACAAGCTGGACATGTGATTTCCTTCAAGGTGGCCTCTTTCGATTCACAAGTTGGACCACTAAACCCTTCGAAGCAACATACTTAGAGCACACATTTTTTGGAAATGGACATTTTTGTGTAATCATGAAGCTGGCCGAAGTGATCAAAACTAAAGGGGGAAGTATTCAAGGAGTTTGTTGACTAAAGTCTCATATAATGCCAAACTCAAGCCAGTTGTGCTACTATGCAGCAGTCCTGCACCAACCTGCCACTAAGCTCCAAAATACTGATAAGCCTGCGTTGTCTCAATCCTGTACTTGCACAAAAAAGGAGTGCACAAGAGTGCATTGAAGAAAACAAGGGGGCAATATACCCAAATAATTCAAATATTATTTGATTTCCCCCTAAAACCATATCAAAGCTCGCCTATAAATAAAGAGGCTCCAATACATATTTTTGAGAGGATTGTTTGGACTAGAGGAACGAAACCTCCAAAATCTTCTCAAACACAACAACAAAACTCTCAAGTTCATCAACACTTGAGAAATAAAAAAAACCAGAAACACTCACCTATTTTGATTCTGAAGAATCCACACACTTCAGTCTCCTTCGATTCTGAAGAACACCCCACACATAGTTATTTTGTTCAAACTCAGAAAGACAACCTTCTGTGACAACCCTTTGAACCAAAAGCAAACCCCCTGTGACTACTCTTCGATTCCAGTTTGGAAAGAAACATAAGACTTGTTTCTTTCCTTCCTTCGAATCCAACATTCCCAGCGCAACTGTTGGCCCTCTCTTTCAAATCTAGAACCCAGGGCATCCACTCAAGGTCCCACATCCATTCAAGGCCTGAAGCAAAGTAAGTCACTCTTACCCTTGAACTTTTCGTTTCATGGCATAACATGTAAATAATCTTTTTGTTTGTTTCAAGCATGTATATACCACTGTTCCTTTCGTCTCCACCCTGTTAACATGTTTTTTAAAAGTTAACCCTTTCGTTTTGCTTTCTGTTTACCTGAACTAGCTTTAATTATTAAACTGTTTGAAAGATAAATACTAGCATGGCCTCAAGCCATGTTGTCATTTAATGCTTTAAATGAAAGAAACAAGAAACAGGAAATAGGAAACGAAGCTTCTGGCTTCTACCCCCTTTCTCCAGGTCGAACGAAAGAGACAACCAGGAGGCAAACCATGTCCAATCGAAAGACATTCCCTCACTGCTTTCAACCTCCGGTCGAAGAAGGCAACAAGGGAGAATCAAAAGACTTCGCCATACACTGACTTCCAGGCCCAAGTCGAAGGGTACAACTTGCTGCTGCCTTTGCCCAGTCGAAGGATACAACTTGCTGCTGCCTTTGCCCAATCGAAGGACAGGACCTCGCCCCTGCCAAGGCCCAATCGAAAGACGTGTCTTTGCTTTTGCCAGCCCCAATCGAAGGAGTCCAACAAAATGCCAGTCGAAGGCTGCTACTGCCTGGGTCGAAATACACTCTTTTTTCTTACTTTTATCTTATTTTTTCCTTCATATTTTTTATGCCTTTTGATATGTTTGTAATAGAGTAGGTTTTTATCTTTCTGCATTTTTATTTACTTTGTACAAATGCTAGTAATTAGGCAAGATAAAATCAACAATTAAACAAACCAAAAAGATCAAAAACACTCTTTAATCCTTACTTGAATATATCTAAAAACTAAAAAACACTCAACAAATCAAAACTCCCCCCAAGGGCATGTTATCTTTGTTCTACCACGATATCGGCCGTGCCTATTGCTAGAATGCACGCGTTAATGTCGTCCACTAAAAAACATAAACAAATCAACTTTTTCTAGAGGAACTACGGTGTTTTGATTCCTTCATTGGATACGTAGGCAAAGGGTCGCGAAACCCTCACGAACGCAATAATAAAAACTCATTTCTTTCCCCTTAAGCAAACATATTTGTAGATAAATACACCCTTGTATATAACAAACAATTTTAACCAAAAAACAGATATTTCAAAAGGTTCTTGCGGAGTACCGCAGATGCATTGGGTGCTAATACCTTCCCATTGCATAACCAACCCCCGAACTCTTGATCTCTTTCAAAAATGCATTTTATTTTTTATTACTTTTAAGTATTATTTTACATTGCCTATTTTAGGGTTTTATTTTTCTCTTTTCCCTTCGAAATAATAAAGCGTGGTGGCGACTCTTGCTTTTGCGAGTCGAGTTAATTAATAGCTTGATCTCCGATTTTTACCGCTACAGAATTGGCGACTCTGCTGGGGACTTGATTGACCTCTTGCTGGTCCATCCCTAAATGGGTTAAGCCTAATTTGTCATATTTGTTTTTTTGTTATTATTACTTGTTTGTTTGATTATATGTTTATATTGTGGTTATTTGGGTTTTTGCAAAGGACAAGTCCTATACCCGGACTAAGTTACACTTAGGAATAGGACGGGTGGTATAGTCATGTTAACTTTGAGGGAGTAATCCCGAAGAAGGAGGCATGAGATCCCCCACTCAGTGGAAGGCCCTTTTGAACGTAATATTTGTTTACCGAGTAATCGGGAAGACATTATTATTTTCGACCTGGGAGCCAGAGAAGTTGAGAACTGTAGAACCCTAACCCATCTTGGCCTTTTAGGTGTAGCGCGGAGATTATAACAGAGTAATCCGGAAGTAATTGTTACGCAATGCTACGCTCGGATGAGTTTCTCTTGAGAATATTGCTAATTATTGAGTAATCAAGACGTTGGTAATATCCGAAGGAGGAATGTAGACTCCGGGAACTCTTAGAACCTTGTCTTGCAGGTGTGATTAAACCGTTAGTACATACCTTGGGGATGTTTTTTACCTTTGACTCCATGCTCGTGACATTGAACCTTTCAACTTTATTTGTGACCTTGCTTGTGGTTGTTGCATAGCCATGCCTTCATGCATCCATAAAACCCCTTTTCACTTTATTTTCAAGGAATTTGGAGGTCTTTCTTTGTAAACATCACAAGTTTCGTCAAGCTCAATGGATCTTGGGTGTTGATAGGGTGAAAACCCTAATCCACCAAAATGGATGATTGATCTTGATGATAACTTGATCAACGCTTTGATCCAATTTAAAATTCATCTTCTATCTTCATACTTTGATGTTTACAACTTAATATCTTAAGTTCCTTGAAAGTCAAATAAAAACTCTCTTTTGCATATCATGCATCATTCTACATTTTTGGTTTCATTTTCAAAGGTCTTTTTCCAAGTCTTATTTTTCCTTTGGTCTCACCAGTACAACACTCGTGCTAAGAGAACAATGGAGAATATCAAGCAAGAGGTTTCTGAACTCCGTAGAGAGATGACTAATTTGAAAGCTAGTGTGGAGCCCTTAACTGGTTTGGTCTGAACATTCAAGTCAACCCCTTTGCTAAAGCATAAGTGAACCTCTGTTGATTTTGGCCTTGAATTTAAGGAGAGGTTTCCTTCAGCACAAATCCAGATGGAAAGCCTTCCCGGATTATTAACCTATTCATGCTTTTTGTAATTTTTCTTGTTTATCAAAACATTGTTTGCATGTAAGAACTTGTTTGCATCTGAATGATTATCTTAATACAATGAGTATGTTTGTCTTGAAGAAATTCATTTGTTTCACTCATATTTGTTTTCAAATTTTAAATTACTTTTTGCATTATGATACCAACTTGTTGCTCATTCTCTTGCCTAGGCAGAGATTGAAGGGAGGATGATGATCTGAAAAACACAAAATCTCTGGTTGTATGCTTTTTGAATAAAATCTTGCTGACGATGTACATGCATTGTTTCAAATCCCTAAACACCAGAGATATAAGGAAGATAATCCCTTGCTAACCCCGTTTGAGCCCTTGAAGTAGGAGTTTCTTTTCTATACAAAAAACCCTCAAATTTTAACCTGGGGCAGGGTAGTTTTCAGTTAATCTGATTGAGTGTTCAAAATTCATAAGGAATATATTTTTGAAGAGAAACTACGAGGGCCATCCTTCGTGTATAATGAATCCAGAAGATGCGGAACCACAATGTTATCCCTCATCCATCAAGAAACGAGGAAGTCATAATCCGCTCAACAAGTCAAGAAAAGATAATGTCACATGTTTTGTTCAAAAATCAAAAATCAAAAAAAAAAAAGGTCTACTAAGTCGAAAACTTGAAAGCGTGTGACTTAGGCAAAAATTAGGCAATCCCGCTGGACTATCAATTCAAAAGAATTAGTTCAGGCAAAAGTTAAGGAAAATAAAAATTGCAAAGAAAGGACTACAAAGAAAAGTCCTCAGCAAAGAACAAATTGGTGACTACAAACACGAAGACATAAGGGTGGTTTCTACTCCGAATGCCTCGTCGTTTCCTTAACCATCACAAAATCCTTTTGAGGGATGAACGCTCATGTTGAATTAACTGAACATAGGGTTGGAGAACATCATGAAGAATGGGCGGGCACCTATAAATTTTGAGCCTTAAAAATCTTTTTTCTAAAAACCATGAACCAGGCCACGTTACATCCTTCAAAAGTCCTAATTGAAGCAAGGTTATTTTGAAAGCATATTTCAATGAGATAGTGTTCCTGACTCCCATGAATGTTTGTTAAATAGTTATGTTGGTATCATATGCTTTTGCTATACGAAAATTAATGGTGCTCTAACTCGCAAAGTTTGTACGATATCTTTTCAAAATCTTCAAGACTTACATAATTGTTGCATTAGAATTTTCATTCTCATAATAAACTTTTTCTAACTGCAAAACATTTGCTTGATATCAAGGAAGCTCACATATAAGCACTAGTGATGAGTTTATTCTTTTAAGGCCTGAAACTCTGTTGATTAATTAGAGATTTCAAGAAAAAATCATATCCAGGGGCATGTCACCTGAAGACCGTAAGCACGAACATGTTGCTTCCCCCAGCTAATGCTTTCTTAACTTGTTTACCCTTTATTGGGGCAAAATTTGAAGACTTTGTTGTGCCAACTACAGTCAATCCGGGGAAATCACGTTGAGATTTGATGAATCTCTCTAAGAGTTTGAAGACACCAGAGCATGGTGAATGCCAGGTGTTTTGTAAAATCCTCTTGAGACGATTTCTCCTCACCAACCATATAGCTTGGGGCATTTTAGAAGTGAAGTTATTCGCAATAATTGTCGTGCAACATGCAGCTTATCAACAGTAAACTTGGGGCATCCAAAATTTGTCCCAGGGGCAATCCAGATTTGTTAAGATATGTGATATGTTTTGCACACATTATCGGAGGGTGGTGTTCCCAGTATCTCCAGATAAGCATGACTTTTTCCAGCTGAAACATTGTTTGTGTTGTTATCCTTTCAATGGATTGTTTGCGATAGAAGACTGGACTTTGGGTTTTCTACCTGAAAATATCTTCCCCTCCATAGATATTTAAGCCTTGTAAAAGGACCTTACTCCAATGATGACTTTTGTTCTATCTCCAGCAATGTTCCCATCCTGTTGAGATTAGCCGAGTGTCGGGTTGTGCTGTGATGTCTTATCATCTTCTGTCTATCTCCTCTATCTATTTTGTCAGCATATACATGACATTTATTTATTCATTCACACTTGCATCATGCACACACATTGATATTTGTTGATGTTCTTGATCTGTATACTTTGGTTATCAAATTTCCTTTCCAAATAGAGTGTCAACTTAAGCAGAAAGTGTGCCTCCTTTCTAATTCCCCACTGAGTTAACTCTCGTGGAAGAATCTTGCTTTAGCTTTCCTTTTCCATCTCTGGATAGGATAAATCCCCATTTGAGTTGTTTCCTCATTGGGTGGAGTCTTGTTTGACTGTTTTCTCTCCAGTTTATTCCTGGATTGAGCTTTGTCTCTTGTGAACGATACCTTGTGGATCTCTCTAGGCTATGAAACCTAGATGGAGAGTGCATTTATTTTGCAATTTAAATACTTGGTCTCCTTAGGAAGTATTTATTCATGGTTCCCCATTAAAAATGAACTCTATTCCCTAGTAGTGTTATCATAACATTCTTCTGGAATATCGACGTGACAACAAGCGACTGACTCTTTATTTGAGCAATTCGATTATTTCTGAATGTATTTATGTTATGACAAATGGTGGTCTCTTCATGAGCAGTTTGTCCATTCCCGAGGAAATTATTGATTCTCACCTCTAGCAATATCTTCACGATATTTTGCTGATACCTTTGAAAAAACAGCAAGCGGCGGTCTCTTCATGAGCAACTTGTGTGTTATTGTCACCTTTGAAAACAACAAGCGGCGGTCTCTTCATGAGCAACTTGTGTGTTATTGTTCTCTTGAAAACAACAAGCGACGGTCTCTTCATGAGCAACTTGTATGTTATTGTTACCTTTGGAAAAAACATCAAGCGGCGGTCTCTTCATGAGTAACTTGTATGTTATTGATACCTTTAAAAAAACAACAAGCGGCGGTCTCTTCATGAGAAACTTGTATGTTATTGTTACCTTTGAGAAAACAACAAGCGGCGGTCTCTTCATGAGAAACTTGTATGTTATTGATACCTTGAAAAATACAACAAGCGGCGGTCTCTTCATGAGCAACTTGTATGTTATTGACACCTTTGAAAGATAACAAGTGGCGGCCTCTTTATTTGAGCAGCTTGTGTATCCCCAACAATAATGTTTACTCAGAAAACGACATCTTTTCGGAAAAGTCCCATGGGGAAGTTTGTATTTTATCCTTTCCAAGCGATATCTTGGTTAAAGAATAAATGTGTTACCGTTCTTGGTAAAATTCAGAAGTCAGAGATGTTTATCTCCAGTCTCAGTACTGATGACAATCATTTTCCAGCCTTAGTGCTGATGTCAATCATTTCTTTTCCAGTCTCAATACTGATGTAAATCATTCAAGAGTCTCTCATTTGAAGCCTATGACTCTGTTTCCCCAGTTAAGTTATAATCTCTTCCTCTGTAGGATTACTGTATAATGTGCTTGGTTTCTCTAGCAGTAGTTTGTCTCATACAGCATCGTTCCTCATTAAATTCAAAATATTACATTCATATCAGATCATAAACATAATTGTGGTATCTTAAGGCCAAAAATTATGTATTCTATATTTAAGTCCCTTCAATCTCTTCGAAATGAAGATTCAAATCTTCATATCTCCAGATAGAAGAAACTTAAATAGGGGCAGCTGTCATACCCCAAATTTTGACCTAAGATCCCATTTTTATTTTTTGCATTCTTATATAGAAGTCAAGGTCACTAAATACAATTGGTTTTAACCTCTCACCTTCGAGCATTGATTATGCAGAAATTGTCAAGTGTTTTGAACACTCTTAGCCTATGTATCACTAACTTCTAATCAAGCACGAAATGTGTGTTTTTTGTTTCTTTGATTTCATGTGCTGACAGGTCTCCTTCGATTCAACTTTTCGATTGGACAAGTTTGCTGCCTGCAAGCCTGCTTCGACTGGACAAGTTTACTACCTGCAAGCCTGCTTCGATTTGGACAAGTTTACTGCCTGCAAACATGCTTCGATTGGGCAACATTGCTTCCTTCAGTCATAGGCTTCGATTTAGCAAAGCTTCAATTGGGCAATACAGTCTCCCTTCAGTCACAAGCTTCGATTTGGAAATACAGTCTCCTTCAGTCACAAGCTTCGATTAGGCAATACAATCTCCCTTCAGTCACAAGCTTCAATTTGGCCATGTAGTTTCCTTCGAAGTGACCCCCTTTAATCCACAAGATGGACATGTGATTTCCTTCAAGGTGGCCTCCTTCGATTCACAAGTTGGACCACTAAACCCTTCAAAGCAACGTACTTAGAGCACACATTGTTTGGAAACGAACATTTTTGTGTAATCATGAAGCTGTTCGAAGTGATCAAAACGAAAGGGGAAAGTATTCAAGGAGTTTGTTGACTAAAGTCCCATATACTGCCAAACTCAAGCCAGTTGTGCTGCTATGCAGCAGTCCTGCACCAACCTGCCACTAAGCTCCAAAATACTGATAAGCCTGCGTTGTCTCAGTCCTGTACTTGCACAAAAAAGGAGTGCACAAGAGCTGCATTGAAGAAAACAAGGGGGCAATATACCCAAATAATTCAAATATTATTTGATTTCCCCCTAAAACCATATCAAAGCTCGCCTATAAATAAAGAGGCTCCAACACATATTTTTTAGAGGATTTTTTGGACTAGAGGAACGAAACCTCCAAAATCTTCTCAAACACAACAACAAAACTCTCAAGTTCATCAACACTTGATAAATAAAAAAAACCAGAAACGCTCACCTATTTTGATTCTGAAGAATCCACATACTTCAGTCTCCTTCGATTCTGAAGAACACCCCACACATAGTTGTTTTGTTCAAACTCAGAAAGACAACTTTCTGTGACAACCCTTCGAACCAAAAGCAAACCCCCTGTGACTACTCTTCGATTCCAGTTTGGAAAGAAACATAAGACTTGTTTCTTTCCTTCCTTCGAATCCAGCATTCCCAGTGCAACTGTTGTCCCTCTCTTTCAAATCCATAACCCAGGGCCTCCACTCAAGGTCCCACATCCATTCAAGGCCTGAAGCAAGGTAAGTCACTCTTACCCTTGAACTTTTCGTTTCATGGCATAACATGTAAATAATCTTTTTGTTCGTTTCAAGCATGTATATACCACAGTTCCTTTCGTCTCCACCCTGTTAACATGTTTTTTAAAAGTTAACCCTTTCGTTTTGCTTTCTGTTTACCTGAACTAGCTTTAATTATTAAACTGTTTGAAAGATAAATACTAGCAGGGCCTCAAGCCATGTTGTCATTTAATGCTTGAAATGAAAGAAACAGGATACAGGAAATAGGAAACGAAGCTTCTAGCTTCTACCCCCTTTCTCCAGGTCGAACAAAAGAGACAACCAGGAGGCAAACCATGTCCAATTGAAAGACATTCCCTCACTGCTTTCAACCTCCGGTCGAAGAAGGAAACAAGGCAGAATCAAAAGACTTTGCCATACACTGACTTCCAGGCCCCAGTCGAAGGGTACAACTTGCTGCTGCCTTTGCCCAGTCGAAGGATACAACTTGCTGCTGCCTTTGCCCAATCGAAGGACAGGACCTCACCCCTGCCAAGGCCCAATCAAAACACGTGACTTTGCTGTTGCCAGCCCCAACCGAAGGAGGCCAACAAAATGCCAGTCAAAGGCTGCTACTGCCTGGGTCGAAATACACTCTTTTTTCTTACTTTTATCTTATTTTTTCCTTCATATTTTTATGCCTTTTGATATGTTTGTAATAGCGTAGGTTTTTATCTTTCCGCATTTTTATTTACTTTGTGCAAATGCTAGTAATTAGGCAAGATAAAATAAACAAGTAAACAAACCAAAAAGATCAAAAACACTCTTTAATCCTTACTTGAATATATCTAAAAACTAAAAAACACTCAACAAATCAAAACTCCCCCAAGGGCATGTTATCTCCGTTCTACCGCGATACCGGCCGTGCCTATTGCTAGAATGCGTGCGTTAATGTCGCCCACTAAAAAACACAAACAAATCAACTTTTTTCTAGAGGAACTACAGTGTTTTGATTCCTTCATTGGATACGTAGGCAAAGGGTCGCGAAACCCTCACGAACACAATAATAAAAACTCATTTCTTTCCCCTTAAGCAAACATATTTGTAGATAAATATACCCTTGTATATAACAAACAATTTTAACCAAAAAACAGATATTTCAAAAGGTTCCTGTGGAGTACCACAAATGCATTGGGTGCTAATACCTTCCCATTGCATAACCAACCCCCGAACTCTTGATCTCTTTCAAAAACGCATTGTATTTTTTATTACTTTTAAGTATTATTTTACATTGCCTATTTTAGGGTTTTATTTCGCTCTTTTCCCTTTTCCCTTGGAAATAATAAAGCACGATGGCGACTCTTGCTTTTGGGAGTCGAGTTAATTAATAGCTCGATCTCCGATTTTCACCGCTGCAGGTACCCTCTTGATTTCCATTGCATTCAGACGATCCTCCAGTTGTTTGTATTTTTCATCAGCCGGAGGATACTTCTCCTCATTATAGTCGGACTCATTTTCAGATTCCCTTGGAATGGGGTCTTGCTCTCTTGTTTCCCCTTCTTAATTGTCTCCTTCTTTTGATGTAGATGCTAGTTCTACAAATTTCCTTAACGGTCCTCTGAACCTCCTTCCCAAATTCACCACGCCAGCTGGCTTCTTGGGTTTCTTGGTCTTTTCTTTGACAATCAGGGCTTTCATCTCTTCTTGCCCCTTGGCCAGAGCCATGATCATTTGTTGAAACTGTGCATTTTGAGTTTGTAGATCCTTTATTGTTTGTTTGAGAGCCATTGCTGAAATAAACAGCGAAGAAGATGAGAAACTTGCTTTGAAACATGTTCATGCAATGATATGTATGATATATGTATGCAATGTTTTCAAGGATTTCTAAGACTTAAATTTGATTAAACAAAAAGAGAATAAACGTTAATTGCATTAAGAAATTTTAACGGTCACAACGATGCCTCTTGGGCTTACAAAAGTAGTAACAAAGAAAAAATAAACTCTCCAATCAAAGAAAGACTCAAGCTTCCCACATGTGTATCCTCTTTGGTGCAATGTAAGCATTTATACTATTCTCTTTGTGAAGTAACCTGGTGACCTCTAAAATCTTCTTCTTGCTGGTGTAGAATTGGGTTTCAAAATTATCCCGTTCTTCTTTGAGTTGGATCTAGGATTTCTGTAGCTCCTCGAAATCAGTTAGCATGTCAGGATGAAGAACAATGTAAGGAGTGTCTCTCTCAGCAATTGGCTCTATAATCACAGGTAAAACGGCAGTGTAAGGCATCATAAGACATTGAGCACGAGCTCGCACCCATTTGAGGTAAGGCTCAAGAGGGATGGAATTCTTGTGCCCCAGTGTCTTGCTATCAACCCTATTTACCATGCCCCAAGCTCAAATGAACCTCTTACGATAACCCTGAACATCATTCTCATAGTCAAATATGACTCCTTGGACGAGTGCATTGTAAGGACCATCCCTTCTAGCATAACCAAACTGTCGCAACGCCAAACATGGATTATAAGTGATTCCTCTCCTAATTCCTAAGAGAGCGACATTAGGGAATTCCCCATAGCGATCAATGATTGTAACATTCTCCAAGGATCGAGAACACCAATGAATATCCGAATGTGTGAGGGACATTAACCTATGAGACCATCTCATAACCTGCCCATTCTTCAAAATAGACCGAGGTAGGTGAGAAATAAACCACCTAGCCAACAACAGAGAGCAACACAAAAGGGTCCCTCTTCTCTTTAGAGTGCGAGTATGTAGAGAGTGTAGAATATCTCCCAGTAACGTAGGCACCGGATTATGAGACAGAAAAACCTTGATCGCATTCACATCTATGAGCTGGTCCAGGTTAGGGAATTGTACCATCCCATAGATGAGAAGGGCCAACAATTCTTTAAAAGCTTGTAAATCCAGGGTATCCCAAAAATGGTGAGCTTTTTCAAATATAAACTTAGCTAGAAATCCTTGGACGCCTCTTCTAGTTTCCCAATTTGCCACTACATCAGACTGTTGTAAAGACAAAGCTTGAGCAGTCTGATTAAGGATAGGTACCCCTAATAACTGAGAAAACTCCTCCATAGTAGGCACTAACTGGTAATCATGAAAAGTGAAGCAGTGATGTAACGGGTCAAAGAACTGAAAGAGCACCTTTATCATTTCTTTATCAGAGTTTGAGGTGACCAAGTTGAGAAGTCGACCATGTCTTTCAATGAAGGGAGAGCTTTCAGTAATCCTTGATGCTAATTCCTTGACTTGAGGAGGTACCCTCACAAGGTTGACTTGGATAGTGTTCATGCGAGCAGATGCCATGTCCTACAAGACAAGACAAGACAAAGATAAGCCCTATAAAATCCTTGAAATGGTTAGTATGATATGCCATGTTATGATGTCATGATTATGCTAAGAAACCACATATATAGAAAGCACAAGTAAATCACACAAAGACCTTAGGTTTAAGGATTGCATGGGTTTTAAGGTAATACCCTCTTGAAGTTTGATTGGTTCAGCCTGTCCTATAAATAGTAACCGGGTTCTAAGGGATCTCAATATCACTCATCTTTCCCACAAGTTTCGTTCCGATAGACAACTGACTTGCCACCAAACAAAACTCGGGAGTCAAATCTCAATGAGTGTAGTATCTAGTATCAACCGACTTTGGGGATACACCAAAGACGGCTATCTCACTACGTCCTAATGGCCAAGTTGTTCAATTAAAGTTCTAAGGTCAGTTGATGCTTTATGACACCATGCAGTGGCCCCGTATTCTCCTTGATTAACTCAAGGGCTACCGGTACCCACCAATGAGTATATCAACGTAGCTATCGCTTCAACCGTGTCGGCATACCCCACACAATTTCCACGATCTATTGCTACTTACCTAAAAGGTTTCCCCAGATCCGGGTGTAGGATCTATAATAACCCAAACCATACCCTTAAAAGTAAAGCAATCAAAACAAAGAAAACATATTAGGAATGGACTAGATCCTAAGGTAAACCCCACTTTTATTATTTTCCCCAGCAGAGTCACCAGTTCTGTGATACGGTGGTAGAACCGACTGTTAATATTGGTTTGCATTTTGTATTCGCAAATGTGTGGTAAGAAAGAGTCACCACTGACTTTTCTTTTATCCAACAAAGGAAAGGGTGAAAAGAACAGAAAAAGACCTTTTTTCGAGATATTCTGAGTAAGGGGGTAGATTATGAAAAGGAAAGGTGTTAGAACCCTTTCCATCCGTGGTTTTCCATAGGTCTTAGGTACTTGCTCATTTTGAAAACTGCTTTCATGTTTGTGTGTTTTGAAAAGTTTGTTTACTTTATGATAACTCTTGTATCAGTCCTCAAGAGTGTGATAAAGCGTTTTTGAAAAGGTTTTGAAAGTGTGGTGTAAAAAAGAATTAGTTTGGAGCAAGTACTTAACAACTATCTACCTACTCGAAATAGGACGTTCTTTTCCTCCTTTTCTTTAGATAGTACTATCCTACTATTAGTGAGTAGGTAGCCCTATCGTTGGATATTGAGGGACTACCGAAGGGACGTTTACGGTCACTAAGGCAACTGGGCAAGAACTCTTAATAAGTGTCCTAAAGTTCTAAGATCACTTTTTAACCGAGGAAACAGTTGAAAGGGTCATCGATGGACTTGTGATCTCTTGAACTAAAGGACAGTCACTAAAAATTCTCACGTTTCGAGAATTATGACCGTTTTCGAAGGCAACCGAAGTGGGAGATACCCTAGGGGTGAGCATGTGCAAGTGTATTGAGATTCAGTTCATTTATCTTGCACATTTAAGGTTATCTAATCGTTTTAATTTTCAGCCTCTTTCCGTACAAGTCTATTTACTAAAAGTAATATAGTAAGATAATAAAGTAATAAATGTGCGGAAAATAAAATGCAGAAAAATAATTCCTAAGCTATTACACGGATTTGGGAGAGATACATTATAAAAGACTTTGGGGATAAAAAAACAGTAAATAAAACCTAAGTTAAAAGCTATTACAAACTGTGTACATATACAATAATTGAAAAGAATAATAAAACGAAGAATAATAAATGCACGAATATTAAAACGGGAACAAGCTGAAAAACCTAAAAAAATATAATTGATTTAGAAAATATTTTTTGGTATTTTGTTGAGAAAAGATTTGAAATTTTTAACCTAATTTCTAATTAATTTTAATTTGAAAAAAAATATTAAAATAATCAAATTAAATTAATTTACAAAAATTAACTTTGATTATGAAAGATCCTAAGTCTGTTTTTTTGTGATCTTTTTGATTTTGATGTTATGTTTACAAAAAAAGCTAGTAGATATAACGTAAGTAAGACAACGCAATCAAGGGAACATGCAGTGAATAAAAGGCTTCAATTTTGAAAAAAAAGGTAAGCTTGGATCGAAAAGAGCCCGAATTGCCTTTCGATCCAGATGGCTGGTCGAATGCCTCATTCGAGGGTCTTGGGGGTGCTAGATCTGCAAGCAAATTTGTTAGAAATTGAAAATACAAGGCCTGGGATTCGAACCCTGGTCCCTTCGATTGTACAAATTCCCTTTCACCACCTGAGCTTCTTGCTCATTCGAGATACATGACACCTGCTTTGGGTCTTGCAAATTAGTTAGTTCAAAACCAAACAAAACAGAAAACATTCCATTCGAAATCAATCCCTAAACTCGGATTTAGGGTTGTTTCGATTTGCCACAGCCTGTATCATGGGTTTTAAAGGTAACCAGCTTCGAAAAACCCTATCCATGGTGTTCGAACGTGTGGATACTGCAACTTGCATACATTTTGTTACATCGCTCACAAATAACAACAAAAACTATGAACATGCAATCATGAGTTTAATTTAAGATTAAGTGGGATTGAATATTTTTACCACCAGAGGCGCCTTGATCTGCAGTTCTGGATGTGAGATGGCTGGGGCACGAGCGAGTGTACGTCTATGTGAACTCCAAGAACACGATCAGAGTGTTAATCTGGACGGAAGGTGCCTGCAATGGTATGGAGTTTTGACAACTTTGGAATTTGATGCTACTTTCTGGAACTTCGTGGGGCAGGCTACATTTTTTGTGAGGTAATCTATGTGTGTCCTTTTTCCCTGAGATTATGAGGTTTATATAGACAAGGGATTTTAGGTCAACATTTGTGTATCAAATCTTGGTCCATTATGATGAAGAGATTTGATTTGATTTCTTCATAAAAACTTGCTATATTTGATTCAATCAGGTGCCAATCTATTTTCATGCATTACTTCCAGCCTGTTATGAGTTGTTTGGGCCTCCAATATGATGAAAATCGAAAGCTGACATGCCCCTGCAGATTCATTTCCCTTTGAATTTGTTCTCTTTGAAGGCTCTAAGCTCCAATTCGAATTACTCAGAGCTTTCCTCATCAGAGCATTGTTTCCTTCGAAAGCTCTGAACTCTAATTTGAATTGCACCAGCTTCAATATAATGACTCCTTCGAGTGAGACACCCTCTGATTCGATTTCCTGATTTGAAGAAAATCACCCTGGTCGAACAGCTCTTGTAGAGTTAGGAACAAACAAGGCAAGAATAAGACCTTTAACTCAGGAATTGAATCCACGATCAGCATTGAGTTCTTGCCACATTTGTAAGGAAAACATGCCATTTTGGACTTTGGGTGAACCTGGATAGGTTAGGATCATGGTTCCTTCGATTAAGTCTCAAGTTTTGCTCTCTTCGATGTCTTTGAACTTGGTCCAATCGAAGCATTATCTTGTTGACTGGTCGAAGTGTTGTTCTACTCTCTTTAATGGCTCTATGTTCTGATTCGAGTTGCCCAGAACTTCCCTCATCAGAAAATTTGTTTTTCCTTTGAAGGCTCTGAATTTGAATTGCTCATATTCTCAGCATCAGAGCTTCTTCGTTTGAACCATAGTCTGCAGAAATTCGAAAGGCTTAGAGTTATCCTCTCCAATCTGCATGAATTGGAATGGCCCATCATCAAAGCTTCTAGATCAATCTCAGTTCTTGCTCTTTTTGATCTTATTTTCTCTAACTTGGACAATCAGAATATCAGCCTGTTGATATGCCAATCAAAATATCACTTGGTTACATGCCTGTCGAAAGGCACTTTGTATGCTCTAACAAAAAACAACCGTATTTAAGATGCCCGTAGAAGTTGCCTTGTTGGAGATGCCTATCGAAAGGCCCTATACCAATCGGAGGACCCTTTGCAGATTCCAATCGAAGGACCTTCTGCAGATGCCAATCAAAGGACCTCTTGCAGATGCCAATCGAAGGACCTTTTGCAGATGCCAATCGAAGGATACTTAACCATCATTCAAAAAATTTCCTTTTCTTTAGGCAAAGGTTTGTAACCACCTATGCAAGAGGAAATGTTGGAAAAACATGAGAGGGAAAATTTTGGGATACAACACATGCAATCCAAACACACAACAACACAACAAGTATGCAATACAATGAGACTCAACACCATGACTCAATGTATGTGGTACTAATATGTGAACTCTCAGGTTCACTCGCTCCCGACCACCATAGGATCAGAGCACACAAAAAAATCGGCACCATCATCATAGGTAAAGCTTCATTGATTCCCACCTGGAACCAGTTACTCACACTAAATCCCCACCATAGGATTGAGTCTCACCAAAACAGACAACCGTCCAACACCATGATGTATGATACATGATTGACATATAACAAAAACAACAACTACACTGACTTTCACCTTAATCAATATACCACGCCAATGCTGGACACCATACACCATACATATGTTATATACATTTTACAACAACAATATAATAATATAACAAGCAACAACAATACACTCACGCATATTCCATAACATAAAAATCACCGATTGTTTATCACCACCACGTAGCAATTAAATTAATTCCAGATATTTCAATTATTTTTGAAATAAAGTTCATCGTGTCAGCTTTCTAATGCTTCGAATGGGACCTCAATCAGACATCCGAAACTCAAGTTATGAATTTTTAAAGTTTTACAAAATTTCTTCCTAGTGTAACCGGTTACACCAAATGCAGTAAATAGTTACACCCCTGTAACCATGCCTCTACTACGCTACTGCCCTTCACTGTAACCAGTTACACCAAATGCAGTAACCGGTTACACACCTGTAACCCCGCCCAGAACATCATTTTCAACAGCGTAACCGGTTACACCAAACTGCATAACTAGTTACACCCGTAGCAAAGCACTTTTCTACTGCTTTTTAACACGAAAATCACTTTCCCAACCATCCCAAAGCCCCCAATTCTCATACAATTCATATACTCAGGTTTTAGATTCTAATTCCTATCCACATACATTAACAACAACGTTTTAACAACACCCAAATCATTAAACGCATCAAATAATTACATAATCACACAAATCAACATAACACACCACAACACATCATGATCACACAATTACAAGGTTCATAACATTGGAAAGAAACATTCTAATAAGATCAATCAAAATCCCAACCCATATTTATCATGCAAACTCTTATATAGTTGGAATCCCACCCTTACCTTTGTATTCCTAGAGATAAATGTAACACCCTACTTTCCCCATTCTTTAATTATAAAATAAATTGTGAAATATTCAGAATAAACACAAGTAGGATGTCACATCCCAATAAAATCTCATGCTTTTATCAAGTCACTTCATATATTTAGTTCTCAAGAAGTGAATTACACAACGAAATTACAAAATAGTTCACTTCAATAGCACTAAGGCTTTAACAATAATAACTTTCACATAATCCATGGTTCATCATAGATTCGGAAAATAGGATACGTAACGAGTGAAAAACAAAACAAAGAAAAACAAGTTCCCAAAGTTCCCGTGTTATATATCAGAGTGACTCCTAAGACTCTATCAATAGCAACACATGCTCCAAGCACTACTCAGGTACCTAATTATCTGTACTCTCTGAGGAGCACAAACACAACAACAAGAAAGGGGTGATAACTATATTCAATAAATACATAGTGAAAATAAAATGCTAAGGAGTAGTAATCAGATAATTCACACCAATAAGACAATTATAAAGCACTTACAATGCCATGATAATATCTGCTGCATTCAGTCCACTTTCAGTTAAATATATATATATATATATATATATATATATATATATATATATATATATATACATGCAATGTGACTTAACTGACTCAACACCATGCATGCATTAATAAAATAATCCATACGATTCATTCTTTGAACCTGATTCCCGTTGGAATTCAGATAAATCGTATACGTTCATATGAACTACAACTTATCTCTAACTCGACTCCCACACAGAGTTCAAATGAGACTAGGCACCCATCATGCATTCCCACCTAGGCTCATCTCCACATGACATGACATGAGATTCATGACATACAACTATGCATAATATAGTTATCATTAATGCATAACACACGATCCACAATGATCACATGTGAGTTACATACTCACCATAATTCTCTCTATAATTACCTACCTTGCCAAGGACTATCCACAAAGCAATAATCCCGTCAGCATAGGCAACAACCACGTATCACATAAAAAATCCATATAAAATTCCATGTTTTACCATTTCCCCTATTATTACTAGTCTCCCTATGTCCATGGGTATCATACTAGTCTTACGAACCAAAAGGAATTGCATCACATGTGAAATCGGGAAAGAAATTGCAAAAATGAGAAATTTTACATACAAGCTTGCTCATACGCGTATGGCCTTGCCCCATATACGTGTCGCCTTGCTCCCACACTATAGCCCCTGCATATGAACGCGTAAGGCCCAGCAGCCCATGCGTCATTCGCGTAATTCCTTATGGTGTACGCATACAACCACATGGGGGTTTTCCCTCAAAACACATCCAAGACGTCCCATACGCATAATATCTTTTGCATACGTGTATTGCCCTATCAAATACGCATACCGTACGCGTATCAATAGAAGGGCGAGCCGACCATCGGGGTAGGGCGCGTAACATACATGTAAGGACTTTGGGAAGCCCCCTCATATGCGTAAGGCCTCCCCCGTACGCGTATGGCCAGTCTGCTACTTGAGAATCTCTGTTTTTGCATCAATGTAATTTTTCACCCCATTGGAGCGCCTTCAAGCTCCTAATTTTGACCCAAAGCAACTTCTATACCAGTCCTAACTTAGAGACTCAATTCTACTTCATTAATCTATCATTCTAATAAGATTATTCACTATTTAATCCCTAATTTTCATTATCTCCCTAAAACCAACATTTTTTAGATTTGGATTTCATGGCAGAACATAACCACAACAACAAATTCTTACAAAATTCACATCATTATCATCATATAAATCATAATCTCACAGCAATCATATAGATATAGAATTAATCAATCAAGGAGAATAACATACACAAAATATACATAAAATCTTAAGAGGGGAAGGAACCCTCACTTCTCTCTCATGTTATGATCACCATTAAAGAACCCATTCTCCTCCCTTACCTTAATTCCAAGCTTTTTCTTCTTCTAACAATGGCGGGATAATTCCTCTTGCCCTAACTCTGCCTTTTTCTCTTCTTTCTTTCTACGTGATAACTGATTCTAAACCCTATCACTTCTTTCTCCCTAATTATGTTTTATTTTTCTTAATTCTAATAATAATAATGATAATAATAATAATAATAATAATAATAATAATGATGATAATAATAATAATAATAATAATAATAATAATAATAATAGTATATTCTATCAATTACCTATTATATTATTATTATAATATTATTATAAGGTTTTATTCTAATTAGTAATTACACTAAGTCCTCACAATTACCCTTAATCATGCTAATGCCCACAATCAAGCCAATACAATTTCACAATCAAACACAAAATGAATAAATATTTAAATGAGGTGTTACAACTCTTCCCCACTTAGAATATTTTCGTCCTAAAAAATCTACCTGACGAGAACAATTCTGGATACGACTCTCGCATCTTGATCTCTAACTCCCAAGTCACACTTTCACCAGCAGCTCCTCCCCAAGCTACCCTCACAAAAGGAATGTCTTTGCCTCTTAACTGTTTCATCTTGCGATCCTAAATCCTTATCAGCATTGTCTCTATGGTAATATTATCCCAAATCAGCACTTCATCCCTTGGAAAGACATGGGATGGATCAGAGATGTATTTCAGAAGTTGTGACATGTGAAACACGTCATGAAAATTTGAAAGCTCGGGTGGAAGCACCGCTCTGTATGCAACCGCTCCAACTCTCTGCAAAATCAGATACGGTGCAATGAACTTTGGATCCAGATTCTTTGATTTCAGTGCACGACCAACACCTGTCACAGGATTGACCCTTAGAAACACATGGCCGCCTTCACTAAATTCCGACTCTTTCTTTCTATTATCATGATAGCTTTTCCATCTACTCTGAGATGGTTTCATATTTTTCTAATCATCTCAGTAGTCTATTGCATAATTTCAGGTCCAAGTACGGTGCCTTCACATGATTCATACCAGCATAGAGGTTTACCACACCTTCTACCATTCAACACGTGAAAAGGCGCCATTCCAATACTAGAATGGTAACTGTTATTATATGTGAACTCAATTAACAATAAATGGGTATCTCAAGCACCCCTATGCTCGAGCATACAAGTCCTCTCTGATTGTCCATCAGTGTGCGAATGATAAGCATAACTAAATTTCAAACAATAACCCAAAGCTTCATGCAAGATTTTCCAAAATCTGGAAGTAAATGTCATGTCTTTGTCAGATTCTATGCTCAACGAAACCCCGTGCAACTTCACTATTATTTTGATATAAATCTCAGCTAACTTTGACAATTGAAAACTAATATTAATCGGTATAAAATGAACTGATTTTGTCAATCTATCTAATATCACCCAATGGCATAAAAGCCTCTCATTGTATTCAGTAACCCAATTACAATGTCCATCGAGATACCATCCCATTTCCACTCTGGAATTTCCAATGGCTACATCAAACCAAAAGGTTTCTGATGTCCCACTTTTGACTTTTGGAAAGTCAAAAAAGCATACACAAATTGAGTCACATCCTTCTTCATACTCGGCCACCATAATAATTACTTAAGATCTTGATACATTTTCGTAGCCTCCAGATGAATACTAAAGTTACTCCTTTGACTTTCCTCCAAGATCATTTTCCTCAACTCGAGATTATCTGCCACACAAATTCTGCCTCGAAATCTCAACACACCAAAGTCATCCACCTTAAAGTTGCCCTCAGTATCAGATTCTCTTGCAGACATTAAATCCACCAACTTCAAATAAAGTTTCTGATTCTCTCTAATCTCATCAAGGAAATCATTATTAACCTTCAACATACCCAATATTACACTCTCTGGGGTCACTTCACAAACCATACTCAAGTCTCTGAAATGCTCAATTAAGTCCAACTCGTTAATCATTAATGTTGACATGTGAATCATTTTCTAACTTAAAGCATCTTCCACAACATTATCTTTACCAGGATGGTAACTCAAGCTAAAATTGTAATCCTTCAAGAACTCCAACCACCTCCTCTGTCTCATATTCAATTCCTTCTGGTTGAATAAATACTTCAGACTCTTGTGGTCACTGAACACTTCAAACCTCGATTCATACAAGTAATGCCTCCACATTGTTAACACAAATACCACAAAACTAACTTGAGATCATGAGTAGGATAATTCCTTTCATGTACCTTTAATTATAGTGAAGCATAGGCCACGATATAACCATCTTGTATGAATACCCCACCTAATCCCATCTTAGGCGTATCACAATATACTACAAAAGGTTCACGTGGATTTGGTAGAATCGATACTGGCGTTGTGGTTAGCCTCTTCTTCAATTCTCTGAAACTCCCTTCAAACAAGACATCCCACACAAAGGCTTGGCCTTTTCTAGTCGACTGAGTAAAAGGAAGAAATAAATTAGAAAGCTCTTCAGTGAACCTACGATAATACCCCTCTAAGCCCAAGAAACTCCTAATTTCAGTCACTGATCTCAGAGGCTCCCGTTGAAGTACAACACTAACCTTGGATGGATCCACCGCTATACAATCACCAGAAATGACATGCCCCAGGAAACTAACTGCTTGTAGCTAGAATTCACATTTTGAAAGCTTCTCAAACAACTTGTTATCTTTCAAAACATACAACGCAATTCTCAGGTGTTCTGCATGATCTTCCTCTGACATAGAATAAATTAGACTGATTTAGTTAGGCATGGAAGATGTGATTCATGTACTCCATGAATACGCCCAACACATTGGAAAATTCTAAAGGGCATCACTGCATATTCATAATGTTCATACTGAGTTCTGAAAGCCATTTTCTGAATATCACCATATTTTACTCGAATTTGATGATAACTCGATCTCAAATCAATCTTACTGAAAATACAATCTCCCACAAGTTGATCCATTAGATCATCAATCGTTGGAAGATGATATTTATTCTTGAAGGTCACTTGATTCAGTTAACAATAATCAATACACAGACGCATGGTCCCGTCTTTCTTTTTCACCAATAACACTAGAGCTCCCCACAGAGACACATTGGGTCTAATAAACTTCTTATCAAGTAGCTCTCCTAGATGGGATTTCAATTCCACCAACTTTGATGCTGACATCTTGTACGGTGCCATAGATATTGGTCTAGTACCAAGAATAAGATCAATCACAAATTCTACTCCCCTCTTCGGAGGTAATTCTGAAATATCATCCAAAAACACAAATGGGAACTCTCTCACCACATGAAACTCATAAATCAACATCTTACCATCAACTGAAAATGAGGCAACACCGCAAACATTTTAGCTTCATCTTCCAGTAAGGTTCTCAATTCTTTGGTAGATATAAAAGTAGCCAACTCTTCCTCCTCTGGAGAAAGAAATAGTAACATCTTCCTATATCAGTTAATATAGACATAATTGCTCTCTAGCCAGTTCATCCCTAAAATAATATCTAGATCAGTGAGGGGTAAGCAAATCATATCCACTCCGAAGTCTTTACCAAAGATAGACAAAGGACAATTCAAAGTAGACGACACTAGTCCTAGTTTCTTCACACAATGAACATAAACGAACGAGTGAGTTGCACCAGTATCAATAATAGCAATAAAAGGAGTATTATGGATATAGTTGTTTCACCCTAAAATTTACCCTCTTAATTTAGGCTTATGTTTCATCATGAGCATCATAGTGCATTACATTCATACATTGTGATAGGATCAAAGTACTTTGGTTATCAAGTTTTCCTCAAGCTTTGAGGGTTGGTTGCATTGACAAGTTGCTCAATTAGAATCTTATTATCTAAACCTCTGGATCTCTCAAGCTCAAAAGTTATTGCATATCTCAAGATATTTTATCCATCTCTTTGTTATTTGAAAAGTCTTTGAACAAGGAATTGGTCATGGTGCCCAGAGGATTTGAAGTTTTGAGAATGATTCATCAGTCTCCTAATGTGTTGAACAAAATTAGGGTTTTGGTTTTCATCAAGATTTCTTGAGAATTTTGAAGTGAAACTTTTCACATGGCCTTTATATATTTGGAAGATCTTATGTTTGAAGTTTTGATCATCAATTTTGAAGGGAAGTGGATCAATTGATGCAGAGGGGCAAAATGGTCATTTTGGCCAAAATCAGTCAAAGTCATGGTTGACCAAGTGAATTTTTGGCCAACCATCAATTCAAGGATGTACTTTTCATATTTCGAGTCCATTGGATCAAAGAGATTGAAGTTTGGGTTGAAACTTATTCTTGAAGAATCCCTAAAGTTACTAATTTTGGAAGATAAGGACTTAATTTCAAAAAATCATATTTTATTCACTGTTGATCAAGAAGATGCAAATGAAATATGCTTGGAAATTTAAGAGAATGATCTTTCACCTCATTTTGGTATCATGTCCAAATTGGAAAGGAATCAAGAGTTATGGCCTTTTGAAGTCAAAAAATTTTAGGTCATTTTTCAAAATTAGTGAATTTCAAGCTATATTTTGGGAGCCTTAATGGATTAATTTGAAAAAACTCAAAACTAGGGGATTGTATATCTTTTCAAGACCTTTCCAAATTATGCTCATTTGTGCCAAAATTCAAAAGTATGAACAAGTTGTGGACTTTGGAATTTTGAGACTTTTCATTGAATTCATGCATGCCATGCAAATTGCAAATTGTTGATAACTTGATTTGTGGCCTTTTGTTTCACTTCAAACTTGGCCCATGACCAACATGCAATGCACCAAGGCCCATCATGCCAAATTTTGAGCTGCACATGGGCAAATGAGAAGGGAATTCGTGGTTTTGCAAAAAATGGCATGAAGTTGCCTAATCACCAACACTAGCTTAATACAAGGATTTAAGTCCTAATCTTGTTGCTAATCTCTTCCTCGGGACAAATGGATTAAAATGCACGCAAAAATCAAGCCAACGCACGAGAGATTTGAAGGCTGCATGTGCATACTTGATTTTGGCCAAAAGAAGATTTCTTTGATTCCAAGAGCTTTCAGCGCGAAAAACCTATCATACCCTCCTCCTGATTCTCTATATATTGAGAAGCAAGCCTCAGTGAGAAGGGTTCGTGCTTCATTTCATCAATCAAAGTCAGAAACTCCATAGCTTTTTGCTCTACATTTTTCTTCGATTCTTCCATCTCCCTTGCGTGTTTTTGTCAGTTCTTCTTACATTCTCTTCTCCAAGTGATAATGATTATAGATCGAGGCTTGGATTGCAACTGGAGTGAAGGAGACAATAGATCCATTTTTTCTCAAAGGTTTGAATTCTCAACTTTGAATTCTGATTTCTAGCCATGCCTTGTGTGATTTATGTTCATAATCATGTTGTTTGAAGTCTATGGAATGATTCTGAAGCTTTATAGCGTTTAATTTGATGAATTATGCACGATTTGATGCTCTGAAACTCGCGATTCAGAATGTTTTTGTTCATATTCACGACTTGATTGTGGACAATATGGTTGATTATTTGATTTGATTCGAATTGCTATGGATTCCTTGCCATGCTAGCTTTGATTTGCCTTTGATTTCATCGAAAATAATGCAAAATTGAGTGTGTTATGTTGATCTGAAAGTGTCCCCCAAGCCTGAGATATGCGCGCGTTTTTTGAATGTCTAGAGGTCGAAGATGATGTGGTGGCACATCATGATTGGTCTGTTTGAATTTTTTAGCTTATTTGAATTTTTGTTTTATTTGACATTTTGTTTAATTTTGTTTTCTAATCAAAACACATTCAAAAATCCCAAAAAATTACCATAGGTCAATATTATTTTCTAGTATTTGTCACATTTTTTTTGATTTTTTTTAAAAATAATTTGATTGGTTTAAAAAAATTGTTAGGTTTAATTAATTAATTGATCAATGTTTATTTTTATTTTAATAGTTCTATTGATCTAAAATATCCACAAAAATTATTTGAGAACCACAAAATAATATGAAAATTGATTCTGACTTTGGTTCATCATTTTTCTTATTTTTTATTTGAAATTTAATTTCAAAAGGTTATTTGTAATATATGTTTTTTTTAATTTTAATATTTCCCTTAATCAAAAAAATCTCTAAAAAATCATGTAATCTTGTTTTTAATCATAGAATCTGAATATATTTTTACTTTGACCTTTTTCATGATTTTTGGTTATGATTTGCATTTTCTTCCCCTTAAATAATAATTCAATAATTAATTGTTTGATTTCTTATTTTTAATATTTTCCTTTTATCCAAAAAATTCACAAAAATTCAGGGATGTGTGTTTTTAGCCCTAATATTTGAATATAATTTTGGTTGGCCATTTTTCTGACTTTTTGATTTAAATACTTCTTTGATATGTGAATATTTGTTAATTACATAATTGTTTGAATATTAATTTCTTTCTTGACTTTTCCTAATTCAAAAAAATATGAAAAAATATATTTCCTGACATTTAGGGTTTCTTGATGATTGGCATGATCTTGATTTAATTTGTTTGAATTTTGATCTCCGATAATCAATATTTGAGATTAAAAGTCAAAATTTAGGGTTTTGTTGCTTATGGTGCAAGTTTTATTTTCAAAACCACTATGCCCTGGATTTTCCATAGGATTCAAGTCTTGATTAGGGTTCATGAATGTATTGGGAATTTGAAAACCATTTTTCTTGAATCATTTGACTTGGTTTGACATTTTTCCACAAATAATTTTGAAAACATGTCTAGTTTGGTAGTTTTGCCAACTAGTCTTGAGATTTGAACTTCACTTGGCCTCTTCCTCAATCATTAATTAACTTAGGGCTTGCATTATGACTTATAAACACTTACAAGATGTTAAGATATTTTTGGTTTGAATTATGGATCCTTGTTTTTATTTTTGATATGATTTTGAAGTGAAGGTACCCAATTATGTTTGCATGTCTTGTTACATTTTGTTTGATGGCCAATGAACTTGATTGAGGCCTATAATTTGGAACCTAATGATCATGTGATTCTAATTGTCCATATTATCTCAAGCCATTTCACTTATAAGCTTCATGTTTGAATATTTTGAACCATCTAATGCATTATGTAGGTTTCATCTCCTATTGTATTCATGAAGTTGTGATTGAATTAGCTATGCATGATTGAGATATGTTTGCTATTGACTTTCATGGTATTTGTTCATATTATTATCAAGCTCTTATGATCCTTGATTGACATTCAATTGTCAATTCAACATGGTGACAGGAAGGAGCAACATTCCCCTGCTTTTCTTGACCTAATTTGTGCATATGCTTGTTTCTTCTTGGTTATCATGTCTAAAGCCATCATGTTTGTTCTCACTTTTTCACCTTATGGAATACTAACTTGGTTGTTGAATGTGCGAGGTACTCTGAGAAAGTTTCCACTTTTGGCTTGAGGCTTTTTTGTGTTTCACTTTATTTGTGAAACACAATCTATTATAATGGCATTGTTTTTGTGCTTGGCATGTTTGATGGTTTATGCAGGATATATATACATATGATTGTGAATGCCATACATTGCCTCTGCGACTTGTTCATATCTGATAGATTCCTGACTCAGTTTGTTTACTGATGCCAGCTTGCTTGAAGTTTCCCTGGGTTTCTTTTATTCTTGCTTGATTGCTACAGATAGTTATCTGTTTGGTATTGTACTACTTCCTTTCTCCCATTTTAATATTGCATAATTCTCTGATTGCATGATGAGATCTCTGTTTCTAATATATGTCAGGAGGCCCTTTGGTTTTTTATCTGATGCATGTATTATGTTGTTGATTGATGAGTCACTCAATTTAGAAATTGAGATCACGACTTCGCTCTCATTGCATGTTTCCTATAGGATGTTTATTGCTTTTCTTCTTTAATTGTTGATCGATGAGTTACTCAATTTAGAAATTGAGATCACGACTTCGCTTTAATTGCATGTTCCCTATAGGATGTTTATTGCTTTTCCTCTTTAATTGTTGATCGATGAGTCGCTCAATTTAGAAATTGAGATCACGACTTCGCTCTCATTGCATGTTCCCTATAGGATAGTTTTGATAAGCTTTCTTTGACATGCTGATTAAGGTAGGAATCCATGTATGCTAACATAGGATAGGGTTTTCCTTTAACCTCAAACTTAGGGTCAACCATTGTATGATAACTCTAGGGATAATGTTAGGCCAATTTCCCTTATTTGTTTTTCCTTTCTTTGCATTTTGCATCTTAAAACAAAAATTGTTTTCTTGGCAAATCATAAGACATTTCTAAAGAACCCAAACCCTACTTCAAATTAAAAGATACAAACCAATTTTACTTTGTATATGTACCTCTTAGCTTTGCTTTTAAACCTGGTTTGCCGATGTTTCACCATCGCACATTTTTCTTGAAGCCGATGTTTCGCCATCGCACATGTTCGTTATCCTACTTTGATTCTCAATATCATTGTTAGGTGTGATGTTTCGTCATTTGTTTCATTGATGTGTTGCCATCTTTACCATGTTATCTCTTAGCCGATGTTTCGCCATCGCACATTTATTTGAAGCCGATGTTTCGCCATCGCACATGTTTGTTATCCCACATTGATTCTCAATATCATTGTTAGGTGTGATGCTTTGTCATCTGTTTTATTGATGTTTTGCCATCTCTACCATGATATCTTTGTTACCTCTTAGCCGATGTTTCTCCATCGCACATGTTTGATTATCTAACTTTGACTCTCAATATCACTGCTAGGTGTGTTGTTTTATCATTTGATGTTTCGCCATCTTTGACATGTTACTTTGTTATTATTTAGTCGATGTTTGATCACCTCATTTGTTTGTAGTTTCATTTGATGTTTCGCCATCTTTGACATGTTACTTTGTTATTATTTAGCCGATGTTTTTCCATCTCATTTATTTGTTGTTTTATTTGATGTTTTTCCATCTTGACTGTTTTTGTTGTCTTAATTAAAAAACACAAACCAACCTAAACACATAAGCCGAACTATGGCTGCTCTGATTCCTTAAAAGGGATACATATGCATTGGGGTAGGGCCCAACCGAGCACAACTTTTATTTTTCCTACATTATTTTCTTTTTCCTTTCGCATGAATTCCCTTTTCAGTTTTAAGCCATAGACATAGGATTTGACCACACCCAATTAGATTAGACAACAAGAGTGGATACTATAGAGTACTACGGGCGTGTGGGGTGCTAACACCTTCCCCTTGCATAACAGACTCACTTACCCCATCTCTCGGTCGAAAGACCGTGATTTCTCCCTTTTCAGGTTTTCTCGATGTTTACCTTTCCCTCTTGGCGGGATAAAAGACGTTCGGTGGCGACTTCATTGATGTTTCATTAACATCCAGATGACAGGTTCCAGCCACGTAGTTTCAGCTGGCGACTTCACTGGGGAAAGATTGACCTTTTGTTGGTCCATCTCGGAGTCGATCCTAGCTCTTGTTTGTTTTCTTTTGGGTGTTTATTTTACCGCTTTGCGTATTTATCTGTTCGTATTGCATCCTATGTGCGCTTTACTTTCTGCATACTGGATTTGGCTGAACTGTTTGGTTTCTAGATTTTCTTGATGGGTGGGTTTGTTCCATGAGGTAAAAGGCCTCGTACCCAGGCTATGAGTGAATTCAATAGGAACTAGGAATAGAGTGGCCATGACAGCTATGAGGCGGATGCTTTGTAGACCTGACCATGAGACCCATGACTTTGGAGGTAGTTCGGATAGGTGTTATCGTATGATAATACCGACATTCGAGCTCTCGTACTCTGATTTGGCTTTTAACCTTACCTTGACCTAGACTACACCCGTGAGAGGGGCGGGAAAACTTTTCTTACAAGTACAGGTACTGTTGGTAACTTTGTGTTGTGAAGGTGACTCAGGTTCCCATGATAGTTTTGGAGCCTCGTGTTTCTCTTTTGATTTTGAGTGGTGTTGTTCTGTAACTGTCCAGCCGTGATCCAGTGTGAAACTTCGATCCTGTCATATTGCATCATAGCATATTTATTTCTAAAAAAAATGATGTAAAAAATAACTAGCATGCGCATGTCATCTTCCAGGGACATTCAAGAGTCTTCTTTCCATCAGAAATGGCTGGTCTCCCTCCATTTGAGTTTGATTCAGTTCGTGTTAAAGAGCTCACCAGGCATACTTTCTCTTATCAGATTCCTACCATTGATGTGTCCGAATTAAAGAGGTTGAGTTCTCATATGAAGGGTGATGTTCTGAGTAATTTCAACAAAACTTATGGCAACTTGTTACCGGTCCTTAATACCGTAGTTGACCCCATGGCTTTGATCACTCTCTTCCAGTTCTATGACAAAGAATTATGATGTTTTACTTTTCAAGATTACCAACTGGTTCCCACACTAGAAGAGTACGCGTACCTACTTAATATCAGATTGACCGATGAAGTTCCTTTTGTCCAAGTACCGGAGAAGCCGAAGTTCGAAGTTATTGTTGAGATTCTTCATTTGAGTTGGAAAGAGGTGAAAGACAATTGGAAGTCCAGTGAGGGTATTACAGGGTTTTGTTTGGACTTTCTAGTGAAGAAAGCTGAAGACTGGGCAAAGAAAGGGAATTGGAATGACTTCAGCTTTCTGTTTGCTCTCATGATATACGAGATCGTCCTCTTCCCTTGCAAGAGAAATTTTGTGGATTTGGCGGCTATTTGTGTTTTTAGAAACAAGAATCCGATACCGACACTCTTGGCAGATACTCTTTACACCATTCATTCCAGGCATGGAAAATGTGGTAATGTAAGTTTATGTCATTCGATGTTGTATCAATGGCTTAAGTTGCATCTACTAGTAAGTGGCCCTTTCGTGGATACCAGGCATTCTCTCTGATGGTCATCAAGGCTTGTCAACCTTACTTCATTTGATATCCGGTGGAATTATGACATGGGGGAAATACGAAGTGTTATCACTAGCTACAGAGGTTTCCCTAATGTTCCCCTCATAGGAACTAAGGGGTGTATCAACTACAATCCGGAGCTCGCTTATCGTCAATTGGGATATGCAATGCATGGACCGCCAAAGGTTGAAGAGGTGTCTGAATCAGTTTATTTCGCTAGAGGAAGTGATCCTGAGATGTTGAAAATAGTGACAAGTGCTTGGAAGGGAATTCACAGGAAGGATAGAACTACTTTGGGCAAAAAGGTTCCTATTGCTAGGGTTCCTTACCTGGAGTGGGTTAAAGCCAGGGTTAAGATCTTACGATTACCATTTGCAAGGTCGGCTCCTCTATACGAGCAACCTCCCGCTGTTCCGAGTAACACAATGCCTACCGAGATGTTCACCCAGATTCATGTTGAGAACATTCAGCTTCATGCAAAAGACCGTGAGGCGGGGATGACACTTTATTGGGAAGAACAAGAAAGGGATGACTTAGCTCGCAAACTCAAGGAAGCTCAAGGGGAAACTTCTGATGCAACCAGCTTTAGGAAGAGGTCTCATGCTAAAATGGAAGAAGTTTGAGTAAGACTCAGCAAGAGTTCCAGAAGCTTCAGGTATCTAAAAATAACTACAGGAAGAAGATTCAGAACTTATAGAAACAGCTCAAAGACAAAGATGCTCAGCTCGAGAAGGAAGTAGCCCAAAAGCGTGTAGCAAAAGATCGGTTCCAGGAAAGTAAAATAGTCGCATCTCAACTTTTGAAGGAGAAAGCCATACTTGAAGAGTACTGTCAACATCTTGAAGCATGTTTGGTTCCGGAGATTTAGTTCTGTTATTTACTTTTAGTATATTTGGTCACCCCCAGAATTGTTGGAAGGGACCAATTGTTTGTTGTTATTATTCAGTTCTTTTGGCTTTTAAGACATGTATTTAGTTGTTTATCATTTTACTCTTAATTGTCCGAAGTCGCTTGGACATCGCTTCTTTTGTTTGTAAATAATTTGAAGTGTTCATCCTATTATCTTTTCTCTTTTGATTGTATGGTCGCACACCGTGACTGATGAATAAAAGGACTCTTGGATACCTAGAAATGACAAACATATCATGCACATCATGCATTTCATAACATTGCAGGTTATCTCAAGACGGTTTTCTTATTCTGTTGCTTTTCTTATTCAGAATTCAAGACGACTACTCATCGGTATACCACCAGAAACAACTTGCCAATACATATGGAACAATTTCAAGCTGAACTCACTGAGATGAGGGCCTAGATGGCTACTCAGATGACTCAGTTCATGGAGGTTATCACTAATGTGAATCGCCGACAGGAGGAACTAGCTGCCATTGTCAACAATCAGCGCCGCCATCCAGGGGATGGTGGAAATCAAGGGCTCTATCAAGACATTTCTGTAGGATTGGGGGATGTGCAAGATCATCCTGTTGGAAATTTTCACGGGATGCCTGGAAACCCATTTGTGCACAACGTAGGTGTGATCGGTGGATCTGGAACTGACTGTTTAACGCTGGTTCGCGAAATGTCGCAGAAGCAAGAGTCGCCACCGTCTTTTATTTTCTCCAAATGGAAAGGATAAAAGCACAGAAAAATTCCTTAAAGAGATTGCTCTCGGTTCGGGAGGTAGATTATAGAAAGGGAAGGTGTTAGCACCCTTTCTATCCATGGTTATCCATGGGCTCTTAGATACTTGCTCAATGTGTTTTCAAAAATGGTTTGCTTTTCAACTGTGGGTTTTAAAAAGTTTCTTTGAAAATTCCAGTTCGACTCTTGTATCGGTCCTCAAGAGTGTTTGAAAATTTGCTTTCGAAAGCTTTTGAAAAGGTGTCGGTGTGAAAAGTATTTTTGATTTGTTTTTGAAATTAGAGCAAGTATCTAGAGTCGTCTACCTACCCTAAGGAATTCGTCTGTGTAAATGTCCTTTAAAGTAGTGCCATCCCACCATTGAGAGGTAGGTAGCACCACCGTTGGAGATGTTCGGGTCAATTCGAAGGTTCGGGACATGGTGATCACCAGAGCAATAGGAAGACACCCTAGAAGCTACCCTCATGCCAGGTTCCCGGATCATGAGGACTTACTAAGACATCCTCTACTCGACGATCACCTTTCGAGGCAAGGCAACAGTGAGGCGTACCCTAAGAGTGGTGTGTGAATTGTGTGTCATTTTCAGTTATTATTTGTCTTGTCATGCATTGGGTGAGCTACGCTTTGATTTTATTTGGGCATTCATTCTTTCATGTGATTAGCAGTTAAAAGGGTGCGGAAAATAAAAATGCGGAAAATAAAGGTCATACGCTATTACAAGGCGCGGGTCTACATCGCCAAATTAAACCAAGACCCGATTTGAATAAAAGTGCGGAAAGTAAATGTCCTAATTATCTATTACAAGGCTTTGGGGAAAATACATTATATCCACAAAAGAAATAAAAATAAATGCGAAAAGAAATAAGAATCGAGAGTGCGAGGGCGTTGGACCCTTTAAAGAAATTAAATAGAAATTATAAATTAATTAATAATTAAATAAAGAAAAGAGATTATTTTTATGTTTTTTTGGTATTTTATGAAATAAAGAAAGTTAATTGAAATTAGAAATTAAAATAAAAGCCTAGTTCTAAATTTGTTTTTAATTAAAAAAAATGTTTAAGTTTTAACCTAATTTATCCTAATTAATTAAATGCCATATTTATTTACAAAATTAATTAATAATAATAATAAGGAGAAAAAGTTATTTATTGAGAAAAGAATAAAGATACTAATAACCTAATTTTTATGTTTTTTTATAATTATTTTAGAAAAAGACATTAAAGTTAAAAACCTAAATTTAAACTAATTGTTTTATTGGAATTTATTTACAAAAACTATTTAAAGAATTAAAAAAATTAAATAAAACATATTTTTATTTTTTAATGATTTCTGATTTTTTGGTTTTGTGTTATTATTAAGATTAATTTTGGTGAATTAAATAAAACAAAAGAAAAACAATTAAAATAAAAAGAAGAAAAGAAAAATGGAAAAATGAAAGGTGATGCAAACCATGGGGGTGTTGACCCAATTTAGGAGGGAGCACGAAGTCGCGGCAGAAGCGGATCTGGAAGCGGCGGTTGAGTCCGCGGTTGCGCGGCGGAACTGTGATTTGGACGCTTCTCGTTCTTCTGTTTCTGATTCAGAGAGCCAAATTCCAGTCCTGATCTTCACAAAGAATTTTATGGATAAAGTTCAAACAATCAAAAAGAAAATTAAATAGAATAAATGAAATTGAAAATGTTAGAATTTTGTGTTGCTTTATCATGACTCAATGATGTTGTTGTGGTGCTGTCAAGAGGATGATGATTTGTGGTTGCATCAGTTTTGAGCTTGTGTCAACGGTATGAACATGAGCTTGTGTAAGGTTTCTGTTTTGATTGATGAGATTTTTGTTAAAGTTGGTTCATGGGAAATTGCACGTGAAAAGTGAATTTATAGTGCAACAAGAAGAAAAGTGGGGGTTTCCATCGAGTGGCCTCCGTACAGGATTTTGTATAAGAGAATATAAGTTTTTTTTTTTGGAATTTTTTGTTTTTTCGTTTTAGAGAGTTCTCTAGGTTGTGTTCCCTTTTTTTTTTATCACTTGCATATGCATTATGTAATGTATTTCAATTGGAATTAAGGGCCTTGAAGCCTTGCATTCATACATAAGATTTTGCCATAAACCTCCATTAAAAAACTTTCCATCTTTGTACCAATTTTGAATTCTTGCTTGATTAGGCCTTGAAACAAATTTGGGATGTTGTATAATGATGATTCAAAGCTAATCAAGACCAAATATGCCCCTTAATTAACCTTCTTGATTTTTATTTGATTTTAAAGGATTTAAAATGAATTAAATCCAATAAAATCAAATAAAAATGAAAAAAATTAATTTTAAAATTTGAAATAAAATGTGGGACACGTGGGAAGCATGGCCAAGCTGATTCAAATGGAAAAAGTGGGCCCCTTTTGTCAAAAATGAAATTTCAAGGATAAATGATTTTGGCCATTTCACAAAAATTTCCCAACTTCTCCAATGCATATCTTGCTCAATTTTGAAGTTATGAACATGTTCTTGGACATTTTGGAAAGGTCTTGAAGTCCTCTAACCAATGTCTTTGGTCCCATGTCATTTTGATTTACCAATCTCAAGTTATGGTCTTTGACTTAAAGTGCCTTTTTGTTGACTTTTGAAAATGACCTATAATGTTGAAATTGATAACTTTTTGTGAGAGCATTTCTTGGACTTGGAATGTGAAGATGAGTTGTAGGAAATGTCTTCCCCTTAAAAATGAGCATTGGATGGGATTTTTCTGATGAACCATGAAAAAGTTATGCCTTGGTCAAGGTAGAGTTGACTTTTCAGCTGTCCAAAAATAGAAACTTTTGACACCTTGATGATTTTTGAGCCATGTTTGAGGAATCATGATCAAGATTTGACCAAATGATGATTGTGGCTTCAAAATAAGATGTTGACCAAAAATTTTGACTTTTGACTACCAAATGACCATTTTGCCCCTGCAGTTGATTTTGAAGCAATTAGGGTTTTTGACTGTGCAACTTGACCTTGTGAGCCTTGAAACTTTACATGTAGGTGCTTGACAATGTTTATAGGCATGTGGGACTTGATTGGACCATTGAAAACCTCAACCTCCTTAAAGGAACCAAAACCTTAATTTTGACTGGCTTAGGAGGATGGTTGACTGTGCAATCCTTGGAGTAGCCTTGAACCATTTGAGGTGATGCTTGGCAAAACTTTTGAAGAATATGGGAGGGAAAATTTTGGGGTACAACAGTTGCCCCTGTTCAATCTTCTTAGACCTGAGGATGTAGATTGGCTTGTGTGCCTTTCGTGATCCGAGGGTGGAAGATGATTGAACACTAGAGTGCCCAGAAATTTGCACTCACATAGTAGCATGTCAGTAGTGTGATAGCGGGAATGGGCTTAAAGATGCCATTTGGAGAGATGATGGATAGGGGGATGGGCTTATAGATGCCATCTGGAAGTGTGACAGAACCTTGTCGGGAATGGGCTTATAGATGCCATTTGGAGACTGTTGGATAACTGAATCTGAATAAGAAATAGAATAGCTTCCGTGCCTGGAGCATATCTAGCCTATATCTAGTTGTTGACGTATGAATAAACAGTAGAATGACCGCCGTGTCTGGGGTATATCCATATTGTATCTGTATGAGCGGCAGAATGTCATCCGAATCTGGATCGTATCTGGACTGAATAATAGAAGAGAATCCAGGATGGAGCATCTCTAAGTTGTCTTTTAGAAGTTTGAATCTGAATAAGCAATAGAACGGCGTCCGGATCTGGAGCATCTCTAGGCTATATCTGAAAGGAAATCTGGAATGAGTATCAAAACATCGCATGCCTGGGTCACATCTGAACCATATCTAGAAGGAGTGTTGAATAAGCAAAAGAACAGCATCCATATCTGGAGCATTTCCAAGCTATCTCTGAAAGGAAATCTGGAATGAGTATCAGAACGTCGCCATGCTTGGGTCACATCTGAACCATATCTAGAAGGAGTCTTGAATAAGCAAAAGAACAACATCCATATCTGGAGCATTTCCAAGCTATCTCTGAGAGGAAATCTGGAATAAGTATCAGAACATCGCCATGCCTGGGTCACATCTGAACCATATCTAGAAGGAGTCTTGAATAAGCAAAAGAACAGCATCCATATCTGGAGCATTTCCAAGCTATCTCTGAGAGGAAATCTGGAATAAGTATCAGAACGTCGCCATGCCTGGGTCACATCTGAACCATATCTAGAAGGAGTCTTGAATAAGAAAAAGAACAACATCCATATCTGGAGCATTTCCAAGCTATCTCTGAGAGGAAATCTGGAATAAGTATCAGAACGTCGCCATGCCTGGGTCACATCTGAACCATATCTAGAAGGAGTCTTGAATAAGCAAAAGAACAGCATCCATATCTGGAGCATTTCCAAGCTATCTCTGAGAGGAAATCTGGAATAAGTATCAGAACGTCGCCATGCCTGGGTCACATCTGAACCATATCTAGAAGGAGTCTTGAATAAGCAAAAGAACAGCATCCATATCTGGAGCATTTCCAAGCTATCTCTGAAAGGAAATCTGGAATGAGTATCAGAACGTCGCCATGCCTGGGTCACATCTGAACCATATCTAGAAAGGTGATCTCTGAATAAACAACAGAACAGCCTCCGTGCCCGGAGCATCTCTAAGTTATATCTGAGAAGAAATCTGGAATAAGTATCAGAACGTCGCCATGCCTGGGTCACATCTGAACCATATCTAGAAAGGTGATCTCTGAATAAACAACAGAACAACCTCTGTGCCCGGAGCATCTCTAAGTTATATCTGAGAAGAAATCTGGAATAAGTATCAGAACGTCGCCATGCCTGGGTCACATCTGAACCATATCTAGAAAGGAATTTTGAATAAGCAAAAGAACAACATCCATATTTGGAGCATTTCCAAGCTATCTCTGAGAGGAAATCTGGAATAAGTATCAGAACGTCGCCATGCCTGGGTCACATCTGAACCATATCTAGAAAGGTGATCTCTGAATAAACAACAGAACAGCCTCCGTGCCCGGAGCATCTCTAAGTTATATCTGAGAAGAAATCTGGAATAAGTATTAGAACGTCGCCATGCCTGGGTCACATCTGAACCATATCTAGAAAGGAATTTTGAATAAGCAAAAGAACAACATTCCATATCTGTAGCATTTCCAAGCTATCTCTTTAATCTTTTTAACATAGACATGCCCTGGCCGGATACAGGTATCGAATCCATAATCAATCACTCACAGACATGCCCTGGCTAGATACAGGAATCGAATCTGGGATTGCGATAGTTGATAGTAATCATCTTTGTATTGACCTTTCCTGAAAAAGGCAAAACATTAGTTATATGCAATGTCATGGTGCATGGAATGCGCGGTGTCTTGACGTTTATAACCAATGGGATTGTAGAATGTGATGTTTATATCATGTATGAAAATGTGATGTTTGCGAATGTATTTTTGTCTAGGAAAATAAATCCTTGACGAATGCCGGGAGCTTATCCTGGGCTGATGTTGCAAGAATACCGGTAGGAGAAGATAACTCCGTTGGGGAATAAACTTGGCGAATAGATTACTCTGCGGGGAAAATTACTCTAGCGATCTTGCTGGGGAAAATACTCTGTGGGAAGAGAGGTACTTCGCTGAGATGTTGTATGAGAACTCCGCTGGGGATACCATTGTTGAGTTACGTTTGGGAGGTTTGAGGAACTCCGCTGGGGATAGGAATACTTCGCCGAGGATGATCTTTCCGTGGCAATTAGCTGAGGATAACCCAGTTATAAGCTCTGGCGAGGAATAACCTTCTGAATAAAGACGGGGAGAGATATGCTCTGCAAAGGATAAGCTTCCAGAATCTACTGGGGATAAGCTTCCTACTGGGGAGATGATTTAACTCTCCTGGGGAGACTTTGGACTGTACTGGGAAGGGCTCCGCTGGATGTCTAGATTCCGCCGAGGAACAATCTTAGATCAAGACTGTCGGGGATGCTTGTTAAGAATGTCTGTATGATGTGCCGGGGAATGTTGAGATCTGCTGGAGGATACCTAACTTCCTTAAGGCTGATAGTATAGCTTTGCTTGGGGAGAGTGCATTGACTTGCTGACTCACGCTCTGGGGAATTAAGATATCTTGGTTATGTTCTTCAGCTGAACTTACCTTGGTGCCCTGGTGGACAGAGCAATTAGATTGCTTAGACAGCTCATTATTGCCCCAGTTTCAGTGGGAGAAGGCACCTGTGGGGGTAGTTGGCAAATCTTCTGGTAGACAGGTGACGAGGTGCCAGGACATAGTCGTACGCTTTAATCCCTAACTTTTTCCTGGACCGCCCTTTCGGGTTTTCAGTCCACCGGGTACCCATTTTTGCCCAAGCCTCCTTTTCAGGTTTTCGACTTGCCGGGTGTACAGATTTTTTCATTTCATCCCTTATTTTGCCCGAACCCTTTTGGTTCTCCGGGAAGCCCTTATTTTTTCCTAGGTGTGTCAACCTAGCGGGTTTTTGATTATGCATAGTATTTTTTCGACTATGTCCACGTTCTCAGAATGTAGGGAGATGCCCCTGTCAGTAGTGTTTTGTCATGCCCCAGAAGATGTTTCATCAGGCCAGATTCGTTGCTGGAGTGCCCCAAGTGACTCGGGCGGAGATTTGCCCCAGGCTGTTTGGCCTTTGAGAGATTCTCCGAATCTTGATTTAATTGCCCCAGATGATGGACAATAATCACGTCTGCCCTTTGATTGGAAGTGCTTTTGTTCACTAGGTATTCATCGTGCAAATTTCTCTGCTGTTCGAACAAATAGTCATACGCAAACAGTATTATATCAAGAATGCAAAGCTTATGTCTGTCTTGAAGATTTTGAAAATGCATTCTTTTTTCATAAAACAAGTGAATGTTTGTAAAACGTGATGTCAACTCCGTATTTATCGTAGGCCTTAAGGAGTCAGGATACCTTTTGTAACAGTATGCTTTCGAACTAACCAATGCTTCAGCTAGGACTTTTAAGGGTTATAACGTGGCCTGGTTCATGGTTTAAGAAACAAAGGATAAAGGCTCAAATTATTTGTACCCACCCGCTCTTCGTGATATTCTTCAAACCTAAGCTTAGTTGATCGTGCGTTAGACCTTGTTTGAGTCTTTGTCCTGATGTTCCAATGATGGTTCAGATATTGATGATTTATTCTGAATAGGCAGTCATTTTTTGTGTTTTTGTTGAGGGTTTGTGCGACCTCTTTTTTGATTTTATTATCCCTATTTTTGCCTGAACTGTTTCTTTTTGGAATTACAGTCAGTGGGATGCCCCAGTTTTGTAAGTCTCCTTCATAGGTTTTGACTTATTGGGTTTTTATTTTTGAGGTATAACGACTGCCTATCCTTATGATTATTCGGAATCATCACTGTCTTCTTTTTTTTGTAAGGACCTCTTTGGTGCCATTTGTTATGCACTTGGATCAACTGAGAGACTACCCTGCCCCAGGTTATGATTAAGGGTTTTAAATTTCGAAAAGAAAAACTCCTACTTCTTTGGCTCAGAGGTGTTGACGAGGGATTATCTTCCTTATAACTCCAGCGTTTAGGGATTGAAACAATGCCTGTACCTCATCAGCGGGGACTGTTCAAAAGCATACTGTAAATGTCATGATATCGTTTTCGTCATCCTCCCTAAAGAGGCTTAGAATTATTAATCGAGCGTTGATCATCAGAAAAAATATGAAAATAATTTGCATATAGTGAATACGAATATATTGCTTCAAAACAAACATATGCGATGCATTAATGAAATAACAACGTTTAACATGAATAAATGTTTGAACAATCAAAAGAAAATTACAACTTGAAAAATTCTAATGAACAAAAGTCTTCTAGTCTCAGGACCTGTTACTTCAACTGATGCATCTTGTAGGGATGGCAGAAGACGTCAGCTTGACCCACTTGGGTGAAATCCACTACTCCTTCATTAATCAGATCCTGGACCTTGTTCTTCAGAGCCCAACAGTCGGCAGTGTCGTGTCCAGGACTATCAGAGTGATATGCACACCTTTTGTTGGGATGATAGTTAGGAGCAAAGATGTTGGGGTTCCGGGGAGGAGCCCTTAATGTAATCAGATTCAACCTCAGCAGGTGTTGCAGAGCTTGAAACAAAGGCATGTTGATCTGGGTGAACTGCCTCTTGGACCTGCTTGGCCTACTCAGATCAACCTGTTGCTCTGGGCGAGGTTGTAGTTGGACCTGTGAGGTAGTAGCAATTTGGAGAGTTCTATTCTTCACCATGTCAGGTTCTTGTCCTCTTGGAAACTGATCAAAGACCTGGTCTCTGACTTGGGCAGGTTGCTTCATATGGTGTCTCTCTTAGTGGAGCTGACTGATTATGGTCCTCAACTCTTCTTGCTTCTGAGCTAGACCTTGGATGAGAGCCCTTTGCCCCAGCATCTGGGTTTTCAATGTATCTACTTCAGCTTGTAGACGTTTCAGCTGTCCGTCCTTGTCATCTTCAGCACTGTTCCTGGCTAAAGTCCCCATGAGGAGTGTCCTTAACTCTTCCTGCCCCTTGGATAGGCTTAGGAAGATATCCTTGAACTGAGTCTCTTGAGCATGAAGACCCTGGTTATCTTGTTGGGAAGCCATTGCTGAAATAAACAGCGTAGATGGTAAGTGACCTGTAAAGAAAGGTACCTGTAATGCAATGATGTCTATATATGCATGCAATGTTTTCAAGGACCTCGCGGGGTAAACAAGAAAAATTATTAGAATCTGGTAACTGGTGGCTTGATTGAAGGCACTTCATGTTGTTAAGAGTCCTTCTTCAAGGGTCAAAAGCTCACCATATCCAGTGGGTCATAGCCCCTGACAACTTTGGCTCGGGGAACTTTCCTCAAGTGTCAAAGCTCACCATATCAAGTGGGTCATAGCCCCTGACAACCTTGTCTAGAGGAAAATAAGTCCTCTTTGCCCCTTGCTGGGATAGTTGATTCATCATGACCTGCGTCACAAGCCCTTGAGGTCCTTGAAACGGATTAGTCCTTATGCAGGATGTATGCAATGGTATGATGTTATGCTATGCATGGGGTAACGTAGGTAAACCCTGTTATGAGTCCCAATTAAGGACTGTAAACAAAACCTGCAAGAAACTCAGTAACCCTGTTATGAGTCCCAATTAAGGACTATAAACAAAACCTGCAAGAAAACTCAGTAAACCCTGTTATGAGTCTCAATTAGGGATTATAAACAAGACCTGCAAGAAAACTCAATAAACCCTGTTATGAGTCTCAATTAGGGACTATAAACCAAACCTGCAAGAAAACTCAAGTGTCAGATAACAAGTAGTCAAGTTGGAAGGCACACAAGTCACACAAGAGAAGCCCTTAGAGTTTAGGCCAGCATGGGGTCTGGGTATTACCCTCTTGAAGTTGGTGGGCTCAACCTGTCCTATTAAAAGTAACCGGGTTCTAAGGGTCCCAATATCACTGGATTGCTTTCATTGTTTATCGTTTCGATTTAGCCACTGAACTGGCGACCGAAATATTCCAGGAAAGCAACCCTCAATTGGGTGTAGTATCGAGTATCAACCAACCTCGGACTGCACCAAAGTCAGTTATCTCACTACCCTAAAGAGGCCAAGATAGTTCAATTAAGGTTCCTAATGTCGGTTGATGCTTAATGACACTACGCGGAGGCCCCGTACTCTCCTTGACTGAACTCAAGGGTTACTGGTACACACCAAAGTGCCACATCAACGTAGCAGACTGTTTCAACCATGTCGGTATACCCCGCACAGTTCCCTCACAGCCTTGTTGCTACTTTCTAAGAAGGTATCCCCATATCCGGGTTAGGATCTATAGAACTCCCAAGACAGTCCCACAATTTAAAGCAAACAAGTCAAAGCAATTGAAAACACAGTGATCTTAGTCCTAAGGTACACCTCACTTTAAAAGATCCCCAGCAGAGTCGCCAGTTCTGTGATCGGTGGATCTGGAACTGACTGTTTAACGCTGGTTCGCGAAATGTCGCAGAAGCAAGAGTCGCCACCGTCTTTTATTTTCTCCAAATGGAAAGGACAAAAGCACAGAAAAATTCCTTAAAGAGATTGCTCTCGGTTCGGGAGGTAGATTATAGAAAGGGAAGGTGTTAGCACCCTTTCTATCCATGGTTATCCATGGGCTCTTAGATACTTGCTCAATGTGTTTTCAAAAATGGTTTGCTTTTCAACTGTGGGTTTTAAAAAGTTTCTTTGAAAATTCCAGTTCGACTCTTGTATCGGTCCTCAAGAGTGTTTGAAAATTTTCTTTCGAAAGCTTTTGAAAAGGTGTCGGTGTGAAAAGTATTTTTGATTTTTTTTTGAAATTAGAGCAAGTATCTAGAGTCGTCTACCTACCCTAAGGAATTCGTTTGTGTAAATGTCCTTTAAAGTAGTGTCATCCCACCATTGAGAGGTAGGTAGCACCACCGTTGGAGATGTTCGGGTCAATTCGAAGATTCGGGACATGGCGATCACCAGAGCAATAGGAAGACACCCTAGAAGCTACCCTCATGCCAGGTTCCCGGATCATGAGGACTTACTAAGACATCCTCTACTCGACGATCACCTTTCGAGGCAAGGCAACAGTGAGGCGTACCCTAAGAGTGGTGTGTGAATTGTGTGTCATTTTCAGTTATTATTTGTCTTGTCATGCATTGGGTGAGCTACGCTTTGATTTTATTTGGGCATTCATTATTTCATGTGATTAGCAGTTAAAAGGGTGCGGAAAATAAAAATGCGGAAAATAAAGGTCCTACGCTATTACAAGACGCGGGTCTACATCGCCAAATTAAACCAAGACCCGATTTGAATAAAAGTGCGGAAAGTAAATGTCCTAATTATCTATTACAAGGCTTTGGGGCAAATACATTATATCCACAAAAGAAATAAAAATAAATGCGAAAAGAAATAAGAATCGAGAGTGCGAGGGCGTTGGACCCTTTAAAGAAATTAAATAGAAATTATAAATTAATTAATGATTAAATAAAGCAAAGAGATTATTTTTATGTTTTTTTGGTATTTTATGAAATAAAGAAAGTTAATTGAAATTAGAAATTAAAATAAAATCCTAGTTCTAAATTTGTTTTTAATTAAAAAAAATGTTTAAGTTTTAACCTAATTTATCCTAATTAATTAAATGCCATATTTATTTACAAAATTAATTAATAATAATAATAAGGAGAAAAAGTTATTTATTGAGAAAAGAATAAAGATACTAATAACCTAATTTTTATGTTTTTTTATAATTATTTTAGAAAAAGACATTAAAGTTAAAAACCTAAATTTAAACTAATTGTTTTATTGGAATTTATTTACAAAAACTATTTAAAGAATTAAAAAAATTAAATAAAACATATTTTTATTTTTTAATGATTTCTGATTTTTTGGTTTTGTGTTATTATTAAGATTAATTTTGGTGAATTAAATAAAACAAAAGAAAAACAATTAAAATAAAAAGAAGAAAAGAAAAATGGAAAAATGAAAGGTGATGCAAACCATGGGGGTGTTGACCCAATTTAGGAGGGAGCACGAAGTCGCGGCAGAAGCGGATCTGGAAGCGGCGGTTGAGTCCGCGGTTGCGCGGCGGAACTGCGATTTGGACGCTTCTCGTTCTTCTGTTTCTGATTCAGAGAGCCAAATTCCAGTCCTGATCTTCACAAAGAATTTTATGGATAAAGTTCAAACAATCAAAAAGAAAATTAAATAGAATAAATGAAATTGAAAATGTTAGAATTTTGTGTTGCTTTATCATGACTCAATGATGTTGTTGTGGTGCTGTCAAGAGGATGATGATTTGTGGTTGCATCAGTTTTGAGCTTGTGTCAACGGTATGAACATGAGCTTGTGTAAGGTTTCTGTTTTGATTGATGAGATTTTTGTTAAAGTTGGTTCATGGGAAATTGCACGTGAAAAGTGAATTTACAGTGCAACAAGAAGAAAAGTGGGGGTTTCCATCGAGTGGCCTCCGTACAGGATTTTGTATAAGAGAATATGAGGTTTTTTTTTTGGAATTTTTTGTTTTTTCGTTTTAGAGAGTTCTCTAGGTTGTGTTCCCTTTTTTTTTATCACTTGCATATGCATTATGTAATGTATTTCAATTGGAATTAAGGGCCTTGAAGCCTTGCATTCATACATAAGATTTTGCCATAAACCTCCATTAACAAACTTTCCATCTTTGTAGCAATTTTGAATTCTTGCTTGATTAGGCCTTGAAACAAATTTGGGATGTTGTATAATGATGATTCAAAGCTAATCAAGACCAAATATGCCCCTTAATTAACCTTCTTGATTTTTATTTGATTTTAAAGGATTTAAAATGAATTAAATCCAATAAAATCAAATAAAAATGAAATAATTAATTTTAAAATTTGAAATAAAATGTGGGACACGTGGGAAGCATGGCCAAGCTGATTCAAATGGAAAAAGTGGGCCCCTTTTGTCAAAAATGAAATTTCAAGGATAAATGATTTTGGCCATTTCACAAAAATTTCCCAACTTCTCCAATGCATATCTTACTCAATTTTGAAGTTATGAACATGTTCTTGGACATTTTGGAAAGGTCTTGAAGTCCTCTAACCAATTTCTTTAGTCCCATGTCATTTTGATTTACCAATCTCAAGTTATGGTCTTTGACTTAAAGTGCCTTTTTGTTGACTTTTGAAAATGACCTATAATGTTGAAATTGATAACTTTTTGTGAGAGCATTTCTTGGACTTGGAATGTGAAGATGAGTTGTAGGAAATATCTTCCCCTTCAAAATGAGCATTGGATGAGATTTTTCTGATGAACCATGAAAAAGTTATGCCTTGGTTAAGGTACAGTTGACTTTTCAGCTGTCCAAAAATAGAAACTTTTGACACCTTGATGATTTTTGAGCCATGTTTGAGGAATCATGATCAAGATTTGACAAAATGATGATTGTGGCTTCAAAATAAGATGTTGACCAAAAATTTTGACTTTTGACTGCCAAATGACCATTTTGCCCCTGCAGTTGATTTTGAAGCAATTAGGGTTTTTGACTGTGCAACTTGACCTTGTGAGCCTTGAAACTTGACATGTAGGTGCTTGACAATGTTTATAGGCATGTGGGACTTGATTGGACCATTGAAAACCTCAACCTCCTTAAAGGAACCAAAACCTTAATTTTGACTGGCTTAGGAGGATGGTTGACTGTGCAATCCTTGGAGTAGCCTTGAACCATTTGAGGTGATGCTTGGCAAAACTTTTGAAAAATATGGGAGGGCAAATTTTGGGGTAAAACAGTAGGGCAGTTTCCCCCGTCTCCTAGACCTCGTCTTGTGGGGAACAAAAGAGCTAATCAGGGTGGTGTAAGGAATTATCAGGATCAGGATTTTGACTTTGACCAGGATGAAGATCAGTTTTCTGTGCAGTGTTCAGAGCCAGGGGTTCAGATTGAGGATATGAGGTATCGATTATTGGAAGAGCTTCTGAAGGCTGTGGAAGGGCAAGGAGTCCTTTGTATGGATGCTAATGATCTCGGGCTGGTGTCTGGGGTGAAAGTTCCTCCAAAGTTCAAGCCTCCTGTATTTGAAAAGTACAAAGGAGCGTCGTGTCCTATTACTCATGCAACTGCTTATTTCCGGAAGATGTCGGTACATACTGAGGATCAAGGGCTTTTGATTCACTTTTTCCAGGATAGCCTATCTGGGGCATCCCTGGAGTGGTACATAAAGTTGGAGAACACTCATATTTGTTACTGGAATGATCTTGCTCGGGCTTTTTTCAAACATTATCAGTACAATGTGAATATGGCGCCTAATCGCACTCAGATACAGAATGTGTCACAGGGACCAAAAGAATCTTTCAAGGAATACACTCAGAAGTGGCGTGAGCTGGCTGCGAGGGTTCAACCTCCACTCATGGAGAGAGAACTCATTGATATGTTTATGAGTACCTCGCAAGGGCCGTTCTATGAGCACATGATAGGAAGTACTTCGGCAGGATTTGCAGACTTGGTTATGGCTGGTGAAAGAATTGAAGTGGGTTTGAAATTGGGAAAATTCAGATTGGAGGTTCTAGTGGCTCATCCGGGGGCAGTAAGAAACCATTCAACACTTACCCTAAGAAAAGGGAAGGCGACACAAGCGCGGTTTACTCTCATAGAGGAAGAAGGGGGGATCGTCAGCACCAACAAGTCAATGTTATTTCTATTCTTGTTAATGCTCCTTCGCAGCAGAGAGCGAATGCAATGTCGCAGCAACAAAGACAACAAGATTCTCCCCGTCAGTATAATAACCAACAACAGAGACAACCAAGGAAATTTGATCCCTTGCCAGTAACTCTTACTGAATTGCTCCACCACCTGCTTGATTTGAAGTTGATCAGTTTGAGAAATATGCCACCACCACCCACAAGACTCCCTGTTAACTATGATGCTAACGCAAGATGCGAATTCCATTCAGGCGGAGTGGGTCATTCTACTGACAACTGTTTTGTGTTGAATTGCAAGGTACAAGACTTTTTGGATGCTAAGGCAATCGATTTTACCCTAGTAACTGGTCCAAATGTTGCTCAGAACCCAATGCCGAGGCATGAAGGGGGTGTTGTTAATATGATTGATGATAATTGTGAAATGTTGAATTTAATCATGGATGTGGAACAAGTAACTACTCTGTTGAGCTTTGTTAAGAGGTATTTGCTTGACAAATCTATTTTCCCGGGTTGTACTTCAGAGTGTGCCAAGTGTAGAGAGCAACCGAAGGGATGTGATGATTTAAAAGCCGGTATCTAGTTGTTGATAAAAGAGGGGTCCCTGCAATTTGATAGAAAACCGAGCTACCGTAAGATTATTGAAGAAGATGTTGCTGTGATATCTATCCCATACACCCCTGCACGCATTCCCTCCCCATCAAGGGCACCCCCTCTGATGATTACAGTACCTAGTCCCATGCTGTATACCAGTGAGAAGGCCATCCCATGGCATTACGGAGCCGACGTTTATTACCATGGGGTGAAGCAGGAAGTAAATGATCGTTTGTCTGAGAAAGAATATGCTGAAGGTGTTGAAGAGGAAGTCCATAACTTTTCTGGTGTGGGTCGAATGACTAGAAGCGAGAGAGTATTTGGTCCTTCCAATGTGCAAGATACGGCAGATGCTTCTGCAAGAGAAAAAGGAAAACAACAGGTAACGATTGGTAATCCAAGGGTTATGCCAGCCAACATGACTCAACCAATTCCTATACCAGAGGCTTCTTCAGTTCCCGATGAGGTTGAAGAGTTAATGCGAATTATCAGAAAGAGTGATTATAGCATAATTGATCATTTGAGCCATACTCCTTCTAAGATGTCTATCTTATCTCTGTTGATTTATTCAAAACCTCACAGAAATGCTTTGATGAGGTGTTGAAGAATGCGTTCGTGCCACATGAGATAACAGTCAATCAATTTGAGAATGTCTGCGCTAATATATCTGCCAGGAATGGTTTGGGCTTCACCGATTTTGATCTTCCTCCAGAGGGACCAGACCATAACAAAGTGTTGCATATTTCGATGGAGTGCAGGGGCACTACTTTATCCCGGATTTTGGTAGACACATGATCATCCTTAAATGTATTTCCCAAGTCAGCATTGATGAAGATTGATTATTCTGGACTGGAGTTGCGCCCTAGTGATTTGATGGTGAAGGAGTTTGATGGGTCTCAAAGGTCGGTATTTCGGGAGGTGGAGCTACCAATCAAGGTTGGTCCTTGCACCTTTACGGCTACATTTTTTGTGATGGATATACAGCCAGCATACTGTTGCTTGTTGGGGAGGCCGCAGATTCATAGAGCAAGAGCAGTTACTTCTACTCTTCATCAGAAACTCAAGTATGCTGCAGAGGGAAAGGTGATAACTGTATGCAGCGAAGAAGAGTACATCGTGAGTCATTTGACATCATTCCGCTATGTTGAAGTTGAAGGCGAGATTCCTGAGACTCCGTTTCAAGCATTTGAGACAATTCATGTTGTCAATTTTCCTCCTCCAGAGCAGAAAAAGAAATCGGAAACTGTTATGTCTTCTCTCAAAGATGCAAAAGCTGTAGTGGAAGGTGGTAACCCTGAAGGTTGGGGTCAGGTGCTGGACGTTACTCCGAAGTTTGACAAATTTGGTCTTGGTTTTAGCCCAGGTCAGCAGAGTGCAGCTCCTAGAGCATCCAGTTTATCTACTCCTGTGAAGTTTTCCCGTCCTTGTGCTACTCAAGAAGGGCACGTCAATGCAGTTGGAAATGATAGAGTTGATGGTTACAATGTTAAAGATTGGATTCGTCCGCGTATTCTGGGCCAGACACTCAATAATTGGACTTTTGTGGATGTTATCCAAGTTTCAAGCGCTGAGGAGTAATTTTCTTGTTTCTTTTATTGTCATATCATAATTCCTACGCTCTACCCAAGGCGTAGTGGATCATTTGTGTACGGCCACCATGTTTATTTTCAAGTTTAGCATGAAATAAAGGACGTTTTTGCATTCAAAGTTTTGTTTTTTTTCTTTCTAAATGGAAATGTTTCTCTTTTCACACACTGTCACTAAAAACACCAAAAGGTCATTCATGCAGATGTACTTCCACCACCGATCCTATCGATAACGACTCTTCTATGGCTCATTATGACTTTGATACTCCTATTTATCAAGTTGAAGAAGAAACATATGAGGATTGTGATCTTCCTGAGGAATTAGCAAGACTGTTGAAACAAGAGGAGAAGGTCATCCAGCCGAATCAGGACTCGATTGAGGTGGTGAATATTGGCACAAAAGAGGTAAGAAGAGAAGTCAAGATAGGGGCATATCTTGAAGAAAGTATAAAGGTCAGATTGATCAAGCTACTCCGTGAGTATTCTGATATCTTCGCTTGGTCTTATGAGGATATGCCTGGGTTGGATACATATATAGTGGTGCATCGACTACCGCTCAAAGAAGGTTATTCTCCTGTCAAGCAAAAGCTCCGAAGAACTCATCCTGAGATGTCCAAGAAGATCAAGGAGGAGGTCCAGAAGCAGTTGGACGTAAATTTCTTAAAGGTTTTTAATTATTCGCCATGGGTTGCAAATATTGTGCATGTTCCCAAGAAAGATGGTAAAGTCAGGATGTGCATGGATTATAGGGATTTGAACAGGGATAGCCCTAAAGATGATTTCCCTCTTCCGCATATTGATATGTTGGTCGATAACACTGCTCATTCCAAAGTGTTTTCGTTCATGGATGGCTTTTCAGGTTACAATCAAATTAAGATGGCTCCGGAAAATATGGAGAAGACAACATTCATCACGCCTTGGGGAACCTTCTGTTATAAAGTGATGCCGTTTGGTTTAAAAAATGCCGAGGCAACATATCAGCGCGCCATGGTCACTCTCTTTCATGATTTGATTCACAAAGAGATTGAGGTATATGTAGACGATATGATTGCTAAGTATGACACGGAAGAGGAACACCTTGTTCATCTGGAAAAATTGTTCGGGAGACTGAGGCAGTTATTACTAAGGTTAAATCCAATTAAATGCACCTTCGAGGTGAGATCCGACAAGCTGTTGGGTTTTATTATAAGTGAGAAAGACATCTAGGTGGACATGACTAAGGTCAAAGCGATACAGGAAATGCCTGAGCCAAGAACAGAGAAGGAAGTACGTGGATTCTTGGGAAGGTTAAACTATATTTCCATATTTATTTCTCATCTCACAGCCACCTGTGAACCTTTGTTCAAGTTGTTAAAGAAAAGTCAGACAATGAAATGGAATGAGGATTGTCAAAAGGCCTTTGAGAAAATAAAAGAATATTTGCAAGAACCTCCGATACTCATGCCGCCAGTGGAAGGAAGGCCACAAATCATGTACTTAACTGTGTTGGAGACCTCAATGGGATGTGTCCTCAGTCAGCACGACGAGACAGGGAAGAAGGAACAGGCTATTTATTACTTGAGTAAGAAGTTTACAGAATGCGAGCCGAGGTACTCATTGCTGGAAAAGACTTGTTGTGCGCTTGCCTGGGCCGCCAAACGTCTGAGGCAATACATGTTAACTCACACCACCTACTTGATATCTAAAATGGATCAATCAAGTATATTTTTGAGAAGCCAGCTCTTACAGGAAGGATAGCCCGTTGGCAGATGATACTCACCAGATATAATATCCAATACACTACTCAAAAAGCAATTAAGGGTAGTGTACTGGCCGACCATCTTGCTCATCAGCCCATGAATGATTATGAACCGATGAAGTTTGATTTTCCCGATGAGGAAATTGTGTATATTCGGGATTGTAACATACCAGACCCAGATGAAGGACCCGAGCCGGGATCACGTTGGATGCTTGTTTTTGATAGTGCCTCTAATACCGTGGTAAACACATCGGAGCTATTATCACTTATCCTGAGGGATACCATATTCCTTTCACGGCTCGTATCTGTTTTGATTGCACTAACAACATGGCCAAATATGATGCTTGCATTTATGGCATTAAAGCGGCGATCGACCTACGCATCAAATTTTTGAAAGTTTACGGGGATTCCAATCTTGTTATTAGCCAGATTAATGAAGATTAGGAGACTCGCCATCAGAACCTAATTCCCTATCTTGAGCACGTTATGAAGTTGATTCCGTACTTCGAAGAGATCACGTTTGAGCATATTCCCAGAGAAGAAAACAATCTAGCTGATTCACTGGAAACTTTGTCCTCCATGTTCAAGGTTAAGTGGGCTAATGAGGCACCTTCAATTACTATCAGAAGTTTGAGTGAGCCAGCTTTCTGTTTTGAGGCCATTTTAGAACCAGATGGTAATCCTTGGTTTTATGACGTTAAACGATATCTCAAAACACAAGAGTACCCTGAAGAGGCATCCGTCACAGATAAGAAGTTCTTGAGAAGATTCTCAGCCAAGTTCTTTCTCAGTGGTGGTGTGTTGTACAGAAGGCATCATGACAGTTTACTGCTCAGATGTGTTGACAAGAAGGAACAACTAGAATCATTGAGGAGATACATGAAGGTGACTTAGGGACCCATTCCAACAGGCACACCATGGCTAAAAATATTTTGCGAGTAGGTTATTATTGGTCTACCATGGAGACTGACTGTTACAATCATGCACGGGTTTGCCACAAATGTCAAGTCTATGCTGATAAGGTGCATGTGCCGCCAGTACCTTTGAATGTTTTGACTTCCCCTTGGCCGTTTGCGATGTGGGGAATTGATATGATCGGCAAGATTGAATTGACTGCATCCAACGGGCACCATTTCATTCTGGTTGCCATCGATTATTTTACAAAATGGGTCGAAGTTGCATCCTATGCCAATGTCACCAAGCAAGTGGTAACTCGGTTCATTAAGCACAACATTATCTGTCACTACGGAGTGCCTGAAAAGATCATTACCGATATGGGTCTAACTTGAACAACAAAATGATGAAGGAACTTTGTGAGTCTTTCAAAATCAAGCATCATAACTCTTCCCCATATAGACCAAAGATGAATGGTGCTGTCAAAGCCGTCAATAAGAATATCAAGAAAATTATGCAGAAGATGGTGGTAACCTATAAAGATTGGCATGAGATGCTGCCTTTCGCTTCGCATGGTTATCGCACCACAGTGCGTACTTTGACTGGGGCAACCCCATTTTCATTGGTTTACGGCATGGAAGCAGTGTTGCCGGTAGAAGTCGAGATTCCCTCTCTTAGGGTCATGAGAGATGTTGAGCTGGATGAAAGTGAATGGGTACAAAATCGGATGGATCAACTGGAACTTATTGTTGAGAAGAGACTAACGGCTGTATGTCATGGTCAGGTATATCAGCAAAGGATGAGAAAAGATTTTGATAAGAGGGTACGGCCTCAGTGTTACAAGCCAGGTGACCTTGTGCTCAAAAGGATAATTCTTCCCCAGGGAGATCCCAAAGGCAAGTGGGTTCCAACTTATGAAGGTCCTTTCGTGGTCAGAAAAGTTTTCTCTGGAGGAGCGATGATGCTCATAACTATGGATGGAGAGTACTTCCCTCTCCCTATAAATGCTGACGTAGTTAAAAAATACTTTGCATAAAAATAATAAAAACCCGCTAAACTAAAAACCCGAAAGGGAGGTTTAGGAAAAAAGAGGGTGTCCTGGTGAATCGAAAACCTGAAAGGGTGATTCAGGCAAAAGTTATGGACTTAAAGCGAGTGACTACGCTCAACATGGGATCCTTTTATTTCTTTCCTTCTTTCTGTCACCTGGCATAAGCTCAAGGCTAATCCAAGAATGATCTGTCTGAAAGCAGGAAGCGTGAGAGTCATAAGAGTCATGGCAGAGTCGGGACTTAATAGATGATTCACATTCACATTGCCATTTATAAACACTTGTTTGCTTTGATTTTGTAATTACTTGCTCCCAAATGTAAATGCCTTTTTCACAGGCTGATTTCTCAAAATCAATAGAATATCTTCTTTCAAGTATACGCATACTTTTCTTTCCTCTCTTTTTACTATTTTGTTTGCAAAAACGTCCAATATTTTTGATAAGCATGAGCATATAAACTTCGCGGACCTTACATAGATATGGTAATCTAAGTCTTGGTTAGTTGATCATTTGAAATATGGATAACAAACATCACCACCACTGTGCAAGGGGCATGTTTGTTTCTCTGTTTGGTGGACTTCTCTTTCACTCTTTTAGGCATTTTGCCTTGAGGTTTTGTTTCACAGTTCCGGGCCGTTGGTAATGATCATATGACAGGGTAATAACAAGGTTATGGCGGGTCAGCACGACCGGTGAACCTGGTTGGAGATACTGCTTCCCTATAATGGCTTTTATTACGTTTCTTTGCTGCACTTCCATGTGTTATCTTGATTGATTGTTTTAGCATTGTTTGCATATAGGATTTTGTTTATAGCTGAATGTCATCCTTGATGCGTTGAATTTTTTTTCCTTGAGAAATTTTTTTTCATACAATGTCACTCTTCAATTGTTTTTCGGGCATTCTGATACCAGTCGTGCTAATTCTTCTGCATGGCCAAGAATTGGGAGGAAGGAGTTTAGCTAAAAAAAAATAGTGACCGTAGTGGTATGCTTTTGGGTAGAACTCTGTTGACGATGATCAGGCATTCTTTCAATCCCTAAACACCAGAGATATAAGGGAGTTAGACCCTCGTTAATCCCTCTGAGCCTTCGAAGCAGGAGTTTTCTTTTTGTTCGAAAAATAAAAATAAACCTTCCTTTTTAACCAGGGGAAGGGTAGATGTTCAGTTGATTTGCCCAAGCATTCAAATTTCAGAAGGAGTGTCCCCTCGCAAAGTATATACTACGATGTTTATTTCCTCACAAAGTCCTGAGGTCGATATCGAATCGATACAATAATGACTACCCCTCGCCGACCAAGGAATGAGGCTTTTGTGTTCTTCAAAAAAAAAGAGAAAGAAAGAAAAAGTTCAAAGACCTAAAGTCACATTGACTTGTTCGAAGTGGAAAGCGTGAATAAGAAAGAAACAAAAAGCCCCGCTAAGTCAAAACTTGAAAACAAGTCGCTTAGGCAAAAGTTAGGGCATCCCGCTGGACTCCCAAAAATGGAAATTCAAGAGATTTTTGTCCAGGAAAAAGTTAGGGAAAAGAGAGCCTAAAAGGCCAAAAAAAAAGAAGAAGAGAGAAAGACTATTCAATGAAATTTTCATCAAAAGAAGAGGAACAATAATATCAAAAAAGCAAAAGCAGCAGAAGTTAAGTGACAGTTATGTTGGAAGATTTGTCGTGATTACTCAGCCATTATAAATCCTTTTGAAAGATGAATTCTTGTGATAAGTCAACTGAACTTAGGACAAGAGAATATCATGAAGGGGGTGGGCACCAAATAACTTGAGCCTTGAATTTTTTTTCTTCAAAAGAACCTTGAACCAGGCCACATTACAACCTCTAAAAGTCCTAACTGAAACAGGGGTTTAACTCGAAAGTATACTACAATGGGAACATTTCCTAAACTCCCCAAATATGTGTTGCATAGCCGTGTTGGTATCTTATCGCTCGCATTTTAAGTCATTTTTCAAAGAAGGAAAGAAAAGTTTTTAAAAAAAAAACATTTTTGCACTCGAGCCAGTGATTCATTCACAACAGAGATGCGACACTTTGTTAACTTCTTCAAGGTTTAAATAATCATCGCATCAGATCTATCATTCTAAATAAATATTTTTCTGTATGCAAAACAGTAGTTTGACATCAAAAAGTTTACACGTTGAATACCTGTAAAGAGCTTAATGATGGTCAAGAAGGGAATGTTCAGCTTTCTTCTGTTTTGACAAAGCCCATGTTTGATTAGGACTCTGCTTATCCCCTGTGAAGTTTCTTTCCTCAGTGAAGTTTCCTTTCCCCGGTGAAGTTTCGTTTCCGCAACAAAGTTTTGTTACTCCAGAGATTTTCTTTCAAAAAGCCTCGTTCCAAGACTTCAAGTTTGGATGTGTCATCTATCCCCGGTGGAGTCGTTAAGGAGGAACCCACTTTCTGAAGAAGTTTCAACTCCCCTTTGAGATTGCCAATAGAGATCCCTCGCTTTGACCTCTTATTTCCCAGCCGATCTGTTGATCGGGGCATCTTTATGTTAAGGATCTTCTCTTATTCCCTAGTAAAGTTTTGATACCGTGTGATTATCTGCAGGATTCATCCTTTGGTTGCGTTCCAAGAGAATATCTCTCCAGCAAGATAATCCTCAACAAAGTTCTATTTCCCCGGTGAAGTCCTATCTCTTCAGCAGGGCTTTGTTCACCCTTCACGACGAGTTTGTTGTCATGGTGTCGTCTTTAACACGGCCGTGTGCCTTCCTTCCCAGAGATTACAGTCTTACATTGATTCTCTCTGAATTGTCTAAACCTTCAGACGGACGGCCCTTTACGGAAGCTGCAGTGTCAACCTGATCTTCCCGAGGAATTTGCAATTCATTTATGCCACTCCTCTCAGGTGTTTGTGGCCCGTTTCTACTGTTTGTCCTTCTTTTTTTTCTCCACAAAACTTCAACTCTTCAAAGGTTCCCTCTCTAGTGGTTTCCCGTATTTTCTCCTCTCCTTTGGATTTTGCAACTTACTTTTACAAGTCATGTCCGATTCTGATCTCTTTGGTTATTGGCTTCTCAATTGGCCTTTCCCTAGTGAAACTTTTAAACATGCATCATTACATTGCATCTACCTAAACGCGCAACATTTATATTATATGGAGCATTGCCCTATATAAAAGTAATTCAAACATGCATCGGAACGTAACCATTATTATTTTCGTGATCCCGAGTGATTTGCTAATACTTCGGATTTAATCCCCAGCGAGGTCTTCGTCCTCATCATCCACCCCGTACCAACATCCTTTTGACGTTAATTCTTTTGTTTGTTTGAGTATCTACTATTGACTATAGTTTAGTTTCGCCCTGGCTCGGTCTTCTCGGGTTTAGTATTTACTACCCTCTCTGGTTCATTCCAGTGTCTATTAGTGCACCTTTTGAATACCCGTTTCGTCCTGATATTCGCTTTCAGCAGGTTTTTTAGGTGTACGCCCTAATCACCTTGCTTTGGGTTGAGCCCAGAGTTTCGTCTCCTCACCTTGTGCATGAAATCCAGTTTCTTCCTGGTACTCATCTAGTTTAGTTTCACCTAACTAGTTATTGAGTCGAGTTTTGTCTCGTCTTTGTTTTCATACCTTGGACCTTTTGACGGTGATCGTTTACCGAGTGCAGTGTTCGTACTGCGTCCCTGGCTTGAGATCAGTCTCCTTTGTTCCTTAGATGCTTATATCAGTTTTTGTCACTGTTTATCCATTAATCTGAGACCAGCAGGTGTTCTGAGAAACATGCACTCTCATCACTTCGCTTTGGGTTGAGTTCCGCCTCGTTACCCGTGTGTGAAATCCAGTTTCGTCCTGGTACTCATCTAGTCTAGTTTCGTCTAACTAGTCGTTGAGTCGAGTTTCGCCTTGCTTTTGTTCCTCATTTCTGGGATTCTCTTAGTTCCTTCATACTGTCTATCCTAGTTGAGATCATCAAGTGCTCCTAGAATCACGCACTCTAGCCATTTTGCTTTTGGGTTGATCTCAGAGTTTCGTCTCCTCACCCGCGTACGTTTTCTGTTGCAGAGTTTAGTTGCGCCTATACTCTGTTGGTTGAGTTTTGTCTCACCCCTTTTTTATGAAGCCCAGTTTTGCCCTGGCACATCAGTCCGGAAGTTTAGTTGCGTATACTCTTCTTTGTTTTTGTTCCACCTCAGCCTGCATTGCGGTTTCAATCTGACGCATGGTCTTGGGAGTTTTTGTTTCCGTTTCTTTCAAGAGTGTAAATTTTTGGGTTCTTTCATATTCAAACATCTTCAATCCTGAACGCTCGAAAGTTATCACTTTTTTCACTTATCATGTTGAAGATATTTGAATAGGGGCAGCTGTTGCACCCCAAAATTTACCCTCTTAATTTAGGCTTATGTTTCATCATGAGCATCATAGTGCATTACATTCATACATTGTGACAGTGTCAAAGTACTCTGGTTATCAAGTTTTCCTCAAGCTTTGAGGGTTGGTTGCATTGACAAGTTGCTCAAGTAGAATCTTATTATCTAAACCTCTGTATCTCTCAAGCTCAAAAGTTATTGCATATCTCAAGATATTTTATCCATCTCTTTGGTATTTGAAAAATCTTTGCACAAGGAATTGGTCATGATGCCCAGAGGATTTGATGTTTTGAGAATGATTCATCAGTCTCCTAATGTGTTGAACAAAATTAGGGTTTTGGTTTTCATCAAGATTTCTTGAGAATTTTGAAGTGAAACTTTGCACATGGCCTTTATATATTTGGAAGATCATATGTTTGAAGTTTTGATCATCAATTTTGAAGGGAAGTGGATCAATTGATGCAAAGGGGGAAAATGGTCATTTTTGTCAAAATCAGTCAAAGTCAAGGTTGACCAAGTGAATTTTTGGCCAACCATCAATTCAAGGATGTACTTTTCATATTTCAAGTCCATTGGATCAAAGAGATTGAAGTTTAGGTTGAAACTTATTCTTGAAGAATCCCTAAAGTTACTAATTTTGGAAGATAAAGACTTAATTTCAAAAAATCATATTTTATTCACTCTTGATGAAGAAGATGCAAATGAAATATGCTTGGAAAGCTAAGAGAATGATCTTTCACCTCCTTTTGGTCTCATTTCCAAATTGGCAAGGAATCAAGAGTTATGGTCTTTTGAAGTCACAAAATTATAGGTCATTTTTCAAAATTAGTGAATTTCAAGCTAAATTTTTGGAGCCTTAATGGATTAATTTGCAAAAACTCAAAACTAGGGGATTTTAGATCTTTTAAATACCTTTCCAAATTGTGCTCATTTGTGCCATAATTCAAAAGTATGAGCATGTTGTGGACTTTGGAATTTTGAGACTTTTCATTGAATTCATGCATGCCATGCAAATTGCAAATTGTTGATAACTTGATTTGTGGCCTTTTGTTTCACTTCAAACTTGGCCCATGACTAACATGCAATGCACCAAGGCCCATCATGCCAAAGTTTGAGCTGCACATGGGAAAATGAGAATCGAATTCGTGGTTTTGCAAAAAATGGCATGAAGTTTCCTAATCACCAACACTAGCTTAATGCAAGGATTTAAGTCCTAATCTTGTTGCTAATCTCTTCCTCGGGACAAATGGATTAAAATTCACCCAAAAATCAAGCCAACGCACGAGGGATTTGAAGGTTGCATGTGCATACTTGATTTTGGCCAAAAGAAGATTTCTTTGATTCCAAGAGCTTTCAGCGCGAAAAACCTATCCTACCCTCCTCCTGATGCTCTATATATTGAGAAGCAAGCCTCAGTGAGAAGGGTTCGTGCTTCATTTCATCAATCAAAGTCATAAACTCCATAGCTTGTTGCTCTGCATTTTTCTTTGATTCTTCCATATCCCTCGCACGTTTTGGTCAATTCTTCTTGCACTCTCTTCTCCAAGTGATAAGGATTGTAGATCGAGGCTTGGATTGCAACTGGAGTGAAGGAGATAGTAGATCCATTTTTTCTCAAAGGTTTGAATTCTCAACTTTGAATTCTGATTTCTAGCCATGCCTCGTGTGATTTAAGTTCATAATCATGTTGTTTGAAGTCTATGGAATGATCCTGAAGCTTTATAGAGTTTAATTTGATGAATTATGCATGATTTGATGCTCTGAAACTCGCGATTTAGAATGTTTTTGTTCATATTCATGACTTGATTGTGGACAATGTGGTTGATGATTTGATTTGATTCGAATTGCTATGGATTCCTTGCCATGCTAGCTTTGATTTGCCTTTGATTTCATCAAAAATAATGCAAAATTGAGTGTGTTATGTTGATCTGAAAGTGTCCCCCAAGCCTGAGATATGCGCGCGTTTTTTGAATGTCTAGAGGTTGAAGATCATGTGGTGGCACATCATGATTGGTCTGTTTGAATTTTTTGGCTTATTTGAATTTTTGTTTTATTTGACATTTTGTTTAATTTTATTTTCTGATCAAAACACATTCAAAAATCACAAAAAAATTACCATAGGTCAATATTATTTTCTAGTATTTGTCACATTTTTTAAAAAAATAATTTGATTGGTTTAAAAAAAAATTTAGGTTTAATTAATTAATTGATCAAAGTTTATTTTTATTTTAATAGTTCTATTGATCTAAAAAATCCACAAAAATTATTTGAGAACCACAAAATAATGTGAAAATTGATTCTGACTTTGGTTCATTATTTTTCTTATTTTTTATTTGAAATTTAATTTCAAAAGATTATTTGTAATATTTGTTTGTTTTTTTTTAATTTTTAATATATCCCTTAATCAAAAAAATCTCTAAAAAATCATGTAATCTTGTTTTTAATCATAGAATCTGAATATATTTTTACTTTGACCTTTTTCATGATTTTTGTTTATGATTTGCATTTTCTTGCCCTTAATAAATAATTCAATAATTAATTGTTTGATTTCTTATTTTTAATATTTTCCTTTTATCCAAAAAATTAACAAAAATTCAGGGATGTGTGTTTTTAGCCCTAATATTTGAATATAATTTTGGTTGGCCATTTTTCTGACTTTTTGATTTAAATGCTTCTTTGATATGTGAATATTTGTTAATTACATAATTGTTTGAATATTAATTTCTTTCTTGACTTTTCCTGATTCAAAAAAATATGAAAAAATATATTTCCTGACATTTAGGGTTTCTTGATGATTGGCATGATCTTGATTTAATTTTTTTGAATTTTGATCTCACATAATCAATATTTGAGATTAAAAGTCAAAGTTTAGGGTTTTGTTGCTTATGGTGCAAGTTTTATTTTCAAAACCACTATGCCCCGGATTTTCCATAGGATTCAAGTCTTCATTAGGGTTCATGAATGTATTGGGAATTTGAAAACCATTTTTTTTGAATCATTTGACTTGGTTTGACATTTTTCCACAAATAATTTTGAAAACTTGTCTAGTTTGGTAGTTTTGCCAACTAGTCTTGAGCTTTGAACTTCACTTGGCCTCTTCCTCAATCATTCATGAACTTAGGGCTTGCATTATGACTTATAAACACTTCCAAGATGTTAAGATATTTTTGGTTTGAATTATGGATCCTTGTTTCTATTTTTGATATGATTTTGAAGTGAAGGTACCCAATTATGTTTGCATGTCTTGTTACATTTTATTTGATGGCCAATGAACTTGTGTGAGGCCTATAATTGGGAACCTAATGATCATGTGATTCTGATTGTCCATATTAGCTCAAGCCATTTCACTTATAAGCTTCATATTTGAATATTTTGAACCATCTAATGCATTATGTAGGTTTCATCTCCTATTGTGTTCATGAAGTTGTGATTGAATTAGCTATGCATGATTGAGATGTGTTTGCTACTGACTTTCATGGTCTTTGTTCATATTATTCTCAAGCTCTTATGATACTTGATTGACATTCAATTGTCAATTCAACATGGTGATAGGAAGGAGCAACATTCCCCTGCTTTTCTTGACCTAATTTGTGCATATGCTTGTTTCTTCTTGGTTATCATGTCTAAAGCCATCATGTTTGTTCTCACTTTTTCACCTTATTAAATACTAACTTGGTTGTTGAATGTGAGAGGTACTCTGAGAAAGTTGCCACTTTTGGCTTGAGGCTTTTTTGTGTTTCACTTTATTTGTGAAACACAATCTATTATACTAGCATTATTTTTGTGCTTGGCATGTTTGATGGTTTATGCAGGATATATATACATATGATTGTGAATTCCATACATTGCTCCTGGGACTTGTTCATATCTGATAGATTCCTGACTCAGTTTGTTTACTGATGCCAGCTTGCTTGAAGTTTCCCTGGGTTTCTTTTATTCTTGCTTGATTGCTACAGATAGTTATCTGTTTGGTATTGTACTACTTCCTTTCTCCCATTTTCATTTTGCATAATTCTCTGATTGCATGATGGGATCTCTGTTGCTGATATATGTCAGGAGGCCCTCTGGTTTTTTATCTGATGCATGTATTATGTTGTTGATCGATGAGTCACTCAATATAGAAATTGAGATCACGACTTCGCTCTCATTGCATGTTCCTTATAGGATGTTTATTGCTTTTCTTCTTTAATTGTTGATCGATGAGTCATTCAATTTAGAAATTGAGATCACGACTTCGCTCTCATTGCATGTTCCCTATAGGATGTTTATTGCTTTTCCTATTTAACTATTTATCGATGAGTCACTCAATTTAAAAATTGAGATCACGACTTCGCTCTCATTGCATGTTCCCTATAGGATAGTTTTAATAAGCTTTCTTTGACATGCTGATTAAGGTAGGAATCTATGTATGCTAACATAGGATAGTATTTTCCTTTAACCTCAACCTTAGGGTCAACCATTGTATGATAACTCTAGGGATAATGTTAGGCCAGTTTCCCTTAGTTGTTTTTTCTTTCTTTGCATTTTGCATCTTAAAACAAAAATTGTTTTCTTGGCAAATCATAAGACATTTCTAAAGAACCCAAACCCTACTTCAAAGTAAAAGATACAAACCAATTTTACTTTGTCTGTGTACCTCTTAGCTTTGCTTTTAAACCTGGTTTGCTGATGTTTCACCATCACACATTTTTCTCGAAGCCGATGTTTCTCCATCGCACATGTTTGTTATCCTATTTTGATTCTCAATATCATTGTTAGGTGTGATGTTTCGTCATCTGTTTCATTAATGTGTTGCCATATTTACCATGTTATCTCTTAACCGATGTTTCTCCATCGCACATTTGTTTGAAGCCGATGTTTCGCGATCGCACATGTTTGTTATCCTACATTGATTCTCAATATCATTGTTAGGTGTGATGCTTTGTCATCTGTTTTATTGATGTTTTTCCATTTCTACAATGATATCTTTGTTACCTCTTAGCCGATGTTTTGCCATCACACATTTGTTTGAAGCCGGTGTTTCGCCGTCGCACATGTTTGATTATCTAAATTTGACTCTCAATGTCACTGCTAGGTGTGTTGTTTTATCATTTGATGTTTCTCCATCTTTGACATGTTACTTTGTTATTATTTAGTCGATGTTTGATCACCTCATTTGTTTGTAGTTTCATTTGATGTTTCGCCATCTTTGACATGTTACTTTGTTATTATTTAGCCGATGTTTTACCATCTCATTTGTTTGTTGTTTTATTTGATGTTTTGCCATCTTGATTGTTTTTGTTGTCTTAATTAAAAAACACAAACCAACAAAAACACATAAACCGAACTACAGCTGCTCTGATTCCTTAAAAGGGATACGTACGCATTGGGGTAGGGCCCAACCGAGCACAACTTTTATTTTCCCTACATTATTTTCTTTTTACTTTCGCATGCATTCCCTTTTCAGTTTTAAGCCACAGACATAGGATTTGACCACACCCAATTAGATTAGACAATAAGAGTGGATACCGTAGAGTACTACGGGCGTGTGGGGTGCTAACACCTTCCCCTCACGTAACAGTCTCCCTTACCCGATCACTCGGTCGAAAGACCATGATTTCTCCCTTTTCAGGTTTTCTCGATGTTTACCTTTCCCTCTCGGCGGGATAAAAGACGTTCGGTGGCGACTTCATTGATGTTTCATTAACATCCAGATGATAGGTTCTAGCCGCGTAGTTTCAATAACAAGTACCTTTGACCAAACGACCTTCACTAGTAGGATGAGCTCCCACCAATATAAATACCTTTCCATCTGTAATACCCCAAATTTGTCCTACCCCTCTGACTTTTATCTAGATTATGAATCTTTCACTTTTCTCATGCACGTAACCATCATTAGGTCATCTAACGCATCATGCACCATTAACCAATAAATTTGGCTTGAGATCAAGGATATCAAAGGATTAGGGTTTATTTGTGCTTTTAGGCCCTCATCTTTATGCAAGCCTGGACCAACATGGTTCTTCATCAGTTAAGGTTTGAGGGTTTAGAGTTTGTGTTCATTGGGAATTTCCTCCTTTATCAAGAGACTCATTTTCGTCAAAAGACAAAGTCATATCTTCAAGTTACTTTAAGGTTGAAAGAGTCAGGGTTTACTTCCAGAATCGTGTAGGCTTGAATAAGGGTTCCATGTGGATTTGTTCATTAATAAATTTCAAAGGGGTTCTATTATTACTTGAAGTGCAAGCTATCAGAGACATTGGTATGGTCATTGCAAGCTAGAGTCTCTAGTGAGTTTCCTTCGTCTAAGAAGATTCAATTGACATTTGGCTCATAGGGCTTTGGGTACGGATCTTATACCAAAATAAGGACAGGTATTCAAGAGCTCTAAGTGCAAGCGTTAGGTTAGAGGCTATTTGTACTCAATTATGGAATACGTGGATGTTCGATTTAATATGTCATAAAGTGAATTCAAGATGCAAGGATAACATCCTTTTGACTAAAAGAAGTTTCAAAGCCATTTCTTTGGATTATTCATCATGAAAGTGAAAGAAAACTTCTTTAAAAAGAAAAAGAATCCATGTGTCATGTTACATCATTCAATCATACCATTACAACTTCAAATCATCTACTTTCCAAAATAGAAAAAATTTACACAAGAAAATACGCCGAATATTACAAAGTTACAAATTAATCCAAGTTCCATGACCAAGCCTTTTCCCACTTTTCACGCCATGAGTTAGGTCTTCATTTAACCTTACAGTATGCTTCTTCTCCAAGTTAATTCTTTAAGCCTTCTATTAGTATGCAACTATTCATAGCCTACACCATTAAAGAAACAAATCTCAGTTAGCCAAAGTTCAAAAGCAGCCCTGCAATTAACCAATTCAGTAGTATGGACTCAATCAAAACATGTTCAGTTGCAAGCAGAAAATCGATGGAAAAGTAACTTAACAGAACTCTAACATATTCAAGCAAAATTTCCAGCTAACAGCCTGTAACTAACTACAATCAACCCTCCATAACAGAATTTAACTCTTAAACTGTTAAAACAGACTCAACCCTATCCATAACCCCTCAAACTCTTGCTAACCGTCTTCCAACTAATTTCTAGAATTTCTAACTACTTCCAACCAACAGTCCAAACAGAAAGTAAATTGTTGTCTAAACCATTTTCTAACTGTTTTTAAATAGAACCAACAAATTGTAACCAACAAACTGTTTCCAACCATTCTAACTCCCAAACCATAACTAACCATAACTAACTTTTAAACCCCCTAACAAACAAAAAACCAATTTCTAACTGTCAAAAAAAGAAAACTCTAAAAAACTTCCAATAGAATGTAACAGAAAAACAGAAAGAGGGGATTCACAGCTATTCACACAGAAAAAACTACCAAGAAAGTGATATATCTATTCTCTACATGATTCACAATAGAGGTTCATAAAAACAATAAAAAGAACTCACCAGAGCATCATCTCAAAAAAAAAAAGACTCTCTTTCACCTCTATCTCTTTGGAAACGCATCACTGCTATTTCTTCATCCATCTCCGTTCACTCCCTTCACCAAACCTCTTCCTTAAATTCCAGCTACATCACTCCACCTTCTATCTCTCATCACCATTCACCATATCTCAGTAGCATCCTTGCCGTCTTTAATCCTTCAATCTTTGTTCAGAAACTTTTCATCATCAAATTTCCCTCAGCGCCTTCAATCTCTTTGCGTTAACGAGACTTCGGCATCACATCGTCAACCTTCATCACATCATCATTGAATCTGCAGAAAAAACCAGAAACAACACACAACAACAATAACGACTTCATCACAATCGCAATATATACAGGAAAGAAAGAGAGAAGAGTGAAGAAAAGGAAAGGGAGCAAGAACCTTTGAATTCCCATCATCTTCATCGCGTCGAAACCGATCCAGAGGTTGATGCTGAGACTTGAGCGGTATGAAGTCTCAGCGGGTGAAACTGAGCGTGATTGAAGAAGCAAGATCGACGGAGACGAAAAAGGCAGAAGAGAAGGTGATGAACGGATCGAACTCACGATATGAGTTTGAGACGATGGCGAAGATGAAGAAATCAATCAAAGTCGCACGCAATTGAAGGTTGAGCGGCTAAGGTGGAGAGACTTGGAGAGATTGAAGCATAAACGGGAAATAAATTGGGCCGGAGACGCTCGCGAGAGGTAAAAGAAAAATCAGCATTCTCCTGTGAAATCTATGATTCCAATCGGCAAACCCTATCTCTTGAACTACTGTATCGTATCCGTTTCTTTCCCTTTTTTATTATTTTTCTTTTTTCTCTTGATAATGGAAGCTTAGTAATTAAAGTGATGATGAATGATAATTGTGATGGGTTACGGGATCATATGGCCCAATGGCATTTTTGGTAACTTCTGGGTTGGTGAACAAAAATGGCTAATGGGCGTAACATCAATTTGTTGCAGCATACCTCTTGGGCTCAGCAATGCACCCCCTCTGTTTATACTACTTTTACCTTTCTATGTTTTAATTTTAGCTTTATTTTTTAATGATTTTAATGAGTAAAATGATACAAGAATAACAAAATATTTTAGAACCCTTTAAGGTCTCCCTTTATAATTTTCCTTAAAGTTTTCTATTATTTTATGTTTGATAATCATTTTATTGGCATTTTCTAGCTAAGATTTTGTGATAGAATGTTGATGTAACTTTCGCAATAGGGAATGTTTGGAGATTATTTTTTTGATCACTTGTGTAAAGCAGCTTTGGTAGAGTTTTCTTATCGCTTGCATGGTTTTGAAGAGGCAACAGACCTTCTTCGTTAAGTATCATCACAATTTCATTCTATTCCTCATTTCTGCACTTTATCGTATTTCTATACCGCTTTTCTAGATATCATGAGAAGTAGGGCTTTACTGCAAACTATGCATGCTATCATTAGGTAGAGATTTATTTTTTGTTATTCCAATCGTAGGACCACCATTGCATGATAACATTAGGTTTAGAAATAGGCTAGTCTCCCTTTGACTTTTCATTCTCCTTTTGCATGTGCATTTAAAACAAAGAACTTCTTTTTCCTTTCAAACTTCAAAAATCACTGATGAGAAGCATGCCTTTGCTTAGTATGAGAAATGATAAGCGGGTCTCTTCTCGATCTTATTATTCTTCATCTCAAGCCTAGGTGTGGTTCAAGTCTCAAAGACTCCTCTCATGGAAAAGTGGAAAAGTGGTTAATATCTCTCTTGAGGTCAACTAGTCATTATCTGCAACAAAAATACAAACCAACTCAAACTTTTTTTGTGCGCTCGAGCACCTTTTCTCTAAAACCCTTTTCAGGTAAGGACATGATTAGTTTACTTATGTGCCAACGCATAAGTCTCCAAAGGTCAAGCTGCGGCAGAAGGAGGAACTACGGTAGCTCTGATTCCTCAAAAAGGTTACGTAGGCATTGGGGTAGGGCCCAAGCGAGTACAACTTTATTTTCCCTACATTCTTTTCTCCCTTTTTTGCATGTATTCTATCTCAATAGTAAACAATAAGCATAGATTAAAAAAACATAAGATAGACGACAAGAGTGGATACCATAGAGTACTACGGGCATGTTGGGTGCTAATACCTTCCCCTTGCGTAACAGACTCCCTTACCCGATCTCTCGATCGCAAGACCGTGACTTCTCCCTTCTCAGCTTTTCTTGATGTTTAACTTTCCCTTCATGTGGGATAAAAGAAGTTCGATGGAGACTTCATTGTTTGATGATTTCCAACCGGTTGTTTCAGCTTGCGACTTCACTAGGGACAGGTCAACCAATTGTTGGTCCATCCCGCAGTCAATCCTAGCTCTTGTCTTCTTTTCTTTAGGTGTTTATTTATATTCTTTTTGAATTATTAATTTTGTATATACCTGAGCATATGTATGCACTGCATTTTACTGTTTCCATATACTACTGTTGTACTGGACCTGCTTCTTGATTGGGTTTGGATGTTACTATTGAGGTAAAAGGCCTAGTACCCAGGCCAGAGTGCACTAGGACACTAGGAATATAGTTGGGGAATGATGGCTATAGGACGTGGTCTGACTAGTGCAGTCATGTCATATACGACGCTCAGATGAGGTTCAATTGGACGTACTTTCATCATGCACGTTTGTGTTGCGATGATTTTACATCCAAGCGAACCCGTGATTTTTGAGTTACAATGCCTTATCCTGACCTAGTTTTCACCCGTGAGTAGGGAGGGAATTATTATTACAGGTACAGATGGTGACTATGTTCAGATGGTTACTCATGTTCAGATGGTGACTATGATCAGACAATGACTATTGGTTCTAATGGTTATGTTCTGGATTTATGTTGATGACTTATTCAGATACTATATTCTGTTGGTGACCATATGGTTCTCAGATTTATTTTCCGAGTTCCTGATTTGTATATTTGGAGGTTCATTCGGGCCTTCGACCTTGATATTCCCAACATGTTCAGAAAGTGCTCAACAATATCTGATGTTCCAGAAGCCTTCAGTTGATGATCTACATGGTACTTGGTTCTTATATGTGCGGAAGCTATGCCAGACCTTTGATCTGATAATATTCATATGGTTGAGAAATAGTGCATCAATCATATTCAGGAATGATGGAACTTTGATCCCATGTCTTTGCATACATAACATGGTTAACCACATGCTTAACATACATGTTCTATTATTTCCAGATCACATTTGCAAGTCTTGTGCTGAAGTTTTCCATCCCTTACTTGTGTAAAATCAAAATCAAAGAACGTTAATTCCTTGGAAGCGACAACACATGATATCACAGACATTCATGCACCCCATGCATACTCATGCATCCATAATATGTATTCGAAGATTGGGGATTCTTATTCAGACCGGGTGTTCTCCTTAGAGGTTCAACTTGATTTCTTACTGCATACGTTTAGAGATCATTATGGGATAACTCCGTGGGGGGTTGATCGATGCGAAGATCCCGATAGGGTTACTTGTGGTATACATGCAAGCTTTGGCCTATGGTCAGGAATCCTTCAAGAAGGAATATAATTGATTGAAGACTCAGGTAAGCCAGGTCATGAAAGCTCTGATGATAATGTCAATAATCTTGTACTTACTGTCACAACAGAGGTTCTCTCTTCTCCTCATCTTCTAGGAATTGCTTTCAACCATGGAGGGCTACATAATCTTGAGTCCTTGGAACATCTTATCAGCAGATGGTTCCCATTTTCTATGGGATCTTGTATCAGTGCTTCGTTCTTGTTGACCAACGTCAGATGTGGTTGCTACACTAGGGCATCAGACTATTCAATTAGAGGCATTTTCCACAACTTTGTGTTCCCTGATCTGTTTGACAGCAGCCAGTCTTTGTTCCATAGTGAATTCATGAAAAAAGCTTTTAAGAAAATACAAAAGAAGTCTGATGAGCATGTTGATGCGAGCCCAGTGCATTACATCTTGTTCTTTCCAGCTCCGATCTTTGGGGTCCTCCTCCCACAAACATCTCTTCTGATTACAATACACAGGCTAGATGTGTCTCCTATGCTGGGGCACCCAATTTTGATATTGAAAACTGTAAAGGGGTTGAAGTATAAAACCCAACACCTGTCTGGCATATCTTCCAAAAGTCCAATTCCTATTTGGCCAACTATCAGACTCTTTCTCATAAGTTGGATGTCTCTGTTGTTCTGATAGAAGATGAACTGTATTATTTCTTTGTGACGTAATATACTTGGTGATACAATTTATGCCAAGTCACCAGGAAAAGTATCCATTTGTCCTCCTAAAAGAATCTTCTACACATATAATCTGGGGCACCCCGCCATTCAATTGAAGATGGTATGTCATCCAGAGACAAGGTCCAAGACTAGCTCAATTCAAAGACTGTTATGTTCAAATCATATCAGAAGGGGAATTCTCTCTCCTATTCAAACATCAAGACTGCAGAAAGTCGTTAGAATCAAGAAGGCCATACGGAGTCAAGTCTCCTCAACAATGGCAATCATTGGTTTCTTTATTGCATTTTCATTAGCATTTTTGCTTGTTTGTTTAAACATTACTTGTATATAGAAACTTGTCTATTTTTGAATGAAAATCTTAATGCTATAAGTATGATTGTCTTGAAGTGTTCCTTTTATTTTTATTCATCCATTCGTTATCACTCTTTAAATGTTTTACTTGCATATTGATGCCAAGTTTCCAATTCTTATGCTTAAGAAAAGATTGGAGGGAGGATGATGATAATATAAAAATGCAAAAATCTCTGGTTGGTATGCTTTTGAGTAAGATCCTGCTGATGATGTACATGCCTTGTTTCTATTCCCAAACACTGGAGATATAAGGGAGATAGACCCTCGCTAACCCCTATGAGCCTTCGAAGTATGAGTTTCTTTTCTGTTCAGGAAAAAACCCTTATTTTAACCCTGGGGCGGGTAGAGTTCATAAAATCTGATCAATCGTTAACAACTCATCAAGAGTGTGCATCCAAGGATACAACAATGGTTATCCACCAAAAGGTTAAGGAAAGTAAAAACCACAATGGTTAACCCTCACCTATCAGCAACGTGTTTCAATTAATGATATCCCAATGGGTATCTCTCGCACATCAGGAGGTCAACAGATGACGGTACAACAATGGATATCCCTTATCTACCAAATACTCAGACAGTCACGGTCACTTCCAACAAATAAAAAATAACGTGAAGATCAACGACTTGTTCAAAATTGAAATTATGAATAAGAAAGAAACAAAAATCCTCGCTAACTTGAAACTTGAAAACAAGTCGCTTAGGAAAAAGTTGGGGCATCCCGTTGGACTTCCAAATCGAAATTAAAAAGAATTTGTCCAGGAAAAATCTAGGGAAAGCAAGAAATGGATTACCAATAAAAATCCCTATCGAAATAACAAGGTCGTGTGATCAGACACCAAAGTCATAAGTTTGTGACTGTCATGTCCATGAGGCCTTAGTAGTTCCTCAACCATCGCAAACTCTCCTAGAGAGATGAATGCTTGTATCGGGTCAACTGAACATAGGAATGGAGAACATCATGGAGAGTGGGTGGGCACCAAAATTTTTGAGCCTTAAATCCTTTTTCTAAAAACCGTGAACTAGACCACGTTATAACCCTTAAAAGTCCTAACTGAAGCATGGGTCAATTCGAAAGTGTGCTACAATGAGATAGTGTTTAACTGACTCCTAAAAGGTATGTTTAAATATATATGTTGGCATCATATGTTTGCATTATATTTCATAAATTTTTTTTTCAAATGTTGCTCTCTAGCTAGTGATCCATTCACAACAGAGTTGTGACATCATTCCACTCAAAGTTTTTAAACTTCAAGACTTACATATGTGTTGCATTAGAATTATTACTCTCATAATAAACATACTTCTGCATACAAAACAACTAATTGACATCAAGTAAGTTTACACAATGAACAACCGGTAAAGAGCTCAATCTTGTCAGAGAAGAGAGGCTTGAATACTCTGTTGAAGCAAGAGTCGACTGTCATAAGAGAAATGACTTATCCAGGGGCTTGTTAACCAAAGATTATGTCAAGAGAAATCATCTTAATACTTCATAATCTGAGTACCCTTTAGGGATGAAGTTAGAAGATTCCGACAATATGGGGCGATCAAGTCGAGAATCGATCTCTCCGAGTTCATCCAAATCTGGGGCATTCCCTCAAAGCTGTCAATCAGAGCCTACCACGTCGATAAATCTCTTGAAGCTCGACCAATCAGAGGCTATCACGTCAATAAATCTCTTCAAGTTATCGTCAATCACGGGCTATCGCATTGATAAATCTATTTAGAATTCATTCAACATGGAGCAGTTACGTCGAGATTCGACAAATCTATCCATAAAAGCTGTAATCCAGAGCAGTTTATTTCATGATTCAAGAGATTGGGGAAGGTCACCTCATATCATATTATGGAAAGAATATTCCGATCTTCTATTCAGCACAGATTCTTTCAGAAATCCCACAGACAGGGGCATTCCTCATCCGTACTTGTAATGTTTCTCAAGCCAATTATGTTGCACGAGACGACTACAATCAAGCTAAAAGCATTATAACGGTCACTCTAACCTAGCCAGCACACGAAGCCTCCTTCATCTACTGTAGACAACTTCAAACCTGATTCCCCAAGTGAATTCAGAAAGTCCAGAATCATCGTTTGACTCGGCACACGCAAGTGCTTCCCTAGTGGAGTTAATCAAGTTCATCCCAGTGGAGCTAAGCCGGGTAATTCGTAGAGATAAACCGGGGCATTCGTAGGTGTTCATGCCTATCTTTTATCCCCAAGTGATCCAAGAGGTAATTCCCTAGTGTGGCGTAAACTTTGTGCATAAATTCGAAGTGATCCACATGGTGTTCAATACCCATTCCTCAGTATATTCAGTCCTACCATCCTCTCAACTTTTTAGGAAGCAGGGAAGTTGGGCCAGATTATCTCTTCCCCAACAATTTAATTCAGAATTCAACAGCGTACCTAAAGACTCGCTTCGTCAGCAATTCAATTTTCAACGAAGTCATCAACAATCTTCGGTATCATGGGCTCCCCAATGAAAATTCTTCCCAGTATCCCCAGCAATCTTTGGTACTGCAGGCTTCCAGCACCGATACATATTGGCATCCCCAGTGATGAGCAACAACTCCCAAAGAGCCTTAGCTTATCCCCATGAAGTCTATTTATTGACATTGGATATAACTATCATTGTATAACATTGCATCCTCAAAAGCGCGTAGCCGATCCATCAGAATGGATCTTTGCGGCAAAAGAAATTCAAACATGCATACGAAGTATAAGCCAGATCAGGTATCCTACACAAAAGAACTAAATCATTCAAGGACAATAATACACCCTACAAGAGGATATCATTCCCAAATCCCCAGCTGGTGAACTTAACTTTCACAATTCCCAGTAAAATCAATACACTTTGTCATTCTAGACCAAGTTTTTGTATGGTAGCCAGTTCCTGTCTGACAAATAATTCAGTCTTCCAACACTCGTCTGTGTCAGTTCCCTAAACACTCATTGTGTCAACTTCTAAACACTCATCATGTCAATTCCTAAACACTCATCCATGACAGTCTCCTGAACACTCGTATGTGTTTAACCTTTTGATACTCGTCTATATCTTCTTTCAATACTCATCTGTATTGATTCAAACACTCGTTCGTGTTTAAACCTTTTGATACTCGTCTGTATCTTCCTTAAATACTCGTCCATATTGATTCAAACACTCGTCCGTGTTTAAACTTTTGATACTCGTCTGTATCTTCTTTCAATACTCGTCTGTATTGATTCAAACACGTCCATGTTTAAACCTTTTGATACTCGGCTGTATCTTCCTTCAATACTCATTCGTATTGATTCAGACACTCGTTTGTGTTTAACCTTTGGATACTCGTCTGTATCTTCTTTCAATACTCCTCCGTAACGATTCAAACACTCGTCCGTGTTTAACCTTTTGATACTTGTCTGTATCTTCCTCCAATACTCATCCGTATTGATTCAAACACTCGTCCATGTTTAAACCTTTTGCTACTCGTATGTATCTTTCTTCAATACTCGTTTGTATTGATTCAAACACTCATCCGTGTTTAACCTTTTAATACTTGTTTGTATCTTCCTCCAACACTCGTCCGTATTGATTTAAACACTCGTCTGTGTTTAACCTTTTGATTCTCGTATGTATCTTCCTTCAATAATCGTCTGTATTGATTCAAACACTTGTTCGTGTTTAACCTTTCAATAATCGTCTATATCTTCCTCCAATACTCGTCCGTATTGATTCAAACACTCGTCTATGTTTAACCTTTTGATACTCATCTTTATCTTCCTCCAATACTCGTCTGTATTGATTCAAACACTTTTCTGCGTTTAACCTTTTGATACTCGTCTTTCTCTTCCTTCAATACTCGTCTGTATTGATCTAAACACTCGTCTGTGTTTAACCTCTCTTGATACTCGTCCATATCTTCTTTCGATACTTGTCCGTATCGATTCAAACACTCGTCCGTGTTTAAATTTTCCTTGATACTCGTCCGTATCTTCTTTTGATACTCGTCCGTATTGATTCACACACTCGTATGTGTTATACTTTCCTTGTATTGGCAGCACTTCATGTTACAAGTATTTTACGCCTTTGTGTTTGCATCATGCTACCTTCTAACACTCGTCGTTTCAATTTCTGAACACTCATCGTGTCCTGATCGATGTATTCATGTTAGCCATTGTGTCCTGATCGATACCTCTCCTGTGAATCATTGTGTCCTGATCCGTTTTTCCTCTGAGTCACCGTGTCCTTGTCGATGTACTTTGATGTCGTCATGTCCTGATCAACGTATACTTCCGGTTTAGTCACACATCTTTTAATTCCCTAGTGGGTGGGGCAAAAATAAATAACCTCGTTACCACCAACTTTCAGAAGAAATTTTTGGCATTGATATTTAATCATCTTCTACCTCGAACTTCCGAAAGGCACGCACCAATCGTACTTTCAGGTTTAATACGATTAAATAGGGGAAGCTGTAATACCCAAATTTGTCCTACCTCTCTCACTTTTATCTAGATTATGCATCTCACACTTTTCTCATACATGTAACCTTCATTAGGTCATCTAACTCATCATGCATGATTAACCAATAAATTTGGCTTGAGATCAAGGATATCGAGGGATTAGGGTTTCTTTGTGCTTTTAGGCCCCCATCTTCATGCAAGCCTGGATCAACATGGTTCTTCATCAATTAAGGTTTGAGGGATTAGAGTTTGTGTTCATTGGGAATTTCCTCCTTTATCAAGAGACTCATTTTCGTCAAAAGACAAAGTCATCTCTTCAAGTTACTTTAAGGTTGAAAGAGTTAGGGTTTACTTACCTAATCGTGTAGGCTTGAAGAAGGGTTCCATGTGGATTTGTTCATTAATAAATTTCAAAGGGGTTCTATCATTACTTGAAGTGAAAGCTATCGAAGACATTGGTATGGTCATTGCAAGCTAGAGTCTCTAGTGAGTTTCCTTCGTCTAAGAAGATTCAACTGACATTTGGGTCACAGGGCTTTGGGTACGAATCTTATCCCAAAGTAAGGACAGGTATTCAAGATCTCTAAGTGCAAGCGTTAGGTTAGAGGCTATTTGTACTCAATTATGGCATACATGGATGTTCAATTTAATATGTCATAAAGTGAATTCAAGATGCAAGGATAACATCTGTTTGACTAAAAGAAGTTTCAAAGCCATTTCTTTGGATTATTCATCATGAAAGTGAAAGCAAACTTCTTTTCAAAGGAAAAGAATCCACGTGTCATGTTACGTCATTCAATCATACCATTACAACTTCAAATCATCTACTTTCCAAAATAGAAAAAATTTACACAAGAAAATACGCCGAATATTACAAAGTTACAAATTAATCCAAGTTCCATGACCAAGCCTTTTCCCACTTTTCACGCCATGAGTTAGGTCTTCATTTAAACTTACAGTATGCTTCTTCTCCAAGTTAATTATTTAAGCCTTCTATTATTCTTCAACTATTCATAGCCTGCATCATTAAAGAAACAAATCTCAGTTAGCCAAAGTTCAAAAGCAGCCCTGTAATTAACCAATCCAGTAGTATGGACTCAATAAAAACAGGTTCAGTTGCAAGCAGAAAATCGGTGGAAAATTAACTTAACAAAACTCTAACAGATTCAAGCAAAATTTCCAGCTAACAGCCTGAAACTAACTACAATCTACCCTCCATAACAGAATTTAACTTTTAAATTGTTAAAACAGACTCAACCCTGTCCATAACCCCTCAAACTCTTGCTAACCATCTTCCAACTAATTTCCAGAATTTCTAACTGTTGTACCCCAAAATTTTCCCTCTCATTTTACTCAATACAATTCAATTGAGGTCCCCAAGTTGCTCAAGGAAGTCTAACAGTTGACTAGACCAACTCTCTCCTAAGGCAGTATACCTTAAATTAGGGTTTCATTTTTAATCAAGATGCTTGAGTCCAAAGGATCCCAAATGCTCACCATTGTCTTAATATGTTCTCAAGATCATCCATGTCAAGTTTCATGCCTTGCAGAAGAAGTTTGCTCAGTCAATTACTCAAATGCCTGAAAATCAACTGTACTAGGTCAAAAGTCAATTGTGTCCCACATACAGTCAAACTTCAAGAATTTTGGTCAACATCAACAATTGGAAGTTATATTCATAATTTGATCAAGGGTTGATCTTGATTCCTCAAGGAATGCTCCAAATTCATCAAAACCCAAAAGTTGCTAAATTAGGGTTTCTCAAGAAAAGTCAACCCAACTTTGACCAAGCATAACTTCCCCATGCTTTATCAAAATTTTTCCATCTAAAGCTCATTTTGAAGAGGATACAATTCCATACAACTCAACTTTAGTTCCCAAGTTCAAAATATGCACTCATAAAAAGATATGAATTTTGACATTATAGGTCCTTTTGAAAAGTCAACAAAAACACCTTTTAGGTCAAAGCTTCATACATGGACATGGAAGACTCAATTGAGATGAGACCAAAAGGGTTGCTTAGGGGACATCCTAAGATTTCTAAAAAGTCCAAGAACACCTCTCTAGGGTAAAAAATGGAGGAGATATGCCTTGTCAAAGTTGACCTTTTTTGCAAAATTGTCAAAAGTCAACATTGATCAAATTTGCATTTTTTCCAAAGGGACCCATGTTTTCTTGCTTGAAACATGTTTCTAATAGGACCCACGACCCCTGAGCTTCTCCACCTATTTTTTTATTACTTTTATCATTTATTTTGATTTTTTATTAAATTAAATCAAAATAAATCAAATTAAATGGTAAAAAAATGAAAACAAATCAAATCTTGAGATTTTTATGCATATTTTGAGTCCATGTACAGCTAGCCTGCCAGCCAAGTCGTGCAAGGTTCATTGGGGTTGAAAAAGATTGGATTGAAGCAAGTTTTGGAAATAAATCATACATGAAGCAAATAAAATCCCATTTTCATAATTCTCAAAGATTTGATACAAATTGGTTGACCTAATTTAGTCTACTATAAGGGCATAGGAATTCTAGATCAAGAAAAGAGGATTGGAGGCGTGAAATGGCAAGAAATAAACTCAAAAAATTGGACAAAAGTGAGAGATCAAAATCCATCTTAGAGTTATCCTCAAGGAGTTTCAAGCCTAGCAACCGATTCCTGGACATCCCAGGAAGCTAACAGCATCATTTGCAAGCCTCAAAGCATCCAGAAATCGTCCCCAAGAGCACCACGGTTTGCACTAAGAACAAAAATTCGATTTCTATGATTTACGCATTATAAATGTATTTTGCCCATATATTTGTGTTCATCATCATGTTTGCAATGTTTCTGGATAGTTTGATTTAAGTTACAATTCATGAAGAAGCTTTTTCCATTGCTAGGGTTTCGTGCTCCAATTTGGGGTTTTGTGATTTAAGCAAAATTAGGCCTAATGATGGATACCATGGTGATCAGAACTTCACACCCAGTTGATCCATTGGAATTTATATTACGTGTGTGCGATTTTTGAATGTAACAGGGTTATACCTACAAACAAATGTCAGTATGTAAAAGTTACAGGCCTAAGGCGACAAAGAAAGGGAAGAAGACAATGCGTGTCAGCCAACCATTCGCCCATTTGAATTTCGCGCATTTGGAAGCAGCTTCTTTTATTTTTCTTATATTATGTTTTGTATTCATTATGTTAGCAATTAACTAGTGCAACGCAGTTGGTCAGAGGAAGGAAGTATGAAGCTCATGTCCTGGGTTCGATCCCAGGTGTAAGCTTTTGGCATTTTCTCCATTATTTTCACCAGATCCAGCACACCTCACCTTCTGAGGATCATCACGTGCCCTCTGATCTAATCCTCTGGATCCACCTCCAGCCAGATCCAGCACACCTCACCTTCTGAGGATCATCATGTGCCCTCTGATCTCGTCCTCTGGATCCACCTCCAGCCAGATCCAGCACACCTCACCTTCTGAGGATCATCACGTGCCCTGTGATTTCATCCTCTAGATCCACCTCCAGCCAGATCCAGCACACCTCACCTTGTGAGGAACATCACGCACCCTCTGATCTCATCCTTTGGATCCATCTCCAGCCAGATCCAACGCCAGCATACGCAGGTCCACCATGAGTCCCCAAAAGATGGTCTCATTGGATCAGGCGCCAGACTCTGGACCATCTTTCTGGGTTTCAGAAGTTTAGCATATGCCCTCAGATTTTCTAACAGCAGGCCCATTTGGTTATTTCTACTATTTTTATTTAATTTCTTTTCTTTAATTATTTTGTTTTTTTAATCAATACAAAAATTATTTTATTAAATTAACAAATCAAAAAATCACAAAAGACTTATTTTCTTAATAAATTTTATTTTTAATTAATTAGTTTAATTAATTTAGGGAAACTTTAATTTCTTTCATAATTTAAAAATAATTTGACTTAGGATTTTATTTGTACATAATTTAATTAATCTTTCTCAAAAATCCACAAAAATTTCTTCCTCTCAATTAGGGTTTTAAGTTATTAATTACCGTCCTCGTATTTAATTTGCCGCGTGCTTGTTAATTATTTTTTCCATTATTTTGTAACTGTTCATGGTTTGTAATAGTTAAATTAGGGTTTTATTTCTTGCTTAAAATCCCCGATTTTTGGTTATGTAATTAATCCCCCTCCCCGAAGCCTTGTAATAGCTAGGTTTTACTTCCTCGCACTTTAAATTTCCGCAATCTTTAACTGTTAGATGTATGGCTAATAGTATTGTATGGCAAGAATGCATGAACAATTAAAATAATTAGAAAACCCTAATGTGCAAAGATTAAAATAACTGAAACAAATCACTCGCACATGTTCACTCCCAGGGTTTACCCCACTCCGGTTGCCTTCGGTAAACCATCATTAAGCATAGGAGATTTTAGTGGTCGCCCTCCATGAAATTTTTTCACACTAACACCTTTTCCAAACAAATTTTCAAAACAACTTCGTCACACCCTTGAGGACTAATACAAGGGTTATCACGAAGTAAAAACATTTTCAAGACAAACGCACATACAAGCAATTTGAAAAATGAGAAAGTACCTAAGAGCCCATGGAAAACCATGGATAGAAAGGGTGATAACACCTTCCCTTTATATAATCTACCCCCCGTACTCAGAAACATCTCGAAAAAAGGTTTTTTCTGTTCTTTTTCCTTTTCTGTGATTGGATGAAATAAAAGTCGGTGGCGACTCTTGCTTACCGCGACATTTTGCGAACAAAAAACGCAAAACCCAAACCAGTATTAAACAGTCGATTCTGCCACCATATCAAAGAACTACTTCCAACCAAGAGTCCAAACAGAAAGTAAACTGTTTTCTAAACCATTTTCTAACTGTTTCTAAACAGAACCAACAAACTGTAACCAATAAACTGTTTCCAACCATTCTAACTCCCAAACCATAACTAACCATAACTAACTTCTAAACCCCCTAACAAACAAAAAACCAATTTCTAGCTGTCAAAAAAAGAAAACTCTAAAGTACTTCCAACAGAAGGTAACAAAAAAACAGAAAGAGGGGATTCACGACTATTCACACAAAAAACTACCAAGAAAGTGATATATCTATTCTCTACATGATTCACAACATAGGTTCACAAAAACAATAAAAAGAACTCACCAGAGCATCATCTAAAAAAATTAAAATAAAGAAGACTCTCTTTCAACTCTATCTCTTTGGAAACACATCACTGCTATTTCTTCATCCATCTTTGTTCACTCCCTTCACCAAACCTCTTCCAGAAATTCCAGCTACATCACTCCACCTTCTATCTCTCATCACCGATTCACCATATCTCAGTAGCTTCCTCGCTATCTTTAATCCTTCAATCTTTGTTCAGAAACTTTTGATCATCAAATTTCCCTCAGCGCCTTCAATCTCTCTGTGTCAACGAGACTTCGGCATCACATCGTCAACCTTGATCATATCATCATTGAATCTGCAGCAAAAACTAGAAACAACACACAACAACAATAACGACTTCATCACAATTGCAATATATGCAAAAAAGGAAGAGCGAAGAGTGAACAAAAGGAAAGGGAGCAAGTACCTTTCAATTCCCGTCATCTTCATCGCGTCGAAACTTATCCAGAGGTCGATGCTGAGACTTGAGCAGTATGAAGTCTCAGCGAGTGAAACTGAGCATGATTGAAGAAGAAAGATCGATGGAGATGAAAAAGGCAGAGGCAAAGGTGATGATAAGATCGAACTCGCGATCTGAGTTTAAGACAAAGGCGAAGACGAGGAAATCAATCAAAGTCGCATGCAACTGAAGGTTGATCGGCCAAGGTGGAGAGACTTGGAGAAATCGAAGCATAAACGGGAAAGAAATTATGCTGGAGACGCTCGCGAGAGGTATAATAGAAATCAACATTCTCGTGTGAAATCCATGATTCCAATCGGCAAACCCTATCTCTTGAACTACTATATCGTATCCGTTTCTTTCCCTTTTTTATTATTTTGCTTTTTTCTCCTGATAATGGAAGCTTAGTAATTGAAGTGATGATGGATGATAATTGTGATGGGTTACCGGATCATATGGGCCAATGGAATTTTTGGTAACTTCTGGGTTGGTGAACAAAAACGACTAATGGTCTTAACATAAATTTGTTGCAGCATAACTCTCGGGCTCAGCAATGCACCCCCTCTGTTTCTACTACTTTTACCTTTCTATGTTTTAATTTTAGCTTCATTTTTTCTTGATTTTAATGAGTAAAATGATACAAGAATAACATAATATTTTAGAACCCTTTAAGGTCTCCCTTTAGAATTTTCCTTAAAGTTTTCTATTATTTTATGTTTAATAATCATTTTCATTGGCATTTTATAGCTAAGATTTTGTGATAGAATGTTTATGTAACTTTCGCAATAGGGAATGTTTAGAGATTAATTTTTTGCTCACTTATGTAAAGCAGCTCTGGTAGAGTTTTCTTATCGCTTGCGTGGTTTTGAAGAGGCAACAGACCTTCTTCGTTCAATATCATCATAATTTCATTCTATTTCTTATTTCCGCACTTTATCGTATTTCTTTACCGCTTTTCTAGATATCATGAGAAGTAGGGCTTTACTGCAAACTATGCATTCTATCATTAGGTAGAGATTACTTTTTTGTTATTCCAACCGTAGGACCACCATTGCATGATAACATTAGGTTTAGAAATAGGCTAGTCTCCCTTTGCATGTGCATTTAAAACAAAAAACTTCTTTTTCCTTTCAAACTTCAAAACACTTTAAGAATCACTGATGAGAAGCATGCCTTTTCTTAGTATGAGAAATGATAAGCGGGTCTCTTCTCGATCTTATTATTCTTCATCTCAAGCCTAGGCGTAGTTCAAGTCTCAAAGACTCCTCTCATGGATAAGTGGAAAAGTGGTTAATATCTCTCTCTTGAGGTCAACTAGTCATTATCTGCAACAAAAATACAAACCAACTCAAACTTTTTTTGTGCGCTCGAGCACCTTTTCTCTAAAACAATTTTCATGTAAGGAAATTATTAGTTTACTTCTGTGCCAATGCATAAGTCTCCAAAGGTCGAGCTGTGGCAGAAGGCCGAATTAACACTGTCCATAAAAACACAAAAAAATAAATAAAACATGTTAGCCGAACTACGATAGCTCTGATTCCTCTAAAAGGATATGTAGGCATTGGGGTAGGGCCCAAGAGAGTACAACTTTATTTCCCCTACATTCTTTTCTCCATTTTTTGCATGCATTCTTTCTCAATAGTAAACAGTAAGCATAGATTAAACACACCTATAATATAGACGACAAGAGTGGATATCGTAGAGTACTACGGGAGTGTGGTGTGCTAATACCTTCCCCTCGCATAACATACTCCCTTACCCGGTCTCTCGGTCGCAATACCGTGACTTCTCCCTTATCAGGTTTTCTTGATGTTTATCTTTACCTTCATGTGGGATAAAAGACGTTCGATGGCGACTTCATTGTTTGATGATTTTTAGCTGGTTGTTTCACCATCGATATGCGATTTCTTCGGCTTCTAACAGGTGGTGCTAATGTGAACCTGTTCACCACAGTTGTAACAGGTAGGTATATTGGTCCTACAATCTGCCATAACATAATCTGGTCACTCGCACTTGAAACATTTCTTCACATCATTCTAACATTCATTAGCATAGTGACCCATGCCACAACATTTAAAGCACTTAATAGGATTGGGAGGAATTCCTCCCCCACTTGGCTTCTTACCAACCACAACTTTCTGCTTTCCTTTATAAGTGGAGCACTATAAGGCGTACTCCCGAACCTTCGTTTACCCCTCTTATCACTCAAGGTCTTATAGTGAGCATTTCAAGCCCTATTATCCTCATCATAAATCCTACACATGTTCACCAACTCAGGGAAATGTCTGATTTTATGATAGTCGATACCTTGTTTAATCTCGGGACATAGCCTATTCTTAAACTTGATAAATTTTGAGCACATAACAGCAGCAAAATTGTAATGAAGGTAATACTTCACCAGTTCCTCGAATTGAGCAACATATTTTGTGACCATTGAGTTTCCCTGCTTTAATTCCAGGATTTCTATCTCCTTTTTTCCCCTCACATCTTTTGGAAAATACCTCTCTAGAAACTCTGCCCTGAACACCTCCCAAATAATAAGATTACCCGCAGCTTCCAACCTTTGGCGACTATTATCCCAGCAGTCTTCAACTTCCTCAACCAGCATATGGGTACCAAACTGCACTTTCTAGGCTTCAGTGCACCCCATGACTCTGAAGATCTTTTTAATAACCTTCGGCCATTTATGCGCACCATCTAGATCATGCGTAACCTCGAACATAGGTGACTTGTTATTATGGAACTTTTCCCAATTACGGAATTCGACATCTTCAACATTCTAATTGTTATTCTACACAACCTGCACAATAACATATAACGCAACAACAAGAGAAACAACATTTCTTCCAACCATATTGTTCAAAATCAGTAATGCAATTTAGGAGAAACACACAACTATATTCACTCTATAGTTAGACTCTTCTATAACACTTGGCCAGACGAACCAACCTTCTCTGATATTAATTGTATCACCCTACCTTCCCCATACTTTAATTATAAAATAAATTGATAAATATTCAAAGTACACACAAGTAGGATGTCATATCCCAATAAAATCTCATGCTTTTATCAAGTCACTTCATATCTTTAGTTCTAAAGAGGTGAATTACACATTATAATTACAAAATAGTACACTTCAGTAGCACTATGGCTTTAACAACAAAAATATCCACATAATTCGTGGTTCATCATAGATTCGTAAAATAGGATACGTAACAAATGAAAAACAACAAAAAACAAAAAAAACTCCCAAAGTTCCCGAGTTACGTATCAGAGCGACTCCTAAGACTCGATCAATAGAAACACACACTCCAAGTACTACTCAGGTACCTTCTTATCTGTACTCCTCGAGGAGCAGAGACACAACAACAAAAAAGGGGTGAGAACTATATTCAATAAATACATGATGAAAATCACATGCTAAGGAGTAGCAATCACATAATTCACACCAATCAGACAATTATAAAACACATACAATGCCACGATAATATATGTCACATTTAGTCCACTTTCATTCATTGATTGGGACATTATGAGTCTATCGGGATACTAACTGCAAGTATACAATTTATTCGTTCTAGTTTTAAATGATTATCGAACCCATAGAGACTGAGGATCAATCACATACGATCTAATGTTACAATTGTTTAACTAAGCGATGAATATTTGGTTTTAGGGGAAAAGATTTTAATTAAAAACAATAGTAATAGTTATACCGGTATGTGATAGTCGGACTTCAGGAACTCGGTGAATCACTTGGCATATAAAGTATTTCGGTAAAAACGAATTGTTTAAAAACATGAGACATACACTCTCGTGTTCATGAAATAAGTTATGCTACTAAACCTAGTGGATGCACTTTAAATTTAATAACACTTTTTGAAAACGACTTGAGTTTAATTAATTTGTTAAAACACTCTCGTGTATTTAAAAATTAATGTTTCATTACCACTATCTGGGTCGAACCCCAACTCTCGCATGCAGGTTCTTGCCTTAATTAATTTCCCACTGTCGTGGCAAAATCGTGTTAAATATCCTTTCACTCGTGACAAGGGTAGTTAAATTAAATATGGAAATTGGAAACCAGAAATTATTTATAAAAGTTTTTATCCCAGTTATCACCAAATTCCTTCGGTGCTTAGGAGTCACATACCGGTACAGACGAAATTAGCCAGACATAATGTATTTAGTAACCATGCAATGTAAAATACAGTTCATAAAAATAATTAACATAGCATATGAACAATAAAAACCAATTGCATAAAAAACCTGTAATTATGTTGCCGTGGTAATCTTGAATTCGTACAATAGCCTTGGGATTAATTGAAATATAGGACTAAGTGTGTTAATCCTTCGATGTGAAGAATTAACACTTTTGGGAACTAGAAAGTTACAGAGGCTCGAAGGAAAATATAATGGTTTTAAAGGCAAGTAAACAAAATAATGCAGAAAGGAAAAATATGGTTTTGTAGCAAAATCTTCGACCCTTTCAAAGTGAATTCTTCAACATATATATAGGCATTTGGTTGTAACTGTCTTCTTCCATTAATTTCATACGTGCGCTAAATTCTTGGCTGGTGGAACGAGGTCGTGTGGACTTCATGTGGCCGCTCTGTGGTTTACTGCATAGAATGATTATTTAAAGTGTTACGTTCGTAATGGAATTCATTACGTTCGTAACAGCTAGGATTTTGTTACGTCCGCAATGCGTTATGTTACGTTCGTAACGGCGTTCACTAGGTGTTGCGTTCGTAACGCTAGGCGTTGTGCTCGTAACACCCTTCTAGTGTGAGATTCTTAGCAGACTGCCCTTTTTCTTCTTTCTTTTTGCCATTTCCTAGCTTGTTTTTCTCCTTTTAGCTAATTTTCCATCTTATGCCTTGGAAAATATAGTTTACTTGAAACAAATAAAAATACCTTCGTGATGCATATTATTCGATAAAAAACGTACAAATAACTCGTGTAAATTAGACCTAAAAAGCGATACGTTTTCGTGTTATCAAACTCCCCTACACTTGAACCTTTGCTTGTCCTCAAGCAAAAAGATAAGGCGGTTTATAAAAACGATGAATTAAACACACGTGACAATGTTCACAAACTAGCTAGTTTGTAAATTTTTGATTAGGCCAAGAGGTTTAGATGCAAAAGAGGTACGGTGACGATATTAGAGTACTCCAATTGTGCAAACCATTCTGAATCATGATATTATAACACCAATCAACCCTTTAAACTAGATTTCACCCGTGTTCATTCAGGCGCAATCACATTAAGCCCTTTATCTCCACATGCACATAGTAAAGTAACCAGTTAGTGACTATGATCCGTTGATTCTTGGGGTTCTGGCACTTATAAGTGGTAACCCCTTCTTTTATAACTTAATTGTAAATTGCGGGGGATCGGTCTGTAGTCCGCCCTACCAAGTTCAGTACCAGATACTTTTGAACCAATTTGCAATAAGTTTTATTTTATCTTGCGAGAATTACATCCTTTGGGCTAAACGAACGGGTGAGGGTCACCTAACTTACTTTGGGAATTTCATGATAAAGATTTCTATTCTATCTTCACTTCTTTCGGATCATTCACTTATATTCATCGGTTCCTTGCGTAGTTTGTGTTTTGACGGTGCCGACTGCTAGATAAACTACTAGGGGCTAATTTAAATTAAAATTCGCGGTTGGCGGTATAATAAGTACCCAAAATGGCATCGCATAAGGTGGAGTTCTAAAATGTCAGAACCGTAACGATTTTGTCAAACTTCCTCAAGTGGCCTAAGCTGAATTGAGTATTTGGTTTTAGCTATCCATTTGCAAACACCGCGTTGTATGATAATCGTAAAAAAAATTTGTTATGGCTCAAGAATTGTAAAGTTTGGGGAATTCCAATAATGCACGAAAAAGAACTTAAGAACTTAGCAATTAAGGATTTAATTGTACATGAAGTTGTTTTGTTGAAGGGAAAGTACAAGAAAGGAAAAACGATGCGAAAAATTAAATCTAATCTAGAAAGCGAAATAAAATGATAGAGTTTCCTGCCCCACACTTAAATCTAACATTGTCCTCAATGTTTCAAAATAAGGTGAAAGAGGTAAGGATGGGAGGAGATGTCTTCATTCAGGTCCTCTTCCTCTGGCTCTTCCACGACCTCTTCTCTATCCATCAAAACCAGGAAATCCAAGATGGCGCAGGCTCTCTTGAAAATCATTTATGCGGACACTCAAACCACCCATTTTTGTCGTCAAAGTATCCATACGGGCCTCATGCCTAGCTCCTCGTTCAATTAGTTGCTGCTGCATCTGTTGCATCATTGCAGTTTGCTGAGCTTGGATATCCGTGACCTGTTGGGATTGGCGGATAAGTGAGGCATTCATGTCTGTCATCCTTTGGGTTTGGTCCATCATTGCCTCATAAAGATCTTCAGTAGTCGGGTTACGATGCCTTCTTCTGCGCCTAGTAGAAGTGCTTGGCATATCCTGTTGAGGTTCGGTATGGTGCTGTACATCCATTTCTTCTTCTACCTTATCAACAGGTTGAGGATTTTGATTCATCTGAGAAGCTTGGTCGGGTTCAGGGGCGTTTAAATCATAAATCCACTTATCCATGTTTGCCACATTTGTGAGAAACCTATTTGGCATAATCACACTTGGAACAATTTTGTTCCTCAACATCAAATTGTACCTGCCATCATCTCGGTTCCTAATCAAACGCATGTATTTGCAGTTATCTAAATCCATGAGAAGAGGCGGTAGAGCATCAAGAGTCTCTAGTTGGCTTTGCAAATTAAGCCCATGAGCTAATATGGTTATCAGTCCTCCGATCAAAAATGGTTGATGTCCCCTTGCGCAAAGGGATTCAAAATGACGAAGAAGAAATGGAGTAACATTTACCTTGGTATTCCCAGCTAAGCAGCAATGAAGGAAAAATACCTCTTTTGAGTTGACTCTGTTGCTATTAGCTCGTCCGAAAATGGTGTTGGAGATAATCTTAAAGTAGTACCTAGTGGTGGGGTTGTGAACATGAGATGCCATACATTCATCCCAGTTTCCTGTCGAGACATTGGTGAGTTTCTCCCACAATTCGAACAAAACAACGACCCAATATTCGGTGATAGGAACCTTGTGGTGCACCGTTTCAGAGTCATCTTCCTTGGTTGAAAATTTGAGGGTTTAATGTATATTCGGTGTTGAACATACGGAAAGATGTGGTGCCCGTGAGGAACATGCCGTCATCACTCGGTGTTGAATATGAGAACGAACTAAGGAACTCGAGCGTCACCTTAGGGTACATCGGGTGATGTTGCGCGCATACGAATGAGAGGACAGAGAGACGGAGCAGCCAATCCACTCCTTCAAATATTCCCAATTTGTGGAGACAATCGTTGTCGGGATATCTCGTGGCCAAGACTCCCCTACAGTGAAACTTTAAATATTGCTCCCTTTGGTGTACGCCGTCTTGATTCCTAAAAATGATTCCACCCATGTAGGCTTCTCTGTTCTCCATTGACAACTTGTTGATTGAAGCAAGGTTTTACTGTTAAAGTGGCGAGGGAGAGATTTTGTAGAGAGTGTTTGAATGGGATGGGTTGGAACTATGTGAAGCTTTTTGTAGGATGCAAATATGGTTGCTCTTAAATGGGAATGGATGCAAGTTTGGAAAATGGGTATGGTGAAGAAATTTGGAAAATGGGTGAGAGGTGCGGCTGCGTTTGAAAACTGAGAGAGAAAGAAAGAATGCAGCGCTTCTATTTTGTTTCTGGTTTGTAACAGCTAGCCCTGTTACGTTCGTAACGCAAGGGCGTTACGTTCGTAACACGGAAGGGGTTGTTACGTTCGTAACAGCTGTGTTACGTTCGTAACACCTATGTTTATGGGGAAAAAATAGCTTTCATATTGTTATTATCGTTCCATTCTCCTTAGCATCATTGGCTGCGCTTGATATTATTAGGGATGGTAAAACGCACAGCAGCATAGTTGAATATAGTAGTGTAAAGCAGTAATATTAGCACTAAAAAATAATGACAGTAATAACAGAAAAAATAATGACAGTAATGACAGTAAAATTGAAACTTGATGAATAATTGAAATATCATTAACTAATAGAATTGTTTAGAATTTGAAACAAACAATAACTAAATGCATGGAATAAAAAAAACTAAAACTAAGTTCCTCCCCCACACTTAGACGAAACAGTGACCCCACTGTGTACATAAATGCAAGAACGGAACATATTAGCATAACGACGGCAACTCCTAGCCACGATGAGTAGAGAACAAATGTTGGTGAATGAAATCCAATTGTTCAGTTACCAAATCCATAAAACCAAGGAAATCCACATGTAAAGAGGTAAGCTCACCCCGCATTCCGGTTATTTCTGCATTCAAAGAGTCGAGTGTGACAATAGGTGGTGGTGGTGGTATCTCAGGAACTGGGAAGGTAGACTCAGTGGAAACTACAGGCTGATCCCATGGGTCAGGAAATTGGTGGTATCTAGGTGGTGTTTCAGGATCGAATTCTTCAGCAGCTGGAGAGGTATTTGGGACTTCATAAATTTCAATAGTGGAAGGAGTCGAAGGCGGTGTAGGAGGATGGTGGAGATTAAAAAGCCAATTTGCTCTGTTATGGACACTAGTAATAGGATTTGGGAGTACAAACCGGTGAACAGTTTCATGGTTAATCAGCAGCTCAAATTCATTCGGCCCAAGGTTTCCTATGAAGCTAGTGTTAAAGCAAAACTCAATATTCATCAGCTTAATCCCATAGTGCGGATTTGTTCCTAACATAGGTCTTCGGAGTCCAATAGCATTGGAGATCATAGTAGCTAACCCACCTATGAGGATTGGTGCATTTTTTGTTTGGATAATACGTTCCATATTAGCAATCATATAGGTGGCACCATTTACTGGACGATTCTGGGAAGCACAATACATGATGAAAAGCTCATCACGTGACACAGATGTAACATTTTGCTCTTTTCCTAAGAGGGTGTGGGCAATGATTTTATGGAAGTACCTAATAGTAGGGTTATGGATGGACTCCGAGTAAAGATCATTTGGCTCAGGATGGTTGTTTCCATCAATACTACCCCAAAAGTAATCAAGGTCATGATCTAGCAATAGGTCTTCTTGGGTCATGGTGATAACATCAGGGCCATTAGGGAATCCTAACAGATTGGCAAACTCCCTATGATTGTAGCGGTAGTCCATATTAAACAGTCTGAAGGTGATCAGCCCGCGGTTGAAACTTAACCCATGGTTTAGCAGATAGCTTAGTATGCTTAAGAACTCAAGGGTCAACTTATGGTAGGTACAATAGCGTCTACGAATTGGAGCAACGTCCCAACCTATTTGGTTAAGCAGATACATAACGCTCTCACGAATGCCTAAGGAAGTCATCGCATGGTCGTCAACATAAATGGTTGGACACATCTCTCGCTCAACTAGATCCTCAAAGCGCCTTCTCTGATGCCTACCTCTAAGGGTTATGTTCATGAAGTTCATACGTGCCATGGAGCTAAAAAAATAAAGATAATGAATTACCCTGAAAATATTTAATAAATGTATGAAAAACTAAGTTAGTATTTTTAGGTCAAAATGCCGAAGTTAATTAAAAGAAAAAGAAGTTCAAATAAATAGGAGTAAGGGATGCAACATAAAAATTTGAAAGATTAAAACAAAGTTAAAAAATAAAAACATATCAAAACAACAAAAATAATTAAAAGTAAACATGGGTTGCCTCCTATGAAGCGCTTTTGTTTTATGTCGATGGCTCGACAGACAATACCTATTTAGTTAGGTATCGGGTAGGTGGCTCACTTAACTGTAGATAATCCGAATAGTTTAGATTTTTGACGTTAAAATAATGCTTTAAGCGCTGCCTATTGACTATAAATGGTTCGATGGAATTTCCTTTAATTTCTATCGCACCACTGGGGAAAACTTTATTAATTTCGAACGGTCCTGACCACCTGGAACGTAATTTACCCGGAAAGAGTTTCAGTCTAGAGTTGAATAGGAGTACAATGTCTCCTTCCTTGAATTCTTTCCGCGAGATACGGTTATCATGCCATTTTTTGTTCTCTCCTTATAGATTCTAGCATTTTCATAAGCATCTAAACGTAATTCTTCTAATTCATGGATATCTAATATTTGTTTCTCGCCAGCAGTCTTGTAATTTAAGTTAAGAGTTTTAATGGCCCAATAAGCTTTATGTTCTAATTCTACTGGCAAATGACAAGATTTTCCATAAACTAATTTAAATGGAGTTGTTCCGATAGGGGTTTTAAAAGCTGTCCTATATGCCCAAAGAGCATCATTTAGCTTGGAGGACTAATCCTTTCTGGATGTAGCTACGATTTTCTCAAGGATTTGTTTAATTTCCCTATTTGACACTTCCACTTGTCCACTTGTTTGAGGATGGTATGGTGTGGCTATGGGATGTTTAACGCCATATTTTGAAAGTAGTTTTTCGAAAATTCTAGAGATAAAATGGGAACCAGCATCACTAATTACTAGTCTTGGTATACCGAATCGTGGGAAGATAACATGCTTGAATAATTTAAGTACCACTCGTGTATCGTTTGTGGGTGTAGCGACGACTTCAATCCATTTTGATACGTAGTCAACAGCTACCAATATATACTTATTTCCAAAGGATGCGGGGAATGGTCCCATGAAATCAATTCCCCATACATCGAAAATTTCGACTTCGAGAATCCCTTTTTGCGGCTTTTCGTCATGTCTAGATATCTTTCCTGTGCGCTGACATCTATCACAGTTCATAATTTCTACGTGGACGTCTTTCCATAAAGTAGGCCAAAAAAAACCAGCTTGAAGTATTTTTGCACAAGTTTTCGAAGTACTAGCATGTCCACCATAAGGGGCGGAATGGCAATGAGCAATGACGTTGTCCACTTCATCGTTAGGAACACAACGAAGGTAGATACCATCGGCGCCTCTTTTAAAGAGTAGTGGTTCATCCCAAAAGTAGTGTCTAAGATCATGGAAGAATTTCTTACGCTGTTGGTACGTTAAATCGGGTGGTAGAACACCGGCGGCTAAGTAGTTAACAAAATCAGCGTACCATGGTAATGTGGTGCTGGTACAGATGGCTTCTACTACCACAGTTGTTAAATGTTCATCGCATTGATCTAAATTGTCGGTAGGAGTTGTCTCTAGTTTAGCAATAAGGCGTTCATATGGGAAATCTTCGTTTATGGGAACACTCTCGGTTTGGATTCCATCCAATCTTGATAAATGGTCTGCTACTATGTTTTCAGTTCCCCTTTTGTCTTTTATTTCCAAGTCAAACTCTTGTAGGAGTAAGATCCATCTGAGTAGTCTTGGTTTAGCGTCTTTCTTACTTAGCAAGTATCAGATCGCAGCATGATCCATGTAAATAACGATTTTGGCGCCTACTAAGTAGGAACGAAATTTGTCCAACGTGAATACAACAACTAAGAGTTCCTTCTCTGTAGTGGCGTAATTCATTTGTGCAGGATCAAGTGTTATGCTTGCGTAGTAAATAGCGTGAAGCTTTTTATCCTTGCGTTGTCCTAAGACTACGCCTACAGCATAATCGTTCGCATCGCACATTATTTCAAATTGTTTGTTCCAATCAGGAGGTTGCATTATAGGTGTTGAAATTAATGCTTCTTTAAGCGTCTCAAATGCGTTTAAGCATTTATCGTCGAAAATAAACTCAGCTTCTTTCATCAATAGTTCAGTTAGTGGCTTAGTGATTTTAGATAAATCTTTTATAAAACTTCGGTAAAAACCAGCGTGTCCTAGAAAACTTCTTATTTCTCTAACTGTTTTGGGTGGTTGAAGGTTTTTGATAATCTCTATTTTTGCTTTATCGACTTCAATCCCTCTGTTTGATACAATGTGACCCAACACAGTTCCTTGTCTCACCATGAAGTGACATTTTTCCCAGTTCAACACTAGGTTGACATTGACACAACGTTTCAGTACTAGCTCAAGATTTGATAAACATCCGTCAAAACTTTCTCCGCAGACAGAAAAATCGTCCATGAATACTTCTATAATTCTGTCCAAAAAGTCTGCGAAAATCGGCATCATGCATCGTTGAAAAGTTTCAGGTGTGTTACATAGTCCAAATGGCATTCTTCGGTATGCAAAGGTACCATAGGGGCATGTGAACGTTGTTTTCTCTTGATCATCAGGATGAATGGGAATTTGGAAGAATCCTGAGTATGCGTCAAGATAGCAGAAATGGGAATGTTTAGCTAAGCGCTCGAGCATTTGATCTATGAATGGTAATGGTAAATGGTCCTTGCACGTAGCTTTGTTTATTTTTCTGTAATCGATACACATTCTCCATCCTATTTGGGTACGTTGTGCTACCGATTCGCCTTTTGTGTTTGTTATAACTGTAACACCTCCTTTCATAGGTACGACGTGAACTGGACTGACCCAGTTGCTATCTGATATCAGGTGTGATCGGTGGATCTGGAACTGACTGTTTAAAGCTGGTTCGCGAAATGTCGCGGTAAGCAAGAGTCGCCACCGTCTTTTATTTTCTCCAAATGGAAAGGACAAAAGCATAGAAAAATTCCTTATAGAGATTGCTCTCGGTTCGGGAGGTAGATTTATAGAAAGGGAAGGTGTTAGCACCCTTTCTATCCATGGTTATCCATGGGCTCTTAGATACTTGCTCATTGTGTTTTCAAAAGATTGTTTGCTTTTCAATTGTGGGTTTAAAAAGTTTCTTTGAAAATTTCAGTTCGACTCTTGTATCAGTCCTCAAGAGTGTTTGAAAAGTTGCTTTCGAAAGCTTTTTGAAAAGTGTCGGTGTGAAAAGAAGTTTTTTGATTTGTTTGGAAATTAGAGCAAGTATCTACGAGTTGTCTACCTACCCTAAGGAATTCGTCTGTGTAAATATCCTTAAGATAGTGCCATCCTACCATTGAGAGGTAGGTAGCACCACCGTTGGAGGTGTTCGGGTCAATTCGAGGGTTCGGGACATGGTGATCACCAGAGCAATAGGAAGACACCTTAGAAGCTTCCCTCATGCCATGTTCATGGACATGAGGACTTACTAAAACATCCTCTACTCGACGACCACCTTTCGAGGGGCAAGGCAACAGTGAGGCGTACCCTAGGGGTGGTGTGTGATTTGTGTGTCATGTTCATTTATGTTTAGCTTGTTCATGCATTGGTGATCTACGCGTTGCTTTTATTTTTGACATTCATTCTTTCATGCAAGTTATTAACAGTTAAAAGGTGCGAGAAGGTAAAAGTCCTACGCTATTACAAAGGCGCGGGTCTACATCGCCAAATTAATCCAAGACCCGATTTGAATAAAAAATAATGCGGAAAGATAAATGTCTAATTAATCTATTACACGGCTTTGGGATAAATACATTATATTCACAAAAAGAAATATAAATAAAATGCGAGAAGAAGTAAAGTCGGGAATGCGAGGGCGTTGGACCCTTTTAAGGAAATTAAATTACAATTAATAAATTAATTAAGTTTAAATAAAGAAAGAATTTTTTTGGAGTTTCTGTATTTATGGAATTAAGAAAATTAATGGAATTAAAAAAGTTGATTAACCCTAATTCTAAATTGTTTTTTTTAATTTATTAAAGAAAATTGTCTAAGTTAACCTAATTTAAACCTAATTGATTAATTACAAGTATTTACAAAATTAATTAATGGTTAATAATAATTATAATAAGAAAATATAAATATTTATTTAAAAGAAAGATAAAAAGCTAGAAACCCTAATTCTACATTTTTTAGTTTGTTAGAAAAAAAATTAGAATTAAAACCTAAAATTAAAACTAGGTTAATTATTAAATTTATTTATAAAATAATATTAGTGAATTAAACATTAAAACATATTTTTATTTTTTTGTCTTTCTGATTTTTTTTTGGTATTTTTATAAAATTTATTTTGATGAATTAAAAGAGAATAATTAAATTGAAACAAATAATAAAAAAAATAGAAAAAAGAAAAGAGAAAGAAATACAAACACTAGGGGGGTTCTGCCCCAATCTGGAGGTTATGTTATGAGCAATTAGGCCCAAGAAGCTTGGCCCTTTCTGACTTTTCAATGATCATGTGCGTATGCGTTGACTGAGGCATTCCATAGACTTTGGATCCTGGCCACTGGATGGACGATCATGGCCACTTGGCAAGCCATTGGTAGTGGGTGCATGGTGGATTTCTGGGCGTACACTGCATGGAATCAGGTTAAAACAAAATATATTGAGAAAGGGAGGGGACCTGGGAATCGAACCCAGGTCCCAGTACCTATCGTCCACGTCGTTTACCAACTGTACCAAGCACGCTCTTTGTTTATTATATGGGATGCAAATATTATAATGGAATATAAGAATTATCCTGGAATTTTAATAAAGCGCGCGCCAGGATTTGAACTGGCCAACCACTGGGTGACAACACACCTTCTTCTTCGCTCATTCTTTGTTTCACCTGAAAAATACATCAAATAGCGGGGGTTTTGAACCCCCACTAACCACAGTACATAAAAATAGCAATTAAGCCATACTCAAATATAAAAAAGGCGCGACCTATGGAATTAAATCGTCCAGAGCTTCCGGTTTCAGTGGTATAGGTCTTGTGTCTCAATTTTTCCAGAGGAACAAAGCCCTCTTTTAAAACCTCTGCAACCCTAAAGGGCTTCCATGGCAAGTTTGCATATAGGCGATAAAAATTCAATTAAACAATATCAATAGATTCAGAAGGTCCATGTTAGTATAGAACAACAATCGAAATGTATGAAAAATGTCCAGAAATTCAAACACGATTATGCATAAAGTTTGAGGAATTTTGACTTCTATATACCAATTCTTGATGCGTGGGGACTGGCAAAGAATGCAGAAAGCTTCCTTGATGCCTTGGCAAGCTATTGGAATCCTTATTTCGCTTTGAATTGCACTCTATGTGTGTTTTCAGTTTTCAACTTTTTCACAAAAAATGCAAAAAGTGTATGAGGTCTGAGGCGTAGCTTGAAGGTCGTTTGCATTAGGGTTAGCTTGGTGTTTATATGAGGAATGAATTAGGGTAAGAATTCAAGCCAAAAAGCCTTTGCATTCATGAATCCAATATTTGATTTCCATGGAATCTTTTCAAATCTTTTTCATGTGCTTTTGATACCAATCATGGCCAAATCTTTCCAAATTGAGTGTGCACAAAATCTTGAGGTTTTATGGAGAGAATATGCTGCAAAAAGTGGTTAAAAAACATGGTTTTCTATTTTTGTCATATTTTATTTCATTAAATGAATTAATAGTGATAATAATTCAAATAAATAATAAAAAATGATAAAATAAATCCCCTCTGGGTCAAATGGTCGTGCATAGCCTTTGGATGATGATTCTTGGAAGAAAATGTGGCCCATTAGCAATTTTGAGGCATTTGAAGCAAAGTTGACTTTTCAAAATTCCCAAAAATTTCCCAACTTCCACAAGGCATATCTTGCTCAATTTTTAAGCTTTGATCATGTTCTTGGACATTTTGGAAAGGTCTTGAAGTCCTCTAACCAATTCCTTTGGTCCCATGTCATTTTGATTTACCAATCTCAAGTTATGGTCTTTGACTTAAAGTGCCTTTTTGTTGACTTTTGAAAATGACCTATAATGTTGAGATTGATAACTTTTTGTGAGAGCATTTCTTGGACTTGAAGTGTGAAGAGGAGTTGTAGGAAATGTCATTCTCTTCAAAATGAGCTTTGGATGGAATTTTTTTGATAAACCATGTGGAAGTCATGCCTTGGTCAATTTGCAGTTGACTTTTTCAAATGTCCAAAAATAGAAACTTTTGCATCTTGAGACTTTTTGAGCCATGTTTTGAGAATCATGATCAAGAATTGATCAAATGATGTTTGTGGCTTCAAAATGAGATGTTGATCAAAAATTTGGACTTTTGACTGTCAAATGACCATTTTGCCCATGCGGTTGACTGTTGAGCAATTAGGGTTTTTGACTGTGCAATTTTGTGCTGTGAGTCTTGAAACTTGACATGAGGATACTTGACAATGTTTATAGGCATGTGGGACTAGTTTGGACCCTTGGAAACCTCAATTTCTTTGTCAGAACCAAAACCCTAATTTTGACTGTTAGGAGGCCTTTGAACTGTGCAACCCTTGGGGAGATTTTGAAGCATGCTCTTTGCAAATCTTGAAGAATATGGGTGGGCAAATTTTAGGGTACAACAGTTGCCCCTGTTCAATCTTCTTAAACCTGAGGATGCAGATTGGCTGACGTGCCTTTCGTAATCCGAAGGTGGAAGATGATTGAACACTAGAGTGCCCAGAAATTTGCGCTCACATGTTAGCAGTGTGATGGGGGGAATGGGCTTACAGATGCCATTTGGAGATTGATGGATAGGAAGATGGGCTTACAGATGCCATGCTAAGAGATGATGGAAGGTGGATGGGCTTATAGATGCCATCTGGGTGTCAATCGCGTAAGAGATTCCTTAGCGAGAACTTGCGTATCTGAAAAAGAAAATGATTACCTGGCCTGTTACAGGAGCTGGTCTTCAAACTCTTTGTATAGATGCGCCCTGACTGGTTACAGGAATTGAATCTGGAGCTTCAAAAGGTGATGAATGAACCAGGGATGGTTACTATCTCAACGGGACGGTGAGAGAACCTTGGACGATTACTACCTCAACAGGAACGCTGAGAGAATCTTGGGGCAATTACTACCTCAACAGGAACGCTGAGAGAATCTGGGATATCTTCTACTGGGATAAGAATCAGGGAAATCTTAGGGTCGATCTAACTGAACCAGAGAAGGCCTTTGACTGGATAAGAATCAGGAAAATCTTAGGGTCGATTTAACTGAACCAGGCTAGGTCTTGGAATATCTTCAACTGGATAAGAATCAGGGAGATCTTAGGGTCGATCTGACTGAACCAGAGAAGGCCTTTGACTGGATAAGAATCAGGAAAATCTTAGGGTCGATTTAACTGAACCGGACAAGGTCTTGGAATTTTCAACTGGATAAGAATCAGGGAGATCTTAGGGTCGATCTGACTGAACCAGAGAAGGCCTTTGACTGGATAAGAATCAGGAAAATCTTAGGGTCGATTTAACTGAACCGGACAAGGTCTTGGAATATCTTCAACTGGATAAGAATCAGGGAGATCTTAGGGTCGATCTGACTGAACCAGAGAAGGCCTTTGACTGGATAAGAATCAGGAAAATCTTAGGGTCGATTTAACTGAACCGGACAAGGTCTTGGAATATCTTCAACTGGATAAGAAACAGGGAGATCTTAGGGTCGATCTGACTGAACCAGAGAAGGCCTTTGACTGGATAAAAATCAGGAAAATCTTAGGGTCGATTTAACTGAACCGGACAAGGTCTTGGAATATCTTCAACTGGACAAGAATCAGGGAGATCTTAGGGTCGATCTAACTGAACCAGAGAAGGCCTTTGACTGGATAAGAATCAGAAAAATCTTAGGGTCGATTTAAATGAACCAGACTAAAGTCTTGGACATAGCTGAGAACTTAACTGGATCTTTCCTAAAAGGTAAATGTCAGTCATATGCAATGCATGATATGGATCAAGCAATGATGTTCTCAACATAAATGAGATTAGTAAGATGTGGTGCATATATGCATGCTATAATGTATGGAAATGTGATGTTTATGAACGTATGCTTTCGTCTTAGGAAAATAAATCCTTGACGGGTGCCGGGAAGTCACTCCTGGGCTAATGTTGAAGAATAGATCTTTGCTTCCGCTGGGGATGATAGTTGCAAGAACACCGGTAGGAGAAGATAACTCCGTTGGGGAATAAACTTGGCGAATAGAACACTCTGCGGGGAGAAAATTATTCTAGCGATCTTGCTGGGGAACAATACTCTGTGGGGAAAGAGGTACTTTGCTGAAATAATGATGGTAACTTCGCTGGGGATACCATTAATATGTTGGAAGTGTTAATAGACTTCGCTGGGGATAAGAAGACTTTGCCGAGGACGATCTTTCCGTGGCTTTTGGCTGAGGATAACCCAGTTATATCCTGGTAGGGAAATAACCTTTGAATAAAGACGAGGAACGCGTTCGTGCTTGGCGAGGGATAAGCTTCCAGAATCTACTGGGGATGAGCTTACTGCTTGGAGACGAATCCCAACTTTCCTGGGGAAACTGGATTGGACTCTCCTGGGGAAAATTTGAACTATATTGGGGAAGTGACTCCACTGAATGTTTGATATACCGCCGGGGAACAATCTTTAGACCAAGACTGCCGGGGATGCTTGTTAAGAATGCATGTATATTGTTGGGGAATGTTGAGATATGCTGGAGAATACCCAACTTCCATGAGGTTGATAGTGGACTAACTCTGCTTGGGGAGAGTGCACTGTCTTGCTGACTCACTCTCTGGGGAATTAAAATATGCTGGTTATGTTCTTCAGCCAAACTCACCTTGGTACCTTGGTGGACGGAGCAATTAGATCGCTTAGACAACTCATTATTGCCCTTGTTTCTACTGTTACCTGTAATTGATCCTTTGTTTCGTATGCAAATATTCATGAGTTAGCAAATTATTGTCAGTGCATATATCACAAATTGAACCTTGGACGTTCTTCGCAAAACAAAACAGAAAAAGGAAAAAACACTTGGCAATTTTAGCTGAAAAGTATATTTGTATTGATTTTTGAATTTGCCTGTAAATAGGCGTTTATATACAAGAGGCTGACATCCTAGTAAGAGAACGCCGCCGAACAAAAGAGTTTATACAGATTTGTACAAAGGAAAATAAAACAGCTGTGTGAAAAGAAATGATCCCACTGGGTTCCAACTCTGCTATCGCCCTTATATCTTCGAGCGTCTCATCACTTGATGACCTTAGTTGAAGATGAAGTTGATTGATCAATGTTGTCTGAACTTGCTGTAGATACCGGATTTTGGATGCGAGGTGATCCAATGAGACATAGTATTACGCTTCATCCATAACTTTTGCCTGGACCGCCCTTTCGGGTTTTCAGTCCACCGGGATACCCATTTTTGCCCAAGCCGCCTGTTTTACCCCAAAATTTGCCCTCCCATATTCTTCAAGAATTGCAAAGAGCATGCTTCAAAATCTCCCCAAGGGTTGCACAGTTCAAGGGCCTCCTAACAGTCAAAATTAGGGTTTTGGTTCTGACTAAGAAATTGAAGTTTTCAAGGGTCCAATCAAGTCCCACATGCCTATAAACATGGTCAAGCATCCTCATGTCAAGTTTCAAGACTTACAGCACAAAATTGCACAGTCAAAAAAACCCTAATTGCTCAACAGTCAACTACAGGGGCAAAATGGTCATTTGACAGTCAAAAGTTCAAATTTTTGGTCAACATCTCATTTTGAAGCCATAAACATCATTCAATCAATTCTTGATCATGATTTTCAAGGCATGGCTCAAAAAGTCTCAAGATGCAAAAGTTTCCATATTTGGACAGTTGAAAAAGTCAACTGTAACTTGACCAAGGCATAACTCCCACATGGTTTATCAGAAAAATTCCATCCAAAGCTCATTTTGAAGAGAAAGACATTTCCTACAACTCCTCTTCACACTTCAAGTCCAAGAAATGCTCTCACAAAAAGTTATCAATTTCAACATTATAGGTCATCTTCAAAAGTCAACAAAAAGGACTTTAAGTAAAAGACCATAACTTGAGATTGATAAATCAAAATGACATGGGACCAAAGGCATTGGTTAGAGGACTTCAAGACCTTTCCAAAATGTCCAAGAACATGATAAAAGCTTAAACATTGAGCAAGATATGCCTTGTGGAAGTTGGGAAATTTTTGGGAATTTTGAAAAGTCAACTTTACTTCAAATGCTTCAAATTTGCTAATGGGCCACATTTTCTTCCAAGATTCATCATCCAAAGCATATGCACGACCATTTGGCCCAAGGGAAGTTATTTCATCATTTTTTATTATTTATTTGAATTTTTAATCACAATTAATTCATTTAATTAAATAAAATATGGGAAAAATACTCATCCATGCTTTTCAAATCTTTTTATGCATGGAATACCTTCAAGATTTCGTGCACTATCTGATATGGAAAGAATCAAGGTGATTTGGACATGATTGGTATCAAAACACATGGAAAAAGATTGAAAAAATATGCCATTAAAATCCAATATTTGATTCATGATTGCATTGATCTCTTGACTCAAATCTCAACCTTAATCCATCCCATACTTATACTGATCAAAACCTAATGCCTAAAGACCTCTAAGCTGCGCCAGACTTCAAGAACAACTTTTGCAATTTTTGGTGAAAAAGTGAAAACTGAAAACTACATTCTAGCACGATTCAAAGCAAAATACCAATTGCAAAAGCTTCCTAAGGCATTACTGAACCTGACTGGATATTTTTCCACGCCCATAGCATCAAGAGTTGGTACATAGAACTCAAAATTTCTCACACTTGATGCATATTCGTGTTTCAATTTTTAAGCATCCTCATTGCATTTTCTTTGTTGATTTATACTAATTGAACCATTCTGAATCTAACCATGCCCTTCAATTGAGTTTTCGTGCATTATAGAAGAATCCACCATTGGAGCTTTCTAGGTTTTCAGAAACCTTGAATTGGGGATTCTGGCATAGGGTAAAATCAGTCCATGAGACTTGTACCATTAAAATCGTGACGTTCCAAGGAGTCCAAAACATCCATCGCGCTGTTTTTATATTTTGTTAATTCCTAATCGCTATTTTTATGCTTGCTATTTAGTAGGGGTTTAAAACCCCCGCTATTCAATTTGTTTTTGTTTCAGGTACAACAAACAATTGGAGAAGATGGTGATGTGTAGGCCAACGAGTGGTGCGTTTGAATTTCGCGCGAAAATATCCCAGTAACCATTGTTTTACGTTATATTGATTATTGGTTATATTATAAACAAAGCGCATTAACAGCTCAGTTGGCAGGCACATGATTTGGTAAGCAACGGGACCTGGGTTCGATTCCCAGGTCCCCTCCCTTTCTCATATTATTTTCTTTTCCATCTTCCTATGCAGCGCATACTCTAGGGGTTCATTATACACCCATAGTCCAAGCTTGCCACACGCCCAATGATCCTAATCCAAAGGTCATGGTTTGAAGGATACCATGGGATTCAGTCAACGAATCCACACGCTTCCAGGAAAAGTCAAAAGAGGCCTTCCACAAATGGGCCTGATTGCTACCAGCATACCTCCAAGTTGGGACAACAAACCCCCCATTGTTTGCATTCTTTCACTCTTTTTTTATTTTTCTATTTTTATTTGTTTAATTTAGTTTTGATTTAATTCTCCAAATTATTTTCACAAAACATAAAAAATATAAAAAAATAAGAAAGTCACAAAATAAAATATATTTTATTTAAATGTTATTTTGTAAATAAATGTTATCAATTAATTTAGTTTTTAAATTCTAGGATTAATTTTAACATTTTCTTAATAAACTTAAAAATCTTTGGAATTAGGGTTTTAAATACTTTTATATTTTTATCTATTTTTTTCTTTTTTCACCATATTAAATATTAATTATTTTTTGTAAGTAAAATTGTATGTAAATAATTAGATTAATCTTAGGTTCAACTTTAACATATTTCTTAATAAATAACAATAGTTAGAATTAAGGTTAATTAATTTTTTTAATTTCATTTAATTCTCTCATTAAAATCAATAAATACGAAAAACTCAAAAATAATTTCTTTTTATTTTAACTTAATTAATTTGTTAATTTTAATTCAATTTCTTTAAAAGGGTCCAACGCCCTCGCATTCCCAATTTTAATTCTCTTCGCATTTTTATTCCTCTTTGTATAATATTCATGTAATTCTCCCAAAGCCATGTAAATTAGACATTTATATTTCTCGCACTTTATTTTATTTTCAAATAGGGTCTTGGATTAAATTTGGTGATGTGGACCTGCGCCTTTGTAATAGCGTAGAACTTTTAAATTCCGCACTTTTTTAACTGTTAATAAATTTGCATGCAAGAATGAATGTTAAAATAAAAGCAACGCGTAGATCACCAATTACATGAACAAGACAAAAATATCTGAAAACGACACACAAATCACACACCACCCCTAGGGTACGTCTCACTGTTGCCTTGCCCCTCAAAAGGTGATCGTCGAGTAGAGGATGTTTTAGTAAGTCCTCATGATCCGGGAACCTGGCATGAGGGTAGCTTCTAAGGTGTCTTCCTATTGCTCCGGTGATCACCATGTCCCGAACCTTCGAATTGACCCGAACACCTCAAACGGTGGTGCTACCTACCTCTCAATGGTGGGATGGCACTACTTTAAGAACATCTACACAGACGAATTCCTTAGGGTAGGTAGACGACTCTAGATACTTGCTCTAATTTCAAAACAAATCAAAAATACTTTTCACACCGACACCTTTTCAAAAAAGCTTTCGAAAGCAATTTTTCAAACACTCTTGAGGACCGATACAAGAGTCGAACTGGAATTTTCAAAGAAACTTTTTAAAAACCCACAGTTGAAAAGCAAACAAACCATTTTTGAAAACACAATGAGCAAGTATCTAAGAGCCCATGGATAACCATGGATAGAAAGGGTGCTAACACCTTCCCTTTCTATAATCTACCTCCCGAACCGAGAGCAATCTCTATAAGGAATTTTTCTGTGCTTTTGTCCTTTCCATTTGGAGAAAATAAAAGACGGTGGCGACTCTTGCTTCCGCGACATTTCGCGAACCAGCGTTAAACAGTCAGTTCCAGATCCACCGATCACAGAACTGGCGACTCTGCTGGGGACTAAAACTAATAAAGTGAGGTGTACCTTAGGATTAGTTCATAACTGTGTTTTCAATTGTATTGACTTGCTTGCTTTATAATTGTGGGACTGTCTTGGGAGTTCTATAGATCCTAACCCAGATCTGGGGATACCTTCTTAGAAAGTAGCAATAAGGCTGTGAGGGAACTGTGCGGGGTATACCGACATGGTTGAAACATTCTGCTACGTTGATGTGGCACTTTGGTGTGTACCGGTAACCCTTGAGTTCAGTCAAGGAGAGTACGGGGCCTCCGCGTGGTGTCGTGAAGCATCAACAGACCTTAGGAACCTTAATTGAACTATCTTGGCCTCTTTAGGGTAGTGAGATAACTGACTTTGATGCAGTCCGAGGTTGGTTGATCCTCGATACTACACTCAATTGAGGGTTGCTTTCCTGGAATATTTCGGTCGCCAGTTCAGTGGCTAAATCGAAATGATGAACAATGAAAGCAATCCAGTGATATTGGGACCCTTAGAACCCGGTTACTTCTAATAGGACAGGTTGAGCCCACCAACTTCAAGAGGGTAATACCCAGACCCCATGCTGGCCTAAACTCTAAGGGCTTCTCTTGTGTGACTTGTGTGCCTTCGTACTTGACTACTTGCATACTTGTTATCTGACACACGAACTACTTGCGGGTTTTGTTTATAGTCCTTAATTGGGACTCATAACAGGGTTTACTAAGTTTCTTGCAGGTTTTGTTTATAGTCCTTAATTGGGACTCATGACAGGTTTTACTTGAGTTTCTTGCAGGTTTTAGTTTGCAGTCCTTAATTGGGACTCATAACAGGGTTTACTTACATTACCCCATGCATACCATAACATCATACCATTGCATGCATCCTACCTAAGGACTAATCCATTTCAAGGATCTCAAGGGTCTGTGATGCAGGTCATGATGAATCAAACTGTCCAGCAAGGGGCAAAGGGGATTTATTTTCCTCCAGCCAAAACATGATAACATGAGTCAGGAGCTATGACCCACTTGATATGGTGAGCTTTGACTCTTGAAGAAGGTTCCCCTAGCCAGGTTTGTTTGGAAATCAAAACAAAGTTGATAACTTGAGCAGGGGCTATGACCCACTAGATATGGTGAGCCTTGACTCTTGAAGAAGGACTCTCAACAATATGAAGTGCCTTCAATCAAGTCACCAGTTTCCAATGCTAACAATTTTCTTGTTTACCCTGTGAGGTCCTTGAAAACATTGCATACATATCATACATATCATTGCATTACAGGTACCCTTTTGGCAGGTCACTTACCATATCCGCTGTTTATTTCAGCAATGGCTTCTCAACAAGATAACCAGGACCTTCTTGCTCAAGAGACTCGGTTCGGGGAAATCCTCCTGAATCTATCCAAGGGGCAAGAGGAGCTAAGGACACTTCTCATGGGGACTTTGGTCAGGAACAGCGCTGAGGACGAACGGCTGAAACATCTGCAAGCTGAAGTGGATGCAATGAAAGCCCATATGCTGGGGCAGGTGACTGCCATTCAAGGTTTAGCTCAGAGACAAGATGAGCTCAGAGTTCTCGTCAACCAACTGCTTTGGGGTAACCAACTAGGGCAAACATCTAAGGTTGAAGGGCCAGTCATCATTCAACCATCTTTGAGACAAGGAGATAAGGGGAGAGCTCCTCAAATGGCTTCAGAGTCACAAATCCAGCATCAATCTCACCAGCTTCACCCAGACAAGCCCAAGAGGCAATTCACCCAGCTCAATATGTCGCTGTTTCAAGCTTTACAACGCCTGTTGAGATTGAATCTGATCACATTAAGGGCTCATCCCCGGAACCCCAACACAGCATCTCCTATCTATGATCCCAATAAAAGGTGTGCCTACCACTATGCCAGTCCAGGACACGATACAAATGAGTGTTGGGCTCTGAAGAACAAGATCCAGGACCTGATTGATGAAGGAGCATTGGAGTTCACACAAGATGGTCAGGCTGAGTTTTTCTACCATCCCTCCAAGGCTCACCATCTGAAGTAACAAGCCCTGAGATGAAAAGACTTTTGTTCATTTGGATTTTCAAGTTGTAATTTTCTTTTGTTCAAACATTTGCTCATGATAAACGTTGTTATTTCATTAATGCATCGCATATGTCTGTTTTGAAGCAATATATTCGTATTCACTATATGTAAATTATTTTCATATTTTTTCTAATGATCAACGCTCGATTAATATTTCTAAGCCTCTTGAGGGAGGATGACGAAAACGATACCATGATCCTTACAGTATGCTTTTGAATAGACCCGGTTGATGAGGTACAGGCATTGTTTCAATCCCTAAACACTGGAGTTATAAGGAAGATAATCCCTCGTCAACCCCTCTGAGCCAAAGAAGTAGGAGTTTTTCTTTTCGAAATTTAAAACCCTTAATCATAACCTGGGGCAAGGAAGTCTCTCAGTTGATCCAAGTGCATAACAAATGGCACCAAAGAGGTCCTTACAAAAAAAAAGAAGACAGTGATGATTCCGAATAATCATAAGGATAGGCAGTCGTTATACCTCAAAAATAAAAACCCAATAAGTCAAAAGCTATGAAGGAGACTTACAAAACTGGGGCATCCCACTGACTGTAATTCCAAAAAGAAACAGTTCAGGCAAAAATAGGGATAATAAAATCAAAAAAGAGGTCGCACAAACCCTCAACAAAAACACAAAAAATGACTGCCTATTCAGAATAAATCATCATTATCTGAACCATCATTGGTATACCAAAGCAAAGACTCAAACAAGGTCTAACGCACGATCAGCTAAGTTTAGGTTTGAAGAACATCACGAAGAGCGGGTGGGTACAAATAAATTTGAGCCTTTATCCTTTGTTTCTTGAACCGTGAACCAAGCCACGTTATAACCCTTAAAAGTCCTAGCTGAAGCATGGGTTAGTTCGAAAGCATACTGTTACGAAAGGTATCCTGACTCCTTAAGGCCTACGGTAAATACGGAGTTGACATCACGTTTTACAAACATTCACTTGTTTTATGAAAAAGAATGCATTTTCAAAATCTTCAAGACAGACATAAGCTTTGCATTTTTAACATAACTTTGTTTGCATATGACTATTTGTTTGAACAGCAGGGAAATTTGCACGATGAATACCTAGTGAACAGAAGCACTTCCAATCAAAGGGCACGGCATGATTATTGTCCATCATCTGGGGCAATTAAGTCAAGATTCGGAGAATCTCTCAAAGGCCAGATTGCCTGGGGCAAATCTCCGCTTGAGTCACTTGGGGCATCCCAACAACGAATCTTGCCTGACCAAACACCTTTTGAGGGCATGACAAAACACTTCTAACAGGGGCAACTCCCTACATTCTGAGAACATAGTCGGAAAAAATACTACGCATAATCAAAGACCCGCTAGGTTGACACACCTAGGAAAAATTAAGAGCTTCCCGGCAAACCAAAAGGGTTCGGGCAAAAATAAGGGATGAAATGAAAATTTTTTGTACACCCGGCAAGTCGAAAACCTGAAAAGGCGGCTTGGGCAAAAATGGGTATCCCGGTGGACCGAAAACCCGAAAGGGCGGTCCATGCAAAAGTTAGGGATCAAAGCGTACGACTATGTCCTGTCATCTTGTCACCTGCCTACCTGAAGGAGGTTTGACCCTCAACAACTATCAGCACCTCACAGGTCTTCCTCTCCCACCTCAGAAACAGGGGCAATAATGAGCGGTCTGGGCGATCTAATTGTTCCGTCCACCAAGGTACCAAGGTAGGTTCAGCTTAAGAACATAACCAGTGCATCTTAATTCCCTAGGAGAGTCCAATCCAGTCTCCCCAAGAAAGTTGGAGTCCATCTCCCCAAGCAGTAAGCTTATCCCCAGTAGATTCTGGAAGCTTATCCTCGCAGAGCACGAACGCGTCTCCCGGCTTTATTCAAAGGTTATTTCCCTATCAGGATATAACTGGGTTATCCTCAGCCAAAAGCCCCGGAAAGATCGTCCTCGGCGAAGTCTTCTTATCCCCAGCGAAGTCTATTAGCACTTCCAACGTAACAATGGTATCCCCAGCGAAGTTACCATCAACATTTCAGCAAAGTACCTCTCTCCCCACAGAGTATTGGTCCCCAGCAAGATCGTTAGAGTACTTTTCTCCCCGCAGAGTAATCCATTCGTTAAGTCTATTCCCCAACGGAGTTATCTTCTCCTACCGGTACTCTTGCAACTTCCATCCCCAGCGGAGCCGACAAAGATTTATTCTTCGACATCAGCCCAGGAGTGACTTCCCGGCACCCGTCAAGGATTTATTTTCCTAAGACGAAAAGATACATTCATAAACATCGCACTTCCATACATTATAGCATGCATACACGCATCATATCTTACAAATCTCAGTTATGTTGAGAACATCATTGCTTGATCCATATCATGCATTGCATATGACTGACCTTTACCTTTCAGGAAAGATCCAGTTAAGTTCTCAGTTATGTTCAAGACTTCTCTGGTTCAGTCAGATCGACCCTAAGATCTCCCTGATTCTTATCCAGTTGAAGATTTCAAGACCTAGACCGGTTCAGTTAAATCGACCCTAAGATTTTTTCTGTTTCTTATCCAGTCAAAGGCCTTCTCTGGTTCAGTCAGATCGACCCTAAGATCTCCCTGTTTCTTATCCAGTTGAAGATTTCAAGACCTAGTCCGGTTCAGTTAAATCGACCCTAAGATTTTTCTGTTTCTTATCCAGTCAAAGGCCTTCTCTGGTTCAGTCAGATCGACCCTAAGATCTCCCTGTTTCTTATCCAGTTGAAGATTTCAAGACCTTGTCCGGTTCAGTTAGATCGACCCTAAGATTTTCCTGTTTCTTATCCAGTCAAAGGCCTTCTCTAGTCCAGTTAAATCGATCCCTAAAAGATTTTCCAGATAAAGACTCAGTAGAAGACATCCAAGATTCTCTCAGTGTTACTGTTGAGGTTGAAGTCGCCCAAGATTCTCTCAGCTTACTGTTGAGGTTGAAGTCGCCCAAGATTCTCTCAGCGTTACTGTTGAGATAGAAGTCATCCAAGGTTCTCTCACCGTCCCTGTTGAGGTAGTAACCATCCCTGGTTCATTCATCACCTTTTGAAGCTCCAGATCCAGCTCCTGTAACCAGACAGGACACATCTACACAAAGAGTTTGAAGACCAGCTTCGGTAACAGGTCAGGTAGTCATTTTCTTTTGCAGGTACGCAAGCTCTCGCTAAGGAATCTCTTACGCGATCGACGCCCAGATGGAATTTGTAAGCCCATCCATATATCCATCACCTCTCAGCATGGCATCTATAAGCCCATCATCCTATCCATTAATCTCCAAATGGCATCTATAAGCCCATCCCCACCATCACACTACTATGTGAGCGCAAATTTCTAGGCACTCTAGTGTTCAATCATCTTCCACCTTCGGATTACGAAAGGCACGTCAGCCAATCTGCATCCTCAGGTCTAAGAAGATTGAATAGGGGCAACTGTTGTACCCCAAAATTTGCCCTCCCATATTCTTCAAGAATTGCAAAGAGCATGCTTCAAAATCTCCCCAAGGGTTGCACAGTTCAAGGGCCTCCTAACAGTCAAAATTAGGGTTTTGGTTCTAACTAAGAAATTGAAGTTTTCAAGGGTCCAATCAAGTCCCACATGCCTATAAACATGGTCAAGCATCCTCATGTGAAGTTTCAAGACTTACAGCACAAAATTGCACAGTAAAAAAAACCCTAATTGCTCAACAGTCAACTACAGGGGCAAAATGGTCATTTGACAGTCAAAAGTTCAAATTTTTGGTCAACATCTCATTTTTAAGCCATAAACATCATTTGATCAATTCTTGATCATGATTTTCAAGGCATGGCTCAAAAAGTCTCAAGATGCAAAAGTTTCCATATTTGGACAGTTGAAAAAGTCAACTGTAACTTGACCAAGGCATAACTTCCACATGGTTTATCAAAAAAATTCCATCCAAAGCTCATTTTGAAGAGAAAGACATTTCCTACAACTCCTCTTCACACTTCAAGTCCAAGAAATGCTCTCACAAAAAGTTATCAATTTCAACATTATAGGTCATCTTCAAAAGTCAACAAAAAAGGACTTTAAGTCAAAGACCATAACTTGAGATTGATAAATAAAAATGACATGGGACCAAACGCATTGGTTAGAGGACTTCAAGACCTTTCCAAAATGTCCAAGAACATGATCAAAGCTTAAAAATTGAGCAAGATATGCCTTGTGGAAGTTGGGAAATTTTTGGGAATTTTGAAAAGTCAACTTTACTTCAAATGCTTCAAATTTGCTAATGGGCCACATTTTCTTCCAAGATTCATCATCCAAAGCATATGCACGACCATTTGGCCCAAGGGGAGTTATTTCATCATTTTTTATTATTTATTTGAATTTTTAATCACAATTAATTCATTTAATTAAATAAAATATGGGAAAAATACTCATTCATGCTTTTCAAATCTTTTTATGCATGGAATAACTTCAAGATTTCGTGCACTATCTGATATGGAAAGAATCAAGGTGATTTGGACATGATTGGTATCAAAACACATGGAAAAAGATTGAAAAAATATGCCATTAAAATCCAATATTTGATTCATGATTGCATTGATCTCTTGACTCAAATCTCAACCCTAATCCATCCCATACTTATACTGATCAAAACCTAATGCCTAAAGACCTCTAAGCTGCGCCAGACTTCAAGAACAACTTTTGCAATTTTTGGTGAAAAAGTGAAAACTGAAAACTACATTCTAGCACGATTCAAAGCAAAATACCAATTGCAAAAGCTTCCTAAGGCATTACTGAACCTGACTGGATATTTTTCCACGCCCATAGCATCAAGAGTTGGTACATAGAACTCAAAATTTCTTACACTTGATGCATATTCGTGTTTCAATTTTTAAGCATCCTCATTGCATTTTCTTTGTTGATTTATACTAATTGAACCATTCTGAATCTAACCATGCCCTTCAATTGAGTTTTCGTGCATTATAGAAGAATCCACCATTGGAGCTTTCTAGGTTTTCAGAAACCTTGAATTGGGGATTCTGGCATAGGGTAAAATCAGTCCATGAGACTTGTACCATTAAAATCGTGACGTTCCAAGGAGTCCAAAACATACATCGCGCTGTTTTTATATTTTGTTAATTCCTAATCGCTATTTTTATGCTTGCTATTTAGTGGGGGTTTAAAACCCCCGCTATTCAATTTGTTTTTGTTTCAGGTACAACAAACAATTGGAGAAGATGGTGACGTGTAGGCCAACGAGTGGTGCGTTTGAATTTCGCGAGAAAATATCCCAGTAACCATTGTTTTACGTTATATTGATTATTGGTTATATTATAAACAAAGCGCATTAACAGCTCAGTTGGCAGGCACATGATTTGGTAAGCAACGAGACCTGGGTTCGATTCTCAGGTCCCCTCCCTTTCTCATATTATTTTCTTTTCCATCTTCCTATGCAGCGCATACTCCAGGGGTTCATTATACACCCATAGTCCAAGCTTGCCACGCGCCCAATGATCCTAATCCAAAGGTCATGGTTTGAAGGATACCATGGGATTCAGTCAACGAATCCACACGCTTCCAGGAAAAGTCAAAAGAGGCCTTCCACAAATGGGCCTGATTGCTACCAGCATACCTCCAAGTTGGGACAACAAACCCCCCATTGTTTGCTTTCTTTCACTCTTTTTTTATTTTTCTATTTTTATTTGTTTAATTTAGTTTTGATTTAATTCTCCAAATTATTTTCACAAAACATAAAAAAAATAAAAAAATCAGAAAGTCACAAAATAAAATATATTTTATTTAAATGTTATTTTGTAAATAAATGTTATCAATTAATTTAGTTTTTAAATTCTAGGATTAATTTTAACATTTTCTTAATAAACTTAAAAATCTTTGGAATTAGGGTTTTAAATACTTTTATATTTTTATCTCTTTTTTTCTTTTTTCACCATATTAAATATTAATTATTTTTTGTAAGTAAAATTGTATGTAAATAATTAGATTAATCTTAGGTTCAACTTTAACATATTTCTTAATAAATAACAATAGTTAGAATTAAGGTTAATTAATTTTTTTAATTTCATTTAATTCTCTCATTAAAATCAATAAATACGAAAAACTCAAAAATAATTTCTTTTTATTTTAACTTAATTAATTTGTTAATTTTAATTCAATTTCTTTAAAAGGGTCCAACGCCCTCGCATTCCCAATTTTAATTCTCTTTGCATTTTTATTCCTCTTTGTATAATATTCATGTAATTCTCCCAAAGCCATGTAAATTAGACATTTATATTTCTCGCACTTTATTTTATTTTCAAATCGGGTCCTAGATTAAATTTGGCAATGTGGACCCGCGCCTTTGTAATAGCGTAGAACTTTTAAATTCCGCACTTTTTTAACTGTTAAAAAATTTGCATGCAAGAATGAATGTTAAAATAAAAGCAACGCGTAGATCACCAATTACATGAACAAGACAAAAATATCTGAAAACGACACACAAATCACACACCACCCCTAGGGTACGTCTCACTGTTGCCTTGCCCCTCGAAAGGTGATCGTCGAGTAGAGGATGTTTTAGTAAGTCCTCATGATCCGAAAACCTGGCATGAGGGTAGCTTCTAAGGTGTCTTCCTATTGCTCCGGTGATCACCATGTCCCGAACCTTCGAATTGACCCGAACACCTCCAACGGTGGTGCTACCTACCTCTCAATGGTGGGATGGCACTACTTTAAGGAAATCTACACAGACGAATTCTTTAGGGTAGGTAGACGACTCTAGATACTTGCTCTAATTTCAAAACAAATCAAAAATACTTTTCACACCGACACCTTTTCAAAAAAGCTTTCGAAAGCAATTTTTCAAACACTCTTGAGGACCGATACAAGAGTCGAACTGGAATTTTCAAAGAAACTTTTTAAAAACCCACAGTTGAAAAGCAAACAAACCATTTTTGAAAACACAATGAGCAAGTATCTAAGAGCCCATGGATAACCATGGATAGAAAGGGTGCTAACACCTTCCCTTTCTATAATCTACCTCCCGAACCGAGAGCAATCTCTATAAGGAATTTTTCTGTGCTTTTGTCCTTTCCATTTGGAGAAAATAAAAGACGGTGGCGACTCTTGCTTCCGCGACATTTCGCGAACCAGCGTTAAACAGTCAGTTCCAGATCCACCGATCAAACCGCCTTTTCAGGTTTTCGACTTGCCGGGTGTACAGATTTTTTTTATTTCATCCCTTCATTTTGCACGAACCCTTTTGGTTCGCCGGGAAGCCCTAATTTTTGCCTAGGTATGTCAACCTAGCGGGTCTTTTTTCATGCGTAGTATCTTTTTACTATGTCTGCATTGGCGGGATGAGGAAGGTCGTCACCATCCATGTTGGTTAGAATCATGGCTCCTCCTGAGAACACATGTTTAACCACAAATGGCCCTTCATACGTAGGGGTCCATTTTCCCCTTGGATCACTCTAAGGAAGGATGATGCGCTTGATTACCAGATCCCCAACTTGATATTCTTGTGGCCTGACTTTTTTGTTAAATGCCCTGATCATTCGTTTTTGGTACGTCTGACCATGACAAATAGCAGCAAGTCTCTTTTCGTCAATTAAGTTTAGCTGATCAAGTTGTGTCTGGATCCAATCATCTTCGCTCAGATCTGCATCCTTCATTATCCGGAGAGAGGGTATCTGCACTTCGATCGGTAAGACTGCCTCCATATCGTAGACCAAGGAGAAAGGAGTTGCCCCGGTTGACGTCCTGGCTGAGGTACGGTACCCATATAGAGCGAACGGTAACATCTCGTGCCAATCTTTATAGGTCACTGTCATCTTCTGCACAATTTTCTTAATGTTTTTATTCGCTACTTCTACAGCCCCATTCATCTTCGGTCTGTAAGGAGAAGAGTTGTGGTGCTGTATCTTAAACTGCTCGCAGAGCTCAGTGATCATCTTATTATTGAGATTGGTACCGTTGTCTGTAATAATTCTTTCTGGTACACCGTATCGACAGATCAAGTTGTGCCGAATGAACCGTGCTACAACGTTCTTGGTTACCGTAGCGTAGGAAGCTGCTTCAACCCACTTCGTAAAGTAATCAATTGCTACCAGGATGAAGCGATGCCCGTTGGATGCCGTAGGTTTAATCTCACCGATCATATCTATGCCCCACATTGCAAAAGGCCACGGTGCAGTCAGGACATTCAAAGGAACTGGAGGAACATGCACCTTGTCTGCATAAATCTGGCATTTATGACATGTCCGAGAGTGTTGGTAGCAGTCGGCTTCCATTGTGGACCAAAAATATCCTGCCCGAAGGATCTTCTTCGCCATAGTGTGTCCACTGGAATGTGTTCCGAAGGTCCCTTCATGCAGCTCTGCCATGATCCTTTCTGCTTCAGTCTTATCCACACAACGCAGTAAGGTCGAATCATGGTTTCGCTTGTACAGGATGCCGTTGCTAAGGAAGAACTTTGCTGCGAACCTTCTCAGGAACTTCTTATCGTTGACAGATGCACCTTCAAGGTATTCCTGAGCTTCCAAGTATCTCTTCACCTCATGGTACCAAGGCTTCTCAGTCACCAATTCAGTCTCGAGATCGCAACAGTATGCCGGTTCATCCAGTTTCCAGATGATGATCCGGGGAGCCTCATTGTCCCATTTGACCTTGAACATAGAAGACATCGTAGCTAACGCGTCCGCCAACTGATTCTCCTCTCTCGGGAAATGTTCAAAGGTTATCTCTGTGAAGTGGGGGATCAAGGTCAACACACATTCTCTGTAAGGAATAAGATTCGGATGTTTCGTATCCCGCTCCCCTTTGATCTGATTGATCACGAGAGCGGAATCTCCGAAGACACTCAGAAACTTGATCCTTAAGTCAATCGCAGCTTGGAGACCCATGATGCATGCCTCATACTCTGCCATGTTGTTGGTGCAGTTGAAACATAGCCGGGCAGTGAGTAGAGTATGAGTGCCTTGAGGAGATATGATCACAGCGCCGATACCGTTACCCAAAGCATTGGAGGCTCCGTCAAAGTGCATAGACCATCGGGATCCTTCCTTAGGTCCTTCATCCGGTCCAGGTACTTCACAATCAGTCACTATCATGATACTCTCGTCTGGGAACTCGAAGTTCATTGATTGATAGTCGTCTACTGCCTGATGTGCCAAGTGGTCTGCCAATACACTTCCTTTGATGGCTTTCTGAGTTGTGTACTGGATGTCGTATTCGGTCAAGATCATTTGCCATCTTGCTATTCTCCCAGACAGAGCGGGCTTTTCAAATATGTACTTTATAGGATCCATCTTTGAGATCAACAAGGTAGTGTGAGTCAGCATATACTGTCTCAGCCGGCGAGCAGCCCATACCAAAGCGCATCAAGTCTTCTCGAGCAGTGAGTATCGGGTCTCACAGTCGGTAAACTTTTTGCTAAGGTAATAAATGGCATGCTCTTTTCGGCCAGACTCGTCATGCTGCCCCAGCACGCACCCCATTGAGTTGTCAAGAACTGTCAGGTATAATATCAGAGGTCTCCCCTCAACCGGTGGCATAAGGATGGGTGGTTCTTGGAGATACTCCTTGATTCTGTCAAAAGCAGCCTGACACTCATCATTCCAACGTACTACCTGATCTTTCTTCAGTAGCTTGAAAATTGGCTCACAGGTAGCAGTTAGGTGTGAGATGAATCGAGCAATGTAATTCAGGCGTCCTAAAAAGCTTCTGACCTCTTTCTCTGTCTTGGGAACTGGCATCTCTTGAATAGCTTTAACCTTGGCAGGGTCCACTTGAATACCCTTATCACTAACAACAAAGCCTAGCAACTTTCCAGATCTTACCCCGAAGGTGCACTTGTTCGGGTTCAACCTCAGCTTGTACAACCTCAGACGGTCAAATAACTTCTGCAGATGATCTAGGTGTTCTTCCTCAGTCTGGGACCTTGTGATCATGTCGTCAACATACACTTCTATCTCATGATGGATCATGTCATGAAATAAAGCCACCATGGCACGTTGGTAGGTTGCCCCAGCGTTCTTCAGTCCAAAAGGCATGACCTTGTAGCAAAAAGTGCCCCACTGAGTAACAAAGGTAGTCTTTTCCATGTCTTCAGGAGCCATCTTGATCTGATTGTAGCCTGAAAAACCATCCATGAAGGAGAACACCTTGTGCTGAGCAGTATTGTCAACAAGGACATCAATGTGAGGTAGAGGGAAGTCATCTTTGGGGCTGGCCCTATTCAGATCCCTGTAGTCGACACACATTCTGACCTTACCGTCCTTCTTTGGTACTGGCACTACATTAGCAACCCACTGAGGGTAAGAAGTTACTGCAAGGAACCCAACATCAAATTGCTTCATAACCTCGGCTTTGATCTTCTCAGACATCTCTGGACGCATACGGCGGACCTTTTGCTTAACCGGAGGGCAGTCTTCCTTGGTAGGCAAATGATGGACCACAATATCGGTATCCAACCCGGGCATGTCTTCGTAGGACCAGGCAAAGATCTCCACATAATCATGTAGCATTTGAGTCAACTGTTGCTTCACGTTGAGCTCTAGGTTGGCACCGATCTTAACCTCCTTCCTGTCTGTATCAGTACCCAGATTTATTGTTTCCACTGGCTCTTCATGTGGTTGAATTGCCCTCTCTTCCTGGAGTAACAGTCTTGCAAGCTCGCCAGGCAATTCGAAATCATCTTCACCTTCGTCTTCGGCTAAGTTGATCGGATTTTCGAAGTCATAACTGGCAGTAGCAGAGTCGTTACCAGTGAGATCCAGAGTGGATTGAAACCTGTATGAGTGAGTGTGTGTAAATACAGCTGTTTTGAAATATATAAAGAAAGGAAAGGAAGAAAAGGAGCATAAGATTTGAAATGCGAGAAAACGTCCAAGGTCTTTATTCATGATATATGAAATGACAATTAATATGCCCTCACAAATGAAGCCACGGTGCCCCGGGTAAGACACCGGGCCATAGAGTTTTAATTTATTGTTTATTACAAATAACAAAACAAAGGAGCTTATTACTGCGTAACAAAAGTAACAGGAGGATGATCTTTAGCAGTCCAATTGGTCAATCCACCATCATTCGTCGGGTAAATCCAGCTATCAAACTCAGACTCTTCTACCTCATCTTCATTCCCAACAGCATTCACCCCCGAATTGGTAATGAGCACGGGAGGTCTTCTGGTCTTTGCCTTGCGCACAGCCTTCTGCCCCTCTGCCGTAAAACCCAGTCCAAACTTGTCAGTTTTAGGTGTAAAATTAGGGAGCCTGCCCCAGTTAGCACATTCACCTTTCTTGATTACAGCCCGGGCATCCTTCAAGGAAGCCATCTTCAAGGGAACATCCTCTTCAACCACTGTTTCTGCCGCTGCCAATGTTGGAGGCACCTCTTCAAAATGCTGAAAGGGGGTTTCAATAAACTCCCCGTCCATCTCAATATATCGGAAGGAATTCAAATGGCTCACCATGTACTCCTCCTCTCCCTGCACAGTGACAATCTTCCCTCTGACGGGGTACTTGAGCTTCTGGTGTAGGGTAGAGGTCACTGCCCCAGCTTTGTGGATCCAAGGTCGACCCAGTAGACAAGAATACGATGGACGGATATCCATCACATAGAAAGTAGAGTCGAATACTTGAGAACCCACACGAATAGGAATGTCTACCTCTCCATGAACCATCCTCTTAGAACCGTCAAAGGCTCTGACGATGATATTGCTAGGTTTCAGCTCCAGGCCCTCACAATCCAAACGGTCTAAGGCCTTCTTGGGTAGCATATTCAGGGAAGAACCAGTGTCCACCAACACGTGCGCAAGAGTAGTGCCCCTGCATTCTATAGAGACATGCAGGGCGTCATTGTGGTCCTTTCCCTTAGCAGTAAGGTCAGCGTCCGAGAAACCCAAACCATTGTCGGCTGTCAGATTGGCTATGCAATCAGTAAATTGGACTGCAAATGTCTCCTGTGGCACATGGGCCGTCTTTAGAAATGAAATCAAGGGCTTAGCATGGGCCTCTGAGCACAGTAGTAAGGAGAGCATTGAGATCTTGGAGGGGGTATGCCCCAGCTGCTCGACAACATTAAAGTCACTCTTCTTGATTATTTTCAGCATTTCCTCCATCTCCTGTTGGGAGGCCTCAGCATTTACAGATTTTGGTGCCTCCATCCGGGCAGGCTCATCCTCAATCCCTTTGCCCCGAGCATTAGATGACTCGGCAGTAGGGGAAACAACTTGATTAGAACTGGGAAAAGGTACACTTGCAGGTGTTATAGTGAGGGGTCTTCGAATAGCTGGTGGCGCAATGTCAGGCGAGAAGAGCCTGCCACTGCGGGTAACTTTGGTTGGACCAGTGATATTGCTGATGCTGGTGCCAGTGTTGAACTCTTGCTTTATTCCATGTACATACACATCTGCCCCATAGTGCCATGGGACAGCCTTATCAGATTCATAGGGGAGGGGCCCCGGAACAGTAATCACAATGGGTGCGACAGTCATGACTTTAACCGGCTTCCTTGGGAGAGCCTTGATCGGATTATTAAAAATGGTAACAACAGATACTTCTTCCACCGGAACAAACTGAACAGCAGTCTTCTTGAAGAGAATCTCTTTGCTGTCCATCAAGCTTTGGATGCCCAACTTCAGCAAAGGACAACCAGAAAGGGAAACAGCACAGAAAAGGCAACCTTCACTACAACCCGGAAATAAACCGGCCAGCAGCAGGTTCCTCTTAACAGTCATCAAGGGAGTAGATACATCGTTCACAGAAACGACAAACACATCTTCATCAATGGCATTTACTCCATGCTGGGGCATAGGAGCAGTCACCACATTTGGCCTCTCAGGCGCTTCAAACTGTATCTCTTTTGCGTCAATAAGGTCTTGCACCTTATTCCTTAAGGCCCAACAGTCATCAGTGGAATGCCCCGGGCTATCAGAGTGATAAGCACAACGGGCATTTGGATTGTACTTGGGAGAGGCAGTGTTCACAACCTTCGGGGCCTCTCTAACAGTCACCAAATTGGTGGATAACAACTGCGGCAAGATTTGCGACAAGGTCATACTCAGCCGGGTGAACTCCCTTCTGGGTCTTTCAGTCCTTTGTGGATTAGTTTGCCGAGGAGCGGCAGCAGGCTTGGCAATCATCGCCGCGCTGACAGATTGGTGGTGTTCTGGTTTCTCTTGTCGTCTAGACCCATATACAGCACTGGCCTCCTTCTTAAAGGGCTTCTTCTCAGAACTTGCAGATGGCCCTTTCTGAATTTTTCCGGACTTCATTCCAGCCTCTATTCTCTCCCCAGTCAGAATAAGATCAGTGAACCCTGCAGATGAGTTACTGATAAGATGATTAAAAAATGGCCCAGATAGGGTTCCCAAGAACATATCCACCAGCTCACGATCTGTTAACGGAGGCTGCACCCTGCCAGCCAGATCCCTCCACTTCTGTGCATACTCTTTAAAACCTTCGCTTGACCCTAGCAACATACCCTGGAGTTGGGTACGTGTAGGGGAAAGGTCGGCATTATATTGATACTGCTTATAAAAAGCAGTAGCCAACTCCTCCCAGTTACGAACCTTGGTCCCCTCCAGCTGATAGAACCATTCGATATGAGTCCCTGAAAGACTCTCCTGGAAGAAGTGGATCCACAAGTTCTTGTCCACTGTGTACGGTTGAATCTTCCGCACATAAGATCTGAGGTGTAGCTTGGGACAAGACGCCCTGTCATACTTGGTGAAAGATGGTGCCTTAAACTTGTGAGGAATAATCACACCAGTAGATAAGCCCAAGTCTCCAAAATCCAGCCCAGGCACTTGTTGGATCTCCATTGCATTTAGTCTGTCTTCCAACTGCTTATACCGGTCTTCAGCAGGAGGATATTGTTCCTCATTAAAGTCAGTCTCGTTGTCAGAGACTACTGGACTTGAAGCCTTTCCCCCCTAGGGACTGCCTTTGCCTACAAAAGAACCAGCCTCTTCATTCTGCAAAGTGTTGCCAAACCTTCGGCCCGAGTTGAAAAGAACAGTTCTCTTCTTCTTCTTCTTCTCCTTCTTCAGGAGTAAAGCCTTCAGCTCTTCTTGGCCTTGAGCCAAACCCATGATCAGCTCCTGAAATTTCGCGTTCTGTGCCTGAAGGGCCTTGATAGACATCTCAGTTGATGATGAGTCAGGATTCATGATGCTGAAATAAACAGCGAAGAACGGTAAGCAACCTGAAAAGAAGAAAACCTGCCATGCACATGATGAATGATATGTGTTTATGCAATGCATTCAAGGGTTCGAAAGTTCAAATTTGTTGTAGACAAAAAAAGGAACACACGTTATCATTAAGGAAATAATTGTTCAGTACATCAAAGCCTCATGGGCACATATTACAAAGCAAATCAATCCCAAAAGACACTACGCATCCTCTTCGGAGCAATGTAGATGTTGAGATTCCTTTCCTCATGCAATAGGCGGGTGAGCTCTAAGACCTTCTTTTCACTAGCATGAAGACTGGTCTCAAGAGAATTCCGTTCTTCCTTAAGCTGGATCCAACTCTTCTGCATCTCTTCCCAGGACGTGGGCATGTCAGGATGTTGAATAGTGTAGGACACTTCTCCTTCCAATATTGGCTCTTTGATCACAGGGAGCATATGAGGATATGGCATTACTAACTTCTGGGAGCGGGCTCGTACCCATTTGAGATAAGGTTCCAATGGGATGGAATTCCTGTGCCCCAGTGTCTTGCTGTCTATCCTACTTGGCATCCTCCAAGCTCTGATAAATCTATGGCGAAGTCCTTGTGCATCATTGTCGAAGTCAAAAACTATGTCAGGAATTAACATGTCATGAGGGCCATCCCTCCGAGCATAACCAAACTGTCTCCAAGCCAGGCATGGGTTGTAAGTAATACCTCCTCTGATTCCAAGTAAAGGAACATTAGGGTACTCCCCGCAATGATCAATGATAGTGACATCCTCTCTGGACCGAGGGCACCAATATATATCTGCATGTGTAAGAGTCATCAACCGTTGTGACCATCTCAAACCCCGCTCATTCTTCAAAACTGATTGTGGAAGGTGCGAAATAAACCACCTTCCCAGGAGAGGAGTGCAACACATAAGGACACCTCTTTTTCTCATGGTTCGAGTGTAACATGAGTGAAGGATGTCTCCCAGCATTGTAGGTATAGGATTCCTGGACATGAAGATCTGGACAGCACTGATATCTATAAGCTAATCTGGGTTAGGGAATAACACCAAACCATAGACAAGGAGGGCCACAACTTCTTCAAAAGCTTGTAAGTCAAGGGAGTTCCAACATTCTTGGGCCTTCTCAAACAGAAAGCTGGCTAAGAACCCTTTGATGCCACTTCTAACTTCCCAATGTCCTTTGAGGTCAGATGGTTGTAGGTGTAAGGCTTTAGCAATCTCTTTAAGCTTGGGTTCCTTTTCCGTACCGCTGTAGGGTAGTTGATCAAGGATAGGGATCTTCAGAAGCCGGGAGAACTCCTCCAATGTAGGTACCAGCTGATAATCCAGGAAAGTGAAACAGTGATGCAGAGGGTCAAAGAACTGGAACAGGACCTTTATCATATCTTCCTCCATGTTGGCATTGACCAAGCTGATGAGTCTTCCATGTCTTTCACTGAATGAAGAGCTCTCAGGAATCCTGGATATAAGCTCCTTAAGCTGAGGAGGGATCCTTACAAGGATGATTTGAATTGTCTTTCTGCGAACAGTTTCCATGTCCTACAAAACAAGAACAAAGATGAAGATTCGAACCCCTGAAATGGTTAGTCAATGCATATGATGCTGGATGATGTCATGATGCTATGATTAAACACCACAAATATTTACAAAGGCAAACATGTAAGGCACACAAGTCACACAAGACAAGCCCTTAGAGTTTAGGCCAGCATGGGGTCTGGGTATTACCCTCTTGAAGTTGGTGGGTTCAACCTGTCCTATTAGAAGTAACCGGGTTCTAAGGGTCCCAATATCACTGGATTTCTTTCATTGTTCATCGTTTCAATTTAGCCACTGAACTGGCGACCGAAATATTCCAGGAAAGCAACCCTCAATCGAGTGTAGTATCGAGTATCAACCAACCTCGGACTGCACCAAAGTCAGTTATCTCACTACCCTAAAGAGGCCAAGATAGTTCAATTAAGGTTCCTAAGGTCAGTTGATGCTTCATGACACCACATGGAGGCCCCGTACTCTCCTTGACTGAACTCAAGGGTTACCGGTACACACCAAAGTGCCACATCAACATAGCAGACTGTTTCAACCATGTCGGTATACCCCGCACAGTTCCCTCACAGCCTTGTTGCTACTTTCTAAGAAGGTATCCCCTGATTCGGGTTAGGATCTATAGGACTCCCAAGACAGTCCACAATTTAAAGCAAACAAGTCAAAGAAATTGAAAACACAGTGATCTTAGTCCTAAGGTACACCTCACTTTAAAATTATTCCCCAGCAGAGTCGCCAGTTCTGTGATCGGTGGATCTGGAACTGACTGTTTAAAGCTGGTTCGTGAAATGTCGCGGTAAGCAAGAGTCGCCACCGTCTTTTATTTTCTCCAAATGGAAAGGACAAAAGCACAGAAAAATTCCTTATAGAGATTGCTCTCGGTTCGGGAGGTAGATTTATAGAAAGGGAAGGTGTTAGCACCCTTTCTATCCATGGTTATCCATGGGCTCTTAGATACTTGCTCATTGTGTTTTCAAAAGATTGTTTGCTTTTCAATTGTGGGTTTAAAAAGTTTCTTTGAAAATTTCAGTTCGACTCTTGTATCAGTCCTCAAGAGTGTTTGAAAAATTGCTTTCGAAAGCTTTTTGAAAAGTTTCGGTGTGAAAATAAGTTTTTTGATTTGTTTGGAAATTAGAGCAAGTATCTACGAGTTGTCTACCTACCCTAAGGAATTCGTCTGTGTAAATGTCCTTAAGATAGTGCCATCCTACCATTGAGAGGTAGGTAGCACCACCGTTGGAGGTGTTCGGGTCAATTCGAGGGTTCGGGACATGGTGATCACCAGAGCAATAGGAAGACACCTTAGAAGCTACCCTCATGCCATGTTCATGGACATGAGGACTTACTAAAACATCCTCTACTCGACGACCACCTTTCGAGGGGCAAGGCAACAGTGAGGCGTACCCTAGGGGCGGTGTGTGATTTGTGTGTCATGTTCATTTATGTTTAGCTTGTTCATGAATTGGTGATCTACGCGTTGCTTTTATTTTTGACATTCATTCTTTCATGCAAGTTATTAACAGTTAAAAGGTGCGAGAAGGTAAAAGTCCTACGCTATTACAAAGGCGTGGGTCTACATCGCCAAATTAATCCAAGACCCGATTTGAATAAAAAATAATGCGGAAAGATAAATGTCTAATTAATCTATTACACGGCTTTGGGATAAATACATTATATTCACAAAAAGAAATAAAAATAAAATGCGAGAAGAAGTAAAGCCGGGAATGCGAGGGCGTTGGACCCTTTTAAGGAAATTAAATTACAATTAATAAATTAATTAAGTTTAAATAAAGAAAGAATTTTTTTGGAGTTTCTGTATTTATGGAATTAAGAAAATTAATGGAATTAAAAAAGTTGATTAACCCTAATTCTAAATTGTTTTTTTTAATTTATTAAAGAAAATTGTCTAAGTTAACCTAATTTAAACCTAATTGATTAATTACAAGTATTTACAAAATTAATTAATGGTTAATAATAATTATAATAAGAAAATATAAATATTTATTTAAAAGAAAGATAAAAAGCTAGAAACCCTAATTCTACATTTTTTAGTTTGTTAGAAAAAAAAATTAGAATTAAAACCTAAAATTAAAACTAGGTTAATTATTAAATTTATTTATAAAATAATATTAGTGAATTAAACATTAAAACATATTTTTATTTTTTTCTCTTTCTGATTTTTTTTGGTATTTTTATAAAATTTATTTTGATGAATTAAAAGAGAATAATTAAATTGAAACAAATAATAAAAAAAATAGAAAAAAGAAAAGAGAAAGAAATACAAACACTAGGGGGGTTCTGCCCCAATCTGGAGGTTATGTTATGAGCAATTAGGCCCAAGAAGCTTGGCCCTTTCTGACTTTTCAATGATCATGTGTGTATGCGTTGACTGAGGCATTCCATAAACTTTGGATCCTGGCCACTGGATGGACGATCATGGCCACTTGGCAAGCCATTGATAGTGGGTGCATGGTGGATTTTTGGGCGTACACTGCATGGAATCAGGTTAAAACAAAATATATTGAGAAAGGGAGGGGACCTGGGAATCGAACCCAGGTCCCAGTACCTATCGTCCACTTTGTTTACCAACTGTACCAAGCGCGCTCTTTGTTTATTATATGGGATGCAAATATTATAATGGAATATAAGAATTATCCTGGAATTTTAATAAAGCGCGCGCCAGGATTTGAACTGGCCAACCACTGGGTGACAACACACCTTCTTCTTCGCTCATTCTTTGTTTCACCTGAAAAATACATCAAATAGCGGGGGTTTTGAACCCCCACTAACCAAAGTACATAAAAATAGCGATTAAGCCATACTCAAATATAAAAAAGGCGCGACCTATGGAATTAAATCGTCCAGAGCTTCCGGTTTCAGTGGTATAGGTCTTGTGTCTCAATTTTTCCAGAGGAACAAAGCCCTCTTTTAAAACCTTTGCAACCCTAAAGGTCTTCCATGGCAAGTTTGCATATAGGCGATAAAAATTCAATTAAACAATATCAATAGATTCAGAAGGTCCATGTTAGTATAGAACAACAATCAAAATGTATGAAAAATGTCCAGAAATTCAAACACGATTATGCATAAAGTTTGAGGAATTTTGACTTCTATATACCAATTCTTGATGCGTGGGGACTGGCAAAGAATGCAGAAAGCTTCCTTGATGCCTTGGCAAGCTATTGGAATCCTTATTTCGCTTTGAATTGCACTCTATGTGTGTTTTCAGTTTTCAACTTTTTCACAAAAAATGCAAAAAGTGTATGAGGTCTGAGGCGCAGCTTGAAGGTCGTTTGCATTAGGGTTAGCTTGGTGTTTATATGAGGAATGAATTAGGGTAAGAATTCAAGCCAAAAAGCCTTTGCATTCATGAATCCAATATTTGATTTCCATGGAATCTTTTCAAATCTTTTTCATGTGCTTTTGATACCAATCATGGCCAAATCTTTCCAAATTGAGTGTGCACGAAATCTTGAGGTTTTATGGAGAGAATATGCTGCAAAAAGTGGTTAAAAAATATGGTTTTCTATTTTTGTCATATTTTATTTCATTAAATGAATTAATAGTGATAATAATTCAAATAAATAATAAAAAATGATAAAATAAATCCCCTCTGGGTCAAATGGTCGTGCATAGCCTTTGGATGATGATTCTTGGAAGAAAATGTGGCCCATTAGCAATTTTGAGGCATTTGAAGCAAAGTTGACTTTTCAAAATTCCCAAAAATTTCCCAACTTCCACAAGGCATATCTTGCTCAATTTTTAAGCTTTGATCATGTTCTTGGACATTTTGGAAAGGTCTTGAAGTCCTCTAACCAATTCCTTTCGTCCCATGTTATTTTTATTTACCAATCTCAAGTTATGGTCTTTGACTTAAAGTGCCTTTTTGTTGACTTTTGAAAATGACCTATAATGTTGAGATTGATAACTTTTTGTGAGAGCATTTCTTGGACTTGAAGTGTGAAGAGGAGTTGTAGGAAATGTCATTATCTTCAAAATGAGCTTTGGATGGAATTTTTCTGATAAACCATGTGGAATTTATGCCTTGGTCAATTTGTAGTTGACTTTTTCAATTGTCCAAAAATAGAAACTTTTGCATCTTGAGACTTTTTGAGCCATGTTTTGAGAATCATGATCAAGAATTGATCAAATGATGTTTGTGGCTTCAAAATGATATGTTGATCAAAATTTGGACTTTTGACTGTCAAATGACCATTTTGCCCCTGCGGTTGACTGTTGAGCAATTAGGGTTTTTGACTGTGCAATTTTGTGCTGTGAGTCTTGAAACTTGACATGAGGATACTTGACAATGTTTATAGGCATGTGGGACTAGTTTGGACCCTTGGAAACCTCAATTTCTTTGTCAGAACCAAAACCCTAATTTTGACTGTTAGGAGGCCTTTGAACTGTGCAACCCTTGGGGAGATTTTGAAGCATGCTCTTTGCAAATCTTGAAGAATATGGGAGGGAAAATTTTAGGGTACAACATCGGGTATATGATTCCTGCCTCTAGTAGTTTCTGCACTTCTTTCTTTATGACTTCACTTAGGATAGGATTTATTTGTCTTTGATGTTCTCTAGAAGTCTTGCAGTCCTCTTCTAGCATAATGCGGTGCATACAGGCAGAAGGCTTATTCCTTTTAGATCTGATATATTATATCCTAAAACGGTCGGATACTTCCTTAACACATTAAGAAGTTTTTCGGTTTTGATCTTCCCTTAGTCGGCATTGACTATAACTGGTCGTTCGAGTTCTTTATCTAAAAATTCATACCTTAGATCTTTAGGTAACATTTTAAGTTCTATACTAGTTTTCTTATCAGTTGGGGTAGGATCGGGTGTTAAGGCGAAACATTCGATTAGGTTGGCATCGTGATATTCCCATCTCCAGTCATCATCCTTGAAAATAGTTGGTGTCGGAATTTTCAATATCCCAGAATAGGTGTCTTCTTGGCTTTCTAGTTCTTTGACACATTCATCGATAATATCTAGGAAACAACATGAGTCATCTATAGCAGGGGCTTTGAAGAATTGGGAAAGAATAAATTCTACTTTTTCTTCTCCTACCTCGAAGGTAAGCTTTCCTTTCTTAACGTCGATAATGGCTCCTGCAGTGGCTAAAAATGGCCTTCCTAATATGATGGGAATATTTGAATCTTCCTTTATGTCCATTATTATAAAGTCAGTAGGTATGTAAAATTGTCCTATTCGAACAAGAATGTTTTCTAGCATACCAACAGGGAATTTGACTGATCTGTCGGCTAGTTGTAGGGACATCTTGGTAGGTCTCATGTCACCTAGTTTGAGCTTCTCGCAAATAGATAAGGGCATTAGACTAATACTTGCTCCTAAATCGCATAGAGCTTTGTCTATGACAAATTTTCCAATTACACATGGTATGGAGAAACTACCAGGATCCTTTAGCTTTGGAGGCATGTTATTTTGAATTATGGCGCTACATTCGGCAGTTAGCATAACGGTTTCGTTTTCAACAATTTTTTTCTTATTAGACAATATTTCTTTTAGGAATTTAGCATATGACGACATTTGAGTTATAGCTTCTGTAAACGGAATAGTGACGTTTAATTGTTTCAGAAGTTCTACGAATTTCTTGAATTGTCCCTCGTTTTTGGATTTTGCAAGTCTTTGAGGGTATGGAATTGGTGGTTTATATGGAGGTCAAGGTACATAAGGTTTATCTGAAACCTCTCCGCTCTCGTTTGCGTCTTCCTTTACATTCTCAGATTGTTCTTTCGATTTCTCTGCTTCCTTTTCAGGTTTTTGATACATGGTCGGGTTTTGGAGTCTAGGATCTACCGGTCCATCGAGTGTTGTCCCACTTTGTAATGTGATAGCATTAACATGTCCTTTAGGATTTGGTTGTGGTTGTCCAAGAAACGTACCAGCAGGTGCGGAAGAACTAGCTTGGTGTTGTGCTACTTGGGAGATTTGGGTTTCTAACATTTAATTGTGAGTTGCTAGGGCATCTACCTTATTTGCTAATTGCTTCAATTGTTCACCGGTGTGAACGTTTTGATTGAGGAATTCTTTGTTTTGTTGAGCTTGAGTAGCAATAAAGTTTTCCATTAGGATTTCAAGGTTAGACTTCCTAGGAATTGTAGGAACATTAGCAGCGGGTTTTTGATAGCCTGGAGGTACAGCGGGTGCTTGGCCAGGTGCATATAAAGCGTTATTGTTCTTGTACGAGAAGTTAGGATGGTTTTTCCAACCAGGGTTATAGGTATTAGCATAAGGATTACCTTGAGCGTAATTCACCTGATCAACTGATATTCCTGCTAGGATTTGACATTCGGTTCCAACATGACCAGGAACTCCACAAACTTCGCATTTTTGGGTTACGGCAGCCACGGTGGCTGCAGGAGGTAAGGTCAAGCTTTCTATCTTTTGGGTAAGAGCATCTACCTTAGCATTAACTTTATCTAGGCTACTGATCTCGTACATCCCACTTTTGGTTGGAGTTTTCTCCACGGGTGTTCTTTCTCCTCCCCACTGATAGTGGTTTTGAGCCATATTTTCAATGAGTTGGTTAGCTTCGTCGTAAGGCTTGTCCATCAGTGTACCACCTACGGCGACATCTATAGAGAGTCTTGTGTTGTACAAGAGTCCATTATAAAATGTGTGGATAATCAGCTAATTTTCTAATCCGTGATGTGGGCACATTCACATCAAATCTTTGTAGCGTTCCCATGCATCGAATAACAATTCAGTATCCTTCTGCCTAAATCCGCTGATTTGAGATCTTAATGCAGCAGTCTTGCTTGGGGGAAAGTATCGTGCCAAAAATACAGTCTTAAGTCCTTCTCACGTAGTGACGGAATTTGACGGCAAGGATTGCAACCAAGCCCAAGCTTTATCTCTTAGCGAAAAAGGAAAAAGATGTAATCTTATTGCATCTTTACTAACACCATTTGCTATAACTATGTCGGCAAATTGAACGAATTTCGTAAGATGTTCATTTGGATCCTCGGTAGGATTTCCAGAGAATTGGTGTTGTTGGATAGCTGATATCAATGACGGTTTCAACTCAAAATTGTTTCAATTAATTGCTGGAGCAGCAATGCTATTGTGGGGTTCTTGTTGTGATGGAGTTGTGTACTCCTTCAGTGGACGAGTCCTTCGTTCTTTGGCCATGTCTACTTCTGGATTGATTTCGGTTTCAGAGGAAGAATTAGAATCTGTCTCGGAATCAATCTTGATTTTGGGCTTTGGTAAAGGAATATCGTGATTTAAACAGTAATCCCTGACTGTTCGTCTTATGGAAAGGATGCGTTCAGGTTCTTCCGTCGATTTGTCAAGTGGTTTGCCTTGTGAACGAGTCCTTGGAATACAAATTGAAAAAGGGTTTTTGTTTCCTAGTCTAAACGCGCAACAGAAGAATCGTACTTAATTGACTAATCAGTCCCCGGCAACGGTGCCAAAAACTTGATCGGGACTTTATGAATCTATTGGGATACTAACTGCAAGTATATAGTTTAATCGTTCTAGTTTTAAATGATTATCGAACCCACAAAGACTGAGGATCAATCGCATACGATCTAATGTTACAATTGTTTAACTAAGCGATGAATATTTGGTTTTAGGGGAAAAAGATTTTAATTAAAAAAAAATAGTAATAGTTATATCGATATGTGATAGTCGGACTTCAGGAACTCGGTGAATCACTTGGCATATAAAGTATTTCGGTAAAAACGAATTGTTTAAAAACCTGAGACATACACACTCGTGTTCATGAAATAAGTTATGCTACTAAACCTAGTGGATGCACTTTAAATTTAATAACACTTTTTGAAAACGACTTGAGTTTAATTAATTTGTTAAAACACTCTCGTGTATTTAAATATTAATGTTTCGTTACCACTATCTGGGTTGAACCCCAGCTCTCGCATGCAGGTTCTTGCCTTAATTAATTTCCCAATGTCGTGGCAAAATCGTGTTAAATATCCTTTCACTCTCGTGACAAGGGTAGTTAAATTAAATATGGAAATTGGAAACCAGAATTCCTTCGGTGCTTAGGAGTCACATACCGGTACAGACGAAATTAGCCAGACATAATGTATTTAGTAACCATGCAACGTAAAATACAGTTCATAAAAATAATTAACATAGCATATGAACAATAAAAACCAATTGCATAAAAAACCTGTAATTATGTTGCCGTGGTAATCTTGAATTCGTACAATAGCCTTGCGATTAATTGAAATATAGGACTAAGTGTGTTAATCCTTCGATGTGAAGAATTAACACTTTTGGGAACTGGAAAGTTACAGAGGCTTGAAGGAATATATAATGGTTTTAAAGGCAAGTAAACAAAATAATGCAGAAAGGAAAAATATGGTTCTGTAGCAAAATCTCCGACCCTTTCAAAGTGAATTCTTCAACATATATATAGGCCTTTGGTTGTAACTGTCTTCTTCCATTAATTTTGTACGTGCGCTAAATTCTTGGCTGGTGGAACGAGGTCGTGTGGACTTCGTGTGACTCAACTGACTCAACAACATGCATGTTGTTATAACACAATACATACGGTTTAATTTTTGAACCCGATTACTTTTGGAATCTGGATAAGTTGTATATATTCCTCTGATTATAAACTGCAAATGGGCCGAAGGATGACATTTGGATTGATGGAAAATTAAGGAAAAAGGGTGGTTGTACCTGCAAGGCACTCCGACGACCAAGTAAGAATGGGTGCAAAGAGATACAAGCAGAATATTAGGGTTTAAGGATTAAATATTAGATATCTGGCCCTCACAAGTGTGAGTGTTTATATAATGCCCCCGGCGCTTGGCCATTGGTTCCTATTTTTGGGCCTAGATATGCGGGTCCGCAAAAATAAGTAACTTCCAGGACTCGGCCAAAACGAGAAAGTATGCTCATAACTAGCTGTTAGATCCGAGAAGGAGGCAGATTACTGTCACAAAAGTGTTCTAGTTGTTTCCTGGTTGTCTGCTCGACTCGTGTCAGGTTGACGGGGAGATAACCGTTGACAGGGTTAGGCGCGTTTGTCGGGCATCACTGGTTGCGCTCCCAAGGGCATGGTCGGCCAGGATGTTGGACCACTATTATTGGGTTGTGTTAGGGGTTAAGTAGATTGGGCCATTCCTAGTCATTGGGCCAGTCCAGAACAGGAGCCCCCTAAGTTGTTACTCCTAGGCACATGAGTGATTACTTAGAATCAACCCGCGAAATAAGGGTGCTTCTCGGTCGATTTCGTACGAGGAGTATGAATGATGCTCATCGTGTTCGTCTTGTAGGCAGAGGAACAATTGAACGGTTTCGAGGAGTTGTCGTGTCTCGAGGGGTAATTTTGTTTGAGGAGTCTGAAAACTGCTTGGTGTTTATTTTGCAAGGAGAGGAACAATTGGTTGGAGTCCAGAGAGATTGTGTGCCACGCTTGTATCGAGCCACATGATGTCATAGAGGTGTGATGATGGTTAGCCTAGGGACTAGGGCATAATGATGATTCCTTTGAGGGTTCCCTAGGCGCGTGCTCTCCCATGCGCTAGTGAGTCCAATCTATAAAAGGGAGGGAATGAGCTTCATTTTAACTTTTTGCATGCTCTTCCTCTGTTGTTCACCGTTGTCTGTTTCACCATTCCTTTATTTGATCCGGTAAGTTCCTTGATTCCCCTTGCTTTGGTGGATTTAGTTTCTATCATAGCTTAGATTTCGAAGTTTTTCTCTTAGAAACACATGTGGTTAGGGTTTAAGGTGACTTATTGCTTAGTAATCCCGACGGAATGGATGTTGGAGACTGTGGTTTCGCCAGGTGAGACAGACGGAAGTGGCATGCGTTCTTCTCGGGGAGTTTGGAACCGCGGTGGTGTTAGATGAATGTAGATAGTTTTTTGTGAACTTAGGCCATTTCTTTCGTTCACCACCCATTTTCCGGGTGAGTCTAGCTCGTTTATTTGGAGAGAGTGATGACTGTCTAGTAGTTGTTTAAGTGAGGGCTCTAGTTTGGGATAGGGTCCTTGTTCCTTGGTGCCCTTTCACTTGATTAGTGGTGGAATGATGGACTTGAAATTGATGTCGAACTCACTGTTATCCTCTACTTTTCAGGTACAATAACTACTAGTGTTGACGATGAGTTTCTAAATAAGCCTAGTGATTCTGCTCAGAGTTCCACTGATTGTACATCTAGCGAGACGAGTACCTTAGGGGTGTAAGTGTTCATGCCAGGCGTGTTGGAGCCAAGTTTTCCCAGGAAACAAGTCACCAAGGGGGATGTAGAGATGGCTCCTATTGACCGAGTACGTCCAAGTGAGCTCGTGGTCAAGGAGGAACCATTGGCTTGGGTCGCATTGGGACCGCTGAAGTACGTTTTTCACTTCATCGAGTATGCTGACGATATCTTTACATCGGTTGTCCCAGAGATGGATCGTGAGGGTGCCAAGGAGCAGTGGGAGATATACATTCCTAATAAGAAAAGTTGGGTCTGCCCAAAGTTTGAAGTTTGTTGGTTCCCTATGTATGATATCCCGTTCAGGGAGACGGGTTTTTGAATTCCCTTCTCGGATTTCCAGGTGGCAATCTTCTGGAATCTCCGTCTCGCTCTGTCCTAGCTGTACCCGAATTTGATCGCCTTCTTGTGGGCTTTCGAGATCATGTGTGACTATCTGGGCATCGAGGCCACTGTTCCTCTATTCTTCCACTATTTTCATCTTCAAAGGCAAACGTCCGGTGGCTAGTTCGATTAGGTTTCCCTAAAGCAGGCGAACATAAATTGTTCAAGGCGTATTTGGAGTTTGTCCGTTTCTTCAAGGACAAGTACATCGTTATTCAGCCCATCTCGCAGAGGGCATTGTTGAACGTCTTTAGGGGTGCTCTAGCGTGCGACGAGGACAGGGATCCTGTCCTAAACGAGGAAGGGAAGAACATGAATAAACTGGTGCCCAAGTTCTCCTTCCACTGGACCTAGAAGCACTATGATAATGGGACGTAGGTTTATGTCAGGAAGAAGGGCTAGCTTGGTGTCGAGGACCAGGCCAATTTTGACTGCTTCACTTCCTTTGTCGCGAGCATTCCTCCTGTCTAGCATGTGGGAAGAGGGGGAAAACCGGTCGTCGACAAGGACGGGAAGGTGGTGTACGACCTTGGTTTGATAGGTGTAAAGGAGCTCCTCGAGAGTGAGGATCTTGTGGCATATCTGGGTAGTTACTTTATGATCTAATTTTCTTTGTATGCATGACATATTGTTTCTGTTTACTGACCATAATTTGTTATTTCCTCGTAGATAAGATGAATCATGCTCAAGAGAGTTTGACCAAAATGGCTACTTCCAACCCGAAGAAGGAAGATAAGGGTGCTAAGTCCTCTCTGTCTAATGAGGGGTTAGCTCCTATGTCTGGCTCGGGTGCTTTGTTGACAGGGCCAGCGACCAGAGCTGTCTCCCCCTCGCAGGTGTCTTCGAGGCTCAAAAGGCAGCATAATAAGGGAACTGTTGATCTGACTAAGGAAAAATGAGAAGGGGAAATATGATTTATCTCCCTGCTGGCATGAAAGGTCCTTCTTCAAGGGTTCTTCCTTGTATCTCTTTCGGGGTGAGTCTCTTTTTCTTGAGGGGATTGGATCGTCCAGCCAAGTGGACCGTGTTAGCTCAGGATCCTGGGGCTGTTATGAGGGTCTTGGAGATGGTCCTTGCATTCACCAAGGGTGGCTACTCTCAAGAATTTGAGATGAGAAAATTGCGAGCTAAGTTGGCAAAGAATGAGATAGAGCATGCTGACGAGGGGGTTGCTTAAAAGTTGGTCGAGGAGGGCCTAGAGAAATTGACCAAAGAGCATAAGACAATTTTGCTCGCGAAGAAGGCTTCTGATGAATAGGTGTCGTCCCTGATGGTCGAAGCCGCTCCTTCCAAAGATGAGTCTGAAGAAGCTCAAGGCTTGAAGACCTGTGTAGAACTGGTTTCTAACTTTCAACTAGCAATGGATGATGCCATGGCCGCCATCGAGGGAAGTTTTGACAACACGGTAAAGTAACTTAGGATCCTGAATCCTGAGGTCGAGCTTAATACGATTGGGATGGGACTCCATTACTATGTGGTTGAAAGAAAGATTATGGTCCCTGAATATCTCAAAGATCTTGGGGGTGCGCCTGTCGGAGAGTCGTCTCGTCAAGATCCCGTCACTAAGGAGGAAACCCAGCCTGATACTTGATTATTTCTTCTTGTTATCTTATTTCAGCCTGCACGATATTTTTATGTAATTCTATTTTGTAGGCTTTAGCCCGTTTTGATGTAAGTTCTGAACAACTATGGTCCTTGTGGCCACATGATCGTTTCGTTGGATGGGGCCTTGGGCCACTTTTTTGTAAAATCTTTTACAATTACGACCTTGGTGATCGTCCTTTAATTTTCCAACTGTGGTGGTTGTTTTGCTTTAATTTTCCCTACTTAAGTATTTATAACTTTACTTCGTGCATGATTGCATTGATTTTCTGAAGTGTTTTCATGTTTTTTGTATGCTCTTCTGTTTGAGACACTTTATGTTGGTCAAGAGTTTTGCGAGGTTTTTCTCTTTAGTTTGTGAGTTCTCCAGTATGAAGAGACTAGACGAAACAACCAGGATTGGTTACCGGGCATGGGTCGGAACTAAAGTCTCGTTTCGAGGACCTGAGCTTGGCTATGTGAACTTCCCATCGCGAGCTGGGTGTTCTACTGGTGTGGTACAACGACAATGGAGCTCGGTCAAGTTATCCATGTCGGGCTAATGATCTACTCGTTAATAGAGCGGAGTCTTGACTCTTTGTTTAATTTCAAGTGTCATGCTTGTACCTAAGCATGCACATGTAGTCGGGCAATGATGTGACACGCCGACTATTTTCAGCGTCTTAGCTGTAATATTGTTTTAGCTTTTCAGTGTTCCAAGGTCGAGCAAGTTGTTCCCCATTTAAATTTTCTAAGTAGTAGGTCCTGGTCCCCATTTTTGCATGGACGCGATAAGGGCCTTCCTAGTTTGCAGCTGATGGGTTTAATCTGTAACGTATAGCCTAAATGTAGTACTGCAAGTGTACAGCCTATCGAAGTAATATATAAGATTATCGAACCACAGAGACCAATTGTCAATCTATCAACTCTATTGCTAAGGTGCTTATCTAAGGCGAACAAGAATATTGATGTGAGTGCAGTGCACAAAGTAAATGAGCGAGGTAAATAACAGTTTAAAAGATAGGTTGGAATGTAAATCATGTAATCAGATATTGGTCCGGTCATGCGTAGATGAAACCACTTATGGGGCAGTATTTTCTATTGATAGCAAAGAATCAATTTAACGGGAACTTGTAGCTTTTGACTACTAAGAACCGAATTTACTCTTTAAATTAAATTCCTTTATTGTCACATATAAAGGGTGCCTTCCGCGTTAAAGAGGTAAACCTATTTTTAAGAAATTGATAGTTTTGACTTAACAGAAAAGTAATTTTACTTGGAAAGATTAACTTAAAGAGACTTTTGGCTTTTGACCAAGATTCAGATTTCAAACCTACAAACGCGTCCGAAAATAGTTTCAAAATCGTTTTCTAAAAGGGTCAATGATTCCTATTTAACCAATCAACGGCTTTCGCTCTTTTTGTTTGGTTAAATAATAATCAAGTCATATCATTAGTTTGGACGGCTTTCGATCTTACCCAAATAAACATTTAAACATAATTGACTTAAGTTAAAAGCAAAACATCCCCAGAGTATTTTCACTAGCATGATAATTGGAACACGACCGTGATGACAATCATTACATCCAAACCGTTATAGTTTAGCCAGACATAATAAGTGCGAGTCTATAAAACGTGTAGACTATGGTAAGAGCATTTAAAGTCTATAAAACGTGTAGACTATGGTAAGAGCATTTAAAGTCTATAAAACGTGTAGACTATGGTAAGAGCATTTAGAGTCTATAAAACGTGTAGACTATGGTAAGAGCATTTAAAGTCTATAAAACGTGTAGACTATGGTAAGAGCATTTAGAGTCTATAAAACGTGTAGACTATGGTAAGAGCAATAAATAAAGAAATGCAATAAATTAGAACCTTGCTCCAGTCGGAGACTTGAATCTGATACAAATCTACGGAATGGTAAGGCTGGTATGATGAACTTCAACCAAAGTGCTCCAAGACTCGATTACAACTCAATCTACACCGCAATAACTCCCCGATGTGAAGAGATTATCACTTTACAGAAACTGATAGTATATGGCTTAAGATTGTACTAAGCTTGGATGAAACTAGAGAATGAAAATCGAAAACTATTTATAGAGGATCCTTGAGATGCGTAAAGACCAGCATGCCCCTTAACTTCTTTTGAGCGGGAAGCTTTTTGTGAAGGCCGCAGGCGCGGTGGCAGTGGCCGCGGGCGCGGTGGCTGGAACTGCCACATCATGGGAACGTGGCAGTTGGTCTTTGGGTGAAAGTGGGCCACGGCATCGCGTTCCCTGTAGCCAGCGCGGCGCTGAACGCCATAAGTGCAGAATATCTTGAAAAACCCTAATTTCTTGGCGTTTTGGCTCGTTTCTTCACAGAAGGCTCTGAAATGACAAGAATCCTGAAAACAAAGGAAAAAGGAACATAATACGAGAAAATGATAATAAAAACTAAGGAAAACATGTGATATTTGAGTCAGAAACATAGTGCGATTTAGTGCGATCAGCAGCGAGCTTGCCCTTACCGGACTCTTTGTGATTCCTCTTAAGGACGAGGCTGCCGAATTCGAATTCACGTTGTATGACCATGTCATCGTATCGTAGGGAGATATTTTGTTTGAGAGAGGCTTCTCGTAAGGCCACTCCAGTACGGATCTCCTCGACATGGTCGATCTCCTCTTGTAAGGACTCGCCGTTCATTTCTATGTCGAGAGGAGCTTCTGTCTGTCTAAATGGTTCTCTTAGTTCGACGGGGATAACAACTTCAGTTATGTAGGTCAGTCAGAAAGGAGTCTCCCTGATTGATGAATGAGATGTTGTTCGATAGCCCTAGAGCATGTCGTGTAGCTCCTTAATCCATCTTTTCTTAGTCTCGTCTATTCTTCGTTTGAGACCTCTTAGGATTACTCTGTTTGTAGCTTCTACTTGTCTGTTCGTTTGCGGATGCTTGACAAAGGCGAAGTGCTGGATGGTGCCTAAGTTAGCTATGAATTCTTGGAATTTCTGGTCCATGAACTGTGTCCCATTGTCGATGAAAATGGCTTGGGGCATGTCGAATCTCGCGAGGATGTTTCTTTTGAAGAAACATAGGATGTTTTTGATTGTGGTCCGGGCTAGTGCTTCTGCCTCTATCCGTTTTGTGAAGTAGTCGATAACCATTATGAGATACTTGTTTTGGTTGGTTCCTACCACAAACGGTCCGAGGAGATCCATGCCCCACCATGCGAAGGGCCACGGGGATGATAGGGACTTGAGCTCGCTTGGAGGAGCTAAGTGCATGTCTCCATGACATTGGCACTTATCGCATTTCTTTACGCGCTCTTTGGTGTTGTGCTGCATGGTAGGCTAGTAGTATCCTGCCTGCAATGCTTTCCTAGAGAGGTACTTCCCACCCATGTGTTGGGCATTGATTCCCTCATGGATTTCACATAGGATGTATGGGACTTTGCTTTCGTCGAAAAACTTGAGGAGAGGGATGGAGAATCCTCTCCTATACAAATTTCCTTCGACAAGAACATAGGAGCATGCCTTCTTCTTGATTACCGCGGCCTCTTTCTAGTTGGGTGGAAGCTCCTCGTTCATGAGGTAGTTGTATACGGGAGTCATCCAATAATTTTTCATGGGCGATGGAAAGGACTTCTAGAGTCGAGAAATGTTTTTCGATGCTCGGTTGGGGAAGTATCTCCTGTGTTACCGACTTGTTCACCCTTTCTTATTTGTGCTTGCCAATTTTGACAAGATATCTGCTCGAGCGTTATGTTTTCTAGGAACATGTTGTACATCTGGGGAGTTGAATTCCTTTATCTTTTTGTAGACTAGAGTCTAGTATTCTGATAGTTGGTCATTTTTGACCTAGTATTCTCCTCATACTTAGGAGGTGACGAGTTGGGATTCTGTGAAGAGCTTTACCTCCGTTGCCCCTAGGTCCTCAGCCAAGCCGAGTCCCACGATGATAGCTTCGTGTTCTTCCTGGTTTTTCAAGGTTGGGAAATATAGAGTGAGGGAGACTTCGACTAGTATTCCTTCCTTGTTCTCTAGTACGAAGCCTGCTTCGCTCCTGGTGGAGTTGGAGGCCCCGTCCATGAATATGTTCCACTTGTGTGCAACACTTGTGGTAGTTAGGGAAGTAATTTCTTCCACGAAGTCGGCTAGTACTTGTGCCTTAAGGGCTTTTCTGCTCTCATATTTTATGTCGAACTCAGAGAGCTCCAGTGACCATTTGAGCATCCTTCCTGCCATATCTGGTCGGCCAAGTAGTTGCCTTACTGGTTGGTTGGTACGAATCACAATGGTGTATGCTAGGAAGTAGTATCTTAATCTCCTTGTGGCATTGATAATTACTACATATACTTTTTCTATCTACTGGTAACTTACCTTTGGGACTTGTAGGGCTTTGCTTGTGAAGTAGATGGGTTTCTTCCCCTCGGGGGTTTCCCGAATAAGATTGGCGCTAATAACCTCGGAAGCTACGACCCGGTAGAGATAGAGAATTTCTCCCTTGTCGGGTCTCGAGAGGATCAGTGGCTCAGATAGTTCTTGTTTGAGATGGCGGAGGGCGAGCTGGCACTCCTTGATCCACTCAAAGGTAGCCTCTTTGCGAAGAAGTTTAAAGAAAGGGAGTGCGTGTTGGGAGGATTTGGCCACAAAGCGGGATAGGGATGTGAGCATTCTGTTTAATGTTTGGATTTTTTTTTTGAGTTTGGTGTAGGGAGCTCCAAAAATGCTCTACATTTGTCGGGGTTGGCTTCGATTCCTCGCTCCGTAAGATAGAAGTCGAGGAATTTGCCTGCCCGTACATCAAAGATGTATTTCACTGGATTGAAACGCATTCCGCACTTCCTCGTCTATTTGAAGACTTTCTTCAGGTGGAGGAAGTGGTTGACTTCTTCTTTAGACTTGACGATCATGTTTTCCATGTAGACTTTGAGCATGTCGCCTAGCTCTTCCCGAAAGAATCTGTTCATCATCCTCTGATAGGTAGCGCCCATGTTTTTTAGGCCGAAGGGTATTACATTGTAGTAATAGTTACCCGACTCAGTCATAAATGCTTTATATTTTTTGTCTACCTTTGCCATAGGAATCTAGTTGTATCCAAAATATGCTTCCATGAAAGACAATAATTTGAAACCCGCAGAATTATTGACTAGTTTGTCAATGTTGGGGAGAGGATAAGCATCTTTCGAGAAAGCCCGATTGAGATCAGTATAATCAATACTTATATGCCATTTTCCATTAGATTTTTTCATGAGGACTACATTTGAGAGCCAGGTTGTGCATTGGGCTTCCGAAATAAAATATACCTTTAAGAGGTCTTTTACAGCCTACTCGACAGCCTCCATTTTTTCTGGGGACTGCTCTCACCTACTTTGGACAACTGCCTTAAGGGCATGGTCTACTGTCATATGATGACAAGCTACTTCTGGATCCAATCCAGGCATTCCAGCTGCACTCCAAGCGAACATATCAACATTCTCCTTCAAGCATGCTTCTAGTTGTATCTTCGTCAGGTCAGAGAGGTCGACACCAATCTTCACTCCTCTGGAGGGATCTCTCCCAAGGGGGACAATATCAAAATCCCCGTCTAGGATTAGTCGCATGGAATACAAAGGCTCCTCACTATTTGTTGCTGGGAACGAGCTCTCTTTGTCGACCATGGGCTCTTTCCCCTTTCTCTTCTGCTCTATGAGGTATTCTTTGGAGAAGTGGTTATCTAGGTCGATGGTGTCGACCCGCAGAAGTGATATGAGTTCCTTAGAGCTGGAGGGCAGAGCGGATCCATTGATCATTTGGGGTTGAGCATTGATGGAACTTAGGCCATTGGCTAATGCTTCGAAACACCTTCTCATGGCCTGGATATCCCTGTGGAGGGTGGCGACCAAGCCTTCAACAGTGTAGTACTTCATCTTGAGATGCACGACGGAGGGCACCACAATCAACTTGGCTAGAGTGGGCCTTTTGAAGATGCATTGGTAGAGTGACAGGAAGTCCACCACTAGAAACAAGGTCTCAATGGCCCTGGATGTTACCCCTATGACGAAGGTAACAATTAGCTCGACGTATCCCCAGGGTTTGGTGACAGATCCATTAAATCCCTAGAGATCCGAGCCTACGTATGGGGTCAGATGAGTTTCATTCAACTGTAGAGTGTCGAATAACTGGGTGTACATGATGACCTCCGAGCTTTCTTGATCCACCAAGATGCGTCTCACGTCAAAGTTTGCCATGCGTGCCCGCATGAGGAGTGGGATGCTTGATTTGGGGGCTATTGTACCCCAAAATATGCCCTCCCATATTTCTCAAGACATTGCAAGAAAAATCTCCAAGTTTCTCAAGGTTGCTCAAGAATTGGTCAGACAAGATATCTCCTAAGGCAGTCTACCCCAAATTAGGGTTTCATGTTGCATCAAGATACTTGAGTCCAAGTGGTCCCAAATGCTCAACATTGTCCTAATATTTTCTCAAGATCATCCATGTCAAGTTTCAAGCCTTGCAGAGGATGTTTGCTCAGTCAATTGCTCAAAGATCCAAAAATCGATTGTGCTAGGGCAAAAGTCAACTGTGACCCACATACAGTCAAACTTCAATATTTTTGGTCAACATCCTCATTTTGAAGTATATTTCATCATTTGATCAAGGGTTTATCATGATTCATCAAGGATTGCTCATGATTCATCAAGATTCAAAAGTTGCTAAATTAGGGTTTTGTAGGAAAAGTCAACTCAACTTTGACCAAGCATAACTTTCTCATACTTTATGAGATATGACCCATCCAAATATAATTTTTAATAGGGTGTAATTTCCTACAATCCATCTTCATAGCCCAAGATCAAAAAATGCACTCACAAGAAGTTATGAATTTGGACATTATAGGTCATTTTTGAAAGTCAACAAAAACACCTTTTTTGTCAAAGATTATAACTTGAGCATGGAACATCAAAATTAGATAAGACAAAAAGAGTTGATTAGAGGACATCTCAAGCTTTCTAAAAAATCAAAGAAAACCTCCAAAAGTTCAAAATTGAAGAAGTTGTGCATTGTTGAAGTTGGACTATTTTGCAAAATTGCCAAAAGTCAACTATCCCGAAAACTTCAAATTATGCCAAATGGGCCCATTCTTTCCACTTGATTTGAGTTTGCATTATTTCCCACGTGCCCTAGCTTCATCCATGTGCCTATATCTCATTTTTATTATTTAATTTGATTTTTATTTGAATTTATTCATTTTAAATCAAATAAAATCATATAAAATCCAAGGCATTGATAACTCATGATTTTTTGGTTGTTTTAGGCTTTGAATACAGCTATTATGTCAATCAAATTCGTATCAAATGCATTGGTTACAAGAATATATGTTTTGGATCAAATTTGGAAAGGTTGTAAATGGAGATCAAATCAAATATCCAAGCCTTAATAAAGGAAGATTTGGACAGCCAATTGAGACCTAATGCACTGAGTAATACATAAGCAAGCTAAGCACACAAAAATAAGGGTTGGCAATCACTTGTAGAGGCAGAACAACTTTGCGAAAAATCACAAAAAAATTGGAGATCGAAAACCAAGTTGGGGGCATTTTCAAAGCCTGAGACATATCCCAATCGCTTCCTGGACATTTTCACAAGCTAAACCAATCACAACCAGTTGTTTTCCAGCCCCCATACGCACTGTAAGTCTCACACTACTTTCCCCTGTTCTTGATTTTGTATCTCTGAAATTAGGCATCATTTTCATGGAATAATTGCATATCCTTAACCCTCACATCATTTGCAAACTATTGGCAATAACCAATTTGATTTATATGCACTATAACCATGAAAAGCCATCGCTAGGGTTTTGTTTCTGTTTTTAGGGACTTTTGTTTCAGGAAAAATTGAGGTACATGATGGACATGGTTGTATCCAGGAGGTTGAGGCGAGCATGACCATGCCCTTGAAAATCATTTTTATGGCCTGAGGGAGATTTTAGGACGAACCTGCGTGTTTAGTTGAGGATAGAAATCCGCAGGTAAAGTTACAGGGTTTTGAGGAAGGGGACGAAGAGCTGGCGTCCATCCATTGGGCCATTCAAAAATAGCGCGCATTTTTATTTTTTCTGACCAATTGATTTTGCTTTGTTATATTATTATTAATGCATATTATATTAACAAACAAAGCAATGTGGCGTGGTGGCAAGCGAATGTTTTATTCTCCTTCAGGACCTGGATTCGAATCCCAGGTCCCCCTCTTTCTCAATCTTATTATTTTTCAGGTGTTCCAGTACACACGCTCATCTGCAATCCACCATGCGCCCTCATCAATCCAAGCCCCAGATGACCAAGGGCCAGATCTGATGATCCACGTTGGAGGTCCACCAAAGAGCAAGTAAATGCGCCCACACTGAATCCCAAAGGTTCAAACGAGCCAGCTGCTAATGGGCCAAGAAGTTGCTTTCCACACCACCCAAAATCAGGCCCAATTCTCTCTTTGCCTTTATATATATTTTTTTATTTAGTTATTTTATTTAATTTCAATTAATTACTAACCAATCATATTTTTTTCCTTTTTATTAAAAAACTCATCAAAATTATTTTTTATCCAATAAAATGTCAGAGTTTTTTTTAATAAATACTAATTAATTAATTTAGGTTTTTAATTCTAGAATAAATTTAACTTATTTTTGTAAATAAATAAAATTAATTAGAAATCATTAGGTTTTAATTCATTTAATTATTTTTATTTTCTTTCCTAAAATAATAAAAATCCAAAAATATGTCATTAATTAATTTTTTTTCCATTAATTAATTAATTAATTTAATTTATTATTTAGTAATTAACTTAGGATTTAATTTCTTTTCTAAAATAAAAACAACAAAAAAAAGAAATTTTCTTTCAAAAGGGTCAAAACCCTAATTCGCACTCGATTCAATCTCCCGCGCGCTTTATTTATTTTTATCCAATTATATATCTGCTTACAGATTGTAATAGTTAAATAGGACATTTAATTATCTTTATCGCTTTATTTTATTTTCAAAGGGTTGCTTTTGGTGATGTAAATACCCGACACCTTGTAATTTAATTTGCGCACCTTTAATTTCTGCAAAATATAACTGCTAGATGTTTGATAATAGGGTTTGCATGACAAGAATGAATGCTTAATCTTAAAATCAAATTAGATCACCCTTAACATGTGCAAAGATAAAAATAAACTGAAAACGACACACTCGCACATGCGCACTCTTAGGGTTCACCCCACTTGGTTGCCTTCGTGCACGGTCATTGAGTATAGGTCGCTTTAGAGGTCGCCCTCTTGTCTGAAAGATCATAGTCGCCTCGGAATGGTTACCTCGGATATTGTTGCCTCAAACAAATGATCTAAGACATTAGGGTTACCGCTAAGGCGTCCTAAAATTGCTTTAGTGATCGTATGTCCCTCATTCGAATTGACCCTTAAACTCCAACGACGGTGCTACCTACTCATTCATAGTGGGATAGAATTGTCTAAAGGACATTAGCATAGAACGATTCTTTTTTCGAGTAGGTAGATGGTTCTTAGATACTTGCTCTTTCAAAAAACAAAACCTTTTTCACACTTACACTCCTTTTCGAACAAAATTTTCAAATCACTTCATTACACTCTTGAGGATAGAAGCAAGAGTTAAATCGAAGTTAAAACAAAAACTTTTCAAACCCACAAACACAAAGAAAACAATTTTTAAAATGATGAGCAAGTACCTAAGAGCCCGTAGATAACTACAGATAGAAAGGGTGCTAATACCTTCCCTTTCTATAATCAACCCCCCATACTCAGAAATATCTCAAAAAAAGAATTTTTCTGTGCTATTTTCCTTTCCTTGTTGGATAAAATAAAAGTCTGTGGCGACTCTTGCTTACCGTGACATTTTGCGAATATAAACGCAAAACGTAAACCAGCATTCCAAAAAACAGTCAGTTCTTTCCACCGTATCACAGGGGCCCTTTCGGCAGTTCTTCACGGTTGAAAGCGCGGGGATAAGATCCTCTTTTGAATTTGTCGAGGGTTGCATCCATGTTAGAGTTGGCTTCTATAAACTGGTCGAACCTTCTCTTTAAAAAACCTACCGTGCACTTGTTGAATCCCCCCTGAGATGATCATCGCTGCGGGGAAATATTCCCAAGGACTGTGCAAGGAAAAGTAGAGTGAGACTTCTTCTATGTCGGGAAAATAGAAATCGTCTGGTCTTGTGATACTCATAGCGACTAGAATGGTGTTGGCGTCTGGGGAATTCTCCCTTCTTCGACATTCTTGGTTTCTTGAGCCTCATCGCAGGCACCGTCCTTCTTCTTATATTGCTTGAGATTCCCTTCCCGGATGAGTATCTCAATTGCATCTTTGAGGTGGATGCAGTCGTCGGTGTTGTTCCTGTGGCTCTTGTGGAACCTGCAATACTTGCTCTTATATGTCCCAGGCTTGGAGGATGTATGGCGAGGAAAGCACACCCCGAATTGCTTGAATTCTTAATTAGCGCATTCTGTCGTGATGGGCTATCGAGAGGTATTGAGGGGGATATAGTCATGAAAATGACCGGCTGGCCCCTTGTAATCTTTGGAGTCTCGGGACTTGTCTTCCCACTTCTTCTCCCCTCCCCGATGGGATGCCAAGGGCTCGTCACTTTTTGAGGGCTTGGCACTCACTCTGTGCTGTGATTCCCTTGCATTGTTGGCCGCCTCCTTCTACTCATACTGAATGTATGCTTGGGTTTTAAATAGGAGGGAGTCGAGTGTGGCCGGAGTATCGGCACCCACAGCTTTGGCAAAGTCGCTGCGGGAACAGAGCCCATGCTCGAGGAGATATTTTTTCATGTCATCGATCGTCGAGACCTACACAACTTCTTTGTTGAAGCGCTCGATGTAATTTTGAAGAGACTCGTCTTTTCCTTGGATGGTCGCTTCTAGGAATGCTTCTGACTTAAGATGTCGACGAGAGGCAGTGAAATGTCTGGAGAATATCTTTCCTAGCTGCTTCCAGGAGGTGATGAACTCGTTCGGGATGCTTTTGTACAAAGACATGTAACCTTTCCTTAGGGTAGTTGGGTACTGTCTGCACTTGATGATGCCCTTTACTCTTCGGTAGTCGAGGAGAGCATCAATATTTTCTATGTGTTTGTCAGGGTTAGTTATACTGTTGTATGCTCCCAATGAGGGTGGCTTCTCCAGGATGACCAGGAGCTAGGTATCTGTAATCTCTCTTGATAACGAGCCATGGGGCTCATCATCATCGCTTATTTCGGGGGATGATAGCGAAGAGTGATGGTTCCTTCCTCGTCAGACAACATTCTCTCATCGAGGAGAGAGGCTTCTCTGTTGCTGCCTTGATATGGGCAATGGTGATCAGCTACAGTCGACCCGATGGTCGCTCTATGTATTCTTGGAAGGTGGAGAGCCTTGATCTTTCTCGGGAGGTGTACGACCGCGTTTCTTGAAGAAAGAAATGTCATGCTTCTCTTTTCTTGGAGTACGACCATGCCTCTACGGTGATACGCTGGGGAGTCGTATCGTTAGTGTCTCTGAGGAGGGGACTTCGACTGTTTCTTCTCCCATGCCCCTATCTTCTTATTTTGTTTAAGGATAAGGGTGTTAGTCTGGTTGAGGGCAGCAATCAATGCTGCTATGACCGGGTTGACATTATGAGGAACGAGGACTGGATGCAGGATCTAAGGCAATTCCTTGGTAAGGTCCTTGGGACGTCGCTCGTCGTAGAACTAATGGTCATCGCGCTGGGTGTCGATTGAATATGGGGACGGAGTTTGCCCGTCCCTGGTGTCAAAATCATCCTTGAGGTGAGGATGTTCCTGGCTCCCGTCAGTCTTATGGACTGGGGAGAGCATAATCTTTCCAGAGATGTGACGATCATCTTGATCGACCATGATTGAAGAATTGAGAGTATCTTTGGTCTTCAGATTCCTGGGAAAGAAAACGGGTAAGATGGATTCCCACAGACGATACCACTGATCTTTCTGGTTAATCAGAACCTACAAATGGGACGAAGGATGATATCTGGCTTGCTGGAAAGTTAAGGAAAAAAAGGGGTTGTACCTGCAAGTCACTCTGATGGTCAAGTAAGAGTGGATGCAAATAGATACAAGAAAAATATTAGGGTTTAAGGTTTGATTATCGGATACCTGGCCCTAACAAGTGTGAGGGTTTATATAATGCCCCCGACACTTGGCCATAGGTTCCTATTTTTGGGGCCCAGATATGCTGGTCCGCAAAAATAGGTAACTTCCAGGACTCGATCAAAATGGGCAGGTATGCCCGTAACTAGTCGTTGGATCCAAGGAGGAGGCATATTACGGGCAGAGAGGCGTTATGGTCATTTCCTGGTTGTCTACTCGACTCGTGTCAGGTTGATAGAGAGATAACCGCTGACTAGGTTAGGCGCGTGTGTCGAGCCTCGCTGGTCGCACTCCCAGGGGTGTGGTCGGCCAGGATGCTGGGCCACTATTATTGGTCTGTGTCAGGAGTTAAGCGAATTTAGCCAATCCTAGTCATTGGGCCAGTCCAGAATAAATTCCCACCTAGGCTCATCTCCACATGACACGACATGAGATGCATGCCATACTATTATGCATAATTAGTTATCGTTAATGCATAACACATAATCCACAATGATCACACGTGAGTCATATACTCCCTGTAATTCTCTCTAGAATTACCAACCTTACCAAGGACTGCCCACACAACAACAATCCCGTCAACATAGGCAACAACCATGCACACATAAAAAATCCACATAAATTCCATGTTTTACCATTCCCTAATTATTACTAGTCTCCCTATGTCCATTGGTATCAAACTAGTCTTACGAACCAAAAGGAATTACATCATATGCGAAATCAGGAAAGAAATCCCGAAAACGAGAAATTTTACATGCAAGCCTGCTCATACGCGTATGGCCATTCCCCATACGTGTATCACCTTGCTCCCTCGCCCCAACCCCCTGCGTATGATACGTGTAAGGCCCAATAGCCCAAGCCTCATACGTGAAATTCCTTATTGCGTACACGTATGACCAGAGGGGGCTTTCCCTCAAAACTTATCCAAGACGTCCCATACACGTAATGTCTTCCCCATACGCGTATGGCCCTCTCAAATACGCGTACCATGCGCGTATCAGTAGAAGAGCGAGCCACCAGAGGGGATATGGTGCATAAGGTACGCATAAGGCCCTTGAGAAGCCCCTCATAGGCGTAAGGCCTGCCCCATACACGTATGGCCAGTCTGCTACTTCAGAATCTCTATTTTTGCATCAATGCGTTTTTTCATCCATTGGAGCTCCATTTAGCTCCTAATTTTGAACCAAAACAATGTCTATACCAATCCTACCTTAGATACTAAAATATATCATTCTACTAAGATTTTTCACTATTTAATTCTTAATTTTTGTTACCTCCTATTGTACCCCAAAATTTTCCCTCTCAATTCTCAAGGGTTTTCTCATAAAGATTCGCAGGATTCAAGATTGCACAAGTGCATTGGGATTTTCCAGTACCAAAATTAAAAGGAAACTGTCAAAAAGGAAGAAAACAAATAAAATTGTATTTTTGTCAAAATTAAAGAAATGGAAAGCCTACTTCGATTGGGCATATGTTGCCTGCATGCCTGCTTCAATTGGGCACATGCTGTCTGGAACCCTTCTTCGATTGGGCATATGCTGCCTGCATGTTTGTTTCGTTAGGACAAGCTTCGATGGGACAAAGTAGACATCTTTATGCATCCTTCGAATCCACTTTCACAAAGGGCCACTTGCAGACTTTTCCTCTCACAAGCTTCGTTTGAGCCAAGAGATATCTTCATACAAGATTTGACTAAGTTCTTGCTTCCCTTGAAAGAACAACCTTCAATTCAGAAGCCAGGAACTCCCCTCATGCTAAACAGACACAAGGCAATGACTCCCTTTATATTTGTTTCAATCCACATGCTTCGATTGGGTAATATGCTTCCTTTGAACACGAGGTTTCGATTGGGCAATGTGTTTGCTTCGATCCAAGCTTCGACTGGGCATTAGCTTCCTTCGAGTAAGCTTGTTTCGACCACAAGCTTCGACTGAGACAAAGGATTCCTCCAAACAAGTATGCTTCAATCTCATTCTTGCATTCAACTCAAGACCAAATCTCATTTGCCAGGCTATTTTGCTTCCAATTCTTCACATAACCAGAGGTTTACACAAGTTTGTGATACATTGTGTAAGGGTTAAAAGGTTTATTCACTGGATAATACCATTCTTGGATGAATTGGCAAAAGACTATGTACCCTTTCTTCATAAAAGGTACTTTAGTCACAAAATTAGCTTTCAACCTGATTTTGGTATGAGCACAAGCAAGGCCAGAAGCATAAGTCACTTCTTCTGCACCCCAACTGCCAAAAGTCCCCCCACTTGTACTTTCACGTTACCTATTTTTTGTTATTCTTTGCAAGGATGGCTATGGACAAACATGTCCACTTTTCTCTATAAATAGAGGAATTCTTTGCAAAGGCTAGGGAGGATCTTTGGACCAGAGGAATGAATCTCCCATAATCCCAAACATTTCCCTCTTTCGATTCTGAAAAGTCCCCACACTTTACATCCCTTCGAATATAGTAGAAAGAAACATAACACTTGTTTCTTTCCTCCTTTGAATCTACCATACAAAGCCCAGCTTCTGGATCCTCCCTTCGAATCCAGGAGAACTCAGGGCCACCACTCAAGGTCCAACTCACATTCTAGGCTGAAGCAAGGTAAGTTACCCTTACCCTTAAATCTTTCGTTCCAAGCATAACATGTGAGTAATTTTTTCTTTCGTTTCAAACATAACATGTATATAACATTTTATCCTTTTCGTTTACACCCTTTCAATCTGTTTTCATGGCTAATCCTTTTGGTTTTGTTTCTTGAGTTATTAAATATACTTTAAGAATTAACTTGGCCACAAGACGAGTGCCAGCATGGCCTTAGGCAATGTTGCTGTTCAAAAGTTCAAACGAAGGAAAATAGGAAACAAGAAATAGAGAACAAAGCCTTGGGCTTCCATGCTGACTCCCAAGCCCCATAAAGATAGGCCGCACCACACTGATTTCCAGGAAGAATCGAAAGGAGCACCCTGTTGATTCCAGGCCCCAGTCGAAGGAGGCAAAGAAGGCAGAATCGAAGGACACCTCTCACGCCTCAGGCCAAGCCCAATCGAAAGACATGACCTCACTGGTGCCAACCCCCAATCGAAGGAGGCCAAGAAATGCAAATCGAAGGGTTCTCCTGCCCCAACCGAAAGACCTTCATTTTTTCTTGCTTTTATTTCATTTTTGCCTTTACATTTTCCTTGCCTTTCAATATGGTTGTAATAGTGTAGGATTTTTCTTTTCTGCATTTTTATTGCTTTATACAAATGTTGGTAATTAGGTGTGTATGGAAAGATAAACCAACAAGTAGACAACCCAAAAATCAAAGACTAATGCATGCAAATAAAATACACTATTCACACATGCACCCTTAGGGTAATCCCACTTGTTGCCTCGGAAAAATAGTCATGTCCCTCAAACATGAGCGTTTTAGAAAAGACCCCCGATAAAAGATCGTAATCCCTCGATGACCCTTGATGTTGCCTTCGATAAATAATCTAGTACCTAAAACGACATTGCTAAAACGTCCCATAGGTTTCCTTTTATGATTATAAAAAATATCTCGCGACCGTTCCTTCACATCCAACGGTGGGGCTTCTTACCAAAACAATGGTAAGATAGTAACATCTAAAGGTGGAGGAAAAGAATGTTTAAGACCTTTTGAGTAGGTAGGTTGCTTCTCGTTGCTCGCTTTCTCACAATAAAAAAACCTTTTATACACCCACACATTCATTTCGAAACATTTTCAAAAGACAACACTTTGTACGCCTTCTTATAGAAACGAGTGCCATTACAAAGACACCTTTTCAAAATCACTTTCAAAATCACATTACACAAACACTTCTTTGAACTTTTTTCAAAACAACACTTTGTACGCGTTCTTATAGAAAAGAGAGCCATTACAAAGTCACATTTTCAAAATAATTTCAAAACCCATACCACAAGAACATTTTAAAACAAAAACAAGTGATCTAGCAAGCAACTAAGAGCCCGTAGATGACTACGAATGAAAAGGGTGATAATACCTTCTGTTGTACCCCAAAATTTGCCCTCGCGCTTTTCCACAAGAAATCTCAGCTTCAAACATTTCCTGACTTTTCAAACTGGCTCAAGAATCGGACAAACGGACTTTTCTTGACAGTCAAGCAAAACTAGGGTTTTTCACTGATTTTCAGAGCTCTGAATTGTTTCATACAGTGGGCTTAGGGTTTGATTGATTTTTGGTTCAATTTTGATCAAGCGAGCGTGATTTGGCATTTAATCGGGAATTAGGGTTTTATGGGCATATTCTCAGAAGGATTTGAATTCCACAGCACTTTGCGGTTTATTTCAAGATTCGGATTAAAATTCGCGTTATCTTGGTTTAATCAGTAAAAGAGACAGTGGTTTTGAATTCAGTACGTTTTGATTGGGCCAGTCATATAGAAGGTGTGCAGTATCGGATTCACCGTGTTTATGCGTTTAATCAGTCCATTTGGGTTAATTGCTGCTTTGCTTTGGGTGTTGAATAAGACAGGTTTATTGGATCAATGTTGTTTTATTTTAGTTATTTATTATTCTGAAATTAAATGATTGAATTTATTTTTCAATTGTTTTAATTCTAAGAATTTTAAATAAATAAATAAACAATAAAGAAATTATAATTAATTGGATAATTTAAACTTTTATTGATATTTGAATTCTTTGTACAAATTGTTGTTTATTACAGACAATAATTTACATTTAATTTAAATATTACATAGAATGAAAAAACTATCCTATTTTCTAATATTCTTCGTTCTTCATTCCGCTCCGGTATTCCGTTTTTCATCTGCAAAAAGAAACAAGAAAAGTCAGAAGGCATTAAAAAAAAAGACAGATAAAAAGTGCTCATCATTAGGGGCCACTGACTGGGATCAGTTGCCCTCTCTGCAAATCACGGGATTTCTCCCGGTTCACAGAGAGGGAAGATTATTTTATTTCATGAATGCAAATGTCAAAAATGCATAAGTTACAAATTTCAAGCTACATAAGAATCTCAATTTCCAATTCAAAATCCAAACTGAAAAGTTCAAATCCAAACTTTCTATCCAAAAGCAAAGGCACTAGCTGTCAAAATGCCAAAGGTATCAAAGAAATCAAAATAGTACAAGTTGCTATCAAAGCCTACAAGCTGTCAAAAAGGGACTTTTGCCAAGATATCAAGGAAAAGAGCAAAGCACAAAAACTGGATAGAGAGGATGCAGTAATGTATTATGCAAGTAACCTTATCATCATTTCCCATCATAGCCCCTTCAGAGCAAGTACAATAATAACATATAAAATTCTAAATTGTACTGTAAAGTGAGGAGAGAAGAAGAGAGATAAAGGCAGCAGATACAGGTTAGGCATTAGACAGTAGGAAAGGAGAAGACAGAAAAGATTATACAAATCCAAAAACTCAGCATAGCAGTTCAGCAGGCAGCATAGCAGGTGAGGATAGAAAAGAAAATACACAAGACAGAAAAAGATGGCAAGAGAGAAGAAATATACAAACTCAGCATAGCAGTTCAAAAGTAAGGTGAAGAGAGAAGAGATATATACAACTCAGTAGTTGCACAAAACTCTATCTAACCAATATCAAAAACCTGAACCTTGTCCAAAATCACCATAACCTGCATCACTCTCACAAAGCCAAGAACCAGCCTGCTGTCCCCAAACTTCATCCACTCTGCATCAGTTTCAGAAAACAAAAGCCAATAAAACAGCTCAGAAGAGTTTTAGGATAGAAAAGAAAGATACAATACCACAGTCCTGCCTCATCAGAACCAAACTCAAACCACTACTGTCATAACCAAACCCATCAAGCTGAAGCAAAAAAGACCAACATGATACATCTCAAAATCATAACCTGAAACACATAAACAAAACTGCCTAACCTCTCAAGCATGTCAAAACATGACATCCAACTCAACAATCATTCAAGGCATCAGGGACTCAGAGAAAAACAAAGTGTCAAAGGCAACATAGGCCCTCAGATCTGAGATCATCACTGGGCATCTCAAGGCAACCATTCAGCAAAAATTCCAGGCAACAACACGAAGGCAACAATAAGAAGTTAATCAAAACAACAGTTGTTTCAACCATAGCATCTAGCAACGAATTTTCAAAGGTAACCTAAGCCCTCAGTGAAACACATCATGGGGCAAACTCAAAGGCAAAACATTTGAGGCCACAGTTCTAGGCAAGCAAAAGGGCAAGCTCAAGGAAAAACATCTCAGGCAACATACAACAACCCAAGGCAACGCATTGTGGAAGAAGAAGGAAAAAAAAGTGAATTTTAAGAAGGGTTTTTCAGGCAAAATCTAGCATCATCATCAAAACCTTAATCATAAGCAAAGAACGAAGTTACCAGGAAGGCATCCAAGCAAGCTCCATCACCGCCGTTCCGGCCTCCTGAAGCATCACCCCTTCTTCTCTCCTCCATCTCCAAAATCAGGTAGCAATCTTCTCCCCCTTTCCTCTTCACCACATCATAACGGTACAAAGTCGGAAATCAGAACCCAAATTGAAACACAAATTCGTAAAAAAGGAGATGAAAACATAAAGCATTGTAATCAAACCTTAAAGTCAAGAGCGCCAAGACCGTGCCTTGGAGGGAAGAAAGGTGTGGAGGGTGATGTTGGTGGCCGGATGAAGATGAAGACGGAAAGAACGTTGAACATACGAGCACCGCCGCTGCCTCGCCTAAACCTAATTTTTTCGTCCCAACTGAAACAATGCCTAACCCTAATTTCGTTCAGAATCCAAACATTGGGCTTAACCCGTTCACATTTCCTCAAAAGCCCATCAAAAATGCTTTTCTTCTTTTTCTTTACAACATTAAATACTAATCTCATTTTTATACATAAACAATACTTACTTCCTCTTTTTTTTTATATAAAACACTAACCATTCTTTTTATTTTATAAAAGCAATATTTTTTATTCCTTGAAAAAATACTAACTTAATTAAAATGCTTTTTTTATTATCATAAGGTTAAGACATTTTTTAGATAATATATTTTGTACATACATTTTAAAACATTAATTTTGTACATATTATACATTTTTCATACATAATTAAAATTGAAACTTTTTTAATTAACATTCTTTTTTCATACATAACAATTCAATACATTTATTTTCTAAATATTAAACTCATAAACATTTGGACTAAAATACTTTCCAATTAAAAATTGAACATCTAATCAAAACACTTCATTTTTCTTTTGTACATAATTAACATATAAATCAAAAATACAGATTAAAACATTTATCTAGGTCAAACCCTAATACGCTTCAATTCCACTTCGCACTTGTACATAATTACACATACACAATTCACATACATATACACTTGTACACTTACACAAATACATTCACATTGCCCTATACACATTTTATCTTATATTTGTATATTCGATATTTACATTCGATTGCGACATTTGATTTGGTTGTAAATTATTGGGTACTATAAGTCTCATCCCCTTGTACATTTATACCCCCACTCCCGGACACTATTTTGTAATAGCGTAGATTTATATTCCGCAATTTACAGCTTTTCAATTATGCCATGGTTAGACCTAAGGTTTGTATGTACATAAAATCAAACGCTAGATAACCTAATACAAGACAAATACATTTAATCAATACACAATCACACTTACACCCCCTAGGGTAATCCCACATGTTGCCTTCCAAAATGGGCCATGCTTGCACGTCGAATATCTTTGGCAAAATAAAATCAAATGATCATAAGTCCCTTGATGACGCTTTCGGATGTTGCCTAAACGGAATGATCATAGTCCCTTCAAAGCGAATTGCCAAAGACACTTGGCATCATTGCATTCATGGTCCATACGATGACCCGCGCCCGTCCCGAATAAACTTCCTAAACGCAAGATTGTCCATCAATTTCAATGATGGAACAAAATTGTTAAAAAGGGGTTAAAACATGACAAAAACCTTTGAGTACAATAGGGTAGACAAAACTCTTAGTTACTTGAGATCAAACTTGCAAAAACACTTGCCTTCTTTTCAAAAACCACAATCCACCACACTTTCAAACAAACTCTCAAAAACATTTGAAAACATCTTTTCGAAAAGATTCACACTTTTGTAAAACACTCAAACACGAGTCAAATACATTAGTTGCCTAAGACAAGGCATCTTTTTCCAAAACATTTTCAAAAAGCACCCACACACACACCATTTTCAAAGCAATCGAAAAACAAGGCAAGTGATCTAAAAAACCAAGTAACTAAGAGCCCATGGATAACCATGGATGAAAAGGGTGCTAATACCTTCCCTTTTCATAATCTACCCCCCGAACCCACGAAATATCTCAAAAGGTTTTTGCTGTGCTTTTTTAACCTTTCCTTTAGGATAAAGTAAAAAGTCGGTGGCGACTCTTGCTAACCGCACAAGTGCGAATACGAACGCAAAACACTAGTCAGTTCTCCCACCGTATCACAGAACTGGCGACTCTGCTGGGGATAACTTTTAAAAGTGGGGTTACCTTAGGGTTTAGATCACCTTTACTTTCAATTGATTGCTTTGTTTGCTTTACATTCGTGGGCTTTGTATCGGAGTTTTATAGATCCTAACCCGGATCTGGGGAAACCCTTTTAGGTAGCATAATCTGTGAGGGACCTGTCCGGCGTATACCGACATGGGTGAAGCAGTGGCTACATTGGTGTGGCGTCTTGGTCTGTACCGATATCCCTCGTGTTCAGACGGGGAGAATATGGGTCTTCCAAGGGGTCATTAAGCACCAACCGACCTTAGAACCCTAATTGACCAACTTGGCCATTAGAACAGTAGCAGTATGCTACACTCATTGAGGCTAAACTCTCGAGATGGTTCCGGCCGCGAGAAAAGGTTGCGATGCTGGAGTTATGACCGATTGAGGGTAGCCAATGATATGAGATCCTTTAGAACCCGATTTACTTTTGATAGGACAGGTTTTAACCAACAAACTGAAAGAGGGTAGTACCTGAACCTCATGCAAGCCTAAACCTAAGGCCTTGCGTGCTTTGTGTGAATATTGTTTGCCTGTATATACACTCACTTGTTTGTGCCTACATGTACATAACATCATGACATCATACCATAACATTTTAGCATTTTCAATAACCATTTCAAGGAGCTCGAGGGTTCTTTTGATGCAGGGTTACATTGAACCAGACATCTATCAAGGGGCAAGAGGTTTCTCCTCTAACCAATCCAGTCAAAGTTCAAGTGCAACAACTTGAATCAGTGGCTATGACCCACTCGACATGGTGAGCTTGATTCTCGTGGAAAGACATCCACCAACACAAAGCTCTCCAAACAAAGGTCGAGAACAACAACTTGAATCAGTGGCTATGACCCACTCGACATGGTGAGCTTGATTCTTGTGGAAGGACGTCCACCGGTGCAGAGATCTCCAATCCAAGAGCAGAGTTCAACCTCTAACATTTTCTTGTGTTTACCCCAAGAGATCCTTGAAAACATGCATCCACATATCATGCATTGCATTTTGACGACCTTTCCTTTTTCAGGTTTCCTTACTCTCCTGCTATTTATTTCAGCAAGAGATGGCACTAGAACGGTCTGTCAAAGACATCCAAGACCAGACCGCTCAGCTGCAGGAGATGTTCCTGAACTTGTCTCTGGAGCAAGAAGAGATGAAAGCTCTCCTCACCAAGGGCTTGGGGAATTCCAACAATGTCAGAAGTGATCAGATTGCGGAGCTGCAGTTTGATCTGACAACACTGAGGACTCAAATGATGGGATATTTGGTGGTCCAGATGGCTCTCATCCAAGACCTATCTCAAAGACAAGAGGAACTCAGAGTTCTGGTCCGCCAACTGCTTCCAAACAACCAACTGGGGCAAACATCTGAGGTTGAAGAGCAAGTCACCGCTCAGCCTCCATCCACTCAAGAAGACAAGGGGAAAGCTCCTCTGCTAGCTTCAGGGTCACAAACCCATCACCAACCTCGCCAGCGTCAACGTGGCAATCGGCATAAGCAAGAAACGTCGGGAAGACAGTTCACGGAGACTGAAATACCATCATTCTTCATACTGAAGCGCCTGTTGGAGGTCAATTTGCTCACCGTAAAGGACCCTCCTCAGAAGCTCAATATCTCCTTTCCTCGCTTTAATCCCGACGAATTTTGTGTTTACCACTCCTGCAGCCCGGGGCACAGTACCAACGACTGTTGGGCCTTGAAGAACAAGATTCAAGATCTGATTGACATTGGGGTGCTGGAATTCATGCCAGACGGCGAGATGAAGATCTTCCGTTAAAGGGTTCTCCGCTTGAAGTGACGAGGCTCGAACCTAAAAGACTTTTGCTTCTTTTTGAATTTTCAAAGTTGTAATTTCTTTTGCTGTCAAACAATTATTTGTTGATGTTAAACTCTGTTTTCATTAATGCATTGCATATGTTTGTCTTGAATTCATCCATTCGTTTCACTACTTTTATGCTTTTCTTTATGATATTTGACTCTTGATAAAAAGCTGCAAGCCTTTAGAGGGAGGATGACGAAACAATACCGTGATCTTATACAGTATGCTTTTGAACAGACCTTGCTGATGATGTACAGGCATTTCTTTCAAATTCCCAAACACTGGAGTTATAAGGAAGTTAATCCCTAGTCAACCCCTTCGAGCCAAAGAAGTAGGAGTTTCCTGTTCTAAACAATCAAAAACCTTTGATATAAACCTGGGGCAGGGTAGTATCTCAGTTAATTCAAAAGAAAATGCGCATTGAAGTCGCAAACTCTCAGTTCGTAACACAACGAACGACGTCAAGAAAGAAAGCATTCCTTTGGAATCAAAAGACAAGGGTGGTTCCCTATCACATAGACAGTCAATCTCTCAAAAGAGAAAAGCCCACCAAGCCAAAACCTATGAAAGAAGGCTTAAGAAAGCTGGGGCATCCCGCTGACAGTAATCCCGAAAACGGTAACAGTCAAGCAAAAGTTAGGGATAACAAATCAAAATCAAAATAGTGAGGTCATTACAAAATCCTCAACAACATGAAAAGTGTTGAAAAATAAAAAGGAGATGATGACTGTCTCCCAAAATTCAAACTGGTGAACCATCGCCCAAAAGTCGTTCCAAACTCAAAACAGAGTGCGACGCACAATTAACTGAGCTTAGGTTGAAGAACATCACGAAGAGTGGGTGGGTACAAATATGCTTTGAGCCTTTATCCTTTGTTTCTTAAACCGTGAACCAGGCCGCGTTACAACCCTTCAAAAGTCCTAATTGAAGCATGGGTTAGTTCGAAAGCATACTGTTACAAAAGGTATCCTGACTCCTGTAGGGCTTTGCTCTAAATCTTGTGTTAACTTGTCTTATGAAAAGTTTTCTGCTAAAAACGCATTTTTCAAAACTTCGAGACAAACATAAACTTTGCATTGCTTAAATATCACTGTCTGCATTTAACCCTTTTGTTTGACAGCGAAGAAGTTCGTACAGCGGATGTTCGGAGGAACGAAAACTCTCTCAGTAAGTCAAAATCACTTCAAGAGGATAACACTTCCATCAAATCTCCTATCAACAAGGGGCAGGACATGTCACAATTCAGTTAACCTGGGGCAGTCCAGTCAAGGTCCAACAGATCTTTCAAAGTACAGTTAACCTGGGGCAGTCCAGTCAAGGTCCAACAGATCTTTCAAAGTTCAGTTAACCTGGGGCAGTCCAGTCAAGATTTCAAGAAATCTCTCAATATGCAGAGTAATCTGATTCAAGATTCCTTCATCACCACTTGGGGCATTCGAATGTCAAAAGTATTCAACAAATCAACTACAACATTTCCAGATTCGACTCCTGTATCCAGCCAGGGCATATCTGTTGACTACATTTCCAGACTCGACTCCTGTATCTAGCCAGGGCACGTCTGAAGAGTTCGAAGATTCGATTCCTGTATCCAGCCAGGGCATATCTGTTGACAACATTTCCAGATTCGACTCCTGTATCCAGCCAGGGCATATCTGTTGACTACATTTCCAGACTCGACTCCTGTATCTAGCCAGGGCACGTCTGAAGAGTTCGAAGATTCGATTCATGTATCCAGCCAGGGCATATCTGTTGACGACTATTTCCAGATTCGACTCCTGTATCCAGCCAGGGCATATCTGTTGACTACATTTCCAGACTCGACTCCTGTATCTAGCCAGGGCACGTCTGAAGAGTTCGAAGATTCGATTCCTGTATCCAGCCAGGGCATATCTGTTGACGACTATTTCCAGATTCGACTCCTGTATCCAGCCAGGGCATATCTGTTGACCATTTCCAGACTCGACTCCTGTATCTAGCCAGGGCACGTCTGAAGAGTTCGAAGATTCGATTCCTGTATCCTGCCAGGGCATATCTATCAACTATCACCTTTCCAGATTCGACTCCTGTATCCAGCCAGGGCATGTCTGAAGAATTCCAGATCAACACCTGCAACAACCCAGGAAACATCTGTGAACGACCGATTGTAGACCGACACCTGTAATAAACCAGGATTTTATCTACATCACCACTTGGGGCATTCGAATGTCAAAAGTGTTCAAACCCGATGCAGTTTTACACAAGCTCATCATCAGGGAGCCCTACACCGGTTCCCCTTCAAGACTTCTGAAAACAGTTCATGGATTCATCCCAACAACGGATGTTAATCTATCAACTTGTTCAGATGCAACCTTTGAATTCAGTTTATGGACGCTTCCCAACAACAGATGTTGTTCTATTGCTGATTCCTCTCCAAGACTTCTGAAACAGTTTACGGATTCTTCCCAACAACGGACGCCAATCTACCGACTTGTTCAGATTCTTATCAAGACTTCTGAAAACAGTTCATGGATTCATCCCAACAACGGATGTTAATCTATCAACTTGTTCAGATGCAACCTTTGAATTCAGTTTATGGACGCTTCCCAACAACGGATGTTGTTCTATTGCTGATTCCTCTCCAAGACTTCTGAAACAGTTTACGGATTCTTCCCAACAACGGACGCCAATCTACCGACTTGTTCAGATTCTTATCAAGACTTCTGAAAACAGTTCATGGATTCATCCCAACAACGGATGTTAATCTATCAACTTGTTCAGATGCAACCTTTGAATTCAGTTTATGGACGCTTCCCAACAACGGATGTTGTTCTATTGCTGATTCCTCTCCAAGACTTCTGAAACAGTTTACGGATTCTTCCCAATAACGGACGCCAATCTACCGACTTGTTCAGATTCTTATCAAGACTTCTGAAAACAGTTCATGGATTCATCCCAACAACGGATGTTAATCTATCAACTTGTTCAGATGCAACCTTTGAATTTAGTTTACGGACACTTCCCAACAACGGATGTTGTTCTATTGCTGGTTCAACTTCAAGATTTCTGAAAACAGTTTACGGGTTCTCCAAGTAAACGGATGTTAACCTATCGCTTGTTCAGATTCTTCTCAAAGCTAACAACCACGGAAGATCGCGCTCGCCAAAATTCTCCCTATCCCCAGGGGAGTTCCTTCAACCCCCAGCGGAGTCAGACTTTCAAACCTTCTCCCCACAGAGTTTTAAGAAGGCAAATCTTGAGTTCCCCAGTGAAGTCTCAGGGTTTACTTCCCATCAAACCGAAGGATCTCAATCTGGTCTCCCCGGCATGAGTCTGCTAGTTTGGGACTCCCCAGTAGAGGTCATCAGGAATCCTCTTCCCCAGCGACAGCCAAGGATTTATTTTCCCCGGCAGCAGTCAAGATGCTTTTATCTTCAGCCATCTCGGAATCATGTATCCTTGGCAAGATTAGTTCATCAGCTTACATGCGCATCCATCACATTCATAAATATTGATGTCACGTACATTGCATCATGCATCATAACATTGTATACAACTAACCCTTTACCTTTTCAGGTAAGATCAGTCGACGGACACAGATCATCTCCTAAGATTCATCCAAAAATAGTTCAGATATGACCCGGACACGGCAACATTTTGATACTTATTCCAGATTCATTCAGACGCATCAGCAGAAACCTTACACCGGTTCCTCTTCAACTTCTCAACTTCTGAAACAAGTTTACGGATTCTTCCCTACAACGGATGTCAATCTACCGATTTGTTCAGACTTTTCTCAACTTCTGAAACAAGTTTACGGATTCTTCCCTACAACGGATGTCAATCTACCGATTTGTTCAGACTCTTCTCAAACTTTTGAAGACAGTTTACGGATTCTTCCCTACAACGGATGTCAATCCACCAACTGATTCAGACTCTTCTCAATTTTTGAAAATAGGTTACGGACGCTTCCCAACAACGGATGTTGCTCCATTGCTTGTTCAGTCCCAACTCCTGAAAATAGTTTACAGATTCTCCAGACACGGACATCAATCTGTTGCTTGTTCAGACCCCAATTCAGAGATATTCCAAAACAGGGATGCCCTTCTGATACTCGTCCACTCACCACTGACCTACAGTTCAACATCACCATATGGCATCTATAAGCCCATCCTCCTACCAGCAGTCGCCGAATGGCATCTGTAAGCCCATTCTCAGATGGCATCTCTAAGCCCATCCCCCGACAAAATTCTTTCGCACCAGGTGGCATCTTTAAGCCCATCACCAAATGGCATCTTTAAGCCCATTCACCTCCTCCGTCACATCGACGAGCGCAAATTTTCTGGGCACATTAGTGTTCAATCTCCTTTTACCTTCAAGTCGCGAAAGGCAAGCTTGCCAATCTAACTCTTCAGGTCCAAGAAGATTGAACAGGGGCAACTGTTGTACCCCAAAATTTGCCCTCGCGCTTTTCCACAAGAAATCTCAGCTTCAAACATTTCCTGACTTTTCAAACTGGCTCAAGAATCGGACAAACGGACTTTTCTTGACAGTCAAGCAAAACTAGGGTTTTTCACTGATTTTCAGAGCTCTGAATTGTTTCATACAGTGGGCTTAGGGTTTGATTGATTTTTGGTTCAATTTTGATCAAGCGAGCGTGATTTGGCATTTAATCGGGAATTAGGGTTTTATGGGCATATTCTCAGAAGGATTTGAATTCCACAGCACTTTGCGGTTTATTTCAAGATTCGGATTAAAATTCGCGTTATCTTGGTTTAATCAGTAAAAGAGACAGTGGTTTTGAATTCAGTACGTTTTGATTGGGCCAGTCATATAGAAGGTGTGCAGTATCGGATTCACCGTGTTTATGCGTTTAATCAGTCCATTTGGGTTAATTGCTGCTTTGCTTTGGGTGTTGAATAAGACAGGTTTATTGGATCAATGTTGTTTTATTTTAGTTATTTATTATTCTGAAATTAAATGATTGAATTTATTTTTCAATTGTTTTAATTCTAAGAATTTTAAATAAATAAATAAACAATAAAGAAATTAGAATTAATTGGATAATTTAAACTTTTATTGATATTTGAATTCTTTGTACAAATTGTTGTTTATTACAGACAATAATTTACATTTAATTTAAATATTACATAGAATGAAAAAACTATCCTATTTTCTAATATTCTTCGTTCTTCATTCCGCTCCGGTATTCCGTTTTTCATCTGCAAAAAGAAACAAGAAAAGTCAGAAGGCATTAAAAAAAAGACAGATAAAAAGTGCTCATCATTAGGGGCCACTGACTGGGATCAGTTGCCCTCTCTGCAAATCACGGGATTTCTCCCGGTTCACAGAGAGGGAAGATTATTTTATTTCATGAATGCAAATGTCAAAAATGCATAATTTACAAATTTCAAGCTACATAAGAATCTCAATTTCCAATTCAAAATCCAAACTGAAAAGTTCAAATCCAAACTTTCTATCCAAAAGCAAAGGCACTAGCTGTCAAAATGCCAAAGGTATCAAAGAAATCAAAATAGTACAAGTTGCTATCAAAGCCTACAAGCTGTCAAAAAGGGACTTTTGCCAAGATATCAAGGAAAAGAGCAAAGCACAAAAACTGGATAGAGAGGATGCAGTAATGTATTATGCAAGTAACCTTATCATCATTTCCCATCATAGCCCCTTCAGAGCAAGTACAATAATAACATATAAAATTCTAAATTGTACTGTAAAGTGAGGAGAGAAGAAGAGAGATAAAGGCAGCAGATACAGGTTAGGCATTAGACAGTAGGAAAGGAGAAGACAGAAAAGATTATACAAATCCAAAAACTCAGCATAGCAGTTCAGCAGGCAGCATAGCAGGTGAGGATAGAAAAGAAAATACACAAGACAGAAAAAGATGGCAAGAGAGAAGAAATATACAAACTCAGCATAGCAGTTCAAAAGTAAGGTGAAGAGAGAAGAGATATATACAACTCAGTAGTTGCACAAAACTCTATCTAACCAATATCAAAAACCTGAACCTTGTCCAAAATCACCATAACCTGCATCACTCTCACAAAGCCAAGAACCAGCCTGCTGTCCCCAAACTTCATCCACTCTGCATCAGTTTCAGAAAACAAAAGCCAATAAAACAGCTCAGAAGAGTTTTAGGATAGAAAAGAAAGATACAATACCACAGTCCTGCCTCATCAGAACCAAACTCAAACCACTACTGTCATAACCAAACCCATCAAGCTGAAGCAAAAAAGACCAACATGATACATCTCAAAATCATAACCTGAAACACATAAACAAAACTGCCTAACCTCTCAAGCATGTCAAAACATGACATCCAACTCAACAATCATTCAAGGCATCAGGGACTCAGAGAAAAACAAAGTGTCAAAGGCAACATAGGCCCTCAGATCTGAGATCATCACTGGGCATCTCAAGGCAACCATTCAGCAAAAATTCCAGACAACAACACGAAGGCAACAATAAGAAGTTAATCAAAACAACAGTTGTTTCAACCATAGCATCTAGCAACGAATTTTCAAAGGTAACCTAAGCCCTCAGTGAAACACATCATGGGGCAAACTCAAAGGCAAAACATTTGAGGCCACAGTTCTAGGCAAGCAAAAGGGCAAGCTCAAGGCAAAACATCTCAGGCAACATACAACAACCCAAGGCAACGCATTGTGGAAGAAGAAGGAAAAAAAAAGTGAATTTTAAGAAGGGTTTTTCAGGCAAAATCTAGCATCATCATCAAAACCTTAATCATAAGCAAAGAACGAAGTTACCAGGAAGGCATCCAAGCAAGCTCCATCACCGCCGTTCCGGCCTCCTGAAGCATCACCCCTTCTTCTCTCCTCCATCTCCAAAATCAGGTAGCAATCTTCTCCCCCTTTCCTCTTCACCACATCATAACGGTACAAAGTCGGAAATCAGAACCCAAATTGAAACACAAATTCGTAAAAAAGGAGATGAAAACATAAAGCATTGTAATCAAACCTTAAAGTCAAGAGCGCCAAGACCGTGCCTTGGAGGGAAGAAAGGTGTGGAGGGTGATGTTGGTGGCCGGATGAAGATGAAGACGGAAAGAACGTTGAACATACGAGCACCGCCGCTGCCTCGCCTAAACCTAATTTTTTCGTCCCAACTGAAACAATGCCTAACCCTAATTTCGTTCAGAATCCAAACATTGGGCTTAACCCGTTCATATTTCCTCAAAAGCCCATCAAAAATGCTTTTCTTCTTTTTCTTTACAACATTAAATACTAATCTCATTTTTATACATAAACAATACTTACTTCCTCTTTTTTTTTTATATAAAACACTAACCATTCTTTTTATTTTATAAAAGCAATATTTTTTATTCCTTGAAAAAATACTAACTTAATTAAAATGCTTTTTTTATTATCATAAGGTTAAGACATTTTTAGATAATATATTTTGTACATACATTTTAAAACATTAATTTTGTACATATTATACATTTTTCATACATAATTAAAATTGAAACTTTTTTAATTAACATTCTTTTTTCATACATAACAATTCAATACATTTATTTTCTAAATATTAAACTCATAAACATTTGGACTAAAATACTTTCCAATTAAAAATTGAACATCTAATCAAAACACTTCATTTTTCTTTTGTACATAATTAACATATAAATCAAAAATACAGATTAAAACATTTATCTAGGTCAAACCCTAATACGCCTCAATTCCACTTCGCACTTGTACATAATTACACATACACAATTCACATACATATACACTTGTACACTTACACAAATACATTCACATTGCCCTATACACATTTTATCTTATATTTGTATATTCGATATTTACATTCGATTGCGACATTCGATTTGGTTGTAAATTATTGGGTACTATAAGTCTCATCCCCTTGTACATTTATACCCCCACTCCCGGACACTATTTTGTAATAGCGTAGATTTATATTCCGCAATTTACAGCTTTTCAATTATGCCATGGTTAGACCTAAGGTTTGTATGTACATAAAATCAAACGCTAGATAACCTAATACAAGACAAATACATGTAATCAATACACAATCACACTTACACCCCCTAGGGTAATCCCACATGTTGCCTTCCAAAATGGGCCATGCTTGCACGTCGAATATCTTTGGCAAAATAAAATCAAATGATCATAAGTCCCTCGATGACGCTTTCGGATGTTGCCTAAACGGAATGATCATAGTCCCTTCAAAGCGAATTGCCAAAGACACTTGGCATCATTGCATTCATGGTCCATACGATGACCCGCGCCCGTCCCGAATAAACTTCCTAAACGCAAGATTGTCCATCAATTTCAATGATGGAACAAAATTGTTAAAAAGGGGTTAAAACATGACAAAAACCTTTGAGTACAATAGGGTAGACAAAACTCTTAGTTACTTGAGATCAAACTTGCAAAAACACTTGCCTTCTTTTCAAAAACCACAATCCACCACACTTTCAAACAAACTCTCAAAAACACTTGAAAACATCTTTTCGAAAAGATTCACACTTTTGTAAAACACTCAAACACGAGTCAAATGCATTAGTTGCCTAAGACAAGGCATCTTTTTCCAAAACATTTTCAAAAATCACCCACACACACACCATTTTCAAAGCAATCGAAAAACAAGGCAAGTGATCTAAAAAACCAAGTAACTAAGAGCCCATGGATAACCATGGATGAAAAGGGTGCTAATACCTTCCCTTTTCATAATCTACCCCCCGAACCCACGAAATATCTCAAAAGGTTTTTGCTGTGCTTTTTTAACCTTTCCTTTAGGATAAAGTAAAAAGTCGGTGGCGACTCTTGCTAACCGCACAAGTGCGAATACGAACGCAAAACACTAGTCAGTTCTCCCACCGTATCACACCTTCCCTTTTCATAATCTACCCTCCGAACTCAGAAATAATCTCAAAGGTCTTTCATGTTCTTTTCAGACTTTCCTTTTGGATAAAAGAAAAGTAGGTGGCGACTCTTGCTAACCGCAACATTTGCGATAAAACGCAAAACACCCAAGTCAGTTCTCCCACCGTATCACACCTCCCTAAAACTCATATTTTCTAGATTTGAATTTAATGGAAGAACACAATCGCAATAACAAATTCTTACAAAATTCACATCATTATCATCATACAAATCATAATTTCGCAACAATCATATAAATATAGAATCAATCAAACAAGGAAAATAACATACACAAAATATACATAAAATTTTAAGTGGGGAAGGAACCCTCACTACCCTCTCATATTATAATCACCATTAAAGAACTCATTCCCTCCTTACCTTAATTCCAATCTTTTTCTTTTTCTAGCAATGGTGGGAGAATTCCTCTTGCCCTAGCTCTGCCTTGTTCTTTTCTTTCTTTCTACGTGATAATTGATTCTAAACCTTCTCACTTATTTCTCCCTAATTATGTTTTATTTTTCTTAATTCTAATAATAATGATAATAATATTAATAATAATGATGATATATTCTATCAATTACCTATTATATTATTATTATTATTATTATATTATTATTATAAGTTCTTATTCTAATTAGTAATTACACTAAGTCCTCACACTCATCCTTAACTATGCCAATGCCCATAATTAAGCCAAAACAATTTAACAATCAAACACAAAATGACTAAATATTTCAATAGGGTGTTAGAATGAATGCTTCAACCTCTAACAATGGTGTTCTCCCTTGAGACGCAACTTCCTCTCTTCTTATTTTCTTCTCTTTTTCTCCCAAAAACACGTACTAACAATTTCTCCTCTATTCCCTCTTTTTCCTTTATTTTATTTACTCCCTTATTCCAATAAATAAATATTTATTCTATAATGAACCTTTACTATAATAATTAAAATATTTATTTAATTATTATCACTTTAATTATTTAGTTTAAATAAACTCTAATTTAAATAATAATAGTAAATGACACTCTCCTACTACCCCCATATTTCTACACTTTTGTTCACACATCCCCAACACCTAAAGTCCTAATTTCTAAGGTTACCACCCTACATCTGTCGTAACCCGTAAAAAATATGAGATTCGTCACCACTACTTTTTATCCTAAGAATAGGGAAATAATGGATAACCCTAATTGTGTAGAGATTCTAAATTCGTGAGTTGGTTAGACGAAGGGAAGGTGTTAGGCTCCCTCCATCTCCCTTGATCTTAAGGGGCTCTTTTTCTAGTTTGTATGGTAAATTGGGAACTTTCTATCAAACAATTAATGTTACCACATGTTTTAGAAAATAATTTAGCTTTTTAGTTATGAACTCGCCTTGGATTTGACCGCGTGCCTATGTATCTACTTGCGAAGAATCAGAGTCCAAATTCGTAGTTCATATGTGTTTGGTTATTTTTTTATGGATTATGTAAATGCTTTCGAATGATTCTTTGAAATTTGTCCAAGTTTGAAAATTGCGTAGTTGTGGGCGTAGTTCGAAGTTTAATTTGAAAGCAAGTTCACAATCATTTTTTTTTAAAAAAATAATGTTGAATTTGAATTAAGTTAGTAGAAAAATGCCAGGTTTGATTGGTTAGACGTCTTGAATGCGTGATGAAGTTTGAAAATAATAAGTTTGAATGATAAAAAATTATCTGATGAATTGATAGAAAAAGGTTAGTATTTTAACAAAAAGTTAATAAATAATTATTTACTTATCAACATGATTTTTTTATGAAAAATAAAAAAAGTAATTTAATGAAAAATGATAACAAATGATATGAGAAGAAAATTGATAAATATGAATAAATAAATAAAAAAACAAAATAAATAAATAAATTTATTAAATAAATTATTTAAATAAAAACAAGGGGGTGTATTTTTCATTATTATAGTAATTTTGGGCGGTTTAAATAGTAAGGGCTTAAGCCCAGAACTAATTTGAAGCCCAATAACTAGGGGGAGTGTGAATTTAGTTGGAGAAGTAATATTGGAGGGTGCTAGAAGCAAGAACTTAAGGCCGGGAAGATTGTTTGATCCAATTACATGGGGGTGTGAAGTTTTGTTTGTATAGTAAAAGGGTGCAAAGGGAAACGGGCTAAGGCCCAAGACAAATGTTGAAATCCGTTTGGCATTGGTGTGGGGAAGACTACGAAATTATGGTGTACCTACAAGGTTTGGAGTGTCTGATTCTAATCAAAGGACCCTCAGGAGTTAATCCTAGGGTGTTGATTAAAAGTAACACAAACGAATGGTTGAGATTTAGTGTTGACTGAGGCGTAGCGTGGAAACGAGCACCGGGAGACATGTCAACAGTCTCCCAATCCCAAGGTCCTCATTTTTTCTTTCCCTTCTCTCTCTCTCTCTCTCTATTCTCGTTCTCTATAATACACAATAATAACCTTAGAGAGAGAAGCTCCCTCGCGTATCGCCTTGCTCTAGATTTGGGCTTTTATTGTTTTGTATTAGCTTTAGGATGAAGAACACCCAGGATGTAGCTATTCAATTAGGGTTCCCAAACCCTTGTTGACTTAGTCAACAAACAAAAACTTAAAAAAATAATTAATACGAATAATAGAATTAACAATTAATATAATAATAATACTGGATAATAACAATAACGTTAAATAATAAAAAATGAAATAATAATTAACAAAATAAATTTGTTGACCTTGGGTCAACTGAAAATAGCATATATATATATATATATATATATATATATATATATATATATATATATATATATATATATATATATATATATATATATATATATATATATATATATATATATATATATATATATATATATATATATATATATATATATATATATATATATATATATATATATATATATATATATATATATATATATATATATATATATATATATATATATATATATATATATATATATATATATATATATATATATATATATATATATATATATATATATATATATATATATATATATATATATATATGAGAAAACTGAATAAAAAATGCCAACAAAAATAACCAGAACAAAATGTTGACTTCGGTCAACCAAAACACAAAAATAGTTACATTTTATTTGACTATAACCCTCCTTAAATAACACCCCTCCTCCTCAATCAAACAAATTTAAAAGGATAATTTAAATAATAAAAATTAGTATAAGAATATAAAAAATTAATAAAATGAACCCAAAAGTTCAAAATGGGGTTGATTTTATTAGTTTATTATATTCTCATACCAAATCTATTTTATATCAAAATGAGGACAAAATCTATGTTGCAGCTTACTATGTTATATCAAAATGAGGTGCCCCTATTTAATTACTCTTCGATTGAGAGTGTGAGGATATAAAGGTCTCGCACGCTCGGATAAAAGGGTTATTAAATAATAGAAGACCCCAAGATTTGATTAAAAGATTGAATAACCCAAAAAGTAAATGGACAAGGATGACGCAGTTAACTCACCAATGCCTTAGAACATGAGAATAAATGACTTGGATATTATGAATAGGATAAATCATCAACACCTAAAAAGTAATAATAGATTTCCTGTACTTATCATACCCTAGGGGGTAAATAGCACTTGTTTAAAAATAAATAACTCATTGCTACTTCGAGACTAATGCAATGAGTTATATCGTAGATTTTCGTATATCTACTACAACTTAGGAAGTAAACGACATGGGCTTGAAAATATCTTACTAATGCTTCAAGACTAACATAGTATGTTTTATCATTTTTCCGTGACATCTATCACAATCCATGGGATAAACGATACGGGTTTTGAGAAATAAATAACTTATTGTTGCTTTGAGACTAATGCAACAAGTTATATCGCAGATTATACACGTCTACCACAACCTAAGGGGTAGATATAGTACGAGTTTTGAAAAGAATAACTTACTAAAGCTTTGAGACTAACATAGTAATCTACAACATAGGTTTTACCTATTTATCACAACCTAGGGGATAAATAACACAAAGTTTGATAACTCATTATTGCTTCGAGACTAACACAATGAACTATATCACAGAAAAATAGATAACTTATTGCTACTTTGAGACTGACGCAGTAAGTTATTCCATATATTTTTGCATACACACTGCAAATTATGCATGTCTACCATAACCTAGGGAGTAGATAATGTGGGTATTAACTCTATTTATGCTAGGGGACTGATCTAATAGAGTTTGGTCTGGTAACAAACTAGCTAAAGCTTCGAGACTAACATAGCGAGCTGTAATGCAGACTTGCATATTTATCGCAACCTAAGGGATAAATAATGTGGGTTCGACGTTTGAATTTGTGTTTGATAATTGAATCTCAAATGAATAAACAAAAGATAAAAATTGTAGATATATCACCTTGTATAGTCATGATTTACTAGTTGTGTTTGTTCTCAACTGAGGTATTTGTTGCTAATGATATAAACAATGCTAAGGTCTGAACGTTTGGTTCGCGTAAATGTCTTAGCTGGTAGTAGGACCCAAGATATTTCACAGTAGTCTTAGCCTAAGAATTTTAAAATGCAGTGTATAATGTATATGTACAATGCCCAAATTGATATGATGCCCAATGATGATTGACATGATACTTGATGGAGATGTTATTGATATGATACCCAAGTGTTTCGTATGTATATGCACCAAGTGTTTGTGAATGTTTTTGATAATTCTTTCCTTTTAAATCATTGGGTTCTTTGAGTCATTGACTTCCCAACTATGTCTATTTCTCGTTATGGTATCTCCAAGTTGATTTGTATTTGATATATTACTGGTGTACAATGTCAATGTGTTATTGATAATTATATCGTAGGCGCAGGCATATGCATGGATTTATTTTGACATTTTTCTAACCAAAATACTTTTTGATGCTTTGTCAAGTGCTTTTATTTTTGTGTCAAATCCCCAAAATAATTTCGACGCAATGTTTACAAGTAATAATCGTAGTATTTTTCAAACAAGTCGGAAAAAGAAAAAACAAAATTGAACAATATTCGAAAAGATTGAAAAATTAATTGTATTATTAATGAAAATTCCTTTGAATCGGCAAAAGTGCAAGATGCAATTCATAAAAAGAGGTAATTACAAAAAGTTAAAAAAAAATTGAAAATGGCAATGAAAATGATAATTGATACTGCTAATTCTCCAATGTTCTTTGATAACTCCAAACTCCTTAGCTTATGAGTCGGATGATTTAGATTAATCCTTCCCCTTGGTCGTAGTCATAGTAATGAATTCTTGAACCATAGTCTATTTGTTCATTTTTTGAACAAAATCCCTAACTTTTTCCTAGATCGTCCTTTCGGGTTTTCAATCCACCGGGATGATGATTTTTCTTATATGTCCCTAATTTTTGCTTGGATCTCCCTTTAGGGTTTTTAATCCACCAGGACGCTCCTTTTTGCCTAATTCACCTGTTTAGGGTTTCGACTTAGCGGGCCTTTTATATATAGTATTTTTTACTGCATCAGAGTTTAGAGGATATGGTAGTTCTTCCCCATCCATTGTTGTAAGGATAAGAGCTCCTCTAGAGAATGCTATTTTAAATACATATAGACCTTCGTAGTTAGGTGTATATTTACCATGTGAATCTAGACAAGGTGGCAGAATCCTATTGAGAACCAGATCTCCTTCTTTAAACACTCGAGGATGAACCTTTTTATTGAATGCTTTCTTCATCTGCTTTTGGTACAACTGACCATGACATAAAGCTGTTAAGCATTTTTTCCGATAAGGTTGAGTTGATCAAGTCATGTTTGAACCCATTCTGATTCTTTAAGCTTTGTTTCCATTAAGATTTGTAGTGATGAAATCTCCACTTCAACAAGGAGTACAACCTCCATGCCATAAACAAGAGAAAAACGAGTTGCACCTGTTGAGGTACGCATTGAGGTTCGATAACCATGTAGAGCGAAGGGAAGCATTTCGTGCCAATATTTATATGTCTTCACCATTTTCTGAATAATCTTCTTGATATTTTTATTGGCAGCTTCGACGGCCCCGTTCATTTTGGTTGGTAAGGCGATGAATTATGATGCTCAATCTTGAAATCGTTGCATAATTCCTTCATCATTTTTTTGTTCAAGTTGGACCCATTTTCTGTAAAAATCATGCTAGTAACCCTATATTTGCATATGATGTTCTGTTTGATAAACCGAGTAACCACTTGCCTTGCTACATTTGCATAAGACGCAACCTCCCCTACTTGGTAAAATAATCGATGGCAACTAGTATGAATCGATGTCCATTAGAAGACTTTAGTTTGATCATTCCTATCATGTCAATTCCCCACATTGAGAATTTCCATGGTGAACTTAGGATATTCAGAGGAGTTGGTTGTACATGCACCCTCTCAACATAGATTCGACACTTGTGGCATATCTTCGTATAATGGTAGCAGTCACCTTCCACCGTCAACCAATAGTATCTTGCTCTTAAGATTTTCCTAGACATGGCGTGTCCATTTTTATGAATCCCAAAGGTTCCTTCATGGATCTCTCTCATGAGTGTATCTGCTTCATATTTATCCATGCACCTGAGCAACACCATAACGTAGTTTCTTTTGTACAACACATAACCATTTAAGAAGAACTTCGAAGCTAGCTTTCATAGAGTTCACTTGTCTATGATTGAGGCACCTTATGCATATTCTTGCTTTTCTAGATACCTTTTGATATCATAGAGCCAAGGTTTATTATCTGGTACTTCTTCAACTGCAAGGCAATGTGCTGGTTCCTTGAAATGTGTGATCGTGATGTCTTGTTCGTGATTAGGCCAAGTTACTTTAAACATGGATGACAAAGTTGTCAAGGCATCTGCTATCTGATTTTCTTCTCGGGGAATATGAGTGAAGGTGATCTCTTTAAATTCCGTATCTAGCTCCAAAACATAATCCCGATATGGAACTAATTTGGGATCCCATTCACCGTTAACTTGAAATATGACTAACACTGAGTCTCCATATACTTTGAGGAATTTGATCCTTAGATTAATGGCAGCTTCTAGACCCAGGATGCAAGCTTCGTATTCAAAAATTGTTGGTGCAATCAAAACATAACCTTGCAGTATAAGGTTTATGAAAATTCTTTGGAGAAGTTAGTACAATCCCAATACCATGTCCTAGTGCATTTGAAGCACCGTCAAACATGAGTGTCCATTGTGCCCCTGGTTCAGGTCCTTCGTCGGGTCTTGGTATCTCGTAGTCACCTATAACCATGATGTCTTCGTTTGGAAAGTCAAACTTCATCAGTTGATATTCTGCTAATGGTTGATGAGCCAGGTGATTAGCTAATACACTGCCCTTGATAGCTTTTTGAGTAACATATTGGATGTCGTATTCGGATAACAACATCTGCCATCAAGCAATTCTTCCTGTAAGAGCTGGCTTTTCAAACACATACTTTAGAGGATCCATTCTTGCTATTAACCATGTGGTGTGAGTTAACATATATTGTCTCAGTCGTTTAGTAGCCTAGGCTAGAGCACAATAAGTTTTCTCAAGGAGTGAGTATCGGGTTTTGGAGTCAGTAAATTTCTTGCTTAGGTAGTAGATGGCATGCTATTTTCTACCAGTTTCATCGTGTTTCCCCAATATACATCCCATAGACCCTTCAAGAACTGTTAAGTACATGATAAGTGGTCTCCCAAGAACAAGTGGCATCAGAATTAGTGGCTCTTGTAAATACTGTTTTATTGTTTCAAAGGCTATTTGACAGTCTTCATTCCACTTCACTGATTGATCTTTTCTGAGTAGTTTGAATATAGGCTCGCACGTAGTAGGTAGGTGCGATATGAACCTTAATATGTAGTTCAATCATCCTAAGAAACCACAAACCTTTTTTTTTCTGTTCTCGGAGCTAGTATTTCTTATATGGACTTCACCTTGTCGGGATCCACCTCAATACCTTGTTGGCTTACAATAAAACCCAATAGTTTGCCTGACCTGACACCAAAGGTGCATTTGTTCAGATTCAACCTTAGTTTGAATTCTCGCAGACGTTTGAATAACTTTTGTAAATGAATGATGTGGTCCTCCTCTGTGTGAGATTTGACAATCATATCATCCACATATACCTAGACTTCTTTATGGATCATGTCATGATATAACGTGACCATTGCTCGTTGATAAGTTGCCCTTGCATTCTTTAGAACGAAAGGCATTACTTTGTAACAAAAAGTGCCCCAAGGAGTCATGAGAGTATTCTTTTCCATATCCTCAGGCGCCATCTTGATCTGATTATATCCTGAAAAACCATCCATGAAAGAAATACTGAAGCTTAAGCTATATTGTCCACCAAAACATCTATGTGAGGTAACGAGAAATCACCTTTAGGACTTGCTTTGTTTAGATCTCGATAGTCTACTGCTTACCTCTAGTTTTGGTAAACAAAGTTGGCCTCTTAAAAAAAGTTTACTAGCGAGATCGATCAGGGAATCTCAGTATAATGCTTCAGTTTTCAAGTGTTTTTACAAAGTGTTTTCAAAAAGGATTCGTTCGACTGGTGCCAAACGAGTTTATAAGAAATGAAGCAAGACTTGTAAAATAAAACGAAAAGCATTTTAAACTGTAAACATAAATGAAATAACATCAAAATAGTTGAAAATAAGTTGATCCAAACATACATTTCCCTAGCTTGACTCATTTCGCTCGTTCATTTGGGTACTCTAGGTGACTAGCATATATGAATGTGAAAGTTTAAACCTCTAAAACTATGGACTAAGTGCTTTATTTATAATACACATATAATAACTGCTTTCTGGCGAGCTCTGTTTCTTTGTACGCCACGTGTATTTTGCAACTTCTCTCAACAAACCCATATTCTCCCCTCAAACTCAATTTTCCCTCCAAAGCGCTTCGCTCGCTTGGTCTAGACTCTTTGAGCTTTTTGACGTTTCCAGGCCCAATTAACTACTTAAGGGGTCTCTTCTGGTCGACTTAAGCTGTAGTCAACTTAGATAATTTCACCTTTTCAAAGAACCTTCTTGGATTGTTTCCTCTTGGTTGGATTTTAGTCCTTGTCGAAATTCCCGACCAATAAATTTCCCCCCAAAATGTACTTTTCGATTAAAACAGTAGAAATGGAAATTTTAGTCCTTCTTTCTTAGTATGAACTAACGTCATCGTAATCACGACTTTTCCCTCAAACGTCACGTCTACGAACAAATAGCCACTTCCCTACTTTTTAGATTCAACTTCCTAGGATAAACGTATCCCCCAGCTCAACAACTTCCTCAATCAATCGCCATTCGCTTGACACATGCTTGCCATGTAACCACAATTTTCCCATTTCCTTTCCAAACGTTTGATTTTCTTGATGGTATAAATACTCTTTTCATCTCTTTAGTTTCCTTTTTTACGCTTTCTTTGTATTCTCTAACTCCCTATTTCAAACTCAAAGAAAAACTCTTTCTTATGCTTTTTATCTAAAAACTCTTTCATTCACCTTCATGGCCACTTCAAGCCAACTTACTGAACACACTCAAACCCCTAAGGTGATTGAACTAGTTTCCAACATGGATGATTTTTTTGTTCATCTCCAAAATACTTTCATTTTGGAACCAATGCCAACACATAACATTCAATTTTTTCGTTCTCAGGTACTACCGCCTTTCATATCCAAGCAAACTTCTTATGCTCTCTTGGGACCTAACAACTAGAATATTGTTTCCCATTCACTGTGCTGCAAAACCCCCTATTCACAAAGATTGTGTCTAGATTTTTCTCATCTTTACCGGGCTTCCAAGGTTTTCCGTTCTACCCCTGCTGTCAACCAAGACTACCTTGCATGGTTGAACAAAGTTGAGAAAGTTAAAGGCTATGTTTGAAAAGCTCAAGGAATTTTTGACTTGATTCAACTTTCTAGGGTTGGCCCTAGTTATTGCAATTATATGCTGATTTCTGCGCTCTATTTTTTGGTAGGCTCTACAAACACTTTCCATTTCGCCACTAGTATTCTTACCCTCACCCTATTCGACATTGCGGCCACTACTGGTCTCCGCCCCATAGGTGAAGCTTTTCTTCCCACTGAAGCTGATGAAGATGTCATACCATTTGAAAGAGATATTGCTAACTTTACCAAATACATGGAGCTATTTCATGGCAAGGATGTCGACATTGTTTCTGAGGAAGAGTACATTGCTTTCTTGGATCTATGGCTTTTCAAGTATGTGTTTTGTTGTCGATCTTTAAAGGTGGATAAACGGTTCATTGCATTAGCTCACAACCTTCATCTGGGTTGAAACATATGCTTGAGCGAACTCATATTGGGGTCGCTCTATGAGTAACTTAGTGTGGGAGTGTTTACAGTGATTTCTGGTAAACAACCGCTAGTCCTCCAAACTATCGAATAAACTTACTGACTGTTATTCAATTTCTCTGGTAACTCGTAGGATCGACTAGATTGATCCTAGGACGTGTTGGTCATTAGGGTAACTCTCATGATCGAACTGGTATTCATGGTTGGTATTTAGAATGTTGTGTAGGTATTTAACTTATTTCGATTTCTCTATTAAGGATCTAAAGGTGTGATCAAAATAAATATGCGCGAAACTAAATTGCATGAATAAAGGTCAATTGTAAAGACATGTAAAAACTGCATAAAAGACAAGTAAATGATTTCGAAACGTAAAAACGGTTAATGCAGAAGATTCGAAATATGAAGAAAGCGTTTAATGCAAGAAAACTGTAAAATGGCTTTAAGTGAAAAAGGTGTTCGAAGGATAAAAACTTGAAGATAAAGGCATGAAATGTATAACAGTTTCTAAAATGTAAAGTATTTGAAATGGAAAGAAAGCATTTAAATGTAAGGCATCAGTGAAAAGATTTCGAATGAAAGTATTTTAAATGCAAAAACTTGTAAATGGTATTGACATGAAGATAAAGGAAAGTACTGGAAATGATAAAGGGTTTTCATTAAATCATAAACATGTGGTGTTATCATACGTACATTGCTCTTGCATTCGTTTCCCTAACCATGTGGTAATTTGAATGTTTACTGATTTTTTTGTACAATAGATATGACACACGAAATCCTAATGCTAAGACTTCTATTTATACTACTTCGACCATAACGGTCTTGCTATAAGATTCTGCCACGTTCAGAACATGCAGGGCAATGCCTCTCTCTTGCTTCCACGTGTCTTCGAATGCTCCAGCGCATATATTTCAAATTTCAAACATCCCGCTTGCATTTGAATTTCAAATGTTTTGGCACTTCTTCGCTTCGAACGCATTTCCTAGACACAGCCTTGTTATCATTTCGAGACTTCTTTGGATATATTTTCATAACTGTCACTCGAAGCTCCAAGCTTTGATATGCCCATTCGAAGCACTGCTTCTACCATTTCGAAACATGACGTTTTGTTTCATTTCAATCGAAACGTCCAATTTACTTTGCTTCTAATAATATCATCAAAATCTTCAGCCAACAAAATGCCCCTTTAAAATATGTATTTCGATTCCTTTGAGAAATACTTATTTTAAACCTATACACAAGATTTTGATGCGACCTTCGAATCATCGTAACATTTATTGCATATGACTCCAATCACGTCAATCACAACGCTTTTCAGATTCCTTAACCGCCTTGAACCATTTCACAGTATGGTGCAGTTACAAAACAATGATTATCTTTAATCACGCCTATTACCAATGTTAACTTTACGCCACCTCTTCATCAAACCAACCCATGATTACCACGTATCACAACCTTACTCAGTGGATGCTTAAACTTCCACATTATAAAAACCCATCAACTTAGTCTTTTCTTTTCTTCCCATATTCTGAATCTTTTCTCCTTCTTTTCTCACCGAAACCCTAAGCTTTCAACATTCTTCCAACAATGTCTTCTTCTACTTCATCTCAACTAAAAAAGGTTTCCAAAAAGAAAGGAAAGACCGCAGGAAACACAATGGAAAGCAAGGTTGTCACCTACCAAGGTCAATCTGTTCTTGTTCCCCAGATGATCTCAAAAGAGAAAGAAATGCTTTATGCATCCCAGGTACTTATTCCTACTACCGCTGCTGGCAAGAGGTTAGCTTTAATGGGCCCTCTTACAGTTTTTGAAATTTTAAAAGACACCAGAAAATTTTTCCCAGTTTGCTATAATTTCAAACCCCTGTTTAATAAAATGGACGCCCCTAAGGCAATAGAGTCTTCTGGTTCAAACACCGTGGAAAGTCCAATCATTCCTCCTAAGGATCCTTTCATACTAGACTATGTAAAGAGTAACTTCAAACTGTTTCGATCTTGCCCCACCTCCGACACTACTTATCATAACTGGTTCAATAAGGTAGAAGCTAAGAAATCCCAGCAATGGGAAGAATTAGGTATCTACAACTTGATTAAGCTGTCGAAGCCAGGTTTTACTTACCACCACCCATTGTTATTCGCGTCCCTATATTTCTGGGACAGTACTTATAATACTTTCCATCTCCCTGGTGGAATGATTACCCCTACCTTTTTTGACATAGCGGCCATTACTGGGCTATCACCAATAGGAGAAACATATATCCCTGACAACGAAGAACATTCGAGTATTATCGACTTCGAAGTCAAACTAGCAAGCTTTTCAAAGTTTATCAGCCACTATCACACTGAAGGAGACAGTGTGTCGAATGTAGAACACATTGCTTTCCTTACCTTATGGCTGTCAAGGTATGTCTTTTGCAGCAGATCCCTACAGGTATCTAGTAGGTTTATTCCTCTAGCTAGAGATTTGCATGAGAATCGGAGGGTGTGCTTGAGCGAATTGCTACTAGTTGATCTTTATGAAAGCCTAAGGTCAGCTGTTTCGAGTCTAAAATCTCACACCTCCAAGAATATCCTGCTAGCTGGCCCTTTCTGGTTGCTTCAGTTATGGCTAAATGCCATGTTCGAACCTTCACTGTCAACTGCCAACACCATTGTTGAACAAGACCCTGAAATAACGGATAGAATGATCGAAGGCACTAGGCTGCGAAGACTAACCCCAAATGATGATAAGGATGACTTCAAAGTCCTATTCTCAAAATATATAATGATATTCTCCAAGAGGCATAAGTTCGAAGAGACCATGGCGCCTTTTGCTTCAAGGGCTCATGGACCTTCATGGTTCACCATGGCTCTCTCAGAAGCTGTCAAGAGCAAAGAGATTCAAGATGTATGGAGAGCCTTTTTGCTACCCAGACTAATCTCTTCAAGAATAACTCCTGCCAAGAATCAGATTTTCCTTTTCGCTTATCAGCCCAACTTTGTTTCGAGACAGTTTGGCTTGTGCCAACTAATTCCTGAACCCTTATTTCAAACGGAAAGTGCCATCACCTCTGGGAGAACCTTCAAGGCACGAGAAGCCAAACTACAGCAGGAACAATACCAAGGCTTCGCCCAGTTTGAACTAATAACTTTCGAACCTACACACCTTACAGCAAAGGGGTTTCTGGAATGGTGGAAAAAGTTCTATCAAACTTATATGTTCGATACTCTTACTATTCAGCAGAAACTAACTGATGCATTTGATGTGCAGGTACCATGCAAGAAAGGTATGTCCACTCATGCCAAAGAGATTAAAGCTTTTCAAAATTATTTCGAAACTACTTATGATCCCACGCACTTGGAATCCACTGTGCATCAAGCGGCTGAGACCTTGAAGGAAAAATTCAAACAAAAAGTTTATAAATTAAAACTTCCTTCAGGGTTGTCACCTGAGGATAGGTATAGGTTGGCATTCGAAATGCATCCACCTAAATTTCCTAGATTACCTACCTCAGAACTGGCTCTGGCTTGGTTTCCTCCATACCCTTGGTGGTTCACTTGCAAAGAAATGTTCAAACATCTTCAAAAGAAACCAAAGCCATCTGAGACTGTGACATGGGCTCGACACTGGCTCCATGATTTCCCAGGACATCTTCGCTATGACCTTTCTGCCATGTCGATTAAATCTGATCAAGGCACAGGTGCGAATGCTTGGGAAAATCCCAAACGTTTTTCATTTTCCATATCTTTAACTTTTGCCTTAATTGTTTCGATCTTCAGCCATCATGATAAAGACTGCTGCTTCAAAGTCAAAAGAAGGGAGCGCCTCTCAAGCCTCTATCGAAACCACTGACAATGTGACTCCATCCGAAACAACAACCATTGCTGCAACAACAACAACAACACCAATAATAACCAGTGTTCCAACTCCACAGGTAATTACTTAGCCTTGATGTTTCGAATACACTAATGCTTCGTGATTTGCATCTAACTCTTTGATTTAAATCTTTTCAGACCAACAAACTTCCGCCTACCACTCCAAAGAAGCGAAAATCAAACACCACTGGGGAAGACCCCAAGGCTGGAGGAAACTTACCAGCTGCTTCGAAGAAGAAGCAGAAGAAGGATATTTCAAAAAGTGCTGTACCAACTAGTGTCTCTGGACTCGATTCCAGGGATGCTGCTCCCTCACCTAAATCCAAAATTCCATCTTCGACCTCCAACGTAATGTTGGAACGCATAGCTAGCAACCTCTCTTCCGAGAGTCCACAGGTAAATTGAACTTTGAATTTTTAACAAAATAATTATTCATTACCTTGGTGCATGCTTTTAATATTCTTTTGCTCCTTGCAGGATATTTTAAATCCAGCTTTTACCACTTCGACTTCACCATCAAAAGTTGTTGCTCCGATCAACTCCTCTCCTCAAGGAGACTCCAGCAATCTTATACAGAACAAAGGTTCCTCCAATATGGCGGTTCTGGCTGGGGCTTCTGAGCAGCAAGATGATCAGAGTACTTCTCCTCCTCTAAAAGAAACAAATGAAGCAACGCTTCATGAATCTGCAGAGGCTTTACAAAGAACTTCTCTCCAAAAGTCCCCTCTCGAAACCCTTCAAGAGGACCCAAAGGACACTCACGCTGAGGGAGAGAAAGCTGATTCTGGTCAAAGAAACGAAGAATCTGCCGAAGAAGAGTCTGAGGAGGAGGATGCCAATGATGGTTCGACTGTTGGGACAGAGTCCAATGCAAATAGCAGCGAAAAAGAAGACATCGAAGTGGTGGATTTGGATGACGATGAAGAAGATAATGAGCACGAAACGAATGAAGGGGATGGTGACACAACCAATAAACCCATGGAAGTCGAAATGGACGTGACTCCCCTGCGTGTGGAACTCCCTCAACCGTCTTTGTCCCGAATGACTGACGAGGAGCTTGCTCTCCTGAGATGAAATGACCCTATTGGGTACATGAAGGCGAAGCTGGCTCAAAGGGACATTCCACTCGCTAGGGCTGGCACAAGTTCGACTAGCCATCCTCTGCCCACAGATGAAAGAATTGTACTTCTTAACAGGATCAGGAGAACAATTCTTAATGTGGATATATTCGAAGTGCTCAAACAGGATAGCACTGCTTGCTACACTATGAAGGAGTTTCTTATAAAAGTCAACCTTGCTACCTGCTCCTTGCCAGTTAGTACTATCTTGTTCGATCTTCAATCTTTGCTGGACAACGTGACTGGGTACCTTCTCCAAGATGAATTTGCTGCCAAGAAGGTTCAAGAAAAACGCACTGCAATGGATGCTGCTTATGAACAAGCTTCGAAACTCTCTCAAGAAGCTAAGGATCAAGCTATGCATCTAAAGCAAGCAAAAACTGATTATGAGGCTCGAGCTGAGTCCATCCTTCTCTGGGAAAGGCAAATTCAGGAACTTCAACAGAAGGTTAGAGAGGCTAAAGAACAACAAATAGCCTACGAAACCAATACTACTGGTAACCAATTCAAAGAGCTTCTCAACCAGGGGCTTGCAGAAATGGAAACTGCAGAACAACTCAAGGGAGAAGTGGCAACCTTGGAGGGAGCCAGACGTTTTGCTCAACAGAGACTTGAATCTTTTCGAAGTACCTTCAACAGATTGAAGAATAATTCTTATTTCTAAATTTCAGTGTTCATTTGATTACAATTTGGTTTTTTATATGTAATATTCGAACAACGCCATTTTGGCATCTCATATTGTCATTTTGGCATTTTTATGATATTTTGATTACGTTGTTACTATTCGAATCTCCTGCAGGCGTGGCTTATATTTCTTTAAATACTTCCCATTAACCTTTAGGATACGTTTATCATCCATCAGCTCTTCGATTTCATATGCATTGTTTGAGAATACTTTTAATATTCGAAAAGGTCCTTCCCAATGAGGTGACCATTTACCTAGTGTTTTATTTTTCTTGTCCATGGGCAATATGACTTTCCAGACTAAGTCATTAATAATGAATGCTTTTCTTTTCACCCTTTTATTATATGTCCTGGCCACTCTTTCTTTTTGTCTCACCAAGATTTCCAATGCATGTAATCTAACTTCGTCCAACTCAACTAATTCATTCATCATCATCTCCCAATATAATGCAGCTGGAATTTCGTTTTGTCTTTGGATTCGAACTGATTGTAGATGAATTTCTACTGGCAGCACTGCATCATGACCAAATGTGAGTTGGAAAGGCGTAGTATTAGTAGCTTCCTTAGGAGATGTTCTACAGGCCCATAGTATTTGGTCCAAAGTTTTGTGCCAGTTCCTTGGCTTTTTACCAATATGTTTCTTGATTAACCCTATTATCACTTTATTGGCTGCTTCGACTTGACCATTTGCTTGAGCATAATATGGTGTTGATGTTAGTAATCTAAACCCCATTTCTTGGGCAAATTCTTGCATCTTTCTACCAGTAAATACAGAGCCTTGGTCTGTGGTTATGCTCTCTGGCAATCCGAACCTATAGATAATGTGTTTCTGTATAAACTCAATAATAGCCTCTTGATCAGCAACTATTAATGGTATAGCTTCGATCCACTTGGTAAAATAATCTATTCCTACCAAGATATATTTCTGTCCTTTAGACGAAGCAGGATTTATTTCTCCTATTAAATCCAATGCCCATCCTCTAAATGGCCATGGTGTGATGATTGAATGCAACTCACTTGCAGGGGCATGTTGAATCCCTGCATGTTTCTGACATTCCTCACATCCTTTAGCAAAGTCTATACAATCTTTGAGCATGCTAGGCCAATACATGCCATATCGAAATAACATCCATTTCATTTTATGACCTGCTTGATGTGCCCCACATGCCCCATTGTGGACTTCTGACAATGCTAAGTATGCCTCACTTTCTCCTAGGCACTTCAATAATACGCCCTCTTGGGTCTTTTTGAACAATTCGTTCCCCATGAGGACATATGATAATGCTATGTATTTTGTCTTCCTATCAACATTCAGAGTTGGGTTTGCTAAATAACTCACCAGTGGACTTCGCCAATCTGCATCTGATAAAGTGTTTATGGCTAATATTTCGAATCCCTGTTTCTCAGCATATCCCAATTTCATACTTTCTAGATCTGATGGTGTGAATCTAGTAGCCATAACTCTACCCCTTAATTCAACAAAATCCTCAAAGTTCCTGGCAGAAACTTTATAACCCGAAGCCAACTGTGCTAAGTCATTTGCTTCTTGGTTCTCTATTCTTGGTATATGTTGAATATCCATGTATTCAAATTTCCTAAGTAGCCTGTTGACTATGACGAAGTATATCATCAAGTTTTCCTTTATGCATTTATACTCCTTTGTTATTTGCTTGACCATTAATTCTGAGTCTCCTTTAATTTCGACTCTAGTTGCCCCCAATTCCAACAAAGCTTCAAGTCCAACAATGAGTGCTTCATACTCAGCTTCGTTGTTCGAGCAACGAGGACCATCTAATTTATACTTGAATTTTGTTGGAATTCCTTCAGGAGAAATTAGAAGGACTCCAACACCACTTCCAATCCTGTGGATTGAACCATCAAAGTATAATTTCCATGGTTGCATTTCGACGTAACTCATGACAGTCTGCTCAACCAATGAATGGTCCACAATAAAATCAGAAATCACTTGGCCTTTCAAAGCTTTTAAAGGCATGAAAGTCAAAGAATATTCTGTTAAGGCTAAAGCCCATTTACCAACTCTGCTATGCATTATTGGTTTTGAAAGCATGTGTTTAATGACATCAAAATGAGATGAAACATAAACATCAACAGGCTTTATATAATACTTGAGTTTCATACAAGAGAAATACAAACAGAGACTTAGCTTTTCTGAATTGCTATATTTGGTCTCTGCATCATTCAATACTCTACTTAAATAGTATATGGCTCTTTCGATACCATTGCTATCTTCTTGTGCTAACATACTACCTATACTAACTTCAGAGGCAGATATGTACAATCTCATGGGCTTCCCCCATGAAGGTGGAGACAAGATAGGAGGCTGAGAGAGGTATCTTTTTATCCTGTAAAATGCCTCCTGATGGGCTTCATTCCATTCGAAGGCTTGGCCTAGCTTTAGACGAAGCAACAGAGAGAAAGCTTGGGTTCTTCCACTCAGATTCGAAATGAACCTTCTGAGGAAGTTAATCTTCCCTAGCAGAGATTGCAGCTCCCTTTTTGACGTAGGTGCTTTCGTCTCCATTATGGCTTTGGTTTTGTTCTGGTTGATCTCAATCCCTTTCTTGTGAACCACAAAACCAAGGAAATCTCCAGCCTGCACAAAAAATGCACATTTAAGGGGATTCATCTTTAAGCCATGTTTTCTCATTCGTTCGAATGATTGGCCCAAATGATGCAAATGTGTTTCTGCAGATATAGATTTGATGACTATATCATCAATATACACCTGCATAAAGGTTTCAATGAAATCATGAAAAATCGAATTCATTGCCTTTTGATAAGTTGCCCCAGCGTTCTTTAAACCAAAAGGCATCACCACCCATTCATAGGTGCCTAAGGCTCCTGGGCAACGAAATGCTGTCTTGGCAACATCTTCTTCAGCAATAAAAATCTGATTATACCCAGAGTATCCATCTAACATACTCAAATATTCGAACCCTGCAGCAGAGTCTACTAGCATTTCTGCCACAGACATGGAATACTCATCCTTAGGGGTTGCAGTGTTTAAATTCCTAAAATCTATGCAAATTCTTAAAGAACCATTTTTCTTAAGAACAGGTACTATATTTGCTAACCATTCGACATACCTTGTGGTTCTGATGAATTTGCAACGCAGCAACCTTTCGATCTCAGCTTTAATCTTTGTGAGAACCGCTGGTGCGAATCTTCTGGGAGTTTGTTTGATGGGCTTATTGCCATCTTTGATTGGCAGTCTGTGTTCGACCAACTCCCTCTTTAAACCAGGCATTTCGTCATAATCCCATGCGAAGCAATCTTTATTTTTCTTGAGGACCTCGATCACTTCCTGCTTGAGGCCTGGGCTAAGTTTTGCACTTATGTAGGTTATTCTTTTCGTGTTTTCATCCCCTAAGTTGACTTCTTCGAGTGGATCCTGCGCCAACATTTTGGCACCTGAGTCTATGGGGTCCCTTTCGAAGCCTAAGGGTTCTTTATCGTAGATGGCATCCAACCTTTGATCCATCTCAAGCTCTTTAAAGGGTGAGCATTTCGAGCCATCCCAACTTATTTCGTTCGTCTTTACAGCTAATTTATTTATTTCAGCCTCTAAGGCCTCCTTTGATTCGTTCTCAGCCATATAGGCCGAAATCCTTTCAAAAAAGGAGGACTCAGTCATGGATAAGGTTGTCAAAGTCCCAGCCTGCTGGCCGTATTTGTATAGTACTTTCGACTCCCTCGTCTTCACTGATTATTCTTCTATCCCAGTATAGGCCATCATGGCGAAGGGTCATGTAGTAATGGGCGTTTCTGGTTTCGTTGATCTCATCATTTGGAACACACGTAGCAATCTTTGCCAGATGTTTGTCATAATTCCTCTTGTCAACTAAATTGATTGTTGACATGAAGTAACTCTGATCTGCTTCAATGTTTTCCACGATCCCATCTTCTCTCCATAGAACTAAACGCTGATGCATTGACGAAGGAACTGCCCCTACGCCATGGATCCACTCCCTTCCCAGCAACAAGTTGTAGTTGGCCTTGGCTTCGATCACCATGAACATGGTGGGCCTACAACTTGAGCCTATTGTCAATTCCAACTGAACCACTCCCAGTGTCTTGCCCACTTTCCCTTCATAATTGGATAAAACCATATTGTGGGGCTTGATGTCTCCTTCGCGTATTGCTAATCTTTTCAGCATGAAGTGGGGTATCAAATTGACTGCAGCACCCCCATCCACTAGAACCTTATTCACGCCATGGGCACCAACTTTTGCCCGAATGAATAGTGGCTTAAGATGGTTCTTCATAGCTGGTTCTGGATGTTCGAAGAACGCATTTTGCTCCTCGACAGCCCCATTGTCCATCACATAGTAGCACACAGGCCTATGCTTCATCAAATCTATGGTATCTTCTTCCTCATATTCATCAATTTCAATTTCTATCCAAATTCACAGGGAAGCACAGATACCACGTTGTAGTTTAGGTTGAACGAAGACTCCCCCTCCGATTCGAAGTTATCCGTTATCATATCTTCGTCTTCTTCTGGGCCTGGAGTGTATTCCTTTGGTTCATCTAGTTGTACTTCAGAGAAAAGCCTCCTATTAACTGGGGGTTTGTCTTCAGTTTGAGTTTTTGGTGAGGGTTTGTTGGTGCTAGATTCACCTTGGTTCTTTGTTGAAGTTGCCCCTTTATTTGCCACAGCTTCCCTCTCAGCCTTTCGAATCCTCTGTTTCCTTCGCCACTGGGATCTCGACGTGGGGTTCCTTCCTTTGTAGTTCTCTAATCTTACCTCTTCCCTTTTTGCAATGTTGAATTGCCTCCTGTATGTCATAGCATGGCGTGCATTTCGTTCAGTGTTTCTCCATCTGTCTTTGCCTTTGTCATTTCTGACTTGCAGCCATCTGTCGGTTGGCACTTCAGCAGGGAGTTTGAACGTCACTCTTCGAGCAGCCTTGGGATGAGGACTATTAGGCCTTCGTTGTTTGTATTTGCTATCGAAACGTGGGCCCATCTGAACAGTTTCTTGATGGTTCCAGCAAGGGGCGAAGGGAATTGTTTCGAAGGCTCTGGCCATGCTTTGATCATACACAGCAGAACACCTTGGGCATATCAAGCACTTGGTTTCCCCTTTGTAGCAGCGAAACACAAATTCCAGCAAACTTTCTCCAGCCTTAGGATAACACCTGAATAGCTGGTTATTCTGGCGCCAATTGTTGCCAGTTCGAGCCCTCTGTACCCTCTCGAAGTTCGCAGCGATTCTCTGATTGCAGAGGATGTTGCACCTAGGGAACAGTATCATTCATGTGTCTCCCTTTTGGCACGTCATGAGGTAATCCTTGAGACTAGCATCTCCAGCATGATTATCCTCCATTTTATACTTCTCTTTTTCTAAGTATCTTTCTACCTCCTCCATCTCAGAGCGAGGTCTCTCCATATCCACCATGTTTACCTCAACATCCTCCCCATTAGCTTCATCATCTCCCCATCCTGTGGGTTTTATATCTTCAATGTGGACTTTTGAACTCTCTGGGGCAGAATATTTGACCAAATAGTCAAATTTTCCACTGGGTTCCCCTAAAGTGTCCCATATTTCTTTCTGAGGGGAAGTTGGCTTCGTGATTTGGACTTTCTCCAATTCCAGCCTCAGGCCTTCAGTGACCTGTGTCAACTCTTGGTTTTGATTTTCCTGGCCTTCAGTAGCCTGGATTTCTTTTGCAACAGCTAAAGGTGCTGCTTCACTCGAAGTCTCTGGTATCTTCTGGACGTCTTCAGTGACCTCCTTATCGACTTCGACTATCACCCAGCTTTCGTTTTCAGTACCTTTCTCTCCTATTGGGGCATCACTTTGGTCAGCTTCCACCATGTTAATCTCTCCAATGCATGCAGGCTCAGAGTAATTGGTGTCTGCCACGTCCAAAGGATCTTCGTCCACTTTCATTTTTGCTTTATCAGCAAACTTCAGTCTACCATCTTTGATTGCATTCTGAATTAGGTGCCTGAAAAGAAAACACTGTGAGGTTTTGTGGCCTAGGAAACTATGATATTTGCAAAATCCTCTCCTCTTTGTTTGATCTAAAGGAGGTATTTTCACATTTGATGGCACAATGAGTTGGCCATCTTTGACAAGTAAATCAAAAATCTCATCACATTTAGTGACATCGAATGTATAAACCTTCTTTGGGAATTTGTCACTTCTCTCATTTTCAACAATCTCTTTCCCTTTTGTGGGAACTAATAATTTGCAGGAGTAAGGTGGTGCCTGTTTTAATTCAGCGAGGTCGATTTCGACCTCTTCAAATTCGAATTCAGGGTAATCTTCTGCTTCCTCAGTTCCAACATAGGAGATCCTTTCTTTCTTGTTATTTTTAAAGACTCTGGCCTTTTCGGCCTTTTCGGCCTTTAGCCTTTCGACCTGTCGAACCCTGTCGGCTAACTGAGCCATGTCCCTCAAATATTGAGTGTCTAGTTTCTTTCGAATAGAGTAATCCAAGCCACCAGCGGCCATTTCGACTAACTCATGTTCAGGCACCACTGTGTAACATCTGGATTTCAAAAGCCTAAATCTATTCAGATAATCATCTATGGGTTCAGTGAACTTTCTCTTGACACTGGCTAATTCCTTCAAACTTATTTTTGACTGTCCCATGTAAAACTGTTCATGGAATAATCTCTCCAAAAGAGCCCAAGTATCAATGGACCCAGGAGGCAAAGTGGTGAACCATGTGAAGGCGTTTTTTTTCAGGGAACTTGGGAAATATTTTATCCTGAGGTCTTCATTATTGGCTATATCTCTTGCTTCGGTTAGATATCTAGCTATATGTTCGACTGTTGACTCATTGGTATCCCCAGCGAACTTTGTAAACTTAGGGACTTTATATCCCCTTGGTAAATCAGTATGCATTATGCAATCTAATATAGGAGAAGCATAATTTGGTCTTCTAATTCCTGTGTTGAGGCCATTCTGGGCCATGATCTCTCTATCATGGTGGTTAGATTGTTTTCTGCCAAGATGTTATCGTTTCGAATTCTATGAACGACTGCATCAGCATCTTGATTTCGACCCACCATGACAACCCCCCTAGGTTGTTCTTCTCGAAACTCTGGGACTTCCAGCCTTTCGACCCTTGCCCCTGGTTCCATAATTTCTCTTTGTGGGCCTGGGATCATTGGGGCTTCTAGCCTTTGCGCCCTTGCCCCCAAGTTAACTTCTTCTCTAGGTGGTCTATAGGTTGGGTCGTTAGCAACTTGTTCCATAATAGGTATGTTTGCTCGAACTCCCGCCTGATTCTGCCTACGCCTCTCTGGGGGAGCAAAGAAATCTGCTATTCGACTCATGTTATCTGTGTTTTCTCTGTTTGTCACAGTCACATTTTGTACTATTGGGGCAAATATTTCCTGCATAGTTTGTGCTAATACCCCTATCATATTATGGTTACTGTCATCCATCAATTGCCTAAAAGCCAACTGGTTTTCTGTGGTTAAAATAGGCATTGCGCTATAACCCACTGACCCTTGGTTATTTGTCATAAACTGATTCGCCCCAGACCTAGACCCTAATTGTGGTGATGAATTCGATGTGGAATTATGTAAACCTGCCATAAAAGATGTTGGCATTCCATAAGAGGAATTTCTGGTTCTATTACCATCGAAACCGGGTGGTCTAGTTAGTGGATTGGCGAAATGGGTTTGTGTCCCTGATGGTGGAACAAATCCCCCGGGATAACCAATGGTTCCAGTATTTCCTAAGATCGAACTATTAGTTGATATGCCACTTACTCCATTAGTGGCTATATTACTGGTGGAGGATGCAACAGACTGTGCATTCGAAGGGATCACATTAGATGTTCCCATCGAAGCGGACACATTAGTTCCTGTTGTATGTGGGGCATTTTGCTCACCTTGTTGATTGTTAGAACTAGACATCTTGTTCAAACGTTTTCTTCTGGATAAGGGTTGGTTGCTGTTGGTTATTTTACCACTTCTTAGGTTCATAAAACAACAAACTTATCACTCAGAGGGTATTTTTATAATGGTTACGTCTCAAAAATCTTTATTTTTGTTCTAAATTCTGTAACGTCCAACGATTGGTCCCACCGGGTGTGCCAATTTGTTTACAGTGATTTCTGGTAAACAACCGCTAGTCCTCCAAACTATCGAATAAACTTACTGACTGTTATTCAATTTCTCTGGTAACTCGCAGGATCGACTAGATTGATCCTAGGACGTGTTGGTCATTAGGGTAACTCTCATGATCGAACTGGTATTCATGGTTGGTATTTAGAATGTTGTGTAGGTGTTTAACTTATTTCGATTTCTCTATTAAGGATCTAAAGGTATGATCAAAATAAATGTGCGCGAAACTAAATTGCATGAATAAAGGTCAATTGTAAAGACATGTATAAACTGCATAAAAGACAAGTAAATGATTTCGAAACGTAAAAACGGTTAATGCAAAAGATTCAAAATATGAAGAAAGCGTTTAATGCAAGAAAACTGTAAAATGGCTTTAAGTGAAAAAGGTGTTCGAAGGATAAAAACTTGAAGATAAAGGCATGAAATGTATAACAGTTTCTAAAATGTAAAGTATTTGAAATGGAAAGAAAGCATTTAAATGTAAGGCATCAGTGAAAAGATTTCGAATGAAAGTATTTTAAATGCAAAAACTTGTAAATGGTATTGACATGAAGATAAAGGAAAGTACTGGAAATGATAAAGGGTTTTCATTAAATCATAAACATGTGGTGTTATCATACGTACATTGCTCTTGCATTCGTTTCCCTAGCCATGTGGTAATTTGAATGTTTACTGAGTTTTTTGTACAATAGATATGACACACGAAATCCTAATGCTAAGACTTCTATTTATACTACTTCGACCATAACGGTCTTGCTATAAGATTCTGCCACGTTCAGAACATGCAGGGCAATGCCTCTCTCTTGCTTCCACGTGTCTTCGAATGCTCCAGTGCATATATTTCAAATTTCGAACATCCCGCTTGCATTTGAATTTCAAATGTTTTGGCACTTCTTCGCTTCGAACGCATTTCCTAGACACAACCTTGTTATCATTTCGAGACTCCTTTGGATATATTTTCATAACTGTCACTCGAAGCTCCAAGCTTTGATATGCCCATTCGAAGCACTGCTTCTACCATTTCGAAACATGACGTTTTGTTTCATTTCAATCGAAACGTCCAATTTACTTTGCTTCTAATAATATCATCAAAATCTTCAGCCAACAGGGAGTCAACCATATGACCTCATTACCTCCTACTACCAACTATCTACTCGATGGTCCTTTTTGGCTGCTTCAATTGTGGTTAAATGCCACTTTTGCAAGCCAACTCAAATGGAAACTCTCTAATGCTCAAGAGGCTACATTCTCCTATCGCACCAACGAAAGCCTTCATCTTGCTGTGCTCATACCACCCAACAAAGACCTATCTCGAGAAGAATCCCTCAAAAGGTACTTGAGATTTTTCTTTAAGTGTACTTCCTTACAACCAAGCATGGAACTCTTTGCTTACAGTCGAAATGGTCCTGAGTGGTTCACTAGACCATTTCCTCCCGTTGATCCCACGCAGCTTCCTGAATCCAAAGTCATCTGGAAAGCTTTCCTCACTCTCAAGCTCATTGTATCTAGTGTGGGAGCTAATGATGGAGTAACACTTTTGTGTTATTAGTCCAATTTAGTGGCTAGACAATTTGGTTTATGCAAACCTCTGCCTTGTAGTTTTTATAAACCCTCTGATGAACTATGCTCCTGGTCCACTAACTATAGTGAAGACAAATGTGCCCAACACCTTAAACATTTTACTGTCGACGTTCCCACCATGAATCATGTTTCTTTTGAGCCCCTCTTTTACACCAATAAAGATTTCTCTGATTGGTGGAATGTGCAATTCATGGAAAGTATGGGTACTCTCAAGTATTTTAAGGCTCGACTAAAGCATTCTTTTGAGGCTATGCACCAAAAGTTCAAGAAAGGTATGGATTAACATTTTGAATTCCGATCGACTCCTTGTTTGTTTGCTTTCTTATGTTTTGACTTTTACTACCTTTTATTATCGCCATTGTCTCATTCAGTAGTCGAACACATAGAACATGCTAGGGAAGCCGCTAGTGGTACGACCATCTCTCTTTCCATTAATGAAGTTCTCGAATCTCCTTCTCAGGTAATCTCCTAACCCTATGGCTTATTTACTGATCGCGTTTTTCTTCCTTTAGCTAACACAATGATTATGTTAACCCATTCGTAGGCCCCTGAAACCAACATTGTCATCCCTCTTGAGCCGTCTCTGAAAAAACAAAAATGCTCTATCGATAAAGAAAAACAAACTGACAATGCACTGTGTCCTGTTATTCCTAGAAAACCCAACAAATCTAAGCCGACTCCCTCTAAGGCTGCCTCAAAGAAGGCCGCTTCTGGTGCTGCGTCTCTTACATTGGTGGCAAAAGAAAACGTCTTGCAGCCTACACCTAATCAATAAAAATCACCAACTTCAACCTTGAGGGGTATCATCAAGTACCTTCTTTTTACAAAAAGACTTTTATATTAGTAATTGTGTCCCTTTTTATAATTTTTCTCTCGTTTCCCTTTATTATTTCAGCGTATGGCAACTAAACAAACAAGGCGTCCCACAAAAAATATCTTGAAATCTTCTAAGACCAAAAAACCTGCAACTGTCATCTTATCTGATATTGAATCTTCTCGGAGTGACCTTCATTCTCCTGTCAATCAAGATGTTTTTTAGTATTCTCCCATTAATGAAGGAGTGGAAGGTGAAGCAAAAAATGAAGGCTTAGAGGATGATGCAAGAGATGACATCCTAGAGGGTTCTGAACAAGCTGATGCTGCCAACATCACCCAAAAAGCTACCCATAATCTCTTCCAAGCAACTAAAGTGTCTCCTCAAACAACAATCGCCCTTGGCGCCATCTTGACTCCTCCTAGTGTGATTCCCACAACTACCACCATGTCAGCCCACCAAATTGAAACTCTAAGGCAAAACAACCCTTTTGAGTACTTGAAGTTCATGATGAATGCTAATAACCGTTTTACTGAAGGTGGATCTAGTACCTCTACTACATCAGGGAGCATTTATTCCCTTGGGACTCAAGAAGAAATTCTTGGTCGTTTGAAAACTATGGTTTTTCATGTTGACCTGATCAACCATTTGGAGAGCCACCTTTTTAATGGTGCCAAAATTAAGGATTTGTTGAAGAAGGTTGATGTTCAAGTCGCTCCTCCTTTGGTGGTCAAATTTGTGGCTGAGGTGTCTACCTTCCTTGACCAACTTTTGATTGACTTGGCGCAAAAGAACAAATTCCAAAAGAAACGTCTTCCTAAGGAGAAAGAGAGCACTGTTGAACTGGACTTTAAAAATTCTTCTATGGTCACTAGTGAAATATTGCACAAAGCTCTTGATAAAGAAAAATTCGACTTCACTACTAGGGCCACCAACATTTCCAAATTGCGACAACATATTGAGGTGTTGAAGAAACAAATTGAAGGATAAGAGGGCCAAATTAATGAGGCAAAAACTCTGCAAGCTGTTGGGTTTAGCACGACTGAAAATGAATTAAATGACGAAGCTCTTGTTGGGGTCTCTCACCTGGAGCGTGTCGATGCACTGGATGTTGAATTGGCAAAATTCGACTCATCCATTTCATTAACCAACGCTCGCTTGGCAATTTCTCAAGAACGTTATGCAAATCTCAAGAACTCTGTGCCATTTTAGTTTGCTTGTCTTTTGTACATAATTTTTTCATGGTTTTTTTTATTTTGTAATTTTTGATATACACTTTAGGCCTATTCATGACCTCTTTGTTATGCAATCATTTTTAATTTTTATTTATTAACATTTCTTGCAACATTGGCTTATACTTCTTTAAGAATTTTCCATTTACTCGTAATATTCAACCTTCTGGCGTAAGCTCTTCAATCTCATAAGTATTGTTGGAAAAACATGTAATATTTGAAATGGTCCTTCCCAATTTGGTGACCATTTTCCCAGGACTCTATCCCTTTTGTCCATTAGAAAAATCACTTTCCAAACCACATCTCTAGAAACAAACGCTTTTGCATTTACCCTTTTATTATAGGCCCTTGCTACATGCTCTTTTTGCCTAAGAAAAGTATCTAATGCTGCCAATATATGTTCTTCAACATCTACCAATGTATCATACATTAATCCTCAGTAATACTCAGTAGGAATATCTGATTTCCTTTGCACTCTTACTGATTGTAGGTGAATCTCTAAAGGCAACATTGCTTTGTGTCCATAAACTAAGTTTAAAGGTGTTGTGTTAGTCGACTTCTTCAGTGAGTTTTAACATGCCCACAATGATTGACCCAAAGTTGTATGCCTGCTTCTAGGCTTTTGAGTAATATTTTTTTAATCAAGCTTATAATAAACTTATTTGCTGCTTTGACCTGCTCGTTTTCCTGGGCGTAATATGGTGTTTATGTTAACAGTTTGAACCCCATCTCTGCAGCAAACTCAGTTACCATTCGCCCTATCAAAACTGTTCCTTGGTCAGTTGTTATAGTTTCTGGTATTCCAAACCTATGTATGATTTGATCCTGGATAAAGGTCATTACTTCCTCTTGATCCACTTTAACCAAAGAAACTGCCTCTACCAATTTTGAAAAATAATCAATACCCACCAAGATGTACCCATGTCCTTTCCATGAAGCAGGTTTAATTTATACTACAATATCCAAAGCCCATCCTTTGAAAGGCCAAGGTTTGATAATGCAATGCAATTCGCTAGCTGGCGCATGTTGAACTCCATAATGTTTTTGGCATTCTTGGCAGCTTTTGGCAAACTCAATGCAATTTTTTAACATGGTTAGTGTAGTGGTAGAAATGTTTAAGACTAAGCCATTTGATTGACTAGACTTGTACAAATCAAAAATAAAAATCGCCACCACGCTTTATTGTTTCCAAAGGAACGGGAAAAGAGCAAATAACCCAAAAGAGGGGGAAATATTCCAGGTAAGGGGGGTTGTTTATGCAAAGGGAAGGTATTAGCACCCTAAACATCTACGGTACTCCGCAGGAACCTCTTTGAAAAATTTGTATATATTTTTTAATTATTTTTGCACCCGCCGCAGTTTTGAATCTTTAGTTCCTACGTACCACCTTCCGTGTAATAGGGGATCAGGGTACACGTAGTTCCTCATTAAAAATTTGGAAACACAAGTGCGTTGGTTAATTTTATGAGATAATTCATCTTCGTCATTGTTCGTGTGGAAAACATATATACTACCCACAATCATGAGAAAAGATAATTTGCATCATCTTAAAGTGGAGGATATGGCTTATATTTTAAAATCAACAAAACCTCAACACCCAAGTGGAAAATATCTCTCTTCACTACATATTATAGAAGTATAGTTGTTTGCATCACTACAAGGATTGACAAGAGTCCAATATTTTTGAGAGAAGATTTAAAGTAAAAACCAAAGTGGAAAAAATGGTTTAAATGAGATTGGTCGACTTTTAGTCTTATCACAAAAAATGTCCAAGTATTGTTAAGTTGATTAATGTTTGATTAAGAAAAGATTTAAAAATGCATGGACCTAAGTCCAAGTTTATTATGAAAGTGGTTCAAGTTTTTGAAGCAAGAAGTGTTTTCAAAAGGAGGGAAAATATTTTTGAAATTAAAGAAGGTGGGAGGAGATGAAGAGACTATCCTAAATCATAAGGTAAAAGCTAAGGAAAAGAACCGTCTAACCAACAAGAAACCAACACTTGACATATTGAGTCAATGAAGAATTCCATCCTTTGGATTTGAAACCAAGTAAACAATTAATAAACTTTGAAGAATACCAAGCTCCAATTGCATTTAGTCCTCACAAAAATTGGGCAGAATAACAATTGTATACAGATGAATTCCAGATTACAGACAAATTATGTAATCATAATAACCTGCACACAAAACAAACAAAAAACCAATGTCTTGAGGTAAACCCCAAGAACTCCAGACAAAATCTCAATTAAGGTCACAAGGTCTCCAACATAGGTTCAGGTTTTTATATTCCTAAGTCCAAGAAGTCCATCACTCCATAATGCCAAGGATAGTAACCAAGTAGTCCAAGTAACATTAAAGTTTTTTAGGGTTTAACTTGATTATTAGGTATCTTCAAAAAGAAATGAAAAGCTCAAGTGAGAAAAATAAAATGAAATGAATATAAGGGCTCAAGTGAATAAAGATGAAAATAGCATGACATGTAAAGGCTAAAGTAAATGGTACATAAAGTAAAAGCATAAAATAAAAGCATAAAATAAAATCAATTATTAGAAGTTAATGGTTAGTTGGATGACCATCTTGAAACTCGCATTTGAAACTCATTAGAGGATTGGTAGAACCAAAGCCTCTCAACAATAAGTTGCATTTGCTTTTTGTCGAGTATATCATCCATTTTAAGAATCTCAAAGTAACTTAATGATCAATGATGTTTAAGTGATCCACTTTGACCAAAATTGATGAAATTCCATTATAGGATTGGTAGAACCAAAGCCTCCTAACAATGGATCTCAAGGTTATTGGATCATAGGGTTCAAATTTACATACTTGGGCTTGGGCCACGAATGATCATTTTCTCCAATCGGGACAAAATTCAGCGCTATGTTAAGCAATCGTAAGTCGACTTATATAGAACTCACACCTATTTTGAGGCTGGTCAATAGCAATCTATGCACCATTTGTTTTGAAACATAATATAAAAATTATGCTCCAATAATTCTTAGTGTAATAAGAAGGGGATGAGATGAAGAGGGAAGGGAAAAATGAATAAACCACATTTGAATCGAAATTTTGATCAAACTCTTATTAAAATCATTCATCCATTTTTATGAAGTTAGACTCAACACCATGGATCCAATGATGTTAACAAAGCTCATGATCAAAAATTCAATCCAAGATCAGCCAGAAAATATACAAAAAATAAAATTGTATTTAACATATAAAAATAAAGGTTTTAAAAATGATTAAAAATGAAAATAATAGAGAAAATGATAACAATGTTCAATTTAATCAAGAAAAATAAGATATGGCCATAGAAAAATCAGAAAGGAACTCGAATAATTTTATGATTTTTTTTGCAATTTTTGAAAGTCAGAAACTATTTTTAAACTAATTAAAATTACTCAAATAAGTGGAAAATAGATCAAAAATAGTAATCATCAAAATAAAATTCCATAAAATTTCCAAAAAGTCAGAAATGAGAAAAATGATATTTATGAATATTTTCAGAATTTAAAAATGTCAGAAAGTATTTTTAAAACAATTAAAATAAAGAAAATAAGGAAAAAATTATAAAAAATATTAAATTTAAAAATAAAAATATGAAAATATATTCATAAAATCAAAAATAATTCAAAATATTTTGTATATTTTTTTCACAATTTTTGGATAAAAAATAAAAGAGTTATGAATTTTTGAAATTAAAATGAAATTAAAAAATAAATTTGTAAAATAAAACAAATCAGAAAACACCGTGTGCATTGGATCTTTCCTCACTAATACACGCTGGCACATCCAATAGATCAGGATTGAGGGAGCATCATTGACCCAAGGCTGAGCGCGCACATGAATCACAATAGAATCCATCCAATAGAATTAAAACAATTGGGCTGATGTCATTAGTTGAAGAACAACACATAGGTCATATTCAACCTCCAGCCTCCTGCAAATAGGGTAAACCTCAAGTTATTGAATCTATAAATTTAGGCGCTCATAGTGGTACCAATAGACGCATCTCTTCAAGACGATCGCAACCATATTCTTGCGCTAAATTTATATAAAACACAGTGTAGTCGATTTGGAAAAAAGTAGGGATGTTTAAAAATGTCAAAATCGAAAACCAGAAGTATCAAATGCATTATTTCTCCAAAATTGAGTTTACAGCAAGCATCAGTGAACATCATAGACCATTCCAGTAATTTGAGTTAGAAGATTTGGTGCCTTAAACTACCTGAACAAAGTAAGATGAAGTTGCTCTATAAATGGACTTGGCATGTACAATTCCAGGCACCTCGAGGCTTGATTCTTCTTCTGTTAGCTTCAGGGAAGTTCAAGGATGAAGGATCAAGGAAGAAATTAAATTGAAAAGTGGTAGAAATAAGAATTTGAAATCTCAGAAAAGGGTGTTATGGAAAGAGTTTGAGAAAGTGATTTTGGATATTCAAACTTGAGGAAATGAATGGAATAAGGTCCTCTATTTATAGGGAAACGAATGGAAATGAAAATTGGAGAAAACAAAGAAGTTTGGAGGGAAATTAAGTGGAGTTTGGACACGAGTGAAGTTTGATCCCATTTTCACCAAAACTCATCCAATCTTTGTGTTTTGAGGTGCTAAACACTTTTGTAAAGTTTGTTAATCAAGTTTAAATCTAAAACACGCACAAATATTGTGATTAGAGGCCACATTATGGATTTCAAAATTCTGACTATGTGAGAAATTCAGTTTAAAGTTACCAATTTCAAAATAATGACATTTTCAACTCAATAGATCTTAGGGCATGATTCTTGATGCTTTAGAAAGATGAGGTTACAAGCTTTACAATATGAAAAGAATGGGATCAAATGGATGTTTGAGCTGAAAGTTTCAATGAGTCAAAGTTGAGAAAAAGAGGTTGACTTTCTATACTTAGAAAATTTCTATGTTTTCTTCAAAAATGACATATAATCTCTTGTATTCAAACATGGCCTTCCAGTTGAAATTATCTCTTGATCAAAAAATATGGCATAAATTAGATCTATTGAATGACATTTTGAGACTTGAACCATTCAAAATATCCAAAAATTGAGAAAACTATGACTTGTTGAAGTTGACAAAAATTCATGAAATGACCTATAATCTTTTGCATCCTTAGGGCATCTTCCATCGATTTTCACACTTTGCACATAAAATAAAGGTTGAATTTCACATCTTCAAGATCATTGTGGAAAAATAATGGGTTCAAGGTGATAAAAAAAATTGGTCAAGTTATGATCACTTGAAGTCACATAAGAGAATTTGAGGGTTCATTTGGAGGACTTGTAATCTTTCTTCATCATCAAGTTTCTTACACACAAAATTTCCTTGATACCCCTGAAGTGATTTATTAATAAACCTTTTAATAGAAGGATGTATTTGGAATCACTCAAAAATGCCAAAATATGATCAAGATATACCCCTTTGAAGTTCAAACCCTAGCTCATAGAGCAAGAAAATACCTTGGGGAAAACTTTGCAATTTTAATCAACCTTCTTGCACCAATACTTTTATCTTGCAAATAGAGGTTGTTAAGGATGATAATTAGAAGTCATAGTAACCAACATCATTTCCATATCTTGAGAATTGAAGGAGATATGCACTTGTGATCAATGGAGACAAATACTTGTCCAATTGAGTCAAACTTCTTTAGTCAACCCTTATGCTTTTGAGCTAACTTTGACAACTTGAGGCATAATAAATCATGATAGACTTTGTCATGATGTTACTTCAAAATATCTTTCATAGAGGCTTGAATATCAATGAAGCTTTATTGAAGAAGGTACAAAGAAGGAACTTATGAATCCAAAAGCTAACTTTGATGGAATGCATTGTGTTTTCACCTGCATCATCAACAATTAGGATTCACATACATTCTATTTATTAGTTAAAGAGTAATCAAACATAGATGATCACAAAATACAAGTCAAGGTGCTTGGTGATTCCCCATAGAGCAAGACTAAAGATAGGGAGAAGAAACAAACCATAGTGCGTGACTTTATAATGATTGAATTGATATGATATGATGAAGGGATCTTAGGGGGGAAAATTGGGGGGTACAATAGCTGCCCTTATTTAAGTGTCTTCTCTCTGGAGATACAAAGGTTAAAATTTTTGTGTCGACGCAATTAAAGATACTTAAATATGAAACAAGCCATATATTTGGCCCTAAGATACCGTGTAATTCTTATGATTATAAATGCAAATGAACAAATATAAAGGGATGCAAGACACCATTGGGGCTGTAAAAAGTAAAAGAGGAAAAAAAGGAAAACTTGACTTGGAAAATAAATCACTGGTGAAGGAAAGACAATACTTTGTCGGGGTAATGCCCAAGATATGGTCCAAAGCATCATCAACTCAAGAATTGAGGAGAGAGAGTAAAGGATAACGGTGACCGATAGATGATTGCAAACTATCCAATCTTTGAGGGGATAGCAAAAAAGTAACATCGACCCACCGGGGAAAGGGATGGTAAGATAATACCAATAAATCTCAAGATGTATCCAGTATTCATGACTGCGAACAAACGAATTTCTTCAAAATAAATAGAGGCTTAGTGATGAAATACCTTCTATCATGACAAGGCTACCATCCATTGGAGCAACAAAATATCAAAAATGAACTACCTTCCATAATGACAAGGTTACCATCTAGAAAAAGATCTCAATAACAGACTACCTTCCATAATGACAATGATACAATCCATTGGAGCAACAAAATCTCAACAATGAACTACCTTCCATAATGACAAGGCTACTGTAATACGGTTGGAGAACTAACTTGGGATGTTTTGCATTTGATCGCAATTGTTGCAGATAGTAAGAGTCACCACCGACTTTTCTTTTATCCAACAAAGGAAAGGATGAAAAGAACAGGAAATACCTTTAGAGATGTTTTCTTGAGTTCGGGGGGTAGGTTATAAAAAGGGAAGGTATTATCACCCTTTTCACCCATAGTTATCTATGAGATCTTAGTTGCTTGCTAGATCACTTGCTTTTTGTTTGAAAATGTGCTTGTGGTGTGGGTTTTGAATATATTTTGAAAATGTCTTCGTAATGGTTCTCGTTTCTATAAGAATGCGTACAAAGTGTTTTGTCTTTTGAAATGTTTCAAAGTGAACTTGTGGGTGTATAAAATGTTTTTATTGTGAGCAAGCGAGCAACTAGGAGCATCCTACCTACTCAAAAGGTCTTAAATGTTCCTTTCCTTCTCCTTTATATGTTGTTATCTTACCATTGATTTGGTAAGAAGTCCCATCTTTGGATGTGCAGGGACAGGCATGAGACATTTGTGTAGTCATATAAGCCAACCTATGGGACGTTTTAGCAATGTCGTTTAGGGACTAGATCGTTTACCGAAGGAAATATTGAGGGTCAACGAGGGACTACGATCTTTTATCGAGGGTCTTTGCTAAAGCACTCATATTCGAGGGACATGACTATTTTCCAAAAGGCAACAAAGTGGGATTACCCTAGAGGTGCTAGTGTGCGAGTGTGTTTGATTTCATGCATTTTGTCTTGCATTTAAAGTTATTTATTTATTGATTTTATCTTGCCATAAACCCTAATTACTAACAATGTATGAAAGCAAATAAAATGCTGAAAATAAATCTTAAGCTATTACATCATTTCAGGGATGGAGATACATATTTACAAACGGGGATTGTAAGAATTTAAATCCTAATTATCTATTACAACCATATTGAATTGTACAATACAAGAAAAGGAAAGGATTTGTTTTGAAAATGATTTTTTTTTCTTAATAAATTAAAAGAAAAATAATTAGTTAATAAAATAAAATATTTTTATGTCCTTCTTTTTTTATATCAATAAAAATAGTATTAATGCTGAAGATGATAAGAATAAGAAAGAAAAAGGAAAAATAACGAAAACAGGATCAATACGTTGCTGAAAAACAAAAACGAGAGGGACCAGAAGTTCTGATGCTAGGCACGCTGTAGTTCAGAATAAAACGTTAGAGGAAACCAGAAGTTCTGATGCTAGGCACGCTGTAGTTTAGAAAGAAACATTAGAGGAAACCAGAAGTTCTGGGTTGCTGCGCGCTGAAGTTCTGGGTGTTAAAACAATGAGGAAAACCTGGAAGTTCTGTGTGTTGTGTTATCACAGTGAGAAAAACCTAGAAGTTCTATTTACTGTGTTACAACAGTGAGAAAAAACCTAGAATTTATGTGTGTTGTGTTACAACAGTGAGAAAAAACCTAGAAGTTCTGTGTGTTGTGTTACAATAGTGAGAATAAATCTAGAAGTTCTGTGTGTTGTGTTACAATAGTGAGAAAAAACTTAGAAGTTATGATGTTACACTTCACCTCCTTCCTTACATTAGCCAGAGCATCTGCAACTTACTCAGTTCTTAACAACAGCAAAATAGAAAAACAAAAGCACGACAGTTTATAGAAGTTCTATTCCTAATTCTGAGCCTAGTTTTCTTCAAGAAGTTCTGATCCACCATTTTTTTACTTAGGCAATAATATGTACAATCTCAACACTATGATATCTACATTTTTAATGATGTTCTGAATGAAAAGTTCAAAGTCACGATGACGTACCTTGAATCTAAAGTGTGTGTTTGGGACTTGAGCTGCTACTTTCGAATGTTCTGGGGTTAGCAAGAAACAGAACAAAAATGTTATGTTCTTTGATTCGAAAGGAAGAACAAAGGTATTGTCTTAAGAATTCTGGGTTTAAAAGCGTTTGAGTGTTTTCTCTTTTTTGTATTCAATAACTATCTCTCTAAAAACCAGCCCCTTAGACCTGTGGTGGAACCATTTATTTATAGATGAGTTTGATGTGGTTTTTTGGGTGAAAAACAAATGGGTTTTGAACCTTTTTGGCATACTGTTTTGTTGCTTTTTAAATACATCTTTTATGTGCTAATTTTAGGCAAATATGGGGTTTGATAAAAATGCAGGCGTGGACTGGATCAACAACAATTAGAGTGTTATGGCAGCTAGATGCAGGATTGTGTCATAGTACTGCAGCAGACTGTTCAAAACGAGGTTTTGGGGCTTGGTGATGTTCTGATCGAAGAGTGGAAAGACCAGAGTGAGATTCGAAAGGTGATATTATGATCGAAGAGTAGAACATAGTCTCCATATGATGAAGAGTGAGATTTGAAGAATCATGTTCTGATAGAAGAACACAACTTTCATATATTCTGATGAAAGAGTCATGTTCTGAATCATATTTTCAAATTCTGATTGTACTTGTGTGAAAACTGGCCCAGAAGTTATGAAATTATCATATTTTCTTAATACTTAGAAAAATTTCTAAGTGTTTAGAATTTGAATTTTTCAAAGTAATTTCTGACTTTTGATTTCTTGATGAACCAATTTTATTTCCTGATGAAATATGATTGTTGAAACTTGATTTTGATCCAAAAGTCAAAGTTTGACTTTTTAGTGTGCTTTTGACCATCTTGCCCTTATGAATGACTTTCTTGGAAAATTGTAATCCAAGACTTGAAACTTGACAGAAGCAAACCTGAGGATCTAGGATGATCCTTTGAGAAATGAGAGGGCAAATTTTGTGGTACAGCAGCTGCCCCTGTTCATTCTTCTTAAACCTGAAGAGTTAGATTGGCGAATTTGCCATTCATGACTTGAAGGTTGAAGATGATTGAACACTAGAGTGCCCATAAATTTGCACTCTGATGATTTTGAGGTTGAGCTGTAAGGAATGGGCTTAATGATGTCATTCGAAGGTGGGTGTTGATAGAAAATTAGGCTAAGTCTAAGCTTGACTTTAACTAGGAAAAGGATCAGATTAAACCTTTGGTCGATTTAAAACTGAACCCAGCAGAAGTCTTGAATAATCTTTAACTGGAAAGAACCAGGATAAATCTTTGGAGTGATTTATCTGAACCAGGAAAGACATCTATTGGGAAAGAATCAGGATAAAACATTGAGAGGTTTAAATTGAACCAGCCGAGGTCTTGGATATTCTTTAACTGGAAATACTCAGAATAAATCTTAGAGTGATTTATCTGAACCGGAGAAGAAGTCTACGGGAAAGAATCAGGATAAACCATCGAGAGATTTAAACTGAACCAGCAGAGGTCTTTAATGTTCTTTAACTGGAAAGAATCAGAATAAATCTTGGAGCGATTTATCTGAACCAGAGAAAGTGTCTACTGGAAAAGAATAAGGATAAATTGTTGAGAGATTTAAACTGAACCAGCAGAGGTCTTGAATGTTCTTTAACTGGAAAGAATCAGAATAAATCTTGGTCCAATTTATCTGAACCAGAGAAAGTGTCTACTGGGAAAAGAATCAGGATAAACTGTTGAGAGATTTAAACTGAACCAGTAGAGGTCTTGAATGTTCTTTAACTAGAAAGAGTCAGAATAAATCTTGGAGCGATTTATCTGAACCAGAGAAAGTGTCTACTGGAAAAGAATCAGGATAAACCGTTGAGAGGTTTAAATTGAACCAGTAGAGGTCTTGGATATTCTTTAACTGGAAAGACTCTGAATAAATCTTGGAGCGATTTACCTGAACCAGAGAAGAAGTCTACGAGAAAGAATCAGGATAAACTGTCGAGAGAATTAAACTTAACCAGTAGAGGTCTTGAATTTTCTTTAACTGGAAAGAATCAGAATAAATCTTGGAGCGATTTATCTGAAACAGATAAAGTGTCTACTGGGAAAGAGTCAGGATAAATCGTTGAGATATTTAAACTGAACCAGCAAAGGTCTTGAATGTTCTTTAACTTGAAAGAATCAGAATAAATCTTGGAGTGATTTATCTGAACTAGAGAAAGTGTCTACTCAAAAAAGAATAAGGATAAACCATCGAGAGATTTAAACTGAACCAGCAGAGGTCTTGAATTTTCTTTAACTGGAAAGAATTAGAATAAATCTTGGAGCGATTTATCTAAACCAGATAAAGTGTCTATTGGGAAAGAACCAGGATAAACCATTGAGAGATTTAAACTACACCGACAGAGGTCTTGAATGTTCTTTAACTGGAAATAATCAGAATAAATATTGGAGCGATTTATCTGACACAGATAAAGTGTCTACTGGGAAAGAATCAGGATAAACCATTGAGAGATTTAAATTGAACCAACAGAGGTCTTGAATTTTTTTTAACTGGAAAGAATCATAATAAATCTTGGAGCGATTTATCTGAACAAGAGAAAGTGTCTACTGGGAAAAGAATCAGGATAAACCTTTTGAGAGATTTAAACTGAACCAGTAGAGGTCTAGAGGAAGTGTTTGTCCTGTAGATAGTCATCCTGTCCTGTTTCAGGAATTGATCTACCATTGACTTGTTCACAGATATTTTCCATGTCTTGTTGAAAATTTGATGATAATTTTTTATTGATTGATCTCTCCTGAAAAGGTAAAGAGTTAGTTGTATGTAATGCAATGATGTATGGAATGAATGGAATAATTATCATTCTCTAAATAAATGAGATTGCGCTATATGCATTTGTGTTTTCGATGCTATGACATATGAATGCAATGTATGGTCATATTAATTATTCTGTTGCAGTGTTGTCGGTCTGGGGAAAATAAATCCCTGGCTGCTGCTGGGAATAAGGAGTGTAAGCCCTCATGTTTTGATAGAAATTGAAGTATTAATAGATGGGTTTCCATCATTAGAGAAGTAAACTCTATTGGGAAAGGGAAACATCGTACGTTGCTTGTGGACTTAGTGAAATCCTACTGGGGAATTCCTAAGCAGCTGGGCGACTCTCCCTAGGGAATCCTTGGAGCGGTGATTGGAAATTTCACTATGTTAGGGATAAGAGAGCACTTGATACCATTGGGCTGCATACTGGAGATGCGCCCGTGATCTTGTAGCAGGATATCCTTGCTTTTGCTCCTGTTGGAGAAAGTACCTGCGGGGATTTCATGGATTGGCCTATAGATATTATCCTGTTTCTTAAAGCCATTAGTAATTGTCGTTATATATAGTTTTCCTTTTTTATGCGTTCATTTGTAAACAGTAATTACATTCAAATTCATATGTTCAAAAATAAATGTTGGATGTTTTTGCAAACAAAACAGGAAAGTAAAAAGAAAAACAAATAGTTTTTCACTTTTAAAGGAATATCTTTGTATTAACTTGAATAAGTATCTTTGTACAAAGAGATGAACATCCTAGTAAGAGAATGTCATCGTAAAAATGGAAACTGATACAAAGAAAAGACAACTATGTGAAATAATCCCATGGGGTTCCCACTCTGCTATAACCTTCATGTCTCTGAGCGTCTCATCCACTTGCTGCTTTGTCCAAAGCTGATTGGATTGATTAGAACCGTTTGAGTTTGACGATCGATGTTAAAGATTGGCTATAAGGTGATCCAACGGGAAATAGTCATATGCTTCAAATCCTTAACTTTTTCCTAGACCGCCTGTGATACGGTGGGAGAACTGACTTGAGGTTTTGTGTTTGTTTTCGCAAATGTTGCGGTATAGCAAGAGTCGCCATCGACTTTTTATTTTATCCTAAGGAAAGGTTAAAAAGCACAGCAAAAACCTTTTAGATCTTTTCTTGGGTTCGAGGAGTAGATTATAGAAAGGGAAGGTATTAGCACCCTTTCTATCCATGGTTATCCATGGGCTCTTAGTTACTTGCTTAGATCACTTGCCTTGCATTTTCAATTGTTTTAAATGGTGCTTTGTGTGTGGTTTTTGAAAATATTTTGAAAAAGATGCCTTGTCTAGGCAAACCTTTGTAACAATTCTTTACTCGAATGTTTTACAAAAGGTGTTTGTCTTTTTGAAAAGTTTTTTCCAAGGTTTTGATGTGTGTTTTGAAAAATGGCAAGGATTTGTTTTGCAAGTTGGTCAAGTAACCAAGAGCTATCTACCCTAAATTTCTCAAAGATCTTTGGTGTGTTTTAACCCTTTTAACAGTATTGTTCCACCATTGTATTTGGTGGACAATCTTGTGTTAGGATGTTTAACGGGACGGGCATGGGTCATCGTATAGACCATAGAGGCAATAGTGCCAAGTATCTTTGGCAATTTTCTCAAGGGACTTGATCATTTTAGGCAACTTGATAGCGTCATCGAGGGACTTATGATCATTTGATTTGTTTGTCTTTCCAAAGACACTTAACATGCAACTATGGCCCATTATTGTAGGCAACAAGTGGATGTAACCCTAGGGGGTGCAAGTGTGTTTTTGTGTTTTGTTTTTCATGCATATTTATCTTGGATTTAGGTCAAACTATTTGTTGATTGATTTTTGTATACAAACCCTAAGTCTAAACATGGCATAATTGAAAGCTTTTAAATGCAGAAATTTAAATGCTAAGCTATTACAACATGATTATGGGGATGGGGGTACAAATGTTTGAATGGGGGATATTTAGCAAGAAATTTAAATCTAAAGCTATTACACCCATATTGAATATACAAGTTATTTAATTGTACAATAATTAAATAAATACAATAAATATGCAAAATGTATTATGCACAAAAGGGTTTTTTATGTATGAGAAAGTATTTTTCAATGCAACATATAGGCAAAAATAAAAAAAAAGTCAATTTTTGGATATTTTGTGGTTTTAGGGCAAAACCCTAATTTTTTTTAATAAATAGTGATTATTTACTAATTATATACAATATTTATATGTTTATTTATAAAAAATAAATAAAAGAGAAGTATATTGTAAAAAAGTATTTTTGATGTCAAATATTAATAAAAATAAAAAGGTATTATTTTTTACATTTTATCCTAAATATTTAATAAAATATGTATAAGTATTTATATATATTTAATAAGCTAAATATGTACAAAAATAAAAATATTAATTATTTAAAAAAAAGGATATATTTTCAGAAAATGTTTTCAAAATGTAAACAAGAAATAATAACTAAAAAATATATTTTTGTGTTATTTTCTTAGTGTATTAAATAAAAAGTATCATATTTATTTATATACATATGCTAAATGAAACAAACAAATACCAAATAAAATGCAAAAAATGTGAGAAAAATATTTTTAGTGTTTTTTCATGTTTGAATAAAAATATAAAATCAGAATCAAAAATCAAAAATAAAAAATGACAAATATATCACACAATGGGCCAAGGGGGTGCAACTGGAAAAAAGGGGTGCAAACAACAAGCTGACTCAGGCCCAGCCCAAGCCAGCTTTGTCTTCAACCTTCAGCACCATTCAAACAGAAAAACGCGCATTTCTTCTTGCCCAACACAGATCCTGATTCCTTGACTTTTAACAAAAACTCACAACACAAACATTATAGAGCATGGAAAGACGAATTCGTACATATAAAAAACTTAACCTATCTCTCATAAACGAGGGAGAATTTCTCCATCCTCAATTTCTGACCTAGGTTTTCTTCCATGTTCAAGTCCAAAATTCTCATAGCACACACAATATAAATGAAAAGTAACTACATGGATGGCTTCAGGGCTATGAGTAGAACATGCCTTCTTCACAAACTTAAGCCTAAATATGCATGGATAGAGAGATAGAAGTTCAAATTTTTACCTGTTCAGCTTGAGTCGTGTACAGCAATGGAGGTATCTTCAATGGAGTTTGAACTTTGGTACAGCTTGCTTGAAGTCCAAGGATGCTTCCCCTATGCTTAGCTTGCTTTGAATCTCTCTGAATCAAGCTATGGAAGTCAACCTGCAAAACTGAAAAGTGAAGACGGAAAACTTGGCTATGGATGTTACAGCTTGTATTCAATGCTTGGGATAGCTTCAGTGGGTGATATGGAACATGTTTGAACTCTTTTTGGCCAAAGTGCACGAGTGAAATGGATGGTGGAAGTCAATCTGCAGCAGGCACTCTGTTTTGCAGAAAAACTATGCTCTTCTGTATGAGGAGGGATGAAGGGTGGTTTGGTCGTGCTTTAGGTCAGTTAGGGAGTGTGAAAGATGTTTGCCAAGTTTACTTAGGTTGATGTTTACAGGTATGAGAGATTGGTATGAGTTTGCCACTTTTCTTCTAATGTAAGCAAGGAAATGCAAGTTTCAAAACAAGCCTGTCCAATGCCCTAAACTATGATGCACCTCTTGTTATTGATCAGAGTGATTTGTGTACAAATGCTAGCTTCAAAGATCTGGCCCATGCCTCTTGGATTTGTTATTTGACATAAAGTGTACCTTTTCAAAAATATCAAAAATGCTTTTTCTAATTATGGATTAATCTAGCATGTAATGGCTAAATGCACAAAATAAGACTTGAACACAAAGGTTAAGCATTTAATTATTGAGTGTGAAGAGGTTTAGAGGCCTGCAAACCATCACAAACCCTGCTGACTTGAAAATGTCAATGTTATGAACAAGCTTTAGCCATGAATCAAAAGTGAATTTTGCCCAACTTTGCAAATTCGATTCTCCCTAACCACAAGGGGGTTTGAGAAGTTCTTGGACAATATGGAAAGCTTGGAATGTGTACTACAATCCATCTTTGTAATGCAAATTGAAATTCCAAGTGGAACTATGTGAAAAGTGGTCATGAAGTTGGACAAAAATCCTGCCTAGAATAGGTCAAAATTTCTCTAAGTTAAGAATGTTTTGCACCCTTGTTCCAAAAATCATAACTTGAGCTACAAGCTTCTTTTGAGGAAACTTTGTGAATCAAAGTTGTAGATTTTTCAATGGACTACAGCTTTAATGTTTTGAGTTTTGCTTGAATCCAATTGTATCTTGATGAAAAAATGGGACAAAGTTAGGAAAAAATAAGGAAGTTTCATAACTTAGAAAAATTCTAAGTTATGAAATTTTCTCATTCTAAACCCTAATTTGCAATTTTGGGTTTCTTGATGAACAAGTTTCATAATTTGACATGTCTTGATGAAAAATGAATCTTGACACTTGATTTTGACCAAAAAGTCAAAGTTTGACTTTTCAGTATACAGTCCAATTTTGATCAGTTGACTGGAAAATTCATTTGTCAATCCTGTGCATTTGAGATCTTTTGAACTTGTTGAATGTGTAAAGACAATGCCATTGAGTTCTTGAGTCCATATGTGAGCTTGGTTAGCCATTGGTTAGGTCAAACAGTTAAACAAATACCTTTGTGCAGTCAAAACCCTAAAAATGATCATTTTGCCCTTTTGGTGATCTGATCAAATTTCTTGTGGGATTGTGATCCAAACTTGACCAAATGGTTCATATGAGTTCATTATGTTGATGTGGGTAAAATTTCATGAGGTTTTACTGTCAATTGCTCACAATTGACTTTTTACCCAATACAGCTGATTTCTAGGTCAACTGTCCAATTGACTGGGCAAAGATTGGAATCAAGGCTTGAAACTTGGTATGGATAAACTTGTGAATCCAACATGAGGCATGAAAGTCATCTTGGGAATTTTAGGTCAAAAAATCTTTGTGCAAACTCAAACCCTAATTTGGGTTAACAGTGCAAGGAGGAGTCTTGAGCAGAGCAAACCCTAACTTGATCTTGAGCTCCAAGGGTCTTGTGATGAGAAAAATGTTGATGAAATGAGAGGGAAAATTTTGGGGTACAACAGTTTCCCCTGTTCAATCTTCTTGAACCTGAAGAGTTAGACTGGCAGGTTTGCCATTCGTGACTCGAGGGTGAAAGGAGATTGGACACTAGAGTGCCCGTAAATTTGCACTCGTCCAAGCAGGGGTGCGGGAATGGGCTTAAAGATGCCATTTGGAAATGGGCTTAAAGATGCCATCTGGAATTCTTTTTGAACTGTATGTCGTTGATGAGTGAGCGAGTATCAGAAATGTATCCATATTTTGGAACATCTCTGAACTGGGAGGTCTGAATAAGCAATGGATTGACATTCGTATCTGGAAGCATTCGTAAACTGTTTTCAGAGGTCTTGAAGTTGAATAAGCAATAGACCAGCATCCATGCTGGGAAGCGTCCGTAAACTGTTTTCAAAAGTTGAAGAATCTGAACAAGCGATAGGTTAACATCCGTTACTGGAGAACCCGTGAACTGTTTTCAGTAATCTTGGAATCTGAACAAGCGATAGGTTAACATCCGTTACTGGAGAACCCGTGAACTGTTTTCAGTAGTTGAAGAGTCTGAACAAGCGATAGGTTAACATCCGTTACTGGAGAACCCGTGAACTGTTTTCAGAAGTCTTGGAATCTGAACAAGCGATAGGTTAACATCCGTTACTGGAGAACCCGTGAACTATTTTCAGTAGTTGAAGAGTCTGAACAAGCGATAGGTTAACATCCGTTACTGGAGAACCCGTGAACTGTTTTCAGAAGTCTTGGAATCTGAACAAGCGATAGGTTAACATCCGTTACTGGAGAACTCGTGAACTGTTTTCAGTAGTTGAAGAGTCTGAACAAGCGATAGGTTAACATCCGTTACTGGAGAACCCGTGAACTGTTTTCAGAAGTCTTGGAATCTGAACAAGCGATAGGTTAACATCCGTTACTGGAGAACCCGTGAACTGTTTTCAGTAGTTGAAGAGTCTGAACAAGCGATAGGTTAACATCCGTTACTGGAGAACTCGTGAACTGTTTTCAGAAGTCTTGGAATCTGAACAAGAGATAGGTTAACATCCTTTACTGGAGAACCCGTGAACTGTTTTCAGTAGTTGAAGAGTCTGAACAAGCGATAGGTTAACATCCGTTACTGGAGAACCCGTGAACTGTTTTCAGAAGTCTTGGAATCTGAACAAGCGATGGGTTAACATCCGTTACTGGAGAACCCGTGAACTATTTTCAGTAGTTGAAGAGTCTGAACAAGTGATAGGTTAACATCCGTTACTGGAGCACCCGTGAACTGTTTTCAGAAGTCTTAGAATCTGAACAAGCGATAGGTTAACATCCGTTACTGGAGAACCCGTGAACTGTTTTCAGAAGTCTTGGAGTTGAATAAGGAATAGAGCAGCATCCATGTTGGGAAGCGTCCGTAAACTGTTTTCAAAAGTTGAAGCTAAATAATCTCATCCTGAAAAGGGTAAAATATTAGCTGAAACACAAAGTTATGTTGCATGAAATGTATGATGCAATACATGTTATGTCAATGTTTATGACATGAATGTAATGAATGCGCATTGTAAGCTGATGAGCTGTCTTGCTGAGGATAGATGAATCCTGGTTAGCTGGAGATAAAAGAATCTTGATTGCTGCCGGGGAAAGTAATTCCTTGACTGCTGCAGGGGGTTGCAATAATCTTTTGATCGTTGAAAATGAGAAGTCTTGGGACCACTGTTGGGGAATCAGGAGCTCGGGTTGTATGCCAATCTACTGGGGATTCCTGTCTTGAGGGGACCTTCATTGGAGAATATTTGAATAATCTATGAGGAACCGAGAATGAGAGTCTTCAATCTGCTTGGGGAATGCAAGATCCTCAATTGTTGACGGATCTTAGGACCACTGCGGGGAATTGGAACTCCTTGGTGACTTGTAGGGAATGAGTATTCTGATGATCTCTACCGGGGAGTCCAGGACCTGGTAGGCTTATGTTGGGGAAGTGAGACTGAGAATCTTTAGTCTGATGGGAAATATCTATGTGGGGAGAAGGTTCATTAGTCTGGTTCCGCTAGGGATTGATAGTTGGAAGTTTTAGCTCCGCTGGGGATAGTGTTTTCAGATTTTAGGGCTCCACTGGGGATACCGAAACTTAACTCTGAGGGGAATTAAGTTCTGGAAGGCTCTCTGGCTGGGGAAATCAGTTTTGAGAAAGCTTTTGTTCTGCTGAGGATCCAGAAGTTTAACTCTGTTTGGGTAATTAAGTTCTGGATTTTGACTTTGTTGAGGAATTTGGAGTTTAATATCTGCTGGAAATTCCTTCTGAAAGGGCATCAAGATATCTACCTGTACCTTTAACCTATCAGCAATCATCTTTCCTGATTTGTAAGGAAAATGATTATGTTCAAATGCATATGCCTATTTCACAAAACATTGGACGTTTCTCAAATAAAACATAAGTGCAAAAAGAAAACAAAGCAAATTTCTGTATTTGGAAAAGTATTTGTATTAACTTTCTATGAGTATCTTTGTACAAAGGAGACAGGCATCCTAGTAAGAGGATGTTGTCGTAAAATATTGAAAATTTTATACAAAGGAAGGATGGCTATGTGTAACAATTCCATGGGATTCCTATTCTGTTATAGCCTTCACAACCCTGAATATCTTGTCCATTCAATGCTTCGTCCACCGATGACTGGATTGATCAGAAGCTCGGAGTTCGTCGATGAAGAGATTGTTCTTTAAAGTGATCCGACGAGACATAGTCATACGCTTTAATTCCCTAACTTTTTCCTGGACCGCCCTTTCGGGTTTTCAATCCACCGGGAAACCCCTTTTTTCCCAAGCCGTCCTTTCGGGTTTTCGACTTGCCGGGTGTACAGATTTTTGTTTTATCCCTAATTTTTGCCTGAACCGCCCTTTCGGGTTTTCGGTTCACTGGGATGCCCATTTATGCCCAAGCCGCCCTTTCGGGTTTTCGACTTGTCGGGTTGTTTTACGCGTAGTATCTTTTGACTATATCTGCGTTCGCAGGGTGCGGCAAATCATCACCGTCCATGGTGGTCAGAATCATTGCACCACCAGAAAATATGCTCTTGATCACAAATGGTCCTTCATATGTAGGAGTCCATTTGCCCCTGGGATCACTTTGCGGCAAGATAATCCGCTTGATTACAAGATCTCCGACTCGATATACTTGACGTCTGACTTTCTTGTTGAAAGACTTGATCATCTGTTTTTGATACATCTGACCATGGCAAACAACAGTGAGTCGCTTCTCATCAATCAAATTGAGTTGATCAAGTCGGGTATGAATCCAATCGTCTTCATTCAAACCAGCGTCTTTCATAATCCTTAAAGAAGGAATCTGAACTTCCATGGGTAAGACAACTTCCATGCCATATACCAAAGAAAATGGGGTTGCCCCGGTTGAAGTACGTGTCGTCGTACGGTATCCATGCAGAGCAAACGGTAACATCTCATGCCAGTCCTTGTAAGTGACTGTCATTTTCTGAATGATCTTCTTGATGTTTTTGTTTGCAGCTTCAATAGCACCGTTCATCTTTGGCCGATAGGGAGATGAATTGTGATGATAAATCTTGAACTGTTCGCATAGAGCGGTGATCATAGTATTATTCAGATTTGTACCGTTGTCTGTGATGATCCTGTCGGGAACACCATACCGGCATATGAGGTTTTGCTTGATGAAGCGGGCAACCACATTTTTAGTAACAGAGGCGAAGGAAGCTGCTTCGACCCACTTGGTGAAATAGTCAATGGCGACCAGGATGAAGCGATGTCCATTGGACGCCGTGGGCTTGATCTCTCCAATCATGTCAATGCCCCATATTGCGAATGGCCAAGGAGCTGTCAGAACATTGAGGGGAATAGGAGGAATATGAATCTTGTCAGTGTAGACTTGACATTTGTGGCAAGTACGGGAATGCTGATGGCAATCTGCTTCCATGGTAGACCAGTAATAGCCTGCCCTTAGAATCTTTTTAGCCATAGTATGCCCGCTCAAGTGGGTACCAAACGTACCGCTGTGTATCTCAGTCATGATTAACTCTGCTTCAGCTTTGTCTACGCATCGGAGTAAAACACAATCATGGCTACGCTTATAGTGGATGTCGTTGCTCAGGAAGAACTTGGCAGCAAATTTCCTTAGGAACTTTTTGTCATTTACGGAAGCTCCTTCGGGATATTCTCTAGTCTGGAGATACCTTTTGATTTCGTGAAACCAGGGTTGTTCCACTACTTCTTTGGTATTAATCTCATGACAATGCGTAGGTTCATCCATTCGCTCAATGGTGATTTGGGGAGCCTCATTATCCCAGTTGAGTTTAAACATGGAAGACATTGTTGCCAGAGCATCTACTAGTTGATTCTCTTCTCGCGGGAAATGCTCGAAGGTAATTTGCTCGAAATGAGGCAACAATGTCAGGACATGTTCTTTGTATGGGATAAGATTAGGATGTTTGGTATCCCACTCTCCTTTGATTTGACTGATAACCAAAGTCGAGTCCCTGAATACGATCAAAGATTTGATCCCCAAGTCTATAGCAGCCTTGAGACCAAAAATGCAAGCTTCATACTCAGCCATGTTGTTGGTACAGCTGAAGCAAAGTCGGGCTGTGAAGGGTGTGTGGCAACCTTCCGGGGAAATGAGTACCGCACCGATACCGTTTCCAAGTGCATTTGAAGCACCATCAAAGTACAGGGTCCATCGGGATCCTTTTTCAGGTCCGTCATACAGTCCGTTACCTTCAATGTTGTCCAAGCTCATGATGTCCTCGTCCGGGAAGTTGAATCTCATGGATTGATAATCTTCGATAGCTTGATGAGCTAGATGGTCAGCTAGTACACTCCCTTTTATAGCTTTTTGGGTGGTGTACTGGATGTCATACTCAGTCAGGATCATTTGCCATATAGCGATTCTTCCAGATAAAGCAGGCTTCTCGAAGATATACTTGATAGGATCCATTTTGGAAATCAACAGAGTGGTATGAGTCAGCATATACTGCCTCAGTCGGCGAGCAGCCCATACCAAAGCGCAACAAGTTTTCTCGAGCAGTGAGTAGCGAGTCTCATAGTCGGTAAACTTTTTGCTAAGGTAATAAATGGCATGCTCTTTTCGACCAGACTCGTCATGCTGGCCCAACACGCACCCCATTGAGTTATCCAAAACGGTCAGATACATGATCAGCGGCCTTCCTTTGACGGGTGGCATCAGAATAGGAGGTTCTAGCAAATACTCCTTGATCTTATCAAAAGCAGCTTGGCAATCGTCGTTCCATTCGACTACCTGATCTTTCTTCAATAGTTTGAAAATTGGCTCACAGGTAGACGTCAGATGAGAGATGAATCTGGCGATATAGTTCAAGCGCCCTAAGAACCCTCTAACCTCCTTTTCAGTACGGGGAGAAGGCATTTCTCGTATAGCTTTCACTTTTGCTGGATCGACCTTAATGCCTTTGTTACTGACAATAAATCCTAGAAGTTTACCAGACCTAACTCCAAAAGTACACTTACTTGGATTCAGCCTGAGTTTGTACTCCTTCAACCTGGCAAACAACTTCTGCAAATGTTCAATGTGTTCCTCCTCTGTTTGCGATCGAGCTATCATATTGTCTACGTAAACTTCGATCTCATGATGTATCATATCATGAAATAAAGCTACCATGGCGCGCTGATAAGTTGCCCCGGCGTTCTTCAGTCCGAACGGCATCACCTTGTAGCAGAAGGTACCCCATTGCGTAACAAAGGTTGTTTTCTCCATGTCCTCGGGGGCCATTTTAATCTGGTTGTAGCCCGAGAATCCATCCATGAAGGAAAACACTTTGTGCTGAGCCGTGTTGTCAATCAAAATATCGATATGCGGTAGCGGAAAATCATCTTTAGGGCTGGCCCTATTCAAATCCCGATAGTCCACACACATTCTGACCTTGCCGTCTTTTTTGGGAACTGGCACAATGTTAGCAACCCATTGTGGATAGGATGTAACAGCCAGAAAACCAGCGTTGAATTGCTTCAGTACTTCTGCTTTAATCTTTTCAGACATGCCGGGCCTCATTCGGCGAACTTTTTGCTTGATTGGTGGACAATCCTCTCTTGTAGGGAGACGGTGAACCACGATATCAGTGTCTAAACCCGGCATGTCTTCATAAGACTAGGCAAAGATTTCAACGTATTCATTCAACAGCTGTATTAAGCGCTCCTTGACGCTTGGTTCCAAATTGGCACCCACTTGTACTTCTTTCCGGTCTTCCTCTGTTCCTAAGTTGACTGTTTCCAGCAACTCTTCATGAGGCAAGATGGCCCTTTCTTCTTGTTGTAGAAGTCTGGCTAGCTCCCCTGGTACTTCACAATCTTCGTCATCTTCATACTCAGCCTGATTGACCAAATCTTCAGAGTTTTTGAAGGACATAACAGAATAGTCACCCATAGAATCCAGAGTGGATGGGTACCTGCATTTGTGAGTGTGGGTGTGTGTAAGGGATATCCATCCTTAAACAAACAAAAATGCAAAAGGAAAGAAAATGAACACAGTAGTTTATAAATGAAAAACGTCCAATGATTCATTAAACATGGCATATGAATATGAAGAGAATCAAAACCCTTACAAATGGACCTACATGCCCCGGGCAAGGCATGAGGTGAAAAAGTAGTGTGCAGATTGTTTAAAAGTAATTATTACAGACCAACAGGAAATGCCCGAAAGATAAGTTACTGATTAATGAAAGTAATGGGGACGAAGTCTTTCGCCTCCCAGTTGTGTAGTCCCCCTTCGATGGTTGGGAAGATCCAGTCTTCAATGTTGGCCTCTTCGTCTTCGTCTTCCAGAGCATTGATTCCATGAGGAGAAATCTTGATGGGTGCTCTTTCAATCTTTGAGCGACGCATAGCTTTTTGCCCCGCAGCGGTAAATCCCAACCCAAACTTGTCTGTTTTGTGAGGAAAGTCAGGCAACTGACCCCATGTTGAGCTCTTTCCCTCCTTCATTACAGCCTGTGCGTCTTTCAGAGATGCCATCATGGCCACCTGCTTGGGTACTTCAGCTACCACTTTTGCAACTGCCACCTCAGGAGCAACTTCCTCGAAGTGTTGGAACGGTGTCTCAATGAATTCGCCCTCCACTTCCACATACCAAAAGGAGTTCAGGTGACTGATCATATATTCCTCTTCACCGTGCACAGTTATGATTTTTCCTTTGACAGGGTATTTCAGCATTTGATGTAGAGAGGAGGTGATTGCGCCAGCATTATGTATCCATGGCCTCCCTAGCAAGCAAGAGTATGATGGGCGGATGTCCATCACATAGAAAGTTGAGCGGAAAACTTCAGTGCCTACCTTAATGGGAATGTCGACCTCCCCATGTACCATTCTTTTTGACCCGTCAAATGCCCTTACAATGATATTACTTGGCTTTAGCTCCAAGCCTTCACAATCCAATCGGTCGAGAGCCTTCTTAGGCAGCACGTTCAGAGAAGAACCAATGTCGACCAAAACATGGGCCAGAGTAGTTCCTTGGCATTCAACTGACACATGCAATGCGTCATTTTGCTTTCTTCCTTTCGGAGTCAGGTCAGCATCAGAGAAACCTAGGCCGTTGTCGGCGGTAAGGCTGGCTACACAATCTTGGAATTGATCGGCTGAGGTTTCCTGGGGTACATGGGTTGTCTTCATAAATCTTATCAATGCTTTGGCATGAGCCTCCGAACAAAGCAGCAATGCTAACATGGAGATCTTCGAGGGGGTTTGCCCCAGTTGCTCTACCACATCATAATCACTCTTCTTAATTATTTTCAGAATCTCCTCCATTTCTTTCTTAGAGGTTTCGGGGATGACCAATGGTTAAGCCCTCGTCCTGACGAGCTCATCTTGGATCCCTTTCCCCTTATCAGCAGATGTAAGAGGGACAACCACAGGAATAACAGCTTCTTCAATCAACGAAATTCTTGCAGAAAGCTTTATCGGTACAGGAGTAACTTTGGCAGCAGCTGAGGGTCCAAAGATTGCCTTTCGGGGGGCAACCTCTGGAGAAAAAACTCTCCCACTTCGGGTGATCTTGCTTGTACCGGCAATGTTTCCAATGTCGGCATCTTCTTCGTCAGAGCTTCCTTTGGTTATCTCAACTTGTTTAACACCATGGTAGTAGATTTCTCCACCGTAATTCCATGGTATTGATTTGTCAGAAATGTAGGGGACAGGCCCAGGCATGGTTATTTTCAGAGGAACAAACTTTGTAGTGGATGTAATCTTAACAGGCTTTTTAGGGACCTTGGAAAGATTGGTGGAAATGGTGATTATTGAAACATCTTCGATAGGGGTTGGAGTAGCAGGAATCTTTTCGAAAAGAATTTGTTGACTGTCCATTAGGCCTTGGATGCCTATCTTTAGCAATGGACAGTCGATTGGTAGAGAGGAACAATAGTAGCAGTCTTCTTTACATCCTGGGATAATCCCAGCCCTTAATAGATTCAACTTGATCGTCAACAGTGGAGTCATCAGGTCATCAACATCAGAAACATACAGATCTTCTTCAATAGCATGGACATTGCGACCATGGTTCGGCATTGGAGCAGATATTATGTTTGGCTTCTCTGGAGCATCGAACTCAACCTCTTTTGCATCTATCAAGTCTTGAATTTTATGCTTAAGCGCCCAACAATCATTGGTGTCGTGTCCGACGTTGTCAGAATGATAGGCGCATTTAGAATTGGGATGATAATGTGGGGAAGATGTGTTCACATTTTTTGGTGCCTCTTTGATAGTGGTGAGATTTAGCTTCAACAAATGGGGAAGAACTTGTGCAGGCGTCATATTGATGCGGGTGAACTGTCGTTGTGGCTGTTCTCCCCATTGCTGTTTAGGTCTGGACTGATTATTACGAGGCTGATTATTTGACGAATTTTGAATCATCACGGCCCCTACAGTCAGCTGGCACTCAGTTCTTCCAGATCTTTTCTGAGAGTACACAACAGCTGCTTCCTTCTTGGCCGGCAATGATTTCTTAACAGTTGTGGATGCAGAGGCATCCCTTTGAATCTTCCCACTCTTAATATCAGCTTCCACCTGTTCACCTGTCAGAATTAATTCTGTAAACCCTGCGGAAGAGCTCCCGATCAAATGGTTGAAGAACGGGCCAGATAGGGTCCCCAAGAACATATCAACTAGTTCCCTATCAGAAAGAGGTGGCTGCACTCTTCCGGCCAAGTCGCGCCATTTCTGGGCGTATTCTTTGAATCCCTCATTTGAGGCCATCCCCATACCCTGTAGTTGAGTACGGGTTGGCGCCAAGTCAGTGTTATATTGATACTGGCGATAAAAGGCAGCTGCCAAGTCTTCCCAGTTATGCACTTCTGACCTCTCAAGCTGGTAAAACCAATCAAGCTGCGTACCGGATAAGCTGTCCTGAAAGAAGTGTACCCAAAGATTTCTATCGGATGTATGAGGTTGAATTCTTCTGACATATGACCTTAGGTGCATTTTCGGGCAAGACAGCCCGTCATACTTTGCAAAAATTGGCACCTTAAACTTTGGAGGGATCACAATTCCAGCAATCAATCCCAATTATTCAAAATCTAACCCAGGAACCCTTTGCAGCTCCATAGCTGCCAGTCTATCCTCCAGGTTTTTGTATTTGTCGTCCGCTGGCGGGTATTGCTGCTCTGAGTAGTCTTCATCTTCTTCGACTTCTTCCTTTTCAGCCTCGGACTCAGAAGGTAGTGCAGCCCCTTTTCCTTTACCGGTCCCCTCATCAGATGTGGAGGGGAATTCAAGAACTCTCCTAGCTTCATTCTCAAATCTTCTTCCCAGTGTAGCTACCCCAACTCTTTTCTTCTTCTTTTTCACTTTTTCTTGCTCTTTATTCCCCGACAGTGCTTTAAGATCCTCCTGACCCCTTGCTAAGGTCATTAGGAGCTTTTGAAACTGCGAGTTCTGCCCCTGCAGATCTTTCACCGTCTGCTCGAGATCCATCTTACTGAAATAAGCAGCAGAGAGATAAGGACACCTGGTGTGAAGACCTGTTTATGCATATGATGAATGATATGTTTATTCATGCAATGCATTCAAGGATTTAGAAACTTAAAATTGTTGCAGACAAAAAGAACACACGTCACATTAATAAGAAGAAATTTTGTCAGTACATAAATGCCCCAGGGGCCAAATATTACAAAAACATCTTAAGGTAAAAAGACGTTGTGCATCCTCTTTGGTGTGATGTAAGTGTTGAGGGTCTCCTCCTCGTGAAGTCGGCGGGTAAGCTCCAAAACCTTCTTCTCACTGGCATAGAAGCTGGCTTCAAAAGTATCCCTTTCTTCCTTGAGTTGGATCCAACTCTTCTGCATTTCCTCCCATGATGTTGGCATGTCAGGATGTAGGATGGTGTAGGGAACCTCTCCTTCCTTAACAGGTTCCTTGATCAAAGGGAGAATATGAGCGTAAGGCATCATAAGACTTTGGGCTCCGGTTCTTACCCACTTGAGATAAGGCTCAAGAGGGATGGAGTTCTTGTGCCCCAGTGTCTTGCTATCTGTCTTGTTAGGCATCCTCCAAGCTCTGATGAATCTTTGGCGAAGTCCTTGCGCATCGTTGTCGAAGTCAAAAACTAGGTCAGGAATCAGCATGTCATGAGGGCCATCCCTCCGTGCATATCCAAATTGTCTCAAAGATAGACAAGGGTTGTAGGTAATGCCTCCCCTAATGCCAAGTAATGGAACATTAGGGAACTCACCACAACGATCAACGATGATGACATTTTCTCTGGACCGAGAACACCAATGTACATCAGAGTGTGTGAGGGTCATCAATCGTTGTGACCACCTTAAGCCTTGCTCATTCTTCAAAACAGATTGTGGAAGGTGCGAAATAAACCACCTTGCAAGGAGAGGAGTACAGCACATGAGAACACCTCTCTTTCTCATTGTTCGTGTGTAAAATGAGTGGAGGATATCCCCAAGCAATGTAGGTATGGGATTCCTGGATAGGAAAATCTTGACAGCATTGACATCTATAAGTTGGTCAGGATTTGAGAACAAGACCAACCCATAAATGAGGAGTGCCACAATCTCTTCGAAGGCTTGTAGATCCAAAGAATTCCAACACTCTTGTGCCTTCTCAAACAAGAATTTTGCCAAGAAGCCTTTGACACCACTTCTAGTCTCCCAATGCCCCTTGATGTCAGATGGTTGCAAGTGTAGTGCTTGAGCAACATCTTCAGGCTTTGGTTCTTTTTCCGTACCATTGAAAGGTAGTTGATTAAGAATAGGAATTCTCAGGAGTTGAGAGAATTCCTCCAAAGTAGGCACCAATTGGTAGTCGGGGAATGTGAAACAGTGGTGAAGGGGGTCAAAGAACTGGAACAACACTTTCACCACGTCTTCTTCAATGCTGGTGTTGACTAGGTTGAGAAGTCTACCATGTCTTTCACTGAAGAGAGAGCTTTCTGGAATTCTGGATGTGAGCTCCTTGAGTTGAGGAGGGATTCTCACAAGGTTGACTTGGATAGTTTTCCTGCGAAGAATTTCCATGACCTACAAAATAAGAACAAAGATGAAGATCTAAACCCTTGAAATGGTTAGTGGATGCATATGATGCTTTATGATGTTCATGATGTATGCACAAACATATGTACAAGCAATTCACATAAAACCCTAGTTTTAGGCTTGCATGAGGTTTCATAGGTAAGTACCCTCTTGAGTGAAGTTGGCTTAAAAACCTGTCCTATAAATAGTAACCGGGTTCTAAGGAGCTCAATATCATTGAATTGTTTTCTATGGTCATTGTTTTGGTTTAGCCACTTAACTAGCGACCAAAATATTCCAAGCAAACAACCCTCAATGAGTGTAGTATCGAGTATCTACCAACTTTGGACTGCACCAAAGCCGGTCATCTCACTACCCCTAATAAAAGGCCAAGATAGTCAAGTAAGGTTCTAGGTCATTAGTGCTTAGTGACATCACTCAGCGGCCCCGTACTCTCCTTGATTGAACTCAAGGGTTACCGGTACTCACAAATATGTCGCACTAATATAGTTATTGCTTCAACCATGTCGGTATACCCCGCATAGTTTCCACAATGTATTGCTATCTATGAATGTTTCCCCAAATTCGGGTGTAGGATTTCAAGCCCAAACAAGAGAACCAAGATGTAAAGCAATCAAAGCAAACAATTAGTCATGCAAAAGGTGATCTAAGCCCTAAGGTTACTCCACTTTTAAGTTTTTCCCCAACAGAGTCGCCAGTTCTGTGATACGGTGGGAGAACTGACTTGAGGTTTTGCGTTTGTTTTCGCAAATGTTACGGTATAGCAAGAGTTGCCACCGACTTTTTATTTTATCCTAAGGAAAGGTTAAAAAGCACAGCAAAAACCTTTGAGATGTTTTCTTGGGTTCGGGGAGTAGATTATGGAAAGGGAAGGTATTAGCACCCTTTCTATCCATGGTTATCCATGGGCTCTTAGTTACTTGCTAGATCACTTGCCTTGCATTTTCAATTGTTTGAAATGGTGCTTTGTGTGTGGTTTTTGAAAATATTTTGAAAAAGATGCCTTGTCTAGGCAAACCTTTGTAACAATTCTTTACTCGAATGTTTTACAAAAGGTGTTTGACTTTTTGAAAAGTTTTTTCCAAGGTTTTGAAAGTTGTTTTGATGTGTGTTTTGAAAAATGGCAAGGATTTGTTTTGCAAGTTGGTCAAGTAAGCAAGAGTTATCTACCCTAAATTTCTCAAAGATCTTTGGTGTGTTTTAACCCTTTTAACAGTATTGTTCCACCATTGTATTTGGTGGATAATCTTATGTTAGGATGTTTAACGGGACGGGCGCAGGTCATCGTATAGACCATAGAGGCAATAGTGCCAAGTATCTTTGGCAATTTTCTCAAGGGACTTGATCATTTTAGGCAACTTGATAGCGTCATCGAGGGACTTATGATCATTTGATTTGTTTGTCTTGCCAAAGACACTTAACATACAACTATGTCCCATTATTGTAGGCAACAAGTGGATGTAACCCTAGGGGGTGCAAGTGTGTTTTTGTGTTTTGTTTTTCATACATATTTATCTTGGATTTAGGTCAAACTATTTGTTGATTGATTTTTGCATACAAACCCTAAGTCTAAATATGGCATAATTGAAAGCTTTTAAATGCGGAAATTTAAATGCTAAGCTATTACAACATGATTATGGGGATGGGGGTACAAATGTTTGAATGGGGGATATTTAGCAAGAAATTTAAATCTAAAGCTATTACACCAATATTTAATATACAAGTTATTTAATTGTACAATAATTAAATAAATACAATAAATATGCAAAATGTATTATGCACAAAAGGGTTTTTTATGTATGAGAAAGTGTTTTTCAATGCAACATAAAGGCAAAAATAAAATAAAAAGTCAATTTTTGGATATTTTGTGGTTTTAGGGCAAAACCCTAATTTTTTTTAATAAATAGTGATTATTTACTAATTATATACAATATTTATATATTTATTTATAAAAAATAAATAAAAGAGAAGTATATTGTAAAAAAGTATTTTTGATGTCAAATATTAATAAAAATAAAAAGGTATTATTTTTTACATTTTATCCTAAATATTTAATAAAATATGTATAAGTATTTATATATATTTAATAAGCTAAATATGTACAAAAATAAAAATATTAATTATTTAAAAAAAAGGATATATTTTCCGAAAATGTTTTCAAAATGTAAACAAGAAATAATAACTAAAAAATATATTTTTGTGTTATTTTCTTAGTGTATTAAATAAAAAGTATCATATTTATTTATATACATATGCTAAATGAAACAAACAAATACCAAATAAAATGCAAAAAATGTGAGAAAAATATTTTTAGTGTTTTTTCATGTTTGAATAAAAATATAAAATCAGAATCAAAAATCAAAAATCAAAAATGACAAATATATCACACAATGGGCCAAGGGGGTGCAACTGGAAAAAAGGGGTGCAAACAGCAAGCTGACTCAGGCCCAGCCCAAGCCAGCTTTGTCTTCAACCTTCGGCACCATTCAAACAGAAAAACGCGCGTTTCTTCTTGCCCAACACAGATCCTAATTCCTTGACTTTTAACAAAAACTCACAACACAAACATTATAGAGCATGGAAAGACGAATTCGTACATATAAAAAACTTAACCTATCTCTCAGAAACGAGGGAGAACTTCTCCATCCCCAATTTCTGACCTAAGTTTTCTTCCATGTTCAGGTCCAAAATTCTCATAGCACACACAATATAAATGAAAAGTAACTACATGGATGGCTTCAGGGCTATGAGTAGAACATGCCTTCTTCACAAACTTAAGCCTAAATATGCCTGGATAGAGAGATAGAAGTTCAAATTTTTACCTGTTCAGCTTGAGTCGTGTACAATAATGGAGGTATCTTCAATGGAGTTTGAACTTTGGTACAGCTTTCCTGAAGTCCAAGGATGCTTCCCCTATGCTTAGCTTGCTTTGAATCTCTCTGAATCAAGCTATGGAAGTCAACCTGCAAAACTGAAAAGTGAAGATGGCAAACTTGGCTATGGATGTTACAGCTTGTATTCAATGCTTGGGATAGCTTCAGTGGGTGATATGGAACATGTTTGAACTCTTTTTGGCCAAAGTGCACGAGTGAAATGGATGGTAGAAGTCAATCTGCAGCAGGCAATCTGTTTTGCAGAAAAACTATGCTCTTCTGTATGAGGAGGGATGAAGGGTGGTTTGGCCGTGCTTTAGGTCAGTTAGGGAGTGTGAAAGATGTTTGCCAAGTTTACTTAGGTTGGTGTTTACAGGTATGAGAGATTGGTATGAGTTTGCCACTTTTCTTCTAATGTAAGCAAGGAAATGCAAGTTTCAAAACAAGCCTGTCCAATGCCCTAAACTATGCTACACCTCTTGTTCTTGATCAGAGTGATTTGTGTACAAATGCTAGCTTCAAAGATCTGGCCCATGCCTCTTGGATTTGTTATTTGACATAAAGTGTACCTTTTCAAAAATGGCAAAAATGCTTTTTCTAATTATGGATTAATCTAGCATGTAATGGCTAAATGCACAAAATAAGACTTGAACACAAAGGTTAAGCAATTAATTATTGAGTGTGAAGAGGTTTAGAGGCCTGCAAACCATCACAAACCCTACTGACTTGAAAATGCCAATGTTATGAACAAGCTTTGGCCATGAATCAAAAGTGAATTTTGCCCAACTTTGCAAATTCGATTCTCCCTAACCACAAGGGGGTTTGAGAAGTTCTTGGACAATTTGGAAAGCTAGGAATGTGTACTACAATCCATCTTTGTAATGAAAAATTAAATTCCAAGTGGAACTATGTGAAAAGTGGTCATGAAGTTGGACAAAAATCCTGCCTAGAATAGGTCAAAATTTCTCTAAGTTAAGAATGTTTTGCACCCTTGTTCCAAAAATCATAACTTAAGCTACAAGCTTCTTTTGAGGAAACTTTGTGAATCAAAGTTGTAGATTTTTCAATGGACTACAACTTTCATGTTTTGAGTTTTGCTTGAATCCAATTGTATCTTGATGAAAAAATGGGACAAAGTTAGGAAAAAATAAGGAAGTTTCATAACTTAGAAAAATTCTGTTATGAAATTTTCTCATTCTAAACCCTAATTTGCAATTTTGGGTTTCTTGATGAACAAGTTTCATAATTTGACATGTCTTGATGAAAAATGAATCTTGACACTTGATTTTGACCAAAAAGTCAATGTTTGACTTTTCAGTATACAGTCCAATTTTGATGAGTTGACTGGAAAATTCATCTGTCAATCCTGTGCATTTGAGATCTTTTGAACTTGTTGAATGTGTCAAGACAATGCCATTGAGTTCTTGAGTCCATATGTGAGCTTGGTTAGCCATTGGTTAGGTCAAACAGTTAAACAAATACCTTTGTGCAGTCAAAACCCTAAAAATGACCATTTTGCCCTTTTGGTGATCTGATCAAATTTCTTGTGGGATTGTGATCCAAACTTGACCAAATGGTTCATATGAGTTCATTATGTTGATGTGGGTAAAATTTCATGAGGTTTGACTGTCAATTGGTCACAGTTGACTTTTTCCCCAATACAGCTGATTTTTAGGTCAATTGTCTAATTGACTGGGCAAAGATTGGAATCAAGGCTTGAAACTTGGTATGGATAAACTTGTGAATCCAACATGAGGCATGAAAGTCATCTTGGGCATTTTAGGTCAAAACATCTTTGTGCAAACTCAAACCCTAATTTGGGTTAACAATGCAAGGAGGAGTCTTGAGCAGAGCAAACCCTAACTTGATCTTGAGCTCCAAGGGTCTTGTGATGAGAAAAATGTTGATGAAATGAGAGGGCAAATTTTGGGGTACAACACCGCCCTTTCGAGTTTTCAGTCTACCGGGATACCCTTTTTTTCCTAAGCTGCCCTTTCAAGTTTTCAGCTTGCCGGGTGTACAATTGTTTTTGTATTTATCCCTAATTTTTTCCTAGGCCAGTCGACCTAGCGGGTCTTTTTTTCATGCGTAGTATTTTTTAACTATGTCCGCATTTACAGGGTGCAGAAGGTTGTCACCATCCATATTGGTTAAGATCATTTCTCCACCAGAAAATATGTTTTTAATCATAAATGGTCTTTCGTATATAGGAGTCCATTTTCCCCTGGGATCACCTTGTGGTAGTATGATACGCTTGATTACCAACCACCAACCCGATATACCTGACGTATGACCTTCATGTTAAAAGCATTGATCATACGTTTTTGGTACATCTGACCATGGCAGACAACTGTAAGTGTCTTCTCATCAATCAAGTTCAACTGGTCAAGTCAATTTTGAATTCATTCATCTTTATTCAACCCTGCATCCTTTATGATTCTTAGAGAAGGTATTTGGACTTCAATTGGTTGGACAACTTCCTTGCCGTATACCAAAGAGAAAGGAGTTTCCCCTGTTGATGTGAGCGCCGTGGTACGGTAACCGTGGAGAGCAAATGGTAACATCTCATTCCAGTCCTTATAGGTCACTATAATTTTTTGTATGATCTTCTTGATGTTTTTATTAGCGGCTTCTACAACGCCATTTATCTTCGGACGGTAAGGAGAAGAGTTATGATGTTGGATCTTGAATTATGCGCTTAGTGTAGTGATCATAGTATTGTTGAGATTGGTACCATTATATGTAATGGTTCTCTCTGGAATACCATACCGACAAATAAGATTCTGTTTAATGAATCGGGCCACAACATTCTTGGTAACAGAAGCGAATGAAACTGCCTCGACCCTCTTTGTTAAGTAATCAATGGCAACCAAGATGAACCGGTGTCTGTTAGAATCTGTCGGTTTGATCTATCCAATCATGTCAATGCCCCACCTTAAGAATAGCCAAGGAGCAGTAAGGACGTTTAGAGAAACCAGAGGCACATGTACTTTGTCCACATAGATCTGACACTTGTGACAGGTTCATGAATGCTGACGACAAGCTGCTTCCATGGTAGACCAATAGTATCCTGCCCGGAGGATCTTTTTAGCCATCGTGTGCCCACTAGAATGGGTGCCAAAGGTGCCTTCATGTAAATCAAACATGATCTTGTCTTCCTCACTCTTGTCAATGCACCGAAGCAAAGTAGAGTCTAAATTTCACTTATAGAGAACTCCATTACTGAGGAAGAACTTAACAGAGAATCTTCATAGACATTTCTTGACGTTGATTGAAGCTCCTTCCGGATACTCTTGGGCCTTGAGACATCTCTTAATTTCATAGAACCAAGGCTTGTCCACTACTTCTTCAGTATCAATCTCGTGACAGTAAGCTGCTTCGTCCATTCTCTCGATGGTGATTAAGGAGCCTCATTATCCCACTTGAGTTTGAACATGGATGACATAGTGGCTAGCGCATCCGCTAGTTGATTTTACTCTCGTGGAAAATGATCAAAGGTAATTTCCTCAAAATGTGGGATTAATGTCAACACATGTTATTTGTAAGGGATGAGATTAAGGTGCTTCGTGTCCCATTCTCCTTTGATCTGACTGATGACTAAGGATGAATATCTTAATACACTTAAGGACTTGATTCCCAAATCTATGGAAGCTTTGAGACCCATAATACATGCTTCATATTCTGCCATATTAATGGTACAGTTGAAACACAGTCTAGCAGTGAAGGGAGTATGAAAGTCTTCAAGGGATATTATCACAGCGCCCATGCCGTTGTCGAGTGCGTTAGAAGCTCCGTCAAAAACCATGGTCCATCGGGATCCATGTTCAGGTCTGTCATATGGTCTGAGTTCTTCACAATTGTTTACAAACATGATGTCTTCGTCCAGAAATTCGAAATTCATGGATTGATAGTCATTCACAGCCTGATGAGTCAGGTGATCGGCTAGCACACTTCCCTTTATTGCTTTATGGGTAGTGTACTGAATATCGTATTCGGTCAGGACCATCTGCCATCTTGCTATTCTTCCCGAGAGGGCGGGCTTCTCGAATATGTACTTGATTGTATCCATCTTGGATAATAATAAAGTAGTGTGGGTCAGCATATGCTGTCTTAGCCAGCGAGCAACCCATGCCAGAGCGCAACAAGTTTTCTCGAGCAGTGAATATCTGGTTTCACAGTCGGTAAACTTTTTGCTCAGGTAGAATGTTGCATGCTCTTTTCAGCCAAACTCGTCATGCTGCCCCAACACACACCCCATTGAATTTTCCAAGACTGTTAGATACATAATCAGATGTCTTCCCTCAACTGAAGACATCAAAATGGAAGGCTCTTGAAGGTACTCTTTGATCCCTTCAAAGGAAGCCTGACAGTCGTTGTTCCATTCCACCACTTGATCCTTCTTCAGTAATTTAAAGATTAGTTCACAAGTAGTGGTTAGATGGGAAATGAACCGGGCGATGTAGTTTAGCCGTCCTAAGAATCCCTTAACTTCCTTCTCAATGCGAGGATCATGCATTTCTTGTATTGCTTTTACCTTTGCAGAGTCGATTTCAATACCTTTATCGCTGACAACGAAGCCTAAGAGCTTACCGGACCTCACTCCAAAAGTGCATCTATTCGGGTTCAACCTTAGTTTGTATTTCTCCAATATTTCAAACAGTTTCTACATAGGGTCAAGATGTTCCTCTTTAGTTTGAGATCTGTCTATCATGTCATCCATGTAGACCTCTATCTCACAATGGATCATGTTGTGAAACAAAGCTACCATGGCACACTAATAGGTTACCTCGATGTTCTTCAGCCCAAATGGAATAACTTTGTAACAGAATATGCCCCACTGTGTGACGAAGGTCATTTTCTCCATGTCCTCAGGTGCCATTTTGATCTGGTTATATCCGGAGAAACCGTCCATGAATGAAAATACTTTATGTTGTGCGATGTTGTTAACCAGAATATTGATGTGGGGAAGCGAGAAGTCATCCTTGGGGCTTGCCCTATTCAAGTCTCTGTAATCCACACACATATTAACCTTATCATCCTTTTTAGGCACTAGAACAACATTGGCAACCAATTGTGGATAGGAGGTGACAGCTAAGAATCCGGCGTTGAACTACTTCATGACTTCAATCTTGATTTTTTGACATTTTTTGCCGGATGCGACAAACCTTATATTTTACCGGAAGGCAGTCTTCTTTTGTCGGCAGGCGATGAACCACGATATCAGTTTCGAGTCCTGGCATGTCTTTGTATGACCAGGTAAATACCTCAATATAGTCATGTAGTAACATAGTTAAGCGCTTCTTGACACTAGGCTCTAGGTTGACACCTACCTTGACTTCTTTCTTGTCCTCTTAGGTACCTAAGTTAACTGTTTCAACCAGCTCTTCGTGGTGATGTATGGTCCTTTCTTCCTGTTGTAATAACCTGGCTAGTTCCTCTGGTACCTCACAATATTCCACACCTTCGTCTTCAGCTTGGTAGATCAGACTTTCAAAGTCATGATAGGCCATAGCAGAATCGTTACCCATGGGGTCCTGAGTGGATGTGTATCTGCATTTCGATATGTGAGTGTGTGTAAGAGCATAGCTATCTTTGATAAAATAAAAGGTAGGAAAAAGAAAAAACAAAGAGCGTAAAAGTTTGTATGCAAAAACGTCCATGATTTATTCGCAAGCTTGTAAACCCTGAGTGTTCCAACAGTCTTGAGCTTTTTCCAATAGGAACTTGCTAGGAACCCTTTGACACCACTCCTTGTTTCCCAATTAGCTGTGACATCAGATTGCTGCAAGTGTAAAGCTCGGGCAACCTCTTTAGGGTTTGGATCCCTTTCAGTACCGTTGAAAGGTAGTTGATCGAGAATAGGAATTCCCAAGAGTTAGGAGAATTCTTCCATAGTTGGTATGAGCTGATAATCGGGGAAGATAAAGCAATGGTGCAAAGGGTCAAAGAACTGGAAAAACACCTTCATCATATCTTCATCAAAGCTTGAGGTAACCAATTTTAGAAGTCGTCCATGTCTTTTGGTGAACGGAGAATTATCAGGGACCCTTGATGCTAACTGTTGTACCCCAAAATTTGCCCTCCCATATTTCTCAAGACATGTCAGGAATAATCTTCAAATTGCTCAAGTTGGCTCAAGGTATGGACAGTCAAATCACCTCCTAAAGCAGTCAAGTCAAAATTAGGGTTTTGTGTTGCATCTAGGTCCTTACATCCAAATGGCCTCAAGTGTTCCCCAATGTCCTAATATGTTCTTAAGTTCATCCATGTCAAATTTCAAGCCTTGCAGAGGAAGTTTGGTCAGTCAATTGCTCAAGAGACCCAAAAGTCGATTGTGCTAGGGCAAAAGTCAATTGTGCCCCAAATACAGTCAAAACTCAAGATTTTGTCAACATTCTCATTTTTAAGGTTAATTCATCATTTGATCAAGGGTTGATCATGATTCATCAAGGATTGCTCAAGATTCATCAAGATTCAAAAGTTCCTAAATTAGGGTTTTGTAGGAAAAGTCAACACAACTTTGACCAAGCATAACTTTCTCATACTTTATGAGAAATGACCCATCCAAATCTCATTTTTAATAGGATGCAATTTCCTACAATCCATCTTCACACCCCAAGATCAAGAAATGCTCTCACAAAAAGTTACAAATTTAGACATTATAGGTCATTTTTGAAAGTCAACAAAAACACCTTTTTTGCTAAAGTTTATAACTTGAGCATGGAAGATAAAAATGAAATGAGAGAAAAAGGGTTGATTAGAGGACATCTCAAGGTTTCTAAAAAGTCAAAGAACACCTCCAAAAGTTAAAAATTGAAGAAGTTATGCATTGTTGAAGTTGGGCATTTTTCCAAAGTTGACAAAAGTCAACCATCCTCAAAACACCAATTTTTGACAAAAGGGCCCACTTTTTTCCACTTGATTTGGTCTTATCACACCACACACGTGTCCCATACTTAATTTCATGACCATTCATTTATTTTTATATTTTATTTTATTTTTATTGATTTAATTCATTTTAAATCAATATTAAATCAAATAAAATCTAAAAATTGATGTAAAGGGATCTTTGTGATTTGTACAACTTGCAATTATCATTATGAATCAAATCAAACTCGTGCCAAGTCAATTCAAGCACAAAATCTCAGATTTGGCCTATATTTGGAAACATGTTAATGGTGATCAAAATCCAATCTTGATTCTTCAATACACAAGGATATTGGCCCATGTTTTAACCTAAAAATCATTCTATTATATGCAAGCAAGCCACACAGACCTAAAGGACACACAAAACTCTGTGGAAACGGCCAGAACAAGTTGGTAAAAAACCTTGAAAAAGTGGAGATCGAATTTTGGTTTAGAGGCATTTCCAGACCAAAAGATCAACACTAATCCTTTGTCTGATATCCTGTGAAGCTGTAGCGATTGAAACCAGCCCTTGAGACCCCCTATAACACACTGTAAGTCTCCCTGAACCTTGCTCTGAACATGAAATCGAAAACGTCCATTCTTGCATCTTTTCTTTAAAATATTGGCCTATTTGTGATTGTTATTTGATTTAGAATGTTTTGGCATTATCCAATTTAATTTTCATGGCCTCTAACCCCATATCCAGAACCTAGGGTTCTTGTTCTTGTTTTTAGGCGTTTATGTCACAAGGAAAATCAATGCAAACCATGGTTACAGGGATGACCGGGATGAAGAGACGAGTACGTTGGTACTCTTGGATTTCATTTTCATGGCCTAGGAGAGATGTTTGAACGACCCTATGAATCTTCCTGCGGATAAAAATCCGCAGGTAAACGAACCAGGATTTTGTGAGGAAGATGATAACGTGGCTTAGCGTGATTGGTTCATTTGAATCAATTGCGCGTTTTTTTATTTTTTGGCCAGGCATAATTATTATTTGTATATAATATTTGTTTTCTATTTAACTAACGAATGAAGCAGATTGGTTGAGTGGTAAGCGCGTTGGCATATGAGTATTGGGACCTGGGTTCGAATCCCAGGTCCCCCAAAACTTTATTAATTTTGTTCTTCAGGTATTCCCATGTGACATTCAAAGAGTGGACCATCATGCTCTGCCAAATATCAAACGCCAGATGGCTTGCCAATCAAGATCCAAAGGCCAAGGTTGAAGGACTACCATAGATCAGAGTCAACAAGCATGCGTTGGATGTAAAAAGTCCAACAGGCTGAAGCGAATATGGGCCTAAAAATTTCAATTCGTACACCTTCCTCAGGCCCATACCCCCTGAGTTTGTCCTTATTTTTATTTTCTTTTCATTATTTTTCCTATTTTGTTTTATTATTATTATTAATAATTAATTACCCAACTAACCCTTTTTCATAAAATCAGAAAATAACCAACAAAATAATATTTATTAATTTCACTATTTTATTTTTGTAAATAAACCATTAATTAATTAATTTAGTTTAAATAGGTTTAATAACAATATATTTTGCAATAAATTAAAATTGATTTAGAATTAGGTTTTTAATATTTTTACCATTCTCATTTTATTTCCTTAATTAAAATAAAGACCCAAAAATATTTTCTTTTTATTATTTAAATCAGTTATTAATTTAGATTAGCCTTTTTTTAATTCAAAAAGAACAAAAATATGCTTTATTCGATAAAAAGGGTCAAAACCCTAAAAACACCTCGATTTAATTTTCTTGCGCGCGATTAATTTTTGATCCATATGTTAATATTGTAACTGCTTCGAGGATGTAATAGTTTTAACTTAGGACTTTATTTATTTATTCATCGCTTTTATTTATTTATTTTTCGCAATTTAATTTTAAAGGGTTTGTCTTTGGAGATGTAAATACCCGACGCCTTGTAATAGCTTAGATTTATTTTTTCGCAATTTAATTTCCGCAACTATTAACTGTTAGATGTTTGAATAATAGGCTATGCATGACAAGATCTATCTTAACTTAAAATCAACAGTAGCTCACCATGACATGCAAAGATAATATAACTGAAAAACAATACACTCGCACATGCCACTCTTAGGGTACGCTTCACTTGGTTGTCTCGAACGTGGTCATTGAGTATAGGAAGTTTTAGAGGTCGCTCTCTTGTCCAAAGATCATAAGTTGCCTCGAAACGGTTGCCTCGGATAAAAATGATCTAAGACATTAGGGTAACCGCTAAGGCGTCCTAACATTTCTTTAGTGACCACACATCCCTTAATCGAATTGACCCGAAAACTCCAACGATGATGCTACCTACTCCTCAATAGTGGGATGGCATTGTCTAAAGGACACTTGTACAGATTAATTCATTTTTGAGTAGGTGGATGTTCTTAAGTGCTTGCTCATTCTAAAACAAAACAAAACTTTTCGCACTTACACTCTCTTCAAAACAAAAACTCTTTTCAAACCCACAAACACAAAGAAAAGCAAACTTTTGAAAACACAATGAGCAAGTACCTAACAGCCCGTGGATAACAACGGATAGAAAGGGTGCTAACACCTCCCCTTTCTATAATCTACCTCCCGAACCCGAGAAATATCTCAAAAAGGAATTTTTTTGTGCTTTTGTCCTTTCCTTGTTGGATAAAATAAAAGACAGTGGCGACTCTTGCTTACCGCGACATTTTGTGAAAACAAACACAAAACGCGAACCAGCATTCCAAAACAGTCAGTTCTCATTCCCACCGATCACAGAACTGGCGACTCTGCTGGGGAATCATTATATAAGTGAGGTGTACCTTAGGATTAGATCACTATGTTTTCAATTATATGCTTTGTATGCTTTAATTTTGTGGGCTTGTATCGGAGTTCTATAGATCCTAACCCGGATCTGGGGATACCCTTTAGGTAAGTAGCAATAAACTGTGAGGGATCTGTACAACGTAGACCGATACGAATGAAGCAGTATCTATGTTGGTGTGGCACCTTGGTCTGTACCGATATCCCTTGTGTTGGAACGAGGAGAATATGGGTCTTCTAAGGAGTCATTAAGCACCAACTGACCTTAGAACCTTAAATTGACCAACTTGGCCATAGAACAGTAGCAGTATGCTACACTCATTGAGACTAAACTCTCGCGATGATTCCGGCCGCAAGAAAAGGTTGCTAAACTGGAATTATGACCGATTGAGGGTAGTCAGTGATATTGAGATCCTCTAGAACCCGGTTACTATTTTTTAGGACAGGTCTTAACCAACTGAACTGAAAGAGGGTAGTACCTAAGCTCCATGCCAGCCTGAAATCTAAGGGCTCTTTTGTGTGACTTGTGTGCCTTTACCATGTTTGCCTTTTGTTAATACTTGTGGTGTGCCTTTATCATGACATCATGACATCATAACATTGCATACATCTTGCATAAGGACTAACCTATTTCAAAGACAAGAGGCTTTCATCTTTTCTCTGTTTTGTAGGTCATCATGATGCCCATGCGTAGGAATACTATCCAGATCAACTTTTTCCAAGTACCTACCCTGCTTAAAGATTTGGTTGTCAGGATTCCAGACACTACTTCCTTCATCAGAAAGCATGGTTCTCTTCTCAGTTTGGTTACTTCAAAGTTGGATGAACAAATGATGAGTGTCCTGGTCCAGTTTTATGATCCGCTATACCATTGCTTCACCTTTCAATACTTCCAACTGGTTCCTACTCTGGAAGAGTTCTCTGAGCTGCTTGGTATCTCCGTCCTGGAACAGACTCCGTTTACTAGTTGGGAAAAGACTCCTAAGCCCGAAGAAATTGCTGCAGCCCTTCACTTGACCAAGGAGGAGGTAATGGCCAACTGGGAGACTAGAAGTGGAGCTAAGGGTTTTCTGACTAAGTTTTTGGTTGACAAAGCTAATTACTTCTGGGACAGCTTAGACGTCAAGGCGTACGAGGATTTTCTGGCCCTCTTTATTTATGGTCTGGTATTGTTTCCGAATCCTGACACTTTTGTTGGTATTAATGCCATAAAGATCTTCATCTCTCAGAATCCGGTACCCACTCTCTTGGGTGATATGCTTCATCAGCTCTATGCTCGTACTGCCCGAAAGCGGGAAACTTTGATGTGTTGTGTTCCTTTATTGTCGAGGTGGTTTATTTCTCACCTCCCTAAGTCCGTGCTGAAAACAAAGAAGGAATGGGCTGGGCTTATAGGGTGATGTCCCTTTCTAGTGATGACATTATCTTGACTCTTAAAGGTATGGATGAGGTGACTGTCATTGATCGCTGTAGAGAGTATCCTAATGTTCCATTGATCGGACTCCATGGAGGGATTTCTTACAACCCATGCTTAGATCTACGTCAGTTTGGAAGATCCAGAAGAGAGGGGCCTCATGAGATGTTGATGCCTCATATCATTTTTGATTTTCAGGGAGATAGCGAACAGCTACGTCGTAAATTCATAAGGGCTTGGGACAGAGTTCACCGATCTGACCCACATGAGTTAGGACCAAAGACTTCTCTGCCAATGGAGCCATATCTCAGATGGGTCCGCATCCGTGCCCAGAAGCTAGGTATGCCATATGAAGCTGTCAGGCCTGTTACTCTTGAAGTTGCTAATGAGGAGGGGGTTCCTCCAACTATCCTCCAACCTTATATGCCCACTGATATTGGGACACTGAAGAGGTCTTGGATGCAGTTGAGGAATGAATGGGATTCCTACCGAGAGAGGTTCAATGAATAGGAGCAGAAGATCCAGAAGCTGACCAGACAGTTGGAGAACGAACGGATCCTAAATGATTATGTCCGCACTGAGAAGAAGAGACCATGGGAGCGTTGATGGACCTTTGATGATTTCTTTACAGTTTTCATTTACTTTTCAGTATTTCCATTTCTTGTAACGCCTAAGGGCAGTTTGTTGAAAAATTTAAATTTTGAAGTTTAAATCTAATAAAGTGTGTTTCCTTTCTTGTTTACAAATGTGAATCTCGATTGTCTTTGAAATCATAAATCATACGCATTTCATCTCATGCACTTCATAAACAGGTACCCCATCACAGGTCTCTTATCTTCTTCGCTATTTATTTCAGCGCTCAATCATCATGTTTGCTGAACCTTCCACTGAGCAAGCTATCAAGGCCCTCCAGGCCCAGAATGCCCAATTTCAAGAGCTATTCATGAATCTAGCTAAGGGTCAGCAAGACCTGAAGACCTTGATTCTGAAGGAGAAAAAGAAGAAGAAGAAGAGGACCATCATGTTCAATACTGGACGCAGGTTTGGAAACGGGCTGCAGAATGAAGTTGATCTGACCACCTCATCTGGAGGGAAAGATAGTCCACAAGAAAGGAGGGCTCCTAGCTCTATGGTCTCCGACAACGAGACAGACTATGATGAAGAACAGTATCCTCCTGCTGAGGATAAGTACAAACAACTGGAAGACCGTTTGAGCGCCATGGAAATATAGAAGGTGCTCGATCTGGACTTCGGAGATCTGGGTCTATCATCTGGGGTGGTGATTCCCCATAAGTTCAAGGCACCTGCCTTTGCCAAGTATGACGGAGTTTCCTGTCTGAAGCTGCACCTCCGGTCATATGTGAGGAAGATCCAACCTTACACTGCTGATAAGAACTTGTGGATTCATTTCTTTCAAGACAGTCTCTCAGGGACTCAGCTCGAGTGGTTCTATCAGCTGGATGGAGCCAGTATCCGCAGCTGGGAAGATTTGGCTACTGCATTCTATAGGCAGTATCAGTATGTCCGACCCCGCTCCTACGCGTACCCAACTCCAGGGTATGTCAATAGGAATGGGTGAAGTATTCAAAGAGTATGCTCAGAAATGGAGAGACCTTGCCGGAAGGGTGCAACCACCTTTGGCTGATCGTGAGCTTGTGGACATGTTTTTGGGGACCCTGTCGGGTCCGTTCTTTAATCATCTGATTGGAAGCTCTTCAGTTGGGTTTATAGATATTATTTTGACTGGTGAGAGGATTGAAGCTGGTATTAAGGCTGGGAAGATACAGAAGGGTGCCTCATCGAGCACCGAGAAGAAGCCGTTTAAGAAAGAGTCCAGTGCTGTCTACAGTTCAAGAAGACATAATAGACCTGAACACCGCCAAGCCGTCAATGCGGTTGTTATTTAAAAACCTGCTGGTGCTCCTCAGCATCACAATCAACAAAAGGACGAGAGACCTCGAAGGCAATTCAGTCGTCTCAGCATGACTTTTTCTCAGATTCTGCCACAGTTACTGAAGACCAATTTGGTGACTCTAAAAGAAGCTCCAAAGAATCCGAGTACCACATCACCAAAGTACAACCCTAATGCCTGCTGCGCTTTTCACTCTGATAGCCCGGGGCATAATACCGATGATTTTTGGGTTTTAAGGAACAGGGTGCAAGACCTAATTGATGCAAAGGAAATTGAGTTTGAGGCGCTCGAGAGGCCTAATGTTGTGACAGCTCCCATGCCCAAACATGGAGTAAATGTTGTAGAGGAAGACTTGTTTGTAGTTTCCGTGGAAGATATTTTTACCCCTCTGATGACTGTCAAGAAGAACCTGTTGCTAGCCGGTTTATTTCCGGGCTGTGGCGAAGGTTGCCATATGTGTTCTGTTTTAGCTACTGGTTGCCCATTTCTGAAGTCAGGTATCCAAGACCTGATGGATAATAAGGAGATCCTATTTGAGAAGATTGTTGTTCCTTCTATTCCTATTGAAGAAGTTGCCATCATTACCATTTTCGACAATTCTTCCAAGGCCCCCTCGAGGAAGCCTGTTAGAATTACGTCTGTTCCGAAGATCACACCCATAATCATCACTGTTTTGGGGCCCATCCCCTACACCTCTGACAAAGTTGTCCCTTGGCACTATGGGGCAGATGTTTATGTTCTAGGAGTTAAGCAAGAGTTGGATGCTGATACCGGCGTCAGCAACATTACTGGACCTGCTAAAGTCACCCGCAGCGGTAGACTTTTCTCACCTGATATCGCTCCACCGACTGTCCGAAGACCTGTTGTCATTACACCTGCAAGTGTACCTACTGCCATTCCTGATCATGTTCCTATCCTTACCCCTGTCGCCGAGTCATCTAACGCTCGGGGCAAAGGGATCACCACTGATGTGCCTGCCTAGACGGAGGCACCAAAGACTATTACTGTTGAAGCTTCCAAACAAGAGATGGAAGAGATTCTAAAGATTATTAAGAAGAGTAATTATAACGTAGTTGAGCAGCTGGGGCAAACCCCATCCAAGATTTCTATGTTGTCACTGTTGTTGTGTTCAGAGGCCCATGCCAAGGCTCTGATTACCTTCCTGAAAACTGCCCACGTTCCACAAGAGACATCAGCTGATCAGTTTACCGATTGTGTGGCCAATTTAACTGCTGATAACGGTCTGGGTTTCTCCGACGCTGATTTGACTGCTAAAGGGAAGAACCATAATGATGCCCTGCATCTCTCCATTGAATGCAGGGGCACTACTCTTGCACATGTATTGGTTGACACTGGTTCCTCATTGAACGTCTTGCCTAAGAAAGCTCTAGATCGGTTGGATTGCGAAAGGTTGGAGTTAAAGCCAAGTAACATCATTGTCAGGGCCTTTGACGGGTCTAAAAGGATGGTGCACGGTGAAGTTGATATTCCAATTAAAGTTGGTTCTCAGGTCTTCAATTCTACATTCTACGTGATGGACATTCGGCCATCCTATTCTTGTTTGTTGGGTCGCCCATGGATCCATAAAGCTGGGGTTGTAACCTCAACGCTCCATCAGAAGCTGAAGTACCCGGTCAGAGGGAAGATTGTGACAGTTCAGGGAGAAGAGGAGTACATGGTCAGCCACCTCAACTCGTTCAGATACGTAGAGATGGATGGGGAGTTCATTGAGACCCCATTTCATAATTTTGAAGAGGTTCCTCAGACACTGGCATCAGCTGAGACGGTGGTTGAAGATTCTCCTATGAAGATGGCTTCCTTAAAGGATGCCCGGGCTGTTATTGAGAAGGGTGAGTGTGAAAATTGGGGCCGACTTCCTGACTTCACTCAGAAGACTAACAAGTTTGGTTTGGGTTTCACTGCAGAAGCTCAAAGGGCTGTTCGAAGTGCAAGGATTGGAAGACCTCCTGTGTTCATCAGCAACTCGGGAGTAAATGCCATTGAAGATGATGTGGAAGAGTCTGAATTCGACAGTTGGATCTATCCTACGACCAACAGTGGACCAAGCAACTGGACAAAAAAGGACTTCATCCCTATTACTTTTGTTAACCCATAATGAACTCTTTGTTTTGAACTTGTAACAGACAATGTTTTGAAACTTTATGGCCCAGTGTCTTATCCGGGGCACCACGGCTTCATTTGTGAGGGCTTTTGTGTTCCATTTTCATATATCATTAATAAAAGCATTGGACATTTCTTGCATTTCAAATTTTGCGCTCCTTGTTTTTCTTTATTATATATTGCAAAACAGTTATTTTACACACACTCACGTATACAGGTCTCAATCCACTATGGATCTCACTGGTAACGACTCTGCTATTGCCAGTTATGACTTTGAAAATCCGATTAACTTAGCCGAAGACGAAGGTGAAGATGATTGTGAAGTGCCTGGTGAACTTGCAAGACTGCTACTCCAGGAAGAGAGGGCCATTCAGCCACATGAAGAGCCGGTGGAAACAGTGAATCTGGGTACTGAGACAGACAAGAAAGAAGTCAAGATCGGTGCAAACTTGGACCTTAGTGTGAAACAGCGGTCGATTCAGATGCTGCATGACTATGTTGAGATCTTTGCCTGGTCTTATGAAGATATGCCAGGGTTGGATATTGACATTGTGGTTCACCGCCTGCCTACCAAGGAAGATTGTCCTCCGGTAAAACAGAAGGTTCGTCGTATGCGCCCAGAGATGTCTGAGCAAATCAAAGCCGAAGTTATGAAACAGTTTGACGCCGGTTTTCTAGCAGTAACTTCTTACCCTCAGTGGGTTGCCAATGTGGTTCCTGTACCGAAGAAGGATGGTAAGGTTCGAATGTGTGTTGACTACAGGGACTTGAATAGGGCAAGCCCTAAGGATGACTTCCCTCTACCACACATCGATGTTCTGGTTGACAATACTGCTCAGCACAAGGTATTCTCCTTCATGGACGGTTTCTCCGGTTATAATCAGATAAAGATGGCTCCCGAAGACATGGAGAAGACGACCTTTGTTACTCAGTGGGGCACCTTTTGCTACAAGGTTATGCCTTTTGGACTAAAGAATGCTGGGGAAACGTATCAGCGTGCCATGGTTACTTTGTTTCATGATATGATCCATCATGAGATTGAAGTATATGTCGATGATATGATTGTGAGGTCCCGGACTGAGGAGGAACACCTTGACCATCTACAGAAGCTGTTTGACAGGTTGAAGTTGTACAGACTGAGATTGAACCCGAACAAGTGCACCTTCGGGGTGGGGTCTGGTAAGCTACTGGGTTTCGTCGTGAGCGACAAAGGTATTCAAGTGGACCCTGCCAAGGTGAAAGCCATACAAGAGATGCCAGCTCCCAAGACAGAGAAGGAGGTCAGAGGCTTTCTAGGACGACTGAACTACATTGCCCGATTCATCTCGCACCTAACTGCTACTTGTGAGCCAATCTTCAAGCTACTGAAGAAAGATCAAGTGATACGTTGGAACGATGAATGTCAGGCCGTTTTCAAAAGAATCAAAGAGTATCTCCAAGAGCCACCCATTCTGATGCCACCAGTTGAAGGGAAACCTTTGATCTTATACTTGACAGTACTTGACAACTCAATGGGGTGTGTGCTGGGGCAGCATGACGAGTCTGGCCGAAAAGAGCATGCTATTTATTACCTTAGCTAAAATTTTACCGACTGTGAGACCCGATACTCACTGCTTGAGAAAACTTGCTGCGCTTTGGCATGGGTTGCTCGCCGGCTAAGACAATATATGCTGACTCACACTACTCTATTGATTTCAAAGATGGATCCAATCAAGTATATCTTTGAAAAGCCTGCCTTGTCCGGAAGAATAGCAAGATGGCAGATGATCTTGACTGAGTATGACATCCAGTACACGAATCAAAAGGCAATCAAGGGAAGTGTATTGGCAGATCATTTGTCACATCAAGCAGTGGATGATTACCAGTCTATGAACTTTGAATTCCCGGACGATAATATCATGCTGATAACTGATTGTGAGACACCTGGACCGGATGAAGGACCTGAGGAAGGATCCCGATGGTCTATGTACTTTGACGGAGCTTCGAACGCTTTGGGTAATGGCATTGGTGCCGTGATCATATCTCCAAAAGTCTCTCATACTCCGTTTACCGCCTGACTATGTTTCAACTGCACCAACAACATGGCGGAGTATGAAGCATGCATCATGGGTCTTCGAGCTGCAATTGACCTAAGGATTAAGTTTCTAAGTGTCTTCAGAGATTCTGCTCTCGTGATCAGTCAGATCAAGGGCGAGTGGGATATGAAACACCCTAATCTTATTCCTTACAAGGAGTATGTATTGACGTTGCTTCCCCATTTCGAGGAGATAACATTTGAACACTTCCCAAGAGAGGAGAATCAGTTGGCGGACGCGCTAGCTACGATGTCTTCTATGTTCAAAGTCAAATGGGACAACGAGGCTCCCCGGATCATTATTGAAAGATTGGACGAACCTGCACATTGCTGTGATCTTGAGACTGAAGAAGTAACAGAAAACCCCTGGTATCATGAGGTGAAGAGATACCTTGAAGCTCAAGAATACCCCGAGGGTGCATCTGTTAATGATAAGAAGTTTCTGAGGAGGTTTGCAGCAAAATTGTTCATCAGCAATGGCATTCTTTACAAACGTAACCATGATTCGACCTTACTATGTTGTGTGGATAAGATTGAAGCCGAAAGGATCATGGCAGAGCTACATAAAGGTACTTTCGGAACTCATTCCAGTTGTGATCGGTGGATCTGGAACTGACTGTTTAACGCTGGTTCGCGAATGTCACGGAAGCAAGAGTCGCCACCGTCTTTTATTTTCTCCAAGTGGAAAGGACAAAAGCACAGAAAAATTCCTTAAAGAGATTGCTCTCGGTTCGGGAGGTAGATTATAGAAAGGGAAGGTGTTAGCACCCTTTCTATCCATGGTTATCCATGGGCTCTTAGATACTTGCTCATTGTGTTTTCAAAAAGGTTTGTTTGCTTTTCAACTGTGGGTTTTAAAAAGTTTCTTTGAAAAATTTCAGTTCGACTCGTGCGTTAGAGTGTTTGAAAGATTGTTTTGAAAGCTTTTGAAAAGTGTCGGTGTGAAAAGATTTTTGTTTGTTTTTGAAGAGAGCAAGTATCTACGAGAACCTACCTACTCTAAGGAATTCGTCTGTGTAAATGTCCTTTAAAGTAGTGCCATCCCACCATTGAGAGGTAGGTAGCACCACCGTTGGAGGTGTTCGGGTCAATTCGAGTTTATAGGGACATGGTGATCACCAGAGCAATGGGAAGACACCTTAGAAGCTACCCTCATGCCAGGTTCCCGGATCATGAGGACTTACTAAGACATCCTCTACTCGACGATCACCTTTCGAAGGCAAGGCAACAGTGAGGCGTACCCTAGGGGTGGTGTGTGCGATTCGTGTGTCGTTTTCATTTGCATTTGTCTTGTCATGCTAAAGTGATCTACGCTTGATTTTATTATGGACATTCATTCTTTCATGCTTTTGATTAACAGTTAAGAAATATTTGCGGGAAAGTAAATTCTAAGGCTATTACAAATGGCGCGGGTCCACATCGCCAAAATTAAACCGGACTCGATTTGACAGAGAAATAAATAAAGCAAATAAGAGTGCAGGAAGTAATTGTTACAAAGCTTCGGGAGAGATACATGATTATTTAACGACATAAAATGAATATGCGAAATTAAATAAATTTAAGAACATGGGCGTTGGACCCTTTTGCAAAATTAAATTAAAATTAAAAAATTAAAAGAGAATGTTTTTGGTATTTTTATGTTTTTTAGGATTTAATAGAAAAAGAATTAATTAAAATGAAAATTGAATGCGAACCCTAATTCTAATGGCTTTTAAATTTATTGTGAAAATATTAAATTAAAATCTAGATGAAACCCTAATTAATTATGTACAATTTTAATTATGAAAAATAAATATAATGAATATTATTACGGTAAAAGGGAAAAAGAAATAAAAACAATAATCAAACCTATTTCTACATATTTTTGTATTTTTGTTATTAAAAGAAATTAAAATCACAACCTAATTTAAAAACTAAATAATTGCATATTAATTTATTTATGAAAATATTAGAATGAAATAATTTATTATGTTTTTATCTTTTTCTGATTTTTTAGGCATTTTTTGTATTTTGTAAAAATATAATTAATTAATTCAAAACAAATAAAGAAAATAATATAATATTTGAAAAAGATGAAATATGAGAAAAATTGCAAACCAGGGGGGGTTCAGGCCCCAATATGGAGGTTTTGATCCAAGAAACTGGCCCAATAAGCTTGAAATCTGTTGACTTTTCCAGGCATTATGTGGCACGTTGACTGGGGTGTAACGTGTTCCTTAACCCATAGCCATTGATCTGATGAGCCTGGACAGGTGGACATTGATTCCTGAGGGTGTATGATGCGCTTTCACTACTGAGCCTGCATGTGAATTTGTATTGCAAAATAATAGAGAAAATAACGTAGACCTGGGACTTGAACCCAGGTCATGGGGGTTACCAACATCACACCTTTCCAGCTGAGCTAAGCGCATATTCAATTATTATACAGACAAACAAATAATATAAAAAGAAGCAACGCGTTAGTGGATGGAAACGCGCGAAAATTCAAACAGGCCTATCACTGCGTGACACGGCTTCATCTTCCTCACCATCCCTGTAAAACAAAACACAAAGGCAACGTTTTTTGAACCGTTCTATAATGTATCTTTAGAGAAAATAGCGAATAGCGCTACAATGTTCATAAATTGATCGCGAATGTGGTGTCTCTTTCGTCTGAAAGCACTGAGTACAACCATGGTGGTCTTAAGGCTTAATTTTTCCTCTTTGCAAAAGCCCTAAATTTGCAACCCTGTAAACCCTAGAATTCAGTTATGGCATAATCGCGTATGGCTTGCAAAAATTAAATCAAACGTGATGGTTAGCTTTAAAACATCACAAGGAACAAGAATCAATAAATAAAATTCACAAATAATGCATGGAATAGGATATGCGATCATGAAATTTGTTTGATACAGTTCCGGTTCATATTACCAATTCTTGGGGTTTGAAGGGATGTTAATGATTGGAATATGATCAGGAGCCTTCAAGGAAGCTAGTGGACTATGAATTATGCCTCGAATCAACCTCTAAAGTGGTTTTCAGTTTTGCTTTTTTTTGACAAAAATTCCAAGTTTGTTCTTAGCTTTTGCGCAGCTTCAATGTGTAGCACGATTAGGTTTGTGTTCCTGGCTTTGTAGTGAAACTATTAGGTTAACAAAATTCAATCAAATCTCTTGCCATAATGATTTTTGATAATTGATTTTCTAAGGATCTTTTTGAATCTTTTTCATGTGTTCTTGTATCAATTTGCATCCAATCACCCCAAATCTTTCCTAGTTGGCATTTACACGAAATATTGACCTTAAAACATGTATAAAAAGATTGGTTTGGTTAATTTAAACATTTTTCATATATTTAAATGATTTAAATGAATTAATATGAATAATAATTCAAATAAATAAATAAAAAATGAGAAAATACTTCCCTTTGGGCCAAGTGGTCGTGCATATGCTTGGAATGATGAATCATGGAAGAAAAATGGGCCCATTAGCAAATTTAGGTCATTTGAAGTAATGTTGACTTTTCAAAATATCCAAAAATTTCCCAACTTCCACAAGGCATAACTTGCTCAAGTTTTAAGCTTTTCTCATGTTCTTGGACATTTTGGAAAGGTCTTTGAGTCCTCTAACCAATGTCTTTGGTCCCATGTCATTTTGATTTACCAATCTCAAGTTATGGCCTTTGACTTAAAGTCCCTTTTTGTTGACTTTTGAAAATGACCTATAATGTTGAAATTAATAACTTTTTGTGAGAGCATTTCTTGGACTTGAAGTATGAAGATGAGTTGTAGGAAATGTCTTTATCTTAAAAATGAGCTTTGGATGGAATTTTTCTGATAATCCATGTGAAAGTTATGCCCTGGTCAATTTCAGTTGACTTTTTCAGCTGTCCAAATAAGGAAACTTTTGCATCTTGATGATTTTCTGAGCCAAATTTTGAGAATCATGATCAAGCATTGATCAAATGATGTTTGTGGCTTCAAAATGATATGTTGACCAAAAATTTGAACTTTTGACTGTCAAATGACCATTTTGCCCCTACAGTTGACTGTAGTGCAATTTAGGGTTTTGACTGTGCAATTTTGAGCTGAATGTCTTGAAACTTGATATGAGAATACTTGACAACATTTGTAGGCATGTGAGACTTGATTGGGCCTTTGAAAACTTCCTTTTCTTGATCAGAACACAAACCCTAGTTTTGACTGTATAGGAGACAGTTGGACTGCACAACCCTTGGGGAATTTTGTGGCTTGGCTTGGCAATTTCTTGAAGAATATGGGAGGGAAAATTTTGGGGTGCAACAGTTGCCCCTGTTCAATCTTCTTAGACCTGAGGATGCAGATTGGCGGACGTGCCTTTCGTAATCCGAGGGTAGAAGATGATTGAACACTAGAGTGCCCAGAAATTTGCGCTCACATAGTAGCAGTGATGTGGTGGGAATGGGCTTATAGATGCCATTTGCTGGATAAGATGATGGGCTTATAGATGCCATCCGGATGTTGACCGCATAAGAGATTCCTTAGCGAGAACCTGCATACCTGCAAAAGAAAAGTAAGTACCTGGCACGTTGCAGGAGTTGGTTTTCAGATGCTTGGTATAGATGTGTCCTGACTGGTTACAGGAGCTGAGTCTGGAGCTTCAAACGGCGATGAATGAACCAGGGATGGTTACTGTCTTAGCATGAATGGTAAGAGAACCTTGGGTGATTTTAACTTCAACAACGCTCGTTGAGAAAAATCTTGAGTGTCTTCTACTGGGATAAGAATCAGGGAGATCTTAGGGTCGATCTGACTGAACCAGAGAAGGCCTTTGACTGGATAAGCATCAGGAAAATCTTGGGACGATTTAACTGAACCGGTCTAGGTCTTGAAATATCTTCAACTGGATAAGCATCAGGGAGATCTTAGGGTCGATCTGACTGAACCAGAGAAGGCCTTTGACTGGATAAGCATCAGGAAAATCTTAGGGTCGATTTAACTGAACCGGTCTAGGTCTTGAAATATCTTCAACTGGATAAGCATCAGGGAGATCTTAGGGTCGATCTGACTGAACCAGAGAAGGCCTTTGACTGGATAAGCATCAGGAAAATCTTGGGGTCGATTTAATTGAACCGGTCTAGGTCTTGAAATATCTTCAACTGGATAAGCATCAGGGAGATCTTAGGGTCGATCTGACTGAACCAGAGAAGGCCTTGGACTGGATAAGCATCAGGAAAATCTTGGGATCGATTTAACTGAACCGGTCTAGGTCTTGAAATATGATTGAGAATTTCAACTGCATCTTTCCTGAAAGGTAAAGGTCAGTCATATGCAATGCATGATATGGATCAAGCCATGATGTTCTCAACATAAATGAGATTCGTATGATATGATGCGTCTATGCATGCTATAATGATGTATGTGATGTTTTATGTATGTTTTCGTCTAGGAAAGTAGATCCTTGACGGGTGCTGGGAAGTCGATATCCTGGGCTGGTGTTGAAGAATAGATTTTTGCTTCCGCTGGGGATGATAGCTGCAAGAATACCGGTAGGAGAAGATGACTCCGTTGCGGAATAAACTTGGCAAATGGAAGATTCTGCGGGGAGAAAAGATACTCTGACGACCATGCTGGGAAGCAATACTCTGTGGGGGTAGAGATGCTTTGCTGAGTGTTGATAGTAGTTTGCTGGGTATAGGAAGACTTTGTTGACGACGCTCTTTCCGTGGCTTTTGGCTGAGGATAACCCAGTTATATCCTGTTAAGGAAATAACTCTTTAAATCAAGCCGGACGACGCGTTCGTGCTCTGCGAGGGGATAAGCTTCCAGAATTTACTGGGGATAAGCTTACTGCTTGGGGATATGAATTCCAACTTTCCTGGGGAAACTGGACTGGACTCTCCTGGGGGAAGTTTTGAACTGTAGTTTTGTAAGTTGAAAGAGGGAACCTATGTAGGGTTTCCTGTTGATGAGCTCATGTAAAACCGCATCTGAAATGGAGAAGGAACCTGTGTAGGGTTACTTTGATGATGAGTTCGTGTAAAAACTTCGTTTTTGGAAAGGGAGAACCTGTGTAGGGTTTCTGGATGACGAGTCCATGTAAAACTGCATCTTGAAGGGAGGGAATCGGTGTAGGGTCGCTTGATGTCGAGTTCGTGTAAAACTATGTCTGGAGGAGGAGAACCTGTGTAGGGTTTCTTCGGGGTAAGTTCACGTAAAACTTTTTGATGAACCGGGGTGAGGTTATCTTGAGCTAAATCCATGTAAGACTTCTGGGGGGAACCGGGGTCAGGTTGCCGCATGATAAGTTCGTGTAAAAACTTCTTGATGAACCGGGGTTAGGTCATCTTGAGATAGGTCCATGTAAGACTTCAGGAGGAACCGGGGTTAGGTTACTTGGATAAGTTTGTGTAAAAACATCTTGATGAACCGGGGTTAGGTCATCTTGAGATAGGTCCATGTAAGACTTCAGGAGGAACCGGGGTTAGGTTACTTGGATATGTTTGTGTAAAAACTTCTTGATGAACCGGGGTTAGGTTACTTGGATAAGTTTGTGTAAAAACTTCTTGATGAACCGGGGTTAGGTCATCTGGAGATAGGTCCATGTAAGACTTCAGGAGGAACCGGGGTTAGGTTACCTTGGATAAGTTTGTGTAAAAACTTCTTGATGAACCGGGGTAAGGTTACTTGTGGAGGAGGAGTCTGTGTATGACTTTGTCTGAAGGTTGAGAAGAAACCGGTGTTGGGTTGCATGATTTTGATTAAGTGGATGATTGTCCTGTTTGGTTTCGGATGTTAACCCACGATCTGGAATTGGTAAAGGTAGATGGTAATCATCCCTATGTTGATTTTCCCTTTGTACTTTGGTCAACAGAGCAATTGGATCGCCTGGATAGCTCATTATTGCCCCTGTTTCGGAGGTGAGGGAGGAGGATACCTGTGTGGGTGATTGACAAATCTTCGGGTAGACAAGTGACGAGACGCCGGGACATAGTCGTACGCTTTGATCCCTAACTTTTGCCTGGACCGCCCTTTCGGGTTTTCAGTCCACCGGGATACCCATTTTTGCCCAAGCCGCCTTTTCAGGTTTTCGACTTGCCGGGTGTACATATTTTCCGTTTTCATCCCTTATTTTTGCCCGAACCCTTTTGGTTCGACGGGAAGCCCTTATTTTTGCCTAGGCATGTCAGCCTAGCGGGTCTTTGATGATGCGCAGTATTTTTTCCGACTATGTCCACGCTCTCAGACTATAGGGAGTTGCCCCTGTTGGAAGTATTTGGTCATGCCCCAGATAATGGGCAATGCTCCTACTGTGCCCCTTGACTGGAGGTACTTCTGTTCACAAGGTGTTCATCGTGCGAATTTCCCTGTTGTTCAAACAAGTAATCATATGCAGACAAGGTTATTTTAAGAATGCAAAAGTCTATGTCTGTCTTGAATTTTGAAAATGCATTTTTTGTAATACAGTGCGATGTCAAATCAGGATTTTACAGCAAACCTTCAGGAGTCAGGATACCTTCGTAACAGTATGCTTTCGAACTAACCCATGCTTCAGCTAGGACTTTTAAGGGTTATATCGTGGCCTGGTTCACGGTTTAAGAAACAAAGGATAAAGGCTCAAATTATTTGTACCCACCCGCTCTTCGTGATGTCCTCCAAGCCTAAACTCAGTTGATCATGCGTTAGACCTTGTTCGAGTCTTTGTTTTGATTTTCTGGTGATGGTTCAGATATGGATGATTTATTCTGAACAGGCAGTCACTTTTGCTTTTGTTGAGGGTTTGTGAGACCTCTTTCTTTTGATTTTTGTTATCCCTTTCTTTTTTGCCTGAACTGTTTCCCTTTTTGGAATTACAGTCAGCGGGATGCCCCAGTTTGGTAAGTCTTCTTTATTGGTTTTGACTTTTTGGGCTTTTCATTTATGATTTTTTTTTTTGATAATGACTGCCTGTCCTTATGATTGTTCGGAACCATCACTGTCTGTTGTTTTTGAAAAACTCATTTAGTGCCATTCATTGTGCACTTGGATCAACTGAGAGAACTACCCTGCCCCAGGTTATGGTTAAGGGTTTTGATTTTCGAAAATAAAAACTCCTACTTCTTTGGCTCTGATGGGTTGACGAGGGATTATCATCCTTATAACTCCAGTGTTTAGGGATTGAAACAATGCCTGTACCTCATCAGCGGGGTCTGTTCAAAAGCATACTGTAATGATCGTGGTATCGTTTTCGTCATCCTCCCTCAAGAGGTTTAGAATTTTCAATTAAGAGTTGACCATTGCAAAATTATGAAAGCAGTTTTAAGCATAGTAAACATAATTAAATCAAGACAGACATGTGTAATGCATTCATGAAATAAAAGAGTTTAACATGATAATTGTTTATCTGAACAAGAAAAGAAAAATACAACTTGAATTCAAATGAACAAAAATCTCTCGACTCTAGCCATGTTTTGGCAATGGAGCATTGATCACGTTGGGGGTTTCGGCAAGCTCGAACACGATCTCTTTAGCATCGATCATGTTCTGAATCTTGTACTTCAGTGCCCAACAATCCTCGGTATCGTGCCCCGGGCTATCAGAATGATAAGCACACCTCGCTTCTGGGTTGTAGCTTGGAGAGGAGGTCTTAGGATTTGCAGGAGGGTTGATCACTGCAATCAGATTCATCTTCAACATGTGCTGCAGTGCTTGTGACCATGGCATGTTAATGTTGGTGAATTGCCTTTTAGGACCGCCCGGCCTTTGCTGATTTCCCCTTTGTGGTTGACGGCGTGGTGCAGAACCAGAGATCATGACTGCCCCTGCATGTTGATCACGGCGACTCGTTTGACCGTATGCAGTTAGAGTCCTTCTTTCCCGTGTAAGGCTTTTTATGAATATCCGAAGGTGTGGCCTCTTGAATTTTCCCACTCTTGATACCAGCTTCAATTATTTCGCCAGTCAGGATGAGGTCGGTAAATCCAGCAGATGAATTACCAATGAGGTGATTGAAGAACGGCCCGGATATGGTCCCCAAGAACATATCAACGAGCTCCCGGTCAGTTAAGGGAGGCTGCACCCTTCCAGCAAGGTCTCTCCATCTTTGTGCGTACTCCTTGAAACCTTCACTTGACCCCAACGACATACCCTGGAGTTGGGTACGTGTGGGAGCAAGGTCGGCATTGTACTGGTACTGCTTATAGAAAGCAGTTGCCAACTCCTCCCAGTTACGAACTTTGGTCCCATCCAGTTGATAGAACCATTCGAGGTGAGTCCCTGAAAGACTTTCCTGGAAGAAGTGGATCCACAAGTTCTTATCGGCTGAGTATGGTTGGATTTTCCGAACATAAGACCTGAGATGTAGCTTGGGACAAGACGCCCCGTCATATTTAGTGAATGATGGTGCTTTGAACTTCCGAGGGATGATCACACCAGTAGACAAACCCAGATCTCCGAAATCCAGCCCAGGTACTTGTGGTATTTCCATAGCATTCAAACGGTCTTCCAACTGCTTGTACTTGTCCTCAGCCGGAGGGTATTGTTCGTCGTTGAAATCTGTCTCATTGTCGGAGACCACTGGACTAGGCACCTCTCTCTCATGGTGACTGCTTTCCCTCACAGACGGAGTAGTCCTCTCAGTTTCAGTCTGCGGTGTGTTCCCAGATCTGCGTCTAGGGCTGAACAAAACAGTCCTCTTCTTCTTCTTGTCCTTCTTCAAGAGCAGAGCCTTCAGATTTTGTTGCCCCTGGGTCAAATTCATGATCAGCCCTTGGAACTGGGCGTTCTGAGCCTGGAGGGCCTTGATAGACTGCTCAGCTGATGATTCAGGATTCATGACGATCGGCTGAAATAAACAGCGAAGGGTAAGCAACCTGTCAAAGGGATACCTGCAATGCAATGAGATGTATGATATGCATGCAATGATTTCAAGGATCTCGCGGGGTAAACAAAGAAACTTGTTAGAGTTGAAAACCGGTAACTTGATTGAAGAAACTTCCTGTTGCAGAAAATCCTTCTTCAAGGGTCAAAGGCTCACCATATCCAGTGGGTCATAGCCCCTGACAGCCTTGGCTAGAGGAAAAGAAATCCCTTTTGCCCCTTGCTGGGACAGTTGATTCACCATGACCTGCATCACAAGCCCTTGAGGTCCTTGAAATAGGTTAGAATGTATGCAATGGTATGATGTTATGGTATGCATGGGGTAATGTAGGTAACCCTGTTACGAGTCCCAATTAAGGACTACAAACCAAAACCTGCAAGAAACTTAGGGTACTCTGTTATGAGTCCTGCAAGAAACAAGTGTCAGGTAACAAGCATGCAGATAGTCAAGTACGAAGGCACACAAGTCACACAAGAGAAGCCCTTAGAGTTTAGGCCAGCATGGGGTCTGGGTATTACCCTCTTGAAGTTGGTGGGTTCAACCTGTCCTATCAAAGTAACCGGGTTCTAAGGGTCCCAATATCACGGGATTGCTTTCATTGTTCATCGTTTCGATTTAGCCACTGAACTGGCGACCGAAATATTCCAGGAAAGCAACCCTCAATTGAGTGTAGTATCGAGTATCAACCAACCTCGGGCTGCACCAAAGTCAGTTATCTCACTACCCTAAAGAGGCCAAGATATTTCAATTAAGGTTCCTAAGGTCTGTTGATGCTTCATGACACCACGCGGAGGCCCCGTACTCTCCTTGACTGAACTCAAGGGTTACCGGTACACACCAAAGTGCCACATCAACGTAGCAGACTGTTTCAACCATGTCGGTATACCCCACACAGTTCCCTCACAGCCTTGTTGCTACTTTCTAAGAAGGTTTCCCCCAGATCCGGGTTAGGATCTATAGAACTCCCATGCAACCCACAATAATAAAGCAAGCAAAGAAGACAATTGAAGACACAGTGATCTTAATCTTAAGGTACACCTCACGTTATAAAGTAATTCCCCAGCAGAGTCGCCAGTTCTGTGATCAGTGGATCTGGAACTGACTGTTTAACGCTGGTTCGCGAATGTCACGGAAGCAAGAGTCGCCACCGTCTTTTATTTTCTCCAAGTGGAAAGGACAAAAGCACAGAAAAATTCCTTAAAGAGATTGCTCTCGGTTCGGGAGGTAGATTATAGAAAGGGAAGGTGTTAGCACCCTTTCTATCCATGGTTATCCATGGGCTCTTAGATACTTGCTCATTGTGTTTTCAAAAAGGTTTCTTTGCTTTTCAACTGTGGGTTTTAAAAAATTTCTTTGAAAAATTTCAGTTCGACTCGTGCGTCAGAGTGTTTGAAAGATTGTTTTGAAAGCTTTTGAAAAGTGTCGGTGTGAAAAGATTTTTGTTTGTTTTTGAAGAGAGCAAGTATCTACGAGAACCTACCTACTCTAAGGAATTCGTCTGTGTAAATGTCCTTTAAAGTAGTGCCATCCCACCATTGAGAGGTAGGTAGCACCACCGTTGGAGGTGTTCGGGTCAATTCGAGTTTATAGGGACATGGTGATCACCAGAGCAATGGGAAGACACCTTAGAAGCTACCCTCATGCCAGGTTCCCGGATCATGAGGACTTACTAAGACATCCTCTACTCGACGATCACCTTTCGAAGGCAAGGCAACAGTGAGGCGTACCCTAGGGGTGGTGTGTGCGATTCGTGTGTCGTTTTCATTTGCATTTGTCTTGTCATGCTAAAGTGATCTACGCTTGATTTTATTATGGCCATTCATTCTTTCATGCTTTTGATTAACAGTTAAGAAATATTTGCGGGAAAGTAAATTCTAAGGCTATTACAAATGGCGCGGGTCCACATCGCCAAAATTAAACCGGACCCGATTTGACAGAGAAATAAATAAAGCAAATAAGAGTGCGGGAAGTAATTGTTACAAAGCTTCGGGAGAGATACATGATTATTTAACGACATAAAATGAATATGCGAAATTAAATAAATTTAAGAACATGGGCGTTGGACCCTTTTGCAAAATTAAATTAAAATTAAAAAATTAAAAGAGAATGTTTTTGGTATTTTTATGTTTTTTAGGATTTAATAGAAAAAGAATTAATTAAAATGAAAATTGAATGCGAACCCTAATTCTAATGGCTTTTAAATTTATTGTGAAAATATTAAATTAAAATCTAGATGAAACCCTAATTAATTATGTACAATTTTAATTATGAAAAATAAATATAATGAATATTATTACGGTAAAAGGGAAAAAGAAATAAAAACAATAATCAAACCTATTTCTACATATTTTTGTATTTTTGTTATTAAAAGAAATTAAAATCACAACCTAATTTAAAAACTAAATAATTACATATTAATTTATTTATGAAAATATTAGAATGAAATAATTTATTATGTTTTTATCTTTTTCTAATTTTTTAGGCATTTTTTGTATTTTGTAAAAATATAATTAATTAATTCAAAACAAATAAAGAAAATAATATAATATTTGAAAAAGATGAAATATGAGAAAAATTGCAAACCAGGGGGGGTTCAGGCCCCAATATGGAGGTTTTGATCCAAGAAACTGGCCCAATAAGCTTGAAATCTGTTGACTTTTCCAGGCATTATGTGGCACGTTGACTGGGGTGTAACGTGTTCCTTAACCCATAGCCATTGATCTGATGAGCCTGGACAGGCGGACATTGATTCCTGAGGGTGTATGATGCGCTTTCACTACTGAGCCTGCATGTGAATTTGTATTGCAAAATAATAGAGAAAATAACGTAGACCTGGGACTTGAACCCAGGTCATGGGGGTTACCAACATCACACCTTGCCAGCTGAGCTAAGCGCATATTCAATTATTATACAGACAAACAAATAATATAAAAAGAAGCAACGCGTTAGTGGATGGAAACGCGCGAAAATTCAAACAGGCCTATCACTGCGTGACACGGCTTCATCTTCCTCACCATCCCTGTAAAACAAAACACAAAGGCAACGTTTTTTGAACCGTTCTATAATGTATCTTTAGAGAAAATAACGAATAGCGCTACAATGTTCATAAATTGATCGCGAATGTGGTGTCTCTTTCGTCTGAAAGCACTGAGTACAACCATGGTGGTCTTAAGGCTTAATTTTTCCTCTTTGCAAAAGCCCTAAATTTGCAACCCTGTAAACCCTAGAATTCAGTTATGGCATAATCGCGTATGGCTTGCAAAAATTAAATCAAACGTGATGGTTAGCTTTAAAACATCACAAGGAACAAGAATCAATAAATAAAATTCACAAATAATGCATGGAATAGGATATGCGATCATGAAATTTGTTTGATACAGTTCCGGTTCATATTACCAATTCTTGGGGTTTGAAGGGATGTTAATGATTGGAATATGATCAGGAGCCTTCAAGGAAGCTAGTGGACTATGAATTATGCCTCGAATCAACCTCTAAAGTGGTTTTCAGTTTTGCTTTTTTTTGACAAAAATTCCAAGTTTGTTCTTAGCTTTTGCGCAGCTTCAATGTGTAGCACGATTAGGTTTGTGTTCCTGGCTTTGTAGTGAAGCTATTAGGTTAACAAAATTCAATCAAATCTCTTGCCATAATGATTTTTGATAATTGATTTTCTAAGGATCTTTTTGAATCTTTTTCATGTGTTCTTGTATCAATTTGCATCCAATCACCCCAAATCTTTCCTAGTTTGCATTTACACGAAATATTGACCTTAAAACATGTATAAAAAGATTGGTTTGGTTAATTTAAACATTTTTCATATATTTAAATGATTTAAATGAATTAATATGAATAATAATTCAAATAAATAAATAAAAAATGAGAAAATACTTCCCTTTGGGCCAAGTGGTCGTGCATATGCTTGGAATGATGAATCATGGAAGAAAAATGGGCCCATTAGCAAATTTAGGTCATTTGAAGTAATGTTGACTTTTCAAAATATCCAAAAATTTCCCAACTTCCACAAGGCATAACTTGCTCAATTATTAAGCTTTTCTCATGTTCTTGGACATTTTGGAAAGGCCTTTGAGTCCTCTAACCAATGTCTTTGGTCCCATGTCATTTTGATTTACCAATCTCAAGTTATGGCCTTTGACTTAAAGTCCCTTTTTGTTGACTTTTGAAAATGACCTATAATGTTGAAATTAATAACTTTTTGTGAGAGCATTTCTTGGACTTGAAGTATGAAGATGAGTTGTAGGAAATGTCTTTCTCTTCAAAATGAGCTTTGGATGGAATTTTTCTGATAATCCATGTGAAAGTTATGCCCTGGTCAATTTCAGTTGACTTTTTCAGCTGTCCAAATAAGGAAACTTTTGCATCTTGATGATTTTCTGAGCCAAATTTTGAGAATCATGATCAAGCATTGATCAAATGATGTTTGTGGCTTCAAAATTATATGTTGACCAAAAATTTGAACTTTTGACTGTCAAATGACCATTTTGCCCCTACAGTTGACTGTAGTGCAATTTAGGGTTTTGACTGTGCAATTTTGAGCTGAATGTCTTGAAACTTGATATGAGAATACTTGACCACATTTGTAGGCATGTGAGACTTGATTGGGCCTTTGAAAACTTCCTTTTCTTGATCAGAACACAAACCCTAGTTTTGACTGTATAGGAGACAGTTGGACTGCACAACCCTTGGGGAATTTTGTGGCTTGGCTTGGCAATTTCTTGAAGAATATGGGAGGGCAAATTTTGGGGTGCAACACCAGTGGACATACCATGGCAAAGAAGATCCTTTGGGCAGGATATTATTGGTCCACAATGGAAGCCGACTGTTATCAGCATTCTCGGACATGTCACAAGTGCCAAGTCTATGCTGATAAGGTGCACATACCTCTAGTTCCTCTGAATGTCTTGACAACACCTTGGACTTTTGTAATGTGGGGCATTGATATGATCGGCGAGATCAGACCTACGGCATCCAATGGGCATCGTTTCATCCTGGTAGCAATTGATTACTTTACAAAGTGGGTTGAAGCAGCTTCCTTTGCTACCGTAACCAAGAACGTCGTGGCACGGTTCATTTGGCACAACCTGATATGTCGATACGGTGTACCAGAGAAGATCATTACGGACAATGGTACCAATCTCAACAACAAGATGATCACTGAGCTCTGCGAGCAATTCAAGATACAACATCATAACTCTTCTCCCTACCGGCCGAAGATGAATGGGGCTGTAGAAGCGGCTAACAAAAACATTAAGAAGATTGTGCAGAAGATGACAGTGACATACAAAGGCTGGCACGAGATGTTACTGTTTGCTCTTCATGGGTACCGTACCTCAACACGGACGTCAACAGGGGCAACACCCTATTCCTTGGTTTATAGCATGGAGGCAGTCTTGCCCATCGAAGTTCAGATACCCTCTCTCCAGATCATGAAGGATGCAGGTTTGAGCGAAGATGATTGGATTCAGACCCGACTTGATCAGCTGAACCTAATCGACGAAAAGAGACTTACTGCTATTTGTCATGGTCAGACGTACCAAAAACGGATGATCAAGGCATTTAACAAGAAAGTCAGACGACAAGAGTATCAAGTTGGGGACCTGGTAATCAAACACATTATTCTACCTCAAGGTGATCCCAGGGGCAAATGGACCCCTACTTACGAAGGGCCATTTGTGGTTAAGAACATTTTCTCAGGAGGAGCGATGATTCAAACCACCATGGATGGTGACGACCTTCCTCACCCCGTCAATGCAGACATAGTAAAAATATACTACGCATAATCAAAGACCCGCTAGGTTGACTGGCCTAGGCAAAAATAAGGGCTTCCCGGCGAACCAAAAGGGTTCGGGCAAAAATAAGGGATGAAATTGAAAAAAATCTGTACACCCGGCAAGTCAAAAACCTGAAAAGGCGTCTTGGGCAAAAATGGGTATCCCGGTGGACTGAAAATCCGAAAGGGCAGTCCAGGAAAAAGTTAGGGATTAAAGCGTAATACGATGTCTCATTGGATCACCTTGCATCCAGACTTTGGTATCAACTGTCAAGCTCGGATGGCACCAATCAATCAGATTCATCTTCAACTAAGCAGCAAAGTGATGAGATGCCTGAAGATATAAAGGCAATAGCAGAGTTGGAACCCAGTGGGATTATTCACATATCTGTTTTATTTTCCTTTCACAAAATTGTAAAAATTCTATTTGTTCGGTGGCGTTCTCTTACTAGGACGTCAGCCTCTTGTACGAAAACACCTATTTACAGGCAAACTTCAAAATCAATACAAATTCATTTTTCAAAATTGTTTTTCCTTTATCTGTTTTGTTTTGCAAAGAACGTCCAATGTTCATTTTTGATATATGCATTTGACATTAATTGCTGCTCATAAATAATTACATGCGAAACAAAGGACGAATCACTGGTAATATCAGAAACAGGGGCATAAGAAATGTCCAAACTGTGTAGTTACTTTGTCCACCAAGGTACCAAGGTAGGTTCAGCTGAAGAACATGACCAAGATACCATCACTCCCCATAGAGTAAAACAGTAATGGTAGCTCTCCCCACTGAGACTTGCAACTACGAACGAATCAGCAATACTCTCCCCAAAAAGAGTTAATCTACCATCAGCCCTGAAAAGGTTGGGTATCCCCAGAAGGTCTTAATATTCCTCGGCGGAGTATAAAGACATTCCCCAGCAAGTGTAAGAGCATCCCCGGCAGTCTTAATATTCCTCAATAGAATATAAGAATGTTCTCCGGCGGAATACAAGATACCCCAATGGAGCCATTTCCCCAGCGCAGTCTAAAAAGCTTCCCCGCCAGAGTTGAATCATATCACCCAGTAGATTCTGGAAGCTTATCCCCTGCAGAGCGCAAATAAATCTCCCCAGCCAAATTCAGAAGGTTATCCTCACAAGAGTCTAACTGGGTTATCCTCAGCAAGTTGCAACTGAAATATTATCCCCAACGAAGTTCTTTCTATCCCCAGCGGAGTTCATCATTAAAATCCCCGACAGAGCTTATCAACAGAATCCCCAGCGGAGTTATCGTTAAAATCTTCAGCAGAACGTCTCTTCCCCACAGAGTAATTCCCCTCGGAGTAATCTCTTCATTAGTTTGTTTCCCCAACGGAGTTCTTCTCTCCTACAGGTTTATCATCTTCGTTCATCATCCCCAGCGGAAACGAAGAACTCAACTCTATTCTCCAGCAGCCCCGGGATTTATTTTCCCTAGCTAAAACATCACATTTCCATACATCATGATACATGCATATACGCATCCTACCATGCAGTCTCATTTATGTTGAGAACATCATTGCTTGATCCATCTCATGCATTGCATTTGACTGACATTTTACCTTTTAGGAAAGATGCAGTTAAGTCCCCAAGCTTAGTCAAAGACCTGACCAACTCTTAAATCTCAATTGGTTTATCCTCGGTTGAATTTCAGATAAGGTCCTCAATCTCGACAGTTTCCCTACGTCATAGTGTGGACGAGTACTATAACCTCAACGGTATACTCCATTGAGCACGAGTCAGTTCCTAGATCTTGATGTTTTCCTCTGTCATAGTGTGGACAAGTTTTATAACCTCAACGGTATACTCCATTGAGCACGAGACAGTTCCTAGATCTTGATGAAGATGTTTCCCTACATCATAGTGTGGACGAGTACTATAACCTCAACGATATACTCCATTGAGTATGAGTCAGTTCCTAGATCTTGATGTTTTCCTCTGTCATAGTGTGGACGAGTACTATAACCTCAAGGGTATACTCCATTGAGCACGAGTCAGTTCCTAGATCTTGATGTTTTCCTCCGTCATAGTGTGGACAAGTTCTATAACCTCAACGGTATACTCCGTGAAGCACGAGACAATTCCTAGATCTTGATGAAGATGTTTCCCTATGTCATAGTGTGGACAAGTACTATAACCTCAACAGTATACTCCATTGAGCACGAGTCAGTTCCTAGATCTTGATTTTTTCCTCCGTCGTAGTGTGGACAAGTTCTGTAACCTCAACGGTATACTCCATTGAGCACGAGACAGTTCTTAGATCTTGACGAAGATATTTCCCCCAATTGAATTATGGACAGGTTCTTAAGACTCAGCTGAAGCATTCTCTCAGTTGAAGTACAGGCAATTTCCTCAAATCTCAACAAAAGTTAGACTTCCCCAGTGGAATCTTTTACAACCACAGGTATGCAAGTTCTCGCTAAGGAATATCTTATGCGATCGACACTCTTGCATATGGCATCTGTAAGCCCATTCTCCTACCAACAATATCCAAATGGCATCTGTAAGCCCATTCCCGACATCACAATGCGGATACTACACCAAGCGAGTGCAAATTTTCGGGCACTCTAGTGTTCAATTATCTTCCACCTTCGGATCACGAAAGGCTCAAAAGCCAATCTATATCCTCAGGTTTAAGAAAATTGAACAGGGGCAACTGTTGTACCCCAAAATTTACCCTCCCATATTTCTCAAGACATGTCAGGAATAATCTTCAAATTGCTCAAGTTGGCTCAAGGTATGGACAGTCAAATCACCTCCTAAAGCAGTCAAGTCAAAATTAGGGTTTTGTGTTGCATCAAGGTCCTTACATCCAAATGGCCTAAAGTTTTACCCAATGTCCTAATATGTTCTTAAGTTCATCCATGTCAAATTTCAAGTCTTGCAGAGGAAGTTTGGTCAGTCAATTGCTCAAGAGACCTAAAAGTCGATTGTGCTAGGGCAAAAGTCAATTGTGCCCCAAATACAGTCAAAACTCAAGATTTTTGTCAACATTCTCATTTTAAAGGTTAATTCATAATTTAATCAATGGTTGATCATGATTCATCAAGGATTGCTCAAGATTCATCAAGATTCAAAAGTTGCTAAATTAGGGTTTTGTAGGAAAGTCAACTCAACTTTGACCAAGCATAACTTTCTCATACTTTATGAGAAATGACCCATCCAAAGCTCAATTTTAAGAGGATGAAATTATATAAAATCCATCTTCACACCCCAAGATCAAGAAATGCTCTCACAATTACAAATTTGGACATTATAGGTCATTTTTGAAAGTCAACAAAAACACCTTTTTTGCTAAAGTTTATAACTTGAGCATGGAAGATCAAAATGAAATGAGACCAAAAGGGTTGATTATAGGACATCTCAAGGTTTCTAAAAAGTCCAATAACACCTCAAAAAGTTCAAAATTGAAGAAGTTATGCATTGTTGAAGTTGGGCATTTTTCCAAAATTGCCAAAAGTCAACCATCCTCAAAACTCCAATTTTTGACAAAAGGGCCCACTTTTTTCCACTTGATTTGGTATTATCACAACACACACGTGTCCCATACTTAATTTCATGACCATTCATTTATTTTTCTATTTTATTTTATTTTTATTGATTTAATTCATTTTAAATCAATATTAAATCAATATTAAATCAAATAAAATCTAAAATTGATATAAAGGGATCTTTGTGATTTATACAACTTGCAATTATCATTATGAATCAAATCAAACTCGTGCCAAGTCAATTCAAGCACAAAATCTCAGATTTGGCCTATATTTGGAAACATGTTAATGGTGATCAAAATCCAATCTTGATTCTTCAATACACAAGGATATTGGCCCATGTTTTAACCTAAAAATCATTCTATTATATGCAAGCAAGCCACACAGACCTAAAGGACGCACAAAACTCTGTGGAAACGGCCAGAACAAGTTGGTAAAAAACTTTGAAAAAATGGAGATCGAATTTTGGTTTAGAGGCATTTCCAGACTAAAAGATCAACACTAATCCTTTGCCTGATATCCTGTGAAGCTGTAGCGATTGAAACCAGCCCTTGAGTCCCCTATAACGCACTGTAAGTCTCCCTGAATCTTGCTCTGAACATGAAATCGAAAACGTCCATTCTTGCATCTTTTCTTTAAAATATTGGCATATCTGTGATTGTTATTTGATTTAGAATGTTTTGGCATTATCCAATTTAATTTTCATGGCCTCTAACCCCATATCCAGAACCTAGGGTTCTTGTTCTTGTTTTTAGGCGTTTATGTCACAGGGAAAATCAATGCAAACCATGGTTACAGGGATGACCGGGATGAAGAGACGAGTACGTTGGTACTCTTGGATTTCATTTTCATGGCATAGGAGAGATGTTTGAACGACCCTATGAATCTTCATGCGGATAAAAATCCACAGGTAAATGAACCAGGCTTTTGTGAGGAAGATGATAACGTGGCTGGGCGTGATTGGTTCATTTGAATCAATTGCGCGTTTTTTTATTTTTTGGCCAGGCATAATTATTGTTTGTATATAATATTTGTTTTCTATTTAACTAACGAATGAAGCAGATTGGTTGAGTGGTAAGCGCGTTGGCATATGAGTATTGGGACCTGGGTTCGAATCCCAGGTCCCCCAAAACTTTATTAATTTTGTTCTTCAGGTATTCCCATGTGACATTCAAAGAGTGGACCATCATGCTCTGCCAAATATCAAACGCTAGATGGCTTGCCAATCAAGATCCAAAGGCCAAGGTTGAAGGACTACCATAGATCAGAGTCAACAAGCATGCGTTAGATGTCAAAAGTCCAACAGGATGAAGCGAATATGGGCCTGAAAATTGCAATTCATACACCTTCCTCAGGCCCATACCCCCTGAGTTTGTCCTTATTTTTATTTTCTTTTCATTATTTTTCCTATTTTGTTTTATTATTATTATTATTAATTAATTAACCAACTAACCCTTTTTCATAAAATCAGAAAATAACCAAAAAAATAATATTTATTAATTTCACTATTTTATTTTTGTAAATAAACCATTAATTAATTTATTTAGTTTAAATAAGTTTAATAACAATATATTTTGCAATAAATTAAAATTGATTTAGAATTAGGTTTTTAATATTTTTACCATTCTCATTTTATTTCCTTAATTAAAATAAAAACCAAAAAATATTTTCTTTTTATTAATTAATTCAATTATTAATTTAGATTAGCCTTTTTTAATTCAAAAAGAACAAAAATATGCTTTATTCAATAAAAAGGGTCAAAACCCTAAAAACACTTCGATTTAATTTTCTTGCGCGCGATTAATTTTTGATCCATATGTTAATATTGTAACTGCTTCGAGGATGTAATAGTTTTAACTTAGGACTTTATTTATTTATTCATCGCTTTTATTTATTTATTTTTCGCAATTTAATTTTAAAGGGTTTGTCTTTGGCGATGTAAATACCCGACGCCTTGTAATAGCTTAGATTTATTTTTTCGCAATTTAATTTCCGCAACAATTAACTGTTAGATGTTTGAATAATAGGCTATGCATGACAAGATCTATCTTAACTTAAAATCAACAGTAGCTCACCATGACATGCAAAGATAATATAACTGAAAAACAATACACTCGCACATGCCACTCTTAGGGTACGCCTCACTTGGTTGCCTCGAACGTGGTCATTGAGTATAGGAAGTTTTAGAGGTCGCTCTCTTGTCCAAAGATTATAAGTTTCCTCGAAACGGTTGCCTCAGATAAAAATGATCTAAGACATTAGGGTTACCTCTAAGGCGTCCTAACATTGCTTTAGTGACCACACGTCCCTTAATCGAATTGACCCGAAAACTCCAATGGCGATGCTACCTACTCCTCAATAGTGGGATGGCATTGTCTAAAGGAAACTTGTACAGATTAATTCATTTTTGAGTAGGTGGATGTTCTTAAGTGCTTGCTCATTCGAAAACAAAACAAAACTTTTCGCACTTACACTCTCTTCAAAACAAAAACTCTTTTCAAACCCACAAACACAAAGAAAAGAAAACTTTTGAAAACACAATGAGCAAGTACCTAAGAGCCCGTGGATAACCACAGATAGAAAGGGTGCTAACACCTTCCCTTTCTATAATCTACCTCCCGAACCCGAGAAATATCTCAAAAAGGAATTTTTTTGTGCTTTTGTCCTTTCCTTGTTGGATAAAATAAAAGACGGTGGCGACTCTTGATTACCGCGACATTTTGTGAAAACAAATGCAAAACGCGAACCAGTATTCCAAAACAGTCAGTTCTCATTCCCACCGATCACACTAACTCTTTAAGTTGAAAAGGTACTCGTACAAGATTGACTTGGATTGTGTTCCTGCGATTGGGAGTCATATCCTACAAAACAGAACAAATATGAATCTCAAAATCCTTGAAATGGTTAGTCTAAAATGCAATGTGTTGTACCCCAAAATTTTCCCTCTCATTTATCAAGACTTCTCTTACAAGACTTCTTGGACTCAAGACAGAATTAGGGTTTGGTCAGCTCAAGACATCATCTTGCATTGATAACCTAAAATTAGGGTTTGAGTTTTCACAAGGACTTTTGGACCACCAATGCTTCATGTGACTTTCATACACCATCTTGGACCCCTAAGATTTCTCATGTTAAGTTTCAATCCTTGAACCACATTTTTGATCAGTCAATTGGACAATTGACCTAAAAATCAGTTGTATTGGGGAAAAAGTCAACATGGCCAATTTACAGTCAAACTTCATAATTTTTGATCCACAACAACATTTTAGACTCATATGTACCATTTGATCAAGTTTGGATCACAACTCCTCAAGAAATTTGATCAAATCATCAAAAGGGCAAAATGGTCAAAATTAGGGTTTTGACTGAGAAAGGGCAATTTCTGATTTTTAACCTAACCAATGACCAATTAAGTTCAAACATGATTTCAAGGACTCAATGGCATCATATTTACCTAATTACATGGTTCAAAAGATCTCAAGTTCATTGGATTGACAGATGAATTTTGCAGTCAACTAATCAAAAGTCAATTGTACACTGAAAAGTCAAACTTGGACTTTTTGGTCAAAATCAAATGCCAAGGGTCATAATTCATCAAGATATGTAAAAATATGAAACTTTTTCACCAAGAAAACCAATTTTGAAAATTAGGGTTTTGAATTTGAAAATTTTCATAACTTAGAATTTTTCTAAGTATGGAAATTTTCTTATTTTTCCCCAAATTTTCACCACTTTTTCACCATGTTGCAATTTGATTCAAAGAAAACTTCCAACATGAAAGTTGTAGTCCTCCATGAAATCTACAACTTTACTTCACAAACTTTTCCCAAAAGATTCTTGGATGTCAAGTTATGATTTGTGAACATAGGTCCATGAACTAAACATCTTAGTGAAAATTTGCCCTAATTTAGGCAGGTTTTTGACCCAACTTCATGGACATTTTTCACCTAGTTCCAAGAGTTATCTCAAAATGCATTTCAAAGATGGATTATAAAGCATATTTTAAGCTTTCCAAAATGTCCAAGAACTCTCCAAGATCATTTTTTGTTAGGGAGAATCGAAGAAGAGAAGTTGGCATTTTATCACTTTTGTTCATGCCATTTTCACAAAGTATCAAGTTGCAAATCAGATCCATGATGGTTGTATCTTGCTTTGCAGGTCCTAAACTCATTCTACACTCCATAATTAAATGCAAACTCGGAGTTTAAAGACTCTATTTTCACTTTTGAAGCATTGTACAAGTTGTAATTCTATTTTGGGCATAAAGTTCACATTGCCATTTTCATAAAGGTGAGCTTTTGCATTTTTGTCCATCTTGAGCCTTGGACCTGTCCCTTTGGTGTAAACAATTTCTATAGGTCATAAGCAATGTATACCAACTCTCTGCAGCTCACAAGCCAACCAGTACAAGCATGTTTGCATTGGTCACTTCACTTTTCTTCAAATGTAAAAAAGTTGCAAAAGAGGTCAGAACTTGTACAGCTGATAAGGACTGTACTTTGTATCATTCTATACATATTCACAAACTTGTTACAAACTAGAAAACGATTGCTTAGCATCCAAAAGACTCCCAAACTAAAAAACTCCAAAATTCTGCCAAACATACAGATTTCTGCAAAACCATAGCAAACTCATTTTTTTCTCGTGCATTTTGTGGCTTGACACTTGAAACATCTTATCCATATCATATCAAAGCTATCCAAGCCCTTACCCTGCATCTGTAAGCCTTGTTTCTGCCATTGCCATTTTTAAACTTGGAGCTTGCAACTTGACTTGTGCAAGGAGTTTCAGCCATCCACAAAGCAAGCTAGGCATTGGAATAGCTTGAAGGAAGTTCAAGGAAGCTCACACGATCCTCAGACCTCTCTCAAAGTCCCCATATTATCATATCCAAATCCAGCTGAATGAGGTATTTTTCAAAACTCCATCTCTCTAAATAGGCATCCTCAAGCCACGATTTGTGAAACAAAATGTAGCCTTTAACATGGTGAAGTTGTACATATGCATACTTGTCATTTATATTAATTGTGCCATGAGAATTTGAAGCTTGAAGTTCCTGGATTTTTTAGGTCACGAATTAGGGCTGATAAAATTCTCCCTGATCTTTTAGAGTTAGATTACAAATTTTATATGGTTGGAATCGTGAGATAAAATGCCACAAGTTTCATGCTATAAGTTTTTTTTTGTGCAAGCATCTGAAAGTTATAGGTTTGAAGGCAAACGCGCACGCAGAGAACAAGCTGGAGGACAGGGATGATGTTCTGGGCCTTTGGCGCCTTGGGCCTGTTACTTTTGTTATTCAAACCCCCCTGACCACTATTTGCACCCTCTGACTATTTTCTTATATTTTTTATATTTTCTTTTATATTTTCATATTTATTAATTTTGATTATTTTTTATGAATATTAAAAAACCCAAAAATAAGTTCTTTATTTTTTACAATTTTTATTAAATTTATTTTATTATTTTTTTGGCATAAAATTAGTTTATTTGGACAAATATATTTTTTTTTCTTAAAATAACTTGTAAATAATAAAAAAATACTACATATTTTTTTATATATATTATTTATAATCATACATAATTATTTTTACATATATTTAATTTTTAATATTTATATATTATATTATTTATTATTTTCTTATACAAAAATGGATAAAATAACAATATAAAGCATTATTTTCTTTTAATTCAAAAATTAGGGTTTTCCCCTTTCAAAAATAATAATAATTTTCTCTTATTTCTAGGGTTTAATAAATTATTTACTCATACAATTAAACAAATACAAAACATTTTTTTGCATAAATACATTTGCATTGCATTTTAATATTTGTATATTTATTTAATGCGCACAATATTCGTTTGGGTTGTAATAGTATTTTTAGGTTTATACTTGTGCAATATCCCCATTCAAAAACTTGTATCCCCCCTCCCATAATAATTGTTGTAATAGCTTAGTTTACATTTACGCAATTTATTGCTTTTATACCATGCTTAGTAAACTAGGGTTTGCATGACAAGAACCAAAAACAAACAAATAGAAAGGACCTAATCCAAGACAAATCAAATGCATGTAAAATGACACACATTGCACACAAGCACCCTTAGGGTTTCACCCACTTGGTTTCCTAAAACAAAATGGCCATGTTACGCATGCGAAGTATCTTGGCAAAACAAAACAATTATAAGATCATAGTCCCTCGATGACGCTATACAAAGGTTGCCTAAACAAATGATATTGGTCCCTAAAACATGCTAAGATACTTGGCAACATTGCTATCATGGTCATACGATGACCCACGCTCGTCCCGTTAACATCCAAAGATAGGGTTGCTTACCAAATCAATGGTAAGTCAACAATGTCAAAGGAATAAAAATGCACAAGAAAGACATTTAAGTAGGTAGATAGCTTCTAAGTTACTTGCTCTATTTCAAAACAATCCTTTCTATTTTCAAAAACAAACACACACACATTTCAAAACATTTTCAAAACATGTTACAAAACATTGAAACATTTTTCAAAAGACAAACATCTTTGTATACATTCTTACGGACGAGAATCATTACAAAGATTGCCAAAACAATGGCCTCTTTTCAAAATAATTTCAAAACCAAACTAAGCACCATTTCAAACAATTTCAAAAGCAAAGCAAGTGATCTAAGCAAGTAACTAAGAGCCCATGGAAAAACATGGATGAAAAGGGTGTTAGCACCTTCCCTTTTCATAATCTACCCCTCGAACTCAAGAAAACATCTCAAAGGTCTTTCCTGGGTTTTTTTACCTTTCCTTTTGGATAAAATAAAAGTCGGTGGCGACTTTTGCTAACCTCGACATTTGCGATGAAACGCAAAACCTCAAGTCAGTTCTCCCACCGTATCACAGAACTGGCGACTCTGCTGGGGAGAATAATAAAAGTGGGGTTACCTTAGGGTTTAGATCACCTTTATTTGCTTACCTTGTTTGACTTGTTTGCTTTATATTTTGGTCCTATTGTTTGGGTTTGAATCCTTCACCCGGATTTGGGAAACATTATAGGTAAATAGCAATACGTTGTGGAAACTGTGCGGGGTATACCGACACGGTCTAAGCAATAGCTATGTTAGTGTGACATATTTGTGGGTACCGGTAGCCTTTGAGTCAATCAAAGAGAATATGGGGCCACTGAGTGATGTCATGAAGCACTAACGAACTTCTAGAACCTTTACTTGACCAACTAGGCCTTTTAGGATGTAGTGAGATGACCGGCTTTGATGCAGTCCGAAGTTGGTAGATACTAGATACTACACTCATTAAGGGTTGGTTTCTTGGAATATTTCGGTCGCCAGTCAAGAGGCTTGAATTGAAACAATGAACAAGAAAATAATCCAGTGATATTGAGCTTCTTAGAACCCAGTTACTATTTCTAGGACAGGTTGAGCCAACTAAACTTCAAGAGGGTACTTACCTATGAAACCCCATGCAAGCCTAAACTAGGAATTTGTGTGATTTGCTTGTACATATATACTTGTGCATAAAATCATGAACATCATAAAGCATCATATGCACCCACTAACCATTTCAAGGATTTTGGAAATTCATCTTTGTTCTTGTTTTGTAGGATATGGATTCACTTTGCAGGAAAACTATCCAAGTCAACCTTGTAAGAATTCCTCCACAACTCAAGAAGCTAGCTTCAAGGATTCCTGAGAAATCTCCATTCACCGAGAGGCATGGTCGTCTACTCAACTTAGTCACTTCCAACACAGAGGAAGACATGATGAAAGTTCTCTTCCAGTTCTTTGACCCTTTGCATCACTGCTTCACATTTCCTGACTACCAGCTTGTGCCTACTTTGGAAGAATTATCTCAACTCTTGAGGATTCCTATTCTCAATAAACTACCTTTCAACAGTATGGAAAGAGATCCAAAGCCAGAAGAGATTGATCAAGCCCTGCACTTGCACTCATCTGATGTTACAACCCATTGGGAAACTAGAAGTGGTGTCAAAGGCTTCTTGCCAAAGTTCTTGTTTGAGAAGGCCCAAAGCTGTTGGAACTCCTTGGACTTGCAAGCTTTTGAGGAGATTGTAGCTTTTCTCATCTATGGGATGGTCTTGTTCCCTAATCCTGACCAACTCATAGATGTGAGTGCTGTCAAAATCTTCATGTCTCGCAACCCGGTGCCTACATTACTTGGAGATATCTTACACTCTTTTCACACTCGTACAATGAGTAAAAGAGGTTTTCTCATGTGTTGCACTTCTCTCCTGGAAATATGGTTTATTTCTCATCTTCCCCAATTAGTCTTGAAGAATGAGCAAGGTTTGAGGTGGTCACAAAGGTTGATGATGCTTACGCATTCAGATATTCATTGGTGTTCTCGATCCAAAGAGAATGTTATCATCGTCGACCATTGTTGGGAATTCCCTAATGTCCCTCTACTTGGCATTAGGGGAGGCATCACCTACAACCCCTGCTTGGCTCTAAGAAAATTTGGTTATGCCCAAAGGGATGGCCCACATGTTATGCTGATTCAAGGCTTGGTTTTCGACTTCGACAACGACGATCAAGGACTTCGACAAAGGTTTATCCGAGCTTGGAGGATGCCCAACAAGGTAGATAGTAAGACTCCGGGACACAAGAATTCCATCCCTCTTGAGCCTTACCTCAAGTGGGTACGAACCCGCGCCCAATTTTTTATGATGCCTTACCCCTCTATTCTCCCAGTGATTATAGAGCCTGTTAAGGAAGGAGAGGTTCCATACACCATCCTACATCCTGACATGCCAACATCACTTGAAGATCTACAAAGGAGTTGGATACCGCTCAAGGGAGAATGCGATACTTTCGTAGCCCAATTCTACGCAAGCGAGAAAAAGGTTTTGGAACTCACTCGTTTACTTCACGAAGAGCAGACTCTCAACACCTACATTGCACCAAAGAGGATGTGCAATGTCTTTTTATCTTAGAATTTTGTATTATTTTTCCCTAGGGGCATTGATGTACTCAAATTCTATTTTATTAATATAACGTGTGTTCCTTTTTTGTTTGACACAAATTTGAAATTTCAAATCCTTGAAAACATTGCATGAATACATATCATTCATCATAAGCATAAACAGGTCTTTGCAACAAGTTTCCTCATCCTTCTACTGTTTATTTCAGCAAGATGGATCTAGAACAGATGGTTAAAGACTTGCAAGCTCAAAATTCACAATTTCAACAGCTACTCTTGACCTTAGCCAAGGGGCAGGAGGAGATCAAGACTCTTCTAGAGAAAGAGAAAGAGAAAAAGAAGAAGAAACCAGCCGGTGTGGTTATCATGGGCAGAAGGTTTCAGGGACAAGCCAGAAGGACCTTAGAATTTCCAACAACATCTGATGAGGGGGAAAGAAAAGGAAAGAAACGGCAGTGCCATCAGATTCTGAAGCAGAAGAAGAGAAAGAAGAGGACTACTCTGAACAGCAATACCCTCCGGCCGATGACAAATACAAACACTTGGAAGAGCGTCTAGCTGCTATGGAAGTACAGAGAGTACCGGGTCTGGATTTTGAGGAATTAGGGCTGGTGTCAGGAATTGTAATCCCGCCCAAGTTTAAAGTTCCTTTATTTTCCAAGTATGATGGGGTGTCTTGTCCCAAAATGCACCTTCGATCTTATGTCAGGAAGATTCAACCATATTCTGCTGACAAAGACTTGTGGGTTCACTTTTTCTAGGACAGTTTATCAGGAACGCAACTTGATTGGTTCTACCAGTTGGAGAGAGCAGATGTCCATAATTGGGAAGACTTGGCAGCCGCCTTCTATAAACAGTATCAATACAACGCCAATTTGGCACCAACCCGTACTCAACTCCAGAGTATAGCCATGGTATCCAATGAGGGCTTCAAAGACTACGCCCAAAAGTGGAGGGATCTAGCCGGAAGGTTGCAACCACCTTTCTCTGAAAGGGAGCTAGTGGACATGTTCTTGGGAACTCTATCAGGTCCTTTCTTTAATCAGCTGATTGGAAGTTCCTCTGCAGGATTCAATGAATTGATTTTAACTGGCGAGAGGGTGGAAGCCGGTATAAGAAGCGGGAAAATTCAGAAGGACGCATCTACCTCTGTTGTTGTAAAAAAGCCCTTCACTAGAAAGAAGGAAGTGTCTATTGTCTATTCACAGAGGAATTAGGGAAGAACCGAGCGCCGACCAGTTGTGGGGGCCGTTATGATTCAAAAGCCTGCATCAGACTAGCCAAGAAATAATCAGCCGAGAAAGAATCAGCAAAGGGTGGAAAGGACAGTATGACAATTCACCAAGATTAACATGACTCCAGCTCAAGTCCTACCACATATTATGAAGTTGAATCTAGCCATGCTAAAAGAGGCCCCTAAAAATCCCAATACTGCATCTCCCCACTACCATCTGAATGCCAGGTGCGCATACCATTCTGAAAGTCCAGGGCACGACACCAACAACTGTTGGGCTCTGAAGAACAAGATTCAAGATCTGATAGACGCAAAGGAAGTTGAATTTGAAGCGCCATAGAAACCTAATGTTATCTCCGCTCCGATGCCTAGGCATGGCCACAATGCCAGTGTTGTTGAGGAAGACTTATTTATTGACACCGTGGATAAATTGTTGACTCCGCACTCGACCATCAAGTTGAATTTGTTAAAGGCTGGGGTGTTCCCAGGTTATGACAAAGATTACCATATTTTCCTATCCTCATCATTTCACTGCCCTCTGTTGAAAAAAGGTATCCAACAACTGATCGATAACCAATAAATCTTGTTTGAGAAAGCTCCTATTTCACCCATTCCAGTTCCAAAAGTTTCAATAATAACCATATACGCCAATCCTTCTAGGGTCCCTAAAAGACCCGTTAGGATTACATCTGCTCCAGTGACTTCTCTGCTTAAGATAACAATGCCCGGGCCAACCCCATACAAATCATATAAAACGGTACCATGGAATTATGGTGGAGAAATCTACTACCATGGTGTCAAACAGATTGAACAGACTGCCGAAGAAGAGAGTTCTGAAGAGGAAAATTCCTACATTAGTAACATTGCTAGAACAAGCAAAATTACCCGTAGTGGAAGAATTTTCTCTCCAGAGATTGCGCCTCCAAAGGCAGTCTTTGGACCCGTGGCCGTTCCGAAGATTACATCTGTACCAGTGATTATACATGTAAGTGTACCTGCCAATAAAGACAATACAATTCCTATCCCTACTTCCACTGTTGAGAATAAAGGAAATAATGTTCAAGAGGAGCATGTCCTGACAAACGCTCAATCACTAGCTATTCCTGAAACATCCAAGAAGGAGACGGAAGAAATCCTGAGGATCATTAAGAAAAGTGATTATGATGTGCTTGAACAACTGGGGAAGACACCCTCCAAAATATCTATGTTGGCATTGTCGCTGTGCTCTGAGGCACATGAAAAAGCTTTGGTAAAGTTTCTGAAGACAGCTCACGTGCCGCAAGAAACATCGGCTGACCAATTCCAAGAGTGTGTGGCCAGTTTGACAGCTGATAATGGCCTGGGTTTCTCCGATGCTGACTTGACCCCCAAAGGGAGAAAACATAACGAGGCGTTACATGTCTCAGTGGAGTGCAGAGGAATGACCCTATCCCATGTCTCGGTGGATACGGGATCGTCTCTGAATGTCTTACAAAAGAAAGCCCTTGATAGGCTGGATTGTGAGGGGCTGACTTTAAAAACCAGCAACATAATTGTGAGAGCATTTGACGGCTCTAAAAGGATGGTCCATGGGGAGGTGGACATCCCGATCAAGGTGGGAACCCAGACGTTAAATTCAACATTCTACGTGATGGACATCCGTCCTTCTTACTCTTGTCTGTTGGGACGCCCTTGGATTCACAATGTCGGTGCTGTCACTTCCACTTTGCATCAGATGCTGAAGTACCCTGTCCAAGGGAAGATCATAATTGTACATGGGGAAGAGGAATACATGATTAGTCATCCCAATTCATTCTGATATGTGGAGTTAGATGGCGAGTTCATTGAAACCCCTTTCCAACATTTTGAAGAAGTCTCTCAGGAAATAGCAGCGACCAAGGCGGTATCCTCAACTCCTATGATCACAAGACCTCCACCTCGGATGTCATCTCTAAAGGATGTAAAGGCAGTAGTGGAAGAGGGTGGATCCACCATCTGGGGGCAGCTTCCAGACATCCCTTACAAATCAAACAATTTTGGCTTGGGGTTTACCTCAACCGCTCAGAAGGCTGTGCGCCGCGCCCATGCCGGAGGGCCACCTGTGAAGATCAGCCACCAAGGGGTTAATGCACTAGAGGACCGTGAAGAAGATGGCAGCCTGGAAGATTGGATATTTCCTACTGTCGGCAGAGGATTGTGCAACTGGGAAGCCAAAGACTTCATCCCAATAACTTTCATATCGCAGTAATTTATCTTTTACATTTCTGTTGGACTTGTAATAATTCACAAACAATTCGTACATTTTCAACCTTGTATCTTACCCGAGGCACAACGGTCCATTTGTAAGGGTTTTTATTTCATTTTCATATGTCATTTCAATGAATCATGGACGCTTTTTCATATATAAACCTTTTGTGCTCATTGTCTTTCTTTTACATTTTGTTGTTTTAAGATGGTTATACCCTTACACACACCCACACTCACAAATACAGGTACCCTTCCATTCTGGATCCCATGGGTAACGATATTGCTATAGCCTTCAGTGACTCTGAAGATCTGATCTACCAAGCCGAATACGAAGGTGAGGAAGATTGTGAGGTGCCAGGGGAATTGGCCAGATTACTACAACAAGAAGAAAGAGCTATTCTGCCTCATTAGGAGTTGTTGGATACAATCAAGTTGGGTACTGAGGAAGATAAAAAGGAAATCAGAGTGGGTGCCAATCTAGAGCCGAGTGTCAAGAAGCGCCTAATTTAGCTATCGCATGATTATGTTAAGATCTTTGTGTGGTCATACGAAGACATGTCGGGACTTGATATAGACATTGTGGTACACCGTCTACCCACAAGAGAAGACTGTCCACCAGTGAAACAAAAGGTCCGCCGCATGAGACCTGACATGTCAGAGAAGATCAAAGCAGAAGTTATGAAGCAGTTCAATGCTGGATTTCTGGCTGTTACTTCCTATCCACAATGGGTTGCTAACATTGTTCCCGTGCCTAAAAAGGACGGAAAAGTCAGAATGTGCGTGGACTATAGAGATTTAAACAGGGCCAGCCCTAAAGATGATTTTCCACTTCCGCACATCGACATCCTAGTTGACAATACAACTCAGCACAAAGTATTTTCTTTCATGGACAGATTCTCAGGCTATAACCAGATCAAAATGGCACCTGAGGACATGGAGAAACCTACATTTGTCACACAGTGGGGTACGTTCTTCTACAAAGTGATGCCATTCGGACTGAAGAATGTCGGGGCAACCTATCAACACGCCATGGTAGCTTTGTTTCATGATATGATACATCATGAAATAGAGGTCTACGTAGATGACATGATAGCCCGATCACAAACTGAAGAAGAACACCTTGATCACTTGCAAAAGTTGTTTGTCAGGTTGAAGGAGTACAAGCTAAGGTTAAACCCTAACAAGTGCACATTCGGAGTACGATCCGGTAAACTCTTGGGTTTCATTGTCAGCAACAAAGGCATCGAGGTTGATCCTGCCATAGTCAAAGCGATACAAGAAATGCCTGCTCCTCGCACTGAGAAGGAAGTCAGAGGATTCTTGGGACGCCTAAACTATATTGCTAGGTTCATTTCTCACCTAACATCTACTTATGAACCAATCTTCAAGCTGTTGAAAAAAGATCAGGTAGTTAGATGGAATGATGACTGTCAGATTGCTTTCGGTAAAATCAAGGAGTATTTACAAGAGCCTTTTGTCTTGATGCCACCAGTCGAGGGAAGACCGCTAATCATGTATCTGACCGTTTTAGAGAACTCAATGGGGTGCGTATTGGGGCAGCATGACGAGTCTGGCCGAAAAGAGCATGCCATTTATTACTTGAGCAAAATGTTTACCGACTGTGAGGATAGCTAAGATGGATCCGATAAAGTACATCTTTGAGAAGCCTGTTTTGTCTGGAAGGATAGCTAGATGGAAAATGATCCTAACAGAATATGACATACAGTACACGACCCAAAAATCTATAAAGGGGAGTGTGCTAGCTGATCATCTTGCCCATCAAGCTGTAGAAGATTATCAATCCATGAAGTTTGACTTCCCTGACGAAGACATCATGGCAGTAGACAACTGTGAAGGAATCAGACCATATGACGGACCTGAACAAGGATCCCGATGGACCCTGTACTTTGATGGGGCATCCAATGCACTTGGTAACGGTATCGGCACTGTGCTTATATCTCCGGAAGGATGCCATACTCCTTTTACTGCCAGACTTTGCTTCAACTGTACAAACAACATGGCAAAATATGAAGCATGCATATTTGGACTCAAGGCTGCCATAGACTTGGGAATCAAATCTTTAGTTATGTTTGGGGATTCAGCTTTGGTCATCAGTCAGATCATAGGAGAGTGGGACACTAAACATCTAAACCTTATCCCTTACAAAGAACATGTTTTGACATTGCTACCACATTTTGAGCAGATTACCTTCGAGCACTTCCCGCGAGAAGAAAATCATCTAGCAGATGCTCTAGATACAATGTCATCCATGTTTAAACTTAATTGGGATAATGAGGCTCCCCGGATCACCATTGAACGAATGGACGAACCAGCACACTATCACGAGATTAATACTGAAGAAGTAGTGAACTAGCCTTGGTTTCATGAAGTCAAAAGGTATCTCGAGACTCAAGAATATCCAGAAGGAGCTTCAGTCAATGACAAAAATTTCTTAAGGAGATTCTCGGCTAAGTTTTTCCTAAGTAATGGCATCCTGTACAAACGCAATCATGATTCTATTCTGCTCTGTTTTATGGACAAGATTGAAGTTGAAAAGATCATGGCTGAATTGCATGAAGGTACCTTTGAAACTCACTCTAGTGGGCATACGATGGCTAAGAAGTTTCTAAGGGCAGGCTATTACTGGTCTAACATGGAAGCAGACTGCTATCAGCACTCCCGGACTTGCCATAAGTGTCAAATCTATGCAGATAAGGTGCACGTGCCTCCGGTTCCTCTAAATGTCTTAACAGCTCCTTGGCACTTCTCTATGTGGGGAATTGATATGATTGGGGAGATCAAGCCTACAGTATCCAATGGACACCGCTTCATTCTAGTGGCCATTGATTATTTCACAAAATGGGTCGAAGCAGCTTCCTTCGCATCTGTTACTAAGAATGTTGTTGCCCGCTTCATCAAGCAGAATCTCATATGCCGGTACGATATCCCAGAAAGGATCATCACTGATAACGGTACAAACCTTAACAATACTATGATCACCTCCTTGTGCGAGCAGTTCAAGATTCAACATCACAATTCATCCCCCTATCGGCCAAAGATGAATGGTGTTGTCAAAGCTGCGAACAAAAACATTAAAAAGATCATACAGAAAATAATAGTCACCTACAAGGATTGGCATGAGATGCTATCATTTGCTCTCCACAGGTATCGTACCACGGCTCGCACATCAACTGGGGAAACACCCTATTCTTTGGTTTATGGTATGGAGTTTGTCTTACCTATTGAGATTCAGATCCCCTCTTTAAGAATCATGAAGGATGCAGATTTGAGTGAAGACGATTGGATTCAAACCCAACTTGATCAGTTGAGCTTAATTGACGAAAAGAGACTTACTGATATTTGCCACGGTCAGACGTATCAAAAACGAATGATCAAGGCTTTCAACAAGAAAGTCAGACAGCAAGTGTATCAAGTTGGAGATCTAGTGATCAAGCGCATCATCTTGCCACAAAGTGATCCCAGGGGAAAATGGACTCCTACCTACGAATGACCATTTGTAATCAAGAACATCTTTTATGGTGGGGCAATGATTTTAACCACCATGGATGGTGACGACCTGCCACACCCTGCGAATGCAGACATAGTCAAAAGATACTACGCATAAGAGACCCGCTAGGTTGACACACCTAGGCAAAACAAGGGCATCAGGGCGAACAAAAAGGTTCGGGAAAAAATTAGGGATAAAATAAAAAAATCTGTACACCCGACAAGTTGAAAACCCAAAAGGGCGACTTGGGAAAAAAAGGGTTTCCCGGTGAATCGAAAACCCGAAAGGGTGGTTCAGGCAAAAGTTAGAGAATTAAAGCGTATGACTATGTCTCGTCGGATCACTTTAAGGACAATCTCTTCAAAGACAAACCTGGAGCTCCTGATCAATCCAATCATCTTTGGACGAGGCAGCGAATGGACAAGATATTCGGAGATACGAAGGCTATAGCAGAATGGGAACCCCATGGATTTTTTTACACATAGCTATCTTTCTTTGTATTAAATCTTCTTATTTTTATGACACCATCCTCTTACTAGGATGTTTGTCTCCTTTGTACAAAATACTTATTCAAAGTAAATACAAAGATATCTCTTTAAAGTGCAGAAAACCATTTGTCTTTTTCTTTTTACACTTGTGTTTTATTTGCAAAAAACATCCAATGATTCATTAATGAACATATGCATTTGAACATAATTACTGTTTACAAATAAACAGAAATGGAAAAGAACAATTACTGACAGGTTGAAAGGATAGGAAAACGTCTTTAGGCTATTCCATGAGCAATCCCTACAGTACGTCATACAGATCTCCAGCGGAGCCAAAACTTTGAACTACAGACCCCCAGCAGAGCTGAAACTTCAAACCATCAATCCCCAGGGGAAACTATCCAGTTTCTCCAAAACTCCCCAGCAAGTTATCTTGAAGCCTGAAAACCAGACAATAACTTCTGATAACTCCCCAATAGAGTGGAAGACAACCCAAACTACTGAACTTTTTTCCCGAACAGGAATAAGCTTTTTCCCCACAGAGTCTTCACTACTCCCCAGCAGGATAGTTTGCTTCCCCACAAAGTTTTTATTGCTCCCCAACAGAATGAAGATTCTCATTCTTAATTCCTAGCAGAAGTCATCAAAGTTCTCTGGATTCTCCAAAAAGATTTCTCAAGCAGTATTTGGCATTACTCTCACAACGGATTTTTTGTCAATACTCCAACTTCAAGACATGAGGGACCCCTATATCCCCAGAGAAGTCGCCAAGGATTTTTTATCCTCAGCAGTCAAGGATTTATTTTCCCCGGCAGCAGTCAAGGATTTATTTTCCCCGGCAGCAGTCAAGGATTTATTTTCCTCAGCAATACAGCAAATCAGCTTACATGCACATACATTACATTCATATATCATAAACATTGATAAAGCAAATTTATTGCATCATACATTTCATGCAACATAACTTTGTGTTTCAGGTAACATTTTACCCTTTTTCAGGATAAGATTAACAGCTATCATTAACAATGTTCAAAGATTCTAGATACAGTACAGATACGCTCCAGACAAGGATGCCATTTTGATACTTATTCAGATTAGTGCAGATACACTCCAGACACGGAAGTCATTCTGTCATTTATTCAAGTTACCATACAGATACACTCCAGACACGGAAGTCATTATGTTATTCTTTCAGATACAGTCCAGATACGCTCCAAACGCGGTAGCCATTCTGTCACTTATTCAGATTCAAGTACAGATATACTCCAGACACGGAAGTCATTCTGTCACTTATTCAGATTCAAGCTCGGATACGCTCCAGACACGGACGCTATTCCATTGCACGTACAGATTCAGTCTCCAGATACAGTTCAGATACGTTCCAGATACGGACACCATTCTGATACTTATTCTTTTGACTTACAACTTACAGTTCAACAAAAACTCTTGGATGGCATCTACAAGCCTATCTCCAACAAGATTGTATCACCTCTCCAAATGGCATCTTTAAGCCCATTCCCTCAACTACATTTTGTCGAGTGCAAATTTATGGGCACTCTAGTGTCCAATCATCTTTTACCTTCGAGTCACGAACGACAAAACTCGCCAATCTAACTCTTCAGGTTCAAGAAGATTGAACAGGGGCAACTGTTATACCCTAAAATTTTCCCTCTCATTTATCAAGACTTCTCTTACAAGACTTCTTGGACTCAAGATAGGATTAAGGTTTGGTCAGCTCAAGACATCATCTTGCATTGATAACCTAAAATTAGGGTTTGAGTTTGCACAAGGAATTTTGGACCACCAATGCTTCATGTGAATTTCATACACCATCTTGGACCCCTAAGATTGCTCATGTTAAGTTTCAAGCCTTGAACCACATTTTTGATCAGTCAATTGGACAGTTGACCTGAAAATCAGCTGTATTGGGGGAAAAGTCAACCATGGCCAATTTACAGTTAAACTTCATAATTTTTTATCCACAACAAAATTTTAGACTCATATGTACCATTTGATCAATTTTGGATCACAACTCCTTAAGAAATATGATCAAATCATCAAAAGGGCAAAATGGTCAAAATTAGGGTTTTGACTGAGAAAGGGCAATTTCTGATTTTTAACCTAACCAATGACCAATTGAGTTAAAACATGAATTCAAGGAATCAATGACATCATCTTGACCTAATTACATGGTTCAAAAGATCTCAAGTTCATTGGATTGACAGATGAATTTTGCAGTCAACTGATCAAAAGTCAACTGTACACTGAAAAGTCAAACTTGGACTTTTTGGTCAAAATCAAATGCCAAGGGTCATAATTCATCAAGATATGTCAAAATATGAAACTTTTTCACCAAGAAAACAAATTTTTAAAATTAGGGTTTTGAATTTGAAAGTTTTCATAACTTAGAATTTTTCTAAGTATGGAAATTTTCTTATTTTTTTCCAACTTTTCACCACTTTTTCACCATGATGCAATTTGATTCAAAGAAAACTTCCATCATTAAAGTTGTAGTCCTCCATGAAATCTACAACTTTGCTTCACAAACTTTTCCCAAAAGATGCTTGGGTCTCAAGTTATAAATTTTTGAACATAGGTCCATGAACTAAATAACTTAGTGAAAATTTGCCCTAATTTAGGCAGGTTTTTTACCCAACTTCATGGAAATTTTTCACCTAGTTCCACGAGGTATATCAAAATGCATTTCAAAGATGGATTATAGAGCACATTTCAAGATTTCCAAAATATCCAAGAACTCTCCAAGATCATTTTTGGTTAGGGAGAATCGAAGAAGAGAAGTTGGCATTTTATCACTTTTGTTCATGCCATTTTCACAAAGTATCATGTTGCAAATCAGATCCATGATGGTTGTATCTTGCTTTGCAGGTCCTAAACTCATTCTACACTCCATAATTAAATGCAAACTCAGAAGTTAAAGGCTCTATTTTCACTTTTGAAGCATTGTACAAGTTATAATTCCATTTTAGGCATAAAGTTCACATTGCCATTTTCATAAAGGTGAGCTTTTGCAATTTTGTCCATCTTGAGCCTTGGACATGTCTCTTTGGTGCAAACAATTTCTACAGGTCACAATAAATGTATACCAACTCTCTGCAGCTCACAAGCCAGCCAGTACAAGCATGTTTGCATTGGTCACTTCACTTTTCTTCAAATGCAAGAAAAGTTGCAAAAGAGGTCAGAACTTGTACAGCTGATAAGGAGTGGACTTTGTATCATTCTATACATATTCACAAACTTGTTACAAACTAGAAAACAATTGCTTAGCATCCAAAAGACTCCTAAACTAAAAAACTCCAAAATTCTTCCAAACATACATATTTCCGCAAAACCATAGCAAACTCATTTTTTGCTCGTGCGTTTTGTGGCTTGACACTTGAAACATCTTATCCATATCATATCAAAGCTATCCAAGCCCTTACCCTGCATCTGTAAGCCCCGTTTCAGCCATTGCCATTTTCAAACTTGGAGCTTGCAACTTGACTTTTGCAATGAGTTTCAGCCATCCACAAAGCAAGCTAGGCATTGGAATAGCTTGAAGGAAGTTCAAGGAAGCTCACACGATCCTCAAGCCTCCCTCAAATTCCCCACATTGTCATATCTAAATCCAGCTGAAGGAGGTATTTTTCAAAACTCTATCTATTTGAATAGGTATCCTTAAGCCACGATTTTTGAAGAAAAAAAATGTAGCCCTTAACATGGTGAAGCTGTACATATGCATACTTGTCATTTATATTAACTTTGCCATGAGAATTTGAAGCTTGAAGTTCCTGGATTTTTTAATTCACGAATTAGGGTTGATAAAATTCTCCCTGATCTTTTAGAGTTAGATTACAAATTTTATATGGTTGGAATCGTGAGATAAAATGCCACAAGTTTCATGTTATAAGTTTTTGTTTTTGTGCAAGCATCTGAAAGTTACAGGTTTGAAGGCAAACGTGCGCGCAGAAGAGAAGTTGGAGGACAGGGATGATGTTCTGGGCCTTTGGCGCCTTGGGCCTGTTGCTTTTGTTATTCACACCCCCCTGACCACTATTTGCACCCCTTGACTATTTTCTTATATTTTTTATATTTTCTTTTATATTTTCTTATTTATTACATTTGATTTTTTTTTTTAATATTAAAAAACCCAAAAATAAGTTCTTTATTTTTTACAATTTTTATTTTATTTTATTTATTATTTTTTTGGCATAAAAATAGTTTATTAGGACAAATATATTTTATTTTTCATAAAATAACTTGTAAATAATAAAAAAAATACTACATATTTTTTATATATATATTATTTATAATCATACATAATTATTTTTACATATATTTAATTTTTAATATTTATATATTATATTATTTATTATTTTCTTATACAAAAATGGACAAAATAATAATATAAAGCATTATTTTCTTTTAATTCAAAAATTAGGGTTTTCCCCTTTCAAAAATAATAATATTTTTCTCTTATTTCTAGGGTTTAATAAATTATTTTCTCATACAATTAAACAAATACAAAACATTTTTTTTGCATAAATACATTTTTTTGCATTTTAATATTTGTATATTTATTTAATGCGCACAATATTCGATTGGGTTGTAATAGTATTTTTAGGTTTATATTTGTGTAATATCCCCATTCAAAAACTTGTATCCCCCTTCCCATAATAATTGTTGTAATAACTTAGTTTACATTTACGCAATTTATTGCTTTTATACCATGCTTAGTAAACTAGGGTTTGCATGACAAGAACCAAAAATAAACAAATAGAAAAGACCTAATCCAAGAAAAATCAAATGCATGTAAAATGACACACATTTCACACAAGCACCCTTAGGGTTTCACCCACTTGGTTGCCTAAAACAAAATGGCCATGTTACGCATGCGAAGTATCTTGGCAAAACAAAATAATTATAAGATCATAGTCCCTCGATGACGCTATACAAAGGTTGCCTAAACAAATGATCTTGGTCCCTAAAACATGCTAAGATACTTGGCAACATTGCTACCATGGTCATACGATGACCCACGCCCGTCCCGTTAACATCCAAAGATAGGGTTGCTTACCAAATCAATGGTAAGTCAACAATGTCAAAGGAATAATAATGCACAATAAAGACATTTGAGTAGGTAGATAGCTTCTAAGTTACTTGCTCCATTTCAAAACAATCCTTGCTATTTTCAAAAACAAACACACACACATTTCAAAACATTTTCAAAACATGTTACAAAACATTGAAACATTTTTCAAAAGACAAACATCTTTGTATACATTCTTACGAACAAGAATCATTACAAAGATTGCCAAAACGATGGCCTCTTTTCAAAATACTTTCAAAACCACACTAAGCACCATTTCAAACAATTTCAAAAGCAAAGCAAGTGATCTAAGCAAGTAACTAAGAGCCCATGGAAAACCATGGATGAAAAGGGTGCTTCCACCTTCCCTTTTCATAATCTACCCCCCGAACTCAAGAAAACATCTCAAAGGTCTTTCCTGTGCTTTTTTACCTTTCCTTTTGGATAAAATAAAAGTCGGTGGCGACTCTTGCTAACCGCGACATTTGCGACGAAACGCAAAACCTCAAGTCAGTTCTCCCACCGTATACACTATGGTATGGTGTCATGATGTTATGTATAAGTATATGCACAAGTTGAATCAAACAAGTCCTTAGGTTTAGGCTTTCATGAGGTTTATAGGTAAGTACCCTCTTGAAGTTTAGTTAGTTCAACCAGTCCTAGAAAGTAAACGGGTTCTAGGGAATCTCAATATCACTAATCTTTCTTCATCGGGCATTGTTTCAGCGCAAGCCTCTTTATTGGCGACCTAAATATCCCGAAAGTCCGATCTCAATGAGCGTAGTATTGAGTATCAACTAACTTCGGGCTGCACCAAGGCCGGCTACCTCACTACTTCCTATGGCCAAGTTGTTCAAGTAAGGTTCTAAAGTCAGTAAGTGCTTCATAACACCACACAACGACCCTGTATTCTCCTTGACTACTCAAGGGCTACCGGTACCAACAAATGTATCACATTAACGTAGCTATTGCTTAGACCATTTCGGTATACCCCGCACAGTTTCCACAACTTATCGCTACTTACCTAAAACGCTGCCCCAGATCCGGGTAGAGGATCAAAACAAACTCAAACAAGGAACCATAATGTAAAGAAAGCAAGTCAAACAAGGAAATCAAGTAAATGTGATCTAGCCCTAAGGTAACCCCACTTTTAAGTAAGTCCCCAGCAGAGTCGCCAGTTCTTTAATTCTATGGGAGAACTGACTTGGGATATTTTGCGTTTGATCATAATTTTTGCAGATAGCAAGAGTCCCCACCGAATTTTATTTTATCCAACAAAGGAAAGGGTGAAAAGAACAAGAAAGACCTTTAGAGATGTTTTCTTGAGTTCGGGGGGTAGGTTATGAAAAGGGGAGGTATTATCACCCTTTTCATCCGTAGTTATCTACGGGATCTTTGTTGCTTGCTAGATCACTTGCTTTTTGTTTTAAAATGTGCTTGTGGTGTGGGTTTTGAATATATTTTGAAAATGTCTTTGTAATGGTTATCGTTTCTATAAGAACGCGTACAAAGTGTTTTGTCTTTTAAAATGTTTCAAAGTGAACTTGTGAGTGTATAAAATGTTTTTGTTGTGAGAAAGCAAGCAACTAGGAGTATCCTACCTACTCAATAGGTCTTAAATGTTCTTTTCCTTCTCCTTTAGATGTTGCTATCTTACCATTGATTTGGTAAGAAGCCCCATCGTTGGATGTGAAGGGACGGGCATGGGACGTTTGTATAGTCATAGAAGGCAACCTATATGATGTTTTAGCAATGTCGTTTAGGGACTAGATCGTTTACCGAAGGAAACATTGAGAGTCATCGAGGGACTACGATCTTTTATCGAGGGTCTTTGCTAAAACACCCATATTTGAGGGACATGACTATTTTCCGAAAGGCAACAAAGTGAGATTATCCTAGAGGTGCTAGTGTGCGAGTGTGTTTGATTTCATGCATTTTGTCTTGCATTTAAATTTTATCTATTTATTGATTTTATCTTGCCATACCCCCTAATTACTAAAAATGTATGAAAGCAAATAAAATGCAGAAAGTAAATCCTAAGTTATTACATCATTTCAGGGATGGGGATACATATTTACAAATGGGGATTGCAAGAATTTAAATCCTAATTATCTATTACAGTCATATTGAACTGTACAATACAAGAAAAGGAAAGGATTTGTTTTGAAAATGGTTTTTTGTCTTAATAAATTAAAAGAAAAATAATTAGTTAATAAAATAAAATATTTTTTATGTCCTTTTTTTATTATCAATAAAAATAGTATTAATTCTGAGGATAATAAGAATAAGAAAAAAAAGGAAAAATAACGAAAACAGGATCAACACATTGCTGAAAAACAAAAATGAGAGGGACCAGAAGTTCTGATTCTAGGCACCCTTTAGTTCAGAAAGAAACATTAGAGGAAACCAGAAGTTATGGGTTGTTGCGCGCTGAAGTTTTGGGTGTTAAAACAGCGAGGAAAACCTGGAAGTTCTGTGTGCTGTGTTACAACAGTGAGAAAAACCTAGAAGTTTTATATGCTGTGTGTTGTACCCCAAAATTTGCCCTCCCATTTCCTCAACATTTTCTCATCACAAGACCCTTGAAGATCAGCACCCAGCTAGGGTTTCCTCTGCTCAGGACTTCTCCTTACACTGTGGACTCAAATTAGGGTTTGTGTTTGCCCAAGGATGTTTTGACCTAAAATGCCTAAGATGACTTTCATGTCTCATGTTTGACTCACAAGATTATCCATACCAAGTTTCAAGTCCTGATTCCAAGTTTTGCCCAGTCAATTGGACAGATGACCTAGAAATCAGCTGTATTGGGGAAAAAAAGTCAACTGTGGCCAATTGACAGTCAAGCCTCATGAAATTTGACCCACATCAACATATTGAACTCATATGGACCATTTGATCAAGTTTGGATCACATTTCTCCAAGAAATTTGATCAGATCACCAAAAGGGCAAAATGGTCATTTTTAGGGTTTTGACTGCACAAAGGCAATTTCTGACTGTTTGACCTATCCAATGGAAAATCAAGCTCACATATGGACTCAAGGACTCAATGAAATGGTCTTGACACATTCATCAAGCTCAAAAGATCCCAAGTGCACAAGGTTGACAGTTGAATTTCCCAGTCAATTGATCAATTTTGACTGTACACTGAAAAGTCAAACTTTGACTTTTTGGTCAAAATCAAGAGTCAAGATTCATTTTTTATCAAAACATGCCAAATCATGAAACTTGTTCACCAAGAAATCACAAAATGCAAATTAGGGTTTTAAAATGGAATTTTTCATAACTTAGAATTTTTCTAAGTTATGAAAAACCCTAATTTTTCCCAACTTTGCCCCACCTTTTCACCAAGATCCATTTGGATTCAAACAAAAGTCAAAACATGAAAGTTGTAGCTTGTTACATAATCTACAACTTTGATTCACAAAGTTTTCTCATTTGAAGCTTGTATCTCAAGTTACAATTTTTTGAATAAGGGCACTAAACCATTTTTAACTTAGTGAAATTTTAACCTATTTTGACAAGGTTTTCTACCCCACTTCAAGGCCATTTTCCATACCCTTCCACTTGGAATTTCAACTTGCATTTCAAAGATGAATTGTATTACACATTCCAAGCTTTCCAAAATGTCCAAGAACTTCTCAAACAACCTCATAACTTGAGAGATTCGAATTTCACAATATAGCAAAAACTCACCTTTGAATTGGCCATTTTCCATGTTCATAGTTTGTGTAAACTTCTCTAAATCAGCATGCCCTTGATTACAGGTCCTTGAACCATTCCATACTCAATAATTTAATGCATATTCAATGTGTTAAAGTGTTGTTCTTTGAGTGCAAGCATTGTATGCAAGATTAATCCTAAACTAGATAAAGTGAACTTTCCATTTTTGAAAAGATTAGCTTTATGTCCAATTGCAAATCAAGAAGGTACATAGCAAATCTGCTTGGCACAAGATTATGTGCATAACACACTGATCAAGAGAGGCTTATGCAGCACATTAGGGGGTCCTCTACTGACCTAGAAAGCCAAGTTGCATTTTGTTGCTTCACATAGAAGAAAAGTCCATAACTTGTGACAACTCTCATCTCAGCATAGAAACACAAGAACAAAGTTATCAAACACATTCAAAAGAACATATCCAAGCCAAGACACGACCCTTGCACCTCCAAAGCACCCTCCATCTCAGAATCATCCTCAAACTGCAAAAACAGAGTTGCCTCTGCAGTTTGAGTGCCAACTCCCATTTCCCTCGAGCATTCTTACCAAAATCAATTCACACACATTCCCTAGCATGTATGCAAGCTAACCATGACCTAAAACCTGACCTGTAATCCCTCTAACAGCTTCCACCATTTTCATTTTTTCCTTTTGCAGTTGAAGTTCCACAGCTCGATACAAGAAGTTTCAAGACAAAGTAAGCATTGAAACAGCATCCATGGACCTCAAGGAAGCTTTTCCAATCATTACCTTGCACCAGAAGTTCCTCATTCTCCAGATAGAAGTTCAACTGCACAGGTAAAACTTTGAACTCGTATCTCTCTTATCATGCATCTTTAGTCTTAAGTTTGTGAAGAAACAAGGTTCTACTCATAGCCCTGAACATGTACATATCTTTACATTTCATTTCTTTTGCCTGAGTAGAGAGAATTTAGAGTTTGAAAATGGCAGAAAAACTAGGTTAGGATTTGGGGGAGGAGAAATTCTCCCTCATCTTAGAGAGTCAGGTCAAGTTCCATACATGGTTAGAATCGTCTCTTCATGCTGAACATTTGTTGTGTTATGAGTTTTTGCTAAAAAGCCAGGAATCGAGAGTTGGAAGATGATGAACATGGCGCGCGTTTTTTCAAACATTTGTGCTGGAGGTTGAAGACAGTGGCATTGGGCTGGGCTTGTGTGTTTTTTCTTATTCACACCACATAATTGCTATTACACCCCCTGAGCCCATTTGCTTATTTATTTGACTTTTTTGACTTTTTCTTTTTTGATTGACTTTGTTTATTTTTTCTCATGATATAAAAAACATAAAAATATTTTTTCCATCTTTTTTTGAATTTATTGCATATTTATTTAGTTATTTCTTTTGTTTATACATAAATATGTACATATTATTATTTAGAATAAGTATAAAAAAATAGTGTAAATACACTTTTTATTTTTCATTTACCTTCTGAAAATATCCCACATAAAAATACTTTTTTTTATTTATTTTATTAAAATATTAAATATATATACTATTTTGTATATAATGCATATTTAAGAACTTAATATATATATATATATATATATATATATATATATATATATATATATATATATATATATATATATATATATATATATATATATATATATATGTTTATTAATATATTTAAGTTAAAATATAAAAATACTTGAAATTTTCATTTTTATTAATATTTGATACAAAAATACTTTTTTCATAATATACTTCATTTTATTTTTATTTTTGTATATCATAAATAAATACTTGTATTAAATTAAATAATAATACATTTTTTTTTAAAATTAGGGTTTTTGCCCTAAAAGTTGAAAATACTCAAAATAATACTTTTTTATTTTCTTATTTTATTTTACATAAACCATACTTTTCTCATACATATAAAAACTTTCTCTTTGCATTTTGCATATTTATTTAATTTCCATTTAATTATGCAATTTATTTACTTTGCAAATATTCAAAAATGATGTAATAATTTAGGTTTACATTACTTGTCAATATCTCCATTTGAACATTTGTACCCCCCTTCCCATATTTGGTTTTGTAATAGCTTAGTAAATTTATTTTCGTACTTTACTGCTTTCTAATAATAACATGTTAGAATTAGGGTTTGCATGCGAAAAACGATAAAAAATAGTTGGACCTAAAACAAGATGAACGAGCATGAAAATAAACAACACATCTCACACTTGCACCCCTAGGGTACTCCACTTTGTTGCCTTTCAAAATTGGGCCATATTGCATGTTAGGTCTCTTTGGGCAAAGCAAACAAATTGAATGATCATCGTCCCTCGATAAAACTTTTCAAAACAAACAAAAATAAATGATCAAGTCCCTTAAAGAAAATTGCCCAAAGACATTTAACGCCGTTGCAATTATGGTCTAAACGATGACCCGCGCCTGTCCCTTTCACATCCTAACATAAGGTTGTCCACCAAATACAATGGTGGAACAAACTTGTTAAAAGGGTTAAAACATAGCAATAATCTTTTGAGAAATTTAGGAGTAGATAACCTCTTAGTTACTTGAATCAAACTTGCAAAACAAAACACTTGCCTATTTTTCAAACCACAATCCACTACACTTTCAAAACAATTTTTAAAAACAAATGAAAACCTTTTCAAAAGACATACATCTTTGTATACATCCCCACATGGATCATTACAAAGGTTGCCACCACATTGGCTTCTTTTCAAAATATTTTCAAACCCACACACAAAGCACCATTTAAAACAATTGAAAACAAAAGGCAAGTGATCTAAGCAAGTAACTAAGAGCCCATGGATAACCATGGATAGAAAGGGTGCTAATACCTTCCCTTTCTATAATCTACTCACCGAACCCAAGAAAACATCTCAAAAGGTTTTTTGCTGTGCTTTTTAACCTTTCCTTAGGATAAAATAAAAAGTTGGTGGCGACTCTTGCTCAACCGCACAAGTGTGAATACGAACGCAAAACCTCAAGTCAGTTCTCCCACCGTATCACAGAACTGGCGACTCTGCTGGGGACATCTTTAAAAGTGGAGTAACCTTAGGGTTTAGATCACCTTTGTTTTCAATTGATTGCTTTGTTTGCTTTACATTTGTGGGCTTTGTATCGGAGATTCATAGATCCTAACCCGGATCTGGGAAATACCCTTTTTAGGTAGCATAATCTGTGAGGGACCTGTCCGGCGTAGACCGACATGGGTGAAGCAGTGGCTACGTTGGTGTGGCATCTTAGTCTGTACCTATATCCCTTGTGTTGCAACGGGGAGAATATAGGTCTTCTAAGGGGTCATTAAACACCAACCAACCTTAGAACCCTAAATTGACCAACTTGGCTATTAGGACAGTAGCAGTATGCTACACTCATTGAGGCTAAACTCTCGAGATGGTTCTGGCCGCGAGAAAAGATTGCGATGCTGGAGTTATGACCGATTGAGGGTAGCCAATGATTTGAGATCCTCTAGAACCCGGTTACTTTTGATAGGACAGGTTTTAACCAACAAAACCAAAAGAGGGTAATACCTGAAACTCATGTTGGCCTGAAACCTAAGGGTGTCTTGTGTGACTTGTGTGCCTTATTTGCCTATGTGAATACTTGTGGTGTGCTTCATCATAGCATCATGCCATCATACCATTGCATGCATCCTGTATAAAGGGCTAACCCATTTCAAAGACAAAAAAGGTTTCATCTTTGCTCTGTTTTGTAGGACATCATGATGCCCGTGCGTAGGAATACTGTCCGGCTCAACTTTGTTCAACCACCAGTGTTACTCAAGGATTTGGTTGGGAGGATTCCAAACACTTCTTCCTTCATCAACAGACATGGTTCTCTCCTTGGCTTGGTCACTGCAAAATGGGACCAACAACTGATAAGTGTTCTGACCCAGTTTTATGACCCTCTGTACCATTGTTTCACCTTTCAAGACTTCCAGCTGGTTCCTACCCTGGAAGAGTTCTCTTATTTGCTTGGGATCCCTATCTTGGAACAAACTCCATTCACTGGTTTGGAAAAGACTCCTAGGCCTGAAGAGATTGCTGCAATTCTCCCCTTGACCAAAGAAGAGGTATTATCCAACTGGGAAACTAGAAATGGGATCAAGGGCTTTTTGGTCAAATTTCTGGTTGGCAAGGCTAATGATTTCTGGAATGACTTGGACTTCAAGGCATACGAGGATATTCTGGCTCTTTTGATCTATGGTCTGGTATTGTTTCCCAACCCTGACACCTTTATCAGTATCCATGTCATAAGGATCTTCATGTCTCGGAATCCGGTACCCACTCTTTTGGGTGATATTCTACAACAACTCTATGCTCGTACTGCTCGAAAACGGGGAACTCCGTGGTGTTGTGCTCCTTTGCTAGTAAGGTGGTTTATTTCGCACCTTCCTAAGTTCGTGCTGAAGAATGAAGAAGGAAAAGGTTGGGCTCGGAGGTTAATGTCTCTCACTGATAATGACATCACCTGGACTCTCAGAGGTTTGGATGAGGTAGCTGTTATTGACCGTTGCGGAGAATACCCTAATGTTCCGTTGATTGGTATCCAGGGAGGTATCTCTTACAATCCATGCTTAGCTCTCCGTCAGTTTGGAAGAGCCAGAGGAGATGGGCCTCATGAAATGCTGGTTCCTCACTTCCATTTTGAGTTTCAGGCAGACAGTGACAAACTACGCCAGGGATTCATTAGAGCTTGGGACAAGATCCACAAAGCCAACCCACATGAGTTGGGACCAAAGACTTCTCTGCCATTGAAGCCCTATTGCAAATGGGTCCGCATCCGTGCTCAAAGGTTAGGTATGCCCTACGAAGCTGTTAGACCTCTCATTCTCGAGTCTCCTGTTGAAGATGGGGTTCCTCCAACTGTCCTCCCTCCTCAGATACCTACTGATTTTGACACCATGAAGAGATCTTGGGCGCAGCTAAAGGAAGAACGGGATTTCTATCGAGAGAAGTTCAACGAGCAGGAACGGAAGATTCAGAGGCTGACTAAGCAATTGGAGGAAGAACGGGTCCTGAACAACTACATCAGCACTGAAAAGAGGAGTCCATGGGAGCATTGATGAGCTTTGGATGTTTCCTTTTATAGTTTATTTCCTTTCCAGTATTTTTCATTCCTGTAATGCCTAAGGGCAAATTGTTGAACAATTGAAAATTTTAAATGAAGTGTGTTTCCCTTTTTGTCTACAAAGTTGAATCTTGTTTGTCTTTGAAAACATAAAACATACGCATTCCATTGCACCATATGCATAGCAGGTACCCTATTTCACAGGTTGCTTAATCTCCTTCGCTGTTTATTTTGCACAGTCATCATGAATCCAGACTCATCCAGTGAGCAAGCAATCAAGGCCCTTCAGGCCCAAAATGCACAGTTTCAAGAGATGGTCCTAAGCCTAGCCCAAGGTCAGCAAGAGTTGAAGACTCTACTCCTGAAGAAGAAGAAGAAGAAAAAGAGGACTGCGTTGTTCAACACCGGACGCAGATTTGGGAACACACTCCATAATGAAGCTGATCCAACTACTTCTTCTGCTGAGAAAAACAGTCCCCAAGGGGGAGGAGCTCCTAGTCCCGCAGTCTCCGACAACGAGACGGACTATAACGACGAACAATACCCACCTGCTGCTGACAGATACAAGCAATTGGAGGACCGCTTAAGCGCCATGGAAATTCAGAACGTGCCGGGGCTGGATTTCGGAGATTTGGGGTTATCTTCTGGGGTAGTAATTCCACACAAGTTTAAGGCGCCTGCCTTCGCCAAGTATGATGGGGTCTCCTGCCCAAAGCTGCATCTAAGGTCGTACGTAAGGAAAATCCAACCTTACACGGCAGATAAGAACCTCTGGATTCACTTCTTCCAAGATAGCCTCTCGGGGTCACAGCTTGAATGGTTCTACCAATTAGATGGAACTAGCATCCGACACTGGGAAGACTTGGCAACCGCATTCTACAGACAATACCAATACAATTCTGATCTCGCTCCTACGCGTACCCAACTTCAGGGTATGTCTCTAGGAACGGGTGAAGGGTTCAAGGAGTACGCTCAAAAATGGAGAGATTTGGCTGGCAGGGTGCAGCCTCCATTGACTGATCGTGAGCTGGTTGATATGTTTCTAGGGACGTTGTCTGGCCCGTTTTTCAATCATTTGGTTGGAAACTCCTCCGCTGGGTTTACAGATTTGATATTGACGGGAGAAAGAATTGAAGCTGGCATCAGGTCAGGCAAGATACAAAAGGCTGCCTCCACAAGTGCTGAGAAGAGGCCGTTTAAGAAAGAAGCAAGTGCCGTCTATGGTCCTAGAAGACAAGTCAAGCCCGAAAGTCGCCAAGCCGTCAATGCTTTGGTCATCTCAAAACCTGTTGCTGCTCCTCAGCAGTACAATCAACAAAGAAGCGAAAGGCCCAAGAGGCAGTATACTCGACTGAGTATGACCTTATCTCAAATTTTACCCCAACTGTTATCCACCAACCTGGTGACCCTCAAAGAAGCTCCCAAGGTCGTCAACACTGCGTCTCCTAAGTATAACCCAAATGCCCGGTGTGCTTATCATTCTGATAGTCCCGGGCACACTACTGATGATTGTTGGGCCTTGAGAAACAAAGTACAAGATCTGATCGACGCAAAGGAAATTCAGTTCGAGGCGCCGGAGAGACCAAATGTTGTAACTGCTCCTATGCCCCAGCATAGAGTAAATGCCATTGAGGAAGAATTGTATGCTGTTTCGGTAAATGAAGTTGTTACCCCTCTGAAGACCGTCAAGAAGAACCTACTGCAGGCCGGTTTATTTCCGGGTTGCAGAGAGGGTTGCCTATTCTGTGCTGTTTCCCTATCTGGTTGTCCCTTGCTGAAGTTAGGTATCCAGAGCCTAATGGATAGTAAGGAGATTTTGTTTAAGAAGTCTGCTGTTCAGTTGGCTCCGATAAAAGAAATTTCTGTGGTTACCATCTTCAAAAATCCAATCAAGGCTCTCCCGAAGAAGCCTGTTCGAATCATGACTGTTGCACCTGTGGTTATTACTGTTCCGGGGCCTCTCCCCTACGTATCTGATAAAGCTGTCCCCTGGCATTATGGGGCAGACGTATATGTAAATGGAATCAAACAAGAATTCGACACTGGCGCCATTATCTGCGACATCACTGGTCCAGCCAAAGTCACCCACAGTGGCAGGCTCTTCTCGCCTGACATTGCACCGCCCGCTATTCGAAGACCCCTCCTTATAACACCTACAAGTTTACCTGTTCCCGCTACTGATCAAGTTGTTTCCCCTGCCGCCGAATCATCTAATGCTCGGGGCAAAGGGATTGAAGAGGAGCCTGCCCGGATGGAGGCACCGATACCTATAAATGCTGAGGCCTCCCAACAAGAAGTGGAGGAGATCCTGAAAATAATAAAGAAGAGTGATTTCAATGTTGTCGAACAGCTGGGGCATACGCCCTCCAAGATCTCCATGCTCTCTTTATTGCTATGCTCCGAGGCCCATGCTAAAGCCTTGATTTCATTTCTCAAGACGGCCCATGTGCCGCAGGAGACATCTGCAGTCCAGTTCACTGATTGCGTAGCAAATCTGACAGCAGACAATGGCTTGGGTTTTTCAGATGCTGACCTGACTGCGAAGGGAAGAGACCACAATGATGCCTTGCATGTCTCTATCGAATGCAGGGGCACCACTCTGGCGCATGTATTGGTGGATACTGGTTCCTCCTTGAATGTTCTACCGAAAAAGGCTTTAGACCGTTTGGATTATGAAGGCCTAGAACTGAAGCCCAGCAATATCATCGTCAGGGCCTTTGACGGTTCAAAAAGGATGGTTCATGGAGAGGTTGACATCCCTATTCGTGTGGGCTCTCAAGTATTCGACTCTACTTTTTATGTGATGGATATACGTCCATCGTACTCTTGTCTACTGGGTCGACCTTGGATCCACAAAGCTGGGGCAGTGACCTCTACCTTGCACCAGAAGCTGAAGTACCCTGTCAGGGGGAAGATCGTCACTGTGCAAGGAGAAGAGGAGTATATGGTGAGCCATTTGCATTCCTTCAGATACATTGAGATGGACGGGGAGTTTATTGAAACCCCCTTTCAGCATTTCGAGGAGGTACATCCAATTTCAGCAGCTGCAGAGACAACAGTCGAAGAGAATGTTTCCTTGAAGATGGCTTCCCTAAGGGATGCCCGGGCTGTGGTTCAGAAAGGCAATTGTGCAAACTGGGGTCTGCTTCCTGACTTCACTCAGAAGAACGACAAGTTTGGGCTGGGCTTTACTGCAGAGGCTCAGAGGGCTGTGCGCAAGGAGAAGATCAGAAAGGCTCCGGTGTTTATCTCCAGCTCAAAGGTGAATGCTATCGAGGAGGATGTAGAGGAAGCAGAGTTTGACAGTTGGATCTACCCGACTACCAGCGACGGACCAAGCAACTGGACGGCAAAGGATTTTACCCCTATCACATTTGTCATGCAGTAATTAATTTCTTTTGATTTCCAAATTTGTAACAAACAATATGTTAAAACTTTGTTGGCTCGGTGTCCTACCCGGGGCATCGTAGCTCCATTTGTGAGGGCTTTTTGTATGACATTTTCATATATCATCAATCAAAACATTGGACGTTTGTTGCATTTCAAATCTTGTGCTCTTTTCCTTTCTGTGTTATATATATTGCAAAACAGCTATATTTACACACACTCACTTATACAGGTTTCAATCCACTCTGGATCTCACTGGTAACAGCTCTGCTACCGCCAGTTATGACTTCGAAAATCCGATCAACTTGGCCGAGGACGAAGGTGAAGATGATTGCGAAGTGCCTGGTGAACTCGCAAGACTGCTACTCCAGGAAGAGAGGGCTATTCAACCACATGAAGAGCCGGTGGAGACAATTAACCTGGGTACTGAGACAGATAGGAAAGAGGTCAAGATTGGTGCCAATCTAGAGCTCAGCGTGAAGCAACGATTGATCCAGATGCTACAAGACTACATGGAGATTTTTGCTTGGTCCTATGAAGATATGCCTGGTTTGGATGCCGACATTGTAGTTCACCACCTACCAACCAAGGAAGATTTCCCTCAGGTAAAGCAAAAAGTCCGACGGATGCGTCCAGAGATGTCTGAAAAGATCAAGGCCGAGGTTATGAAACAGTTTGATGCCGGTTTCCTTGCAGTGACTTCTTACCCTCAGTGGGTTGCCAATGTGGTGCCAGTGCCGAAGAAGGACGGTAAAGTCAGAATGTGTGTTGACTACAGGGACCTGAACAGGACCAGCCCCAAGGATGACTTCCCCTTACCTCACATTGATGTCCTTGTTGACAATACAGCTCAACACAAGGTGTTCTCCTTCATGGATGGTTTTTCAGGGTATAATCAGATCAAGATGGCTCCAGAAGATATGGAGAAGACTACCTTTGTGACTCAGTGGGGCACCTTCTGTTATAAGGTCATGCCTTTCGGATTGAAAAATGCTGGGGCAACCTATCAACGTGCCATGGTTGCTTTATTTCATGATATGATCCATCATGAGATTGAGGTATACGTTGATGACATGATTGCAAGGTCTCAAACTGAGGAGGAGCACCTTGACCATCTGAGGAAGTTATTTGACCGACTCAAGTTGTACAAGCTGAGATTGAATCCCAACAAATGCACCTTTGGGGTAAGGTCCGGAAAGTTGTTAGGTTTCATTGTGAGTGATAAGGGTATCCAGGTGGACCCTGCCAAGGTAAAAGCCATACAAGAGATGCCGACTCCGAAAACAGAGAAAGAAGTCAGAGGCTTCCTGGGACGACTGAATTACATTGCCCGATTCATCTCACACCTGACTGCTACTTGTGAGCCAATCTTCAAATTGCTGAAGAAAGATCAAGTAGTACGCTGGAATGATGAATGTCAGGCCGCCTTTGAAAAGATAAAGGAATATCTCCAAGATCCACCCATTCTTATGCCACCAGTGGAAGGAAGGCCTCTAATACTATACTTGACAGTGCTTGACAATTCAATGGGGTGTGTGTTGGGGCAGCATGACGAGTCTGGCCGAAAAGAGCACGCTATTTATTACTTGAGCAAAAAGTTTACCGACTGTGAGTCTCGTTACTCACTGCTTGAGAAAACTTGCTGCGCTCTTGTATGGGCTGCTCGCCGGCTGAGACAGTATATGCTGACTCACACTACTTTATTGATTTCAAAGATGGATCCCATCAAGTACATATTTGAAAAGCCCGCTCTGTCCGGAAGAATAGCGAGATGGCAAATGATCTTGACAGAATATGATATCCAGTATACAACTCAGAAAGCAATTAAGGGAAGTGTACTGGCCGATCATTTGGCACACCAACCTGTGGACGATTATCAATCATTGAACTTTGATTTTCCGGATGAAGATATCATGGTGGTAACTGACTGTGAAGTACCTGGACCGGATGAAGGTCCTGAGGAAGGATCCCGATGGTCTATGCATTTTGATGGAGCCTCCAATGCTTTGGGTAACGGCGTCGGCGCTGTAATCATATCTCCCAAAGGAACTCATACTCCCCTGACCGCCCGATTATGTTTCAGCTGCACCAACAACATGGCAGAATATGAGGCATGTATCACGGGTTTACAAGCCGCAATCGACTTAAGGATAAAATTTCTAAGTGTCTTCGGAGATTCCGCTCTCGTGATCAATTAGATCAAAGGCGAGTGGGATACGAAACACCCGAATCTTATTCCTTACAAGGAGTATGTGTCGACCTTGCTTCCCCACTTTGAAGAGATAACTTTTGAGCACTTCCCTAGAGAGGAGAATCAGCTAGCGGACGCCCTAGCTACGATGTCTTCAATGTTCAAAGTTAAATGGGACAATGAGGCTCCCCGAATCATTATCTGGAAGTTGGATGAACCGGCATACTGCTGCGAGCTCGAGGCTGAGAAGGTTATTGAAAAACCCTGGTATCATGAGGTGAAGAGGTACTTAGAAGCTCAGGAATACCCTGAAGGTGCGTCTATCAATGATAAGAAGTTCATGAGGAGGTTTGCTGCAAAGTTCTTCCTCAGCAACGGCATTCTCTACAAACGGAATCATGATTCAACTCTGCTACGTTGTGTGGATAAGGCTGAAGCAGAGAAAATTATGATGGAATTACATGAAGGCACCTTTGGAACACATTCCAGCGGACACACCATGGCTAAGAAAATCCTTCGGGCAGGATATTTCTGGTCCACGATGGAAGCCGATTGTTACCAACACTCCCGAACTTGTCATAAATGCCAGATCTATGCTGACAAGGTGCATATCCCTCCGTTTCCTTTGAATGTCCTGACGGCACCTTGGCCTTTTGCAATGTGGGGCATCGATATGATCGGTGAGATCCGACCGACGGCATCCAATGGGCATCGCTTCATCTTGGTGGCGATCGATTACTTCACGAAGTGGGTTGAGGCAGCTTCCTACGCCACAGTAACCAAGAGCGTCGTGGCACGTTTCATCCGGCATAATCTAATCTATCGGTACGGCGTCCAGGAAAGAATCATTACGGACAATGGTACCAATCTCAATAACAAAATGATCACTGAACTCTGTGAACAATTCAAGATACAGCACCACAATTCTTCTCCCTACCGGCCGAAGATGAATGGGGCTGTAGAGGTAGCCAATAAGAATATCAAGAAAATTGTGCAGAAGATGACAGTGACCTATAAAGATTGGCACGAGATGTTACCGTTCGCTCTTCATGGGTACTGTACCTCAGCAAGGACGTCAACCGAGGCAACTCCCTTCTCCTTGGTCTACGGCATGGAGGCAGTTTTGCCAATTGAAGTCCAGATACCCTCTCTCCGGATAATGAAGGATGCAGACTTGAATGAAGATGATTGGATCCAGACTCGACTTGATCAATTAAATCTGATTGATGAAAAGAGGCTCACTGCTATCTGTCATGGTCAAACGTATCAAAAACGGATGATCAGGGCATTTAACAAGAAAGTCAGACCACAAGAGTATCAAGTTGGGGAACTGGTAATCAAACGCATCATCCTTCCTCAAAGTGATCCCCGGGGCAAATGGACCCCTACTACGAAGGGCCATTTTTGGTTAAACGTGTGTTCTCGGGAGGAGCCATGATCCTAACCACCGTGGATGGTGACGACCTTCCTCACCCCGCCAATGCAGACATAGTGAAAAAATACTACGCATAAGTAAAAGACCCTCTAGGTTGACATACCTAGGCAAAAATAAGGGCTTCCCGGTGAACCAAAAGGGTTCGGGCAAAAATAAGGGATGAAATGAATAAAGATCTGTACACCCGGCAAGTCGAAAACCTGAAAAGGCGGCTTGGGCAAAAATGGGTATCCCGGTGGACTGAAAACCCGAAAGGGCGGTCCAGGCAAAAGTTAGGGATAAAAGCGTAACACTATGTCTCATTGGATCGCTTCGCATCCAGAATTCGGCATCAGCTATCTGGCTCAGATTTCGGCATCGACCAATCAGCTTCATCTTCAAACTAGGCAGCAAAGCGATGAGACATAAAGGCGATAGCAGAGTTGGAACCCAGTGGGATTGTTCACATAGCTGTTTTATTTCCTTTTTCAAATTGTAAACTCTATATTATTTGGCGGCGTCCTCTTACTAGGATGCCAGCCTCTTGTACATAAACGCCTATTCACAGGCAAAGTTTAAATCAATACAAATCCATTTGTCCATACAAATTACCATTGTTTTCCTTTTTTTCTGTTTTGTCTTGCGAGGAACGTCCAATGTTCATTTTTGATATATGCATTTGACATTAAATTGCTGATTCGTAAATGTTTACATATTAAACAAGAGATTGATTACAGGTGACATCAGAGACAGGGGCAATGTGAAGTTGTCTGATGCAGTCTGGTTGTTTTGTCCGCCAAGGTACCAAGGTAGATTCGACTGAAGAATATGGCCAAATCATCTCAACTCCCCGCAGAGTAAAAACAAGATTCAGCAATACTTTCCCCAAGCGGAGTTGACTCCCCGACAATCCTGAAAAGGCACAGCATTCCCCAGCAGGTCTTAAAGCTCATCCCCAGTAAATTCTGGAAGCTTGTTCCCCGCAGAGTACGGACGTCTCTCCCGAGTTTTATTTAGAGTTATTTCCTCACAAGGACTTATAACTGGGTTATCCTCAGCTAAAAACCACGGAAGATCGCCCTCGGCAAGTTCCTTCAATCCCCAGCGGAGTTTATCATCATTATCCCCAGCGGAATCCATCTTTAAAGTCCTCAACAGGCCTCTCATCAAACTTCGGCCAAGTATCTCTTCCACAGAGCAACTCCCCGGCCGTTCGTCAAGGATTTATTTTCCTAAGACAAAATTACATTCATAAACATTTCACATTTTCATACATCTTGCTTACATATATGATAAAGTGCATACAACACCATCTCATGTATAACATCATGCATATCATACATCATGACATTACATACAACTTATGATTTTGCCTTTTCAGGAAAAAGACAATCCCAAAAAACAACTACCTTCAACTGTCACAATTCCAGATCCGATACCTGTATCTAGCCAGGGCACATCTGAGAGTGATCACGTTTCCAGACTCGATTCCTGTATCTAGTCAGGGCACGTCTGAAGAGTTCGAAGATTCGATTCCTGTATCCAGCCAGGGCACATCTATCAACTACAACATCTCCAGAATCGATTCCTGTATCCAGCCAGGGCATATCTGTTGACCACGTTTCCAGACTCGATTCCTGTATCTAGCCAGGGCACGTCTGAAGAGTTCGAAGATTCGATTCCTGTATCCAGCCAGGGCACATCTATTAACGACTATTCCCAGATTCGATTCCTGTATCCAGCCAGGGCACATTTGTGAGCAACCAATTGTAGATTCGATACCTGTATCTAGCCAGGGCATATCTGCATAAGGAGACTGAAGATCAAACACATGTAACAAGCCAGGAAAACATCCGTCTTTCTCAAATACACAAGTTCTCGCTAAAGAATCTCTTATGCGATCGACACTTCCAAATGGAATCTATAAGCCCATTCCCGACAAGGTTCTGTCACATCTCCAGATGGCATCTATAAGCCCATCTCCCTATCCACCATCTCTCCAAATGGCATCTATAAGCCCATTCCCGACACCACATTGTTGAGACTCCAGCATGCGAGTGCAAATTTCCGGGCACTCTAGTGTCCAATCTCCTTTTACCCTCGAGTCACGAAAGGCAAACTCGCCAATCTAACTCTTCAGGTCCAAGAAGATTGAACAGGGGCAACTGTTGTACCCCAAAATTTTCCCTCCCATTTCCTCAACATTTTCTCATCACAAGACCCTTGAAGATCAGCACCCAGCTAGGGTTTCCTCTGCTCAGGACTTCTCCTTACACTGTGGACTCAAATTAGGGTTTGTGTTTGCCCAAGGATGTTTTGACCTAAAATTCCTAAGATGACTTTCATGTCTCATGTTTGACTCACAAGATTATCCATACCAAGTTTCAAGTCCTGATTCCAAGTTTTGCCCAGTCAATTGGACAGATGACCTAGAAATCAGCTGTATTGGGGAAAAAAAGTCAACTGTGGCCAATTGACAATCAAGCCTCATGAAATTTGACCCACATCAACATATTGAACTCATATGGACCATTTGATCAAGTTTGGATCACATTTCTCCAAGAAATTTGATCAGATCACCAAAAGGGCAAAATGGTCATTTTTAGGGTTTTGACTACACAAAGGCAATTTCTGACTGTTTGACCTATCCAATGGAAAATCAAGCTCACATATGGACTCAAGGACTCAATGAAATGGTCTTGACACATTCATCAAGCTCAAAAGATCCCAAGTGCACAAGGTTGACAGTTGAATTTCCCAGTCAATTGATCAATTTTGACTGTACACTGAAAAGTCAAACTTTGACTTTTTGGTCAAAATCAAGAGTCAAGATTCATTTTTTATCAAAACATGCCAAATCATGAAACTTGTTCACCAAGAAATCACAAAATGCAAATTAGGGTTTTAAAATGGAATTTTTCATAACTTAGAATTTTTCTAAGTTATGAAAAACCCTAATTTTTTCCCAACTTTGCCCCACCTTTTCACCAAGATCCATTTGGATTCAAACAAAAGTCAAAACATTAAAGTTGTAGCTTGTTACATAATCTACAACTTTGATTCACAAAGTTTTCTCATTTGAAGCTTGTATCTCAAGTTACAATTTTTTGAATAAGGGCACTAAACCATTTTTAACTTAGTGAAATTTTAACCTATTTTGACAAGGTTTTCTACCCCACTTCAAGGCCATTTTCCATACCCTTCCACTTGGAATTTCAACTTTCATTTCAAAGATGGATTGTAGTACACATTCCAAGCTTTCCAAAATGTCCAAGAACTTCTCAAACAACCTCATAACTTGAGAGATTCGAATTTCACAATATAGCAAAAACTCACCTTTGAATTGGCCATTTTCCATGTTCATAGTTTGTGTAAACTTCTCTAAATCAGCATGCCCTTGATTACAGGTCCTTGAACCATTCCATACTCAATAATTTAATGCATATTCAATGTGTTAAAGTGTTGTTCTTTGAGTGCAAGCATTGTATGCAAGATTAATCCTAAACTAGATAAAGTGAACTTTCCATTTTTGAAAAGATTAGCTTTATGTCCAATTGCAAATCAAGAAGGTACATAGCAAATCTGCTTGGCACAAGATTATGTGCATAACACACTGATCAAGAGAGGCTTATGCAGCACATTAGGGGGTCCTCTACTGACCTAGAAAGCCAAGTTGCATTTTGTTGCTTCACATAGAAGAAAAGTCCATAACTTGTGACAACTCTCATCTCAGCATAGAAACACAAGAACAAAGTTATCAAACACATTCAAAAGAACATATCCAAGCCAAGACACGACCCTTGCACCTCCAAAGCACCCTCCATCTCAGAATCATCCTCAAACTGCAAAAACAGAGTTGCCTCTGCAGTTTGAGTGCCAACTCCCATTTCCCTCGAGCATTCTTACCAAAATCAATTCACACACATTCCCTAGCATGTATGCAAGCTAACCATGACCTAAAACCTGACCTGTAATCCCTCTAACAGCTTCCACCATTTTCATTTTTTCCTTTTGCAGTTGAAGTTCCACAGCTCGATACAAGAAGTTTCAAGACAAAGTAAGCATTGAAACAGCATCCTTGGACCTCAAGGAAGCTTTTCCAATCATTACCTTGCACCAGAAGTTCCTCATTCTCCAGATAGAAGTTCAACTGCACAGGTAAAACTTTGAACTCGTATCTCTCTTATCATGCATCTTTAGTCTTAAGTTTGTGAAGAAACAAGGTTCTACTCATAGCCCTGAACATGTACATATCTTTACATTTCATTTCTTTTGCCTGAGTAGAGAGAATTTAGAGTTTGAAAATGGCAGAAAAACTAGGTTAGGATTTGGGGGAGGAGAAATTCTCCCTCATCTTAGAGAGTCAGGTCAAGTTCCATACATGGTTAGAATCGTCTCTTCATGCTGAACATTTGTTGTGTTATGAGTTTTTGCTAAAAAGCCAGGAATCGAGAGTTGGAAGATGATGAACATGGCGCGCGTTTTTTCAAACATTTGTGCTGGAGGTTGAAGACAGTGGCATTGGGCTGGGCTTGTGTGTTTTTTCTTATTCACACCACATAATTGCTATTACACCCCCTGAGCCCATTTGCTTATTTATTTGACTTTTTTGACTTTTTCTTTTTTGATTGACTTTGTTTATTTTTTCTCATGATATAAAAAACATAAAAATATTTTTTCCATCTTTTTTTGAATTTATTGCATATTTATTTAGTTATTTCTTTTGTTTATACATAAATATGTACATATTATTATTTAGAATAAGTATAAAAAAATAGTGTAAATACACTTTTTATTTTTCATTTACCTTCTGAAAATATTCCACATAAAAATACTTTTTTTTATTTATTTTATTAAAATATTAAATATATATACTATTTTGTATATAATGCATATTTAAGAACTTAATATATATATATATATATATATATATATATATATATATATATATATATATATATATATATATATATATATATATATATATATATATATATATATATATATATATATATATATATATATATATATATATATATATATATATATATATATATATATATATATATATATATATATATATATATATATATATATATATATATATATATATATATATGTTTATTAATATATTTAAGTTAAAATATAAAAATACTTGAATTTTTCATTTTTATTAATATTTGATACAAAAATACTTTTTTCATAATATACTTCATTTTATTTTTATTTTTGTATATCATAAATAAATACTTGTATTAAATTAAATAATAATACTTTTTTTTTTAAAATTAGGGTTTTTGCCCTAAAAGTTGAAAATACTCAAAATAATACTTTTTTATTTTCTTATTTTATTTTACATAAACCATACTTTTCTCATACATATAAAAACTTTCTCTTTGCATTTTGCATATTTATTTAATTTCCATTTAATTATGCAATTTATTTACTTTGCAAATATTCAAAAATGATGTAATAATTTAGGTTTACATTACTTGTCAATATCCCCATTTGAACATTTGTACCCCCCTTCCCATATTTGGTTTTGTAATAGCTTAGTAAATTTATTTTCGTACTTTACTGCTTTCTAATAATAACATGTTAGAATTAGGGTTTGCATGCGAAAAACGATAAAAAATAGTTGGACCTAATACAAGATGAACGAGCATGAAAATAAACAACACATCTCACACTTGCACCCCTAGGGTACTCCACTTTGTTGCCTTTCAAAATTGGGCCATATTGCATGTTAGGTCTCTTTGGGCAAAGCAAACAAATTGAATGATCATAGTCCCTCGATAAAACTTTTCAAAACAAACAAAAATAAATGATCAAGTCCCTTAAAGAAAATTGCCCAAAGACATTTAACGCCGTTGCAATTATGGTCTAAACGATGACCCGCGCCTGTCCCTTTCACATCCTAACATAAGGTTGTCCACCAAATACAATGGTGGAACAAACTTGTTAAAAGGGTTAAAACATAGCAATAATCTTTTGAGAAATTTAGGAGTAGATAACCTCTTAGTTACTTGAATCAAACTTGCAAAACAAAACACTTGCCTATTTTTCAAACCACAATCCACTACACTTTCAAAACAATTTTCAAAAACAAATGAAAACCTTTTCAAAAGACATACATCTTTGTATACATCCCCACATGGATCATTACAAAGGTTGCCACCACATTGGCTTCTTTTCAAAATATTTTCAAACCCACACACAAAGCACCATTTAAAACAATTGAAAACAAAAGGCAAGTGATCTAAGCAAGTAACTAAGAGCCCATGGATAACCATGGATAGAAAGGGTGCTAATACCTTCCCTTTCTATAATCTACTCCCCGAACCCAAGAAAACATCTCAAAAGGTTTTTTGCTGTGCTTTTTAACCTTTCCTTAGGATAAAATAAAAAGTCGGTGGCGACTCTTGCTCAACTGCACAAGTGCGAATACGAACGCAAAACCTCAAGTCAGTTCTCCCACCGTATCACACTGTGTTACAACAGTGAGAAAAAACCTAGACGTTCTGTGTGTTGTGTTACAACAGTGAGAAAAAACCTAGAAGTTATGTGTGTTGCGTTACAACAGTGAGAAAAAATATAGAAGTTTAGTGTGTTGTGTTACAACAGTGAGAAAAAACTTAGAAGTTCTGATGTTACACTTCACCTCCTTCCTTAACAACAGCAAAACAAAAAAACAAAAGCACGATAGTTTATAAAAGTTCTATTCCTAATTCTAAGCCTAGTTTTCTTCAAGAAGTTCTGATCCACAGTGTTTTTACTTAGGCAATAATATGTACAATCTCAACACTATGATATCTATATATTTAATGATGTTCTGAATGAAATGTTCATAGTCAGGATGACGTACCTTGAATCTGAAGCGTGTGTTTGGGACTTGAGCTGCTACATTCGAATGTTCTGGGGTTAGCAAGAAACAAAATAGAAATGTTATGTTCTTTGATTCGAAAGGAAGAACAAAGGTGTTGTCTTAGGAATTATGGGTTTAAAAGTGTTTGAGTGTTTTATCTTTTTTGTATTCAATAACTCTCTCTCTAAAAACCAGCCCCTTAGACGTGTGGTGGAACCATTTATTTATAGATGAGTTTGTTGTGGTTTTGGGGGGAGAAACAAATAGGTTTTGAACCTTTTTGGCATACTGTTTCATTGCTTTTTAAATACAGCTTTTATGTGCTAATTTTGTGCAAATAAGGGGTTTGGGAAAAATGAAGGTGTGGACTGGATCAGTAGCAATTTGGAGTGTTGTGGCAGCTGGATGCAGGACTGTGTCGTAGCAGTGCAGCAGACTGTTCAAAATGAGGTTTTGGGGCTTGGTGATGTTCTGATTGAAGAGTGGAAAGACCAGAGTGAGATTCAAAGGTTGATGTTCTGATCGAAGAGTAGAACATAGTCTCCATATGATGAAGAGTGAGATTTGAAGAATCATGTTCTGATCGAAGAACACAGCTTCCATATGTTCTGATGGAAGAGTCATGTTCTGAATCATTTTTGCAAATTCTGATTGCAGTTGTGTGAACACTGGCCCAAAGTTATGAAATTATCATATTTTCTTAATACTTAGAAAATTTTCTAAGTGTTTAGAAATTTTAATTTTTCAAAGTAATTTATGACTTTTGATTTCTTGATGAACCAATTTCCTGTCCTGATAAAATGTGATTGTTGAAACTTGATTTTGATCCAAAAGTCAAAGTTTTACTTTTTAGTGTGCTTTTGACCATCTTGCCCTTGTGAATGACTTTCTTGGAAAATTGTAATCGGAGACTTGAAACTTAACAGAAGCAAACCTGAGGGTCCAGGATGATCCTTTGAGAAATGAGAGGGCAAATTTGGGGGTACAACAGCTACCATCCATTGGAGTAAGATCTCAACAACGGACTGCCTTCCATAATGATAAGGATACCATCCATTGGAGTAACAAATTATCAACAACGAACTATCTTCCATAATGACAAGGCTACCATCCATTGGAGTAAGATCTCAATAATAGACTACCTTCAATAATGATAAGGCTACCATCCATTGGATTAAAAAAATCTAAACAACAAACTACCTTCCATAATGACAAGGCTACCATCCATTGGGGTAAGATCTCAACAACAAACTACTTTCCATAATGATAAGGTTACCATCCATTGGATTAACAAAATCTTAACAACGAACTACCTTCCATAATGACAAGGCTACCATCCATTTGATTAACAAAATCTCAACAACGAACTACCTTCCAGAATGACAAGGCTAACATCCATTGGAGTAACAAAAATATGAATCTTCTTTAGGAACAATAAGATTCACCGGGGAAGTACATGTTGCTCAAATAAAGAGTCCTGCCATTTGCTGCTATGAGGAGGAATTGCAATAAAGAATTCCTGAAGAAGAAATAACTTCCTGGATATATGCCAATATAATTCCTATAGAAATTTCTTGTGCAAAATAAATGAATATTCTCAAACTGGGACTTAAAGCTCGCAGAAATTCAAATAACTGAGGATACCCATTCCAACCAGAAATAAATCGGAATGAAGCAGTCAATCAAAATACGCCTTTTGAGAAATAAACTCAAGAGGGAAATTCCATCCCATCCAGACAGCAAGCTGAAAAGAAGGCTGAAACAAAATTCTTCCACGAGGGATAAGTCAGTGGGGAAGTTGAAAGAATGTACACTTTCTTCTTAAGGTTGACATTCTATTTGAGAGGGGGTAACACAACTCTGCAAAACAGGGTAATATGTCAGCAAAATATTAATGAATGCAAATGAGCAGTGATTTTCTAAATTCAAACATGCAGATGTGTGTGTGAATATATGAATGTCACTATGTATATGCTGACAAAACAGACACAAAACACTGAGGATAACCAGGCAAGGCCACAAATGGGTATAATCAATACTTGGCTGAGTCATAATTATGATGGAATTTCCATAAGAAAAGTAAGCACCAAGTGTGGAACAAATTCTTATGTCATAGCTTAACTTTACTGGGGAAGAACAATATCAAATTAAACAACAATGTAACATTTTCCTCTAAGCTTTGACTGGAAACCAAACAAACCGGACACCAAAAGAGAGTTTGAAGTTCAAATTTCTGCTAGGGTTGAATTCACTAGAGAAGGACAAAATAATCTCGTTGAGACATCACTAGAGAAGTGCGAAAACCTTACATGGCAACAATTTTAGAAAAATATCTCGTCTCAAAATCACTTGGGGAATTTCAAACACTATGGAATGAAAAACTTTTGGGGATTTTAAATACAATCCAGCACTCGGCGGGAGAAAACCTAAAAAAGTTGATAACCATCTCAACACTTCTTCAATAAAACACTTCCCTTTCTTGGTTGCCGAGCAGATAAACAAAATGCTAATGCTACCGAAAGGAGACGCTTCGTGAATAAGTCCAATCTCATAAGGTATGGGGAGACAAGAATTTTTACCAAATGAGTGAAGTCTTCATTGGGGAAACTTGAATAAAGTCCTAATTTTATGCAAACCTTTGAGTTTTATCCGTCCATGAGATCACTAATTTTGTCCTCCTTGTACCATAAAATTTAAAGAAATTTATAAATTCTTTTCCAAAAAATAATTTTTTTATTTAATCTATTTTCTTTGATCATTACTATCAATAATAAATGAAATATTTATAAGTTGAATAAAATAAGAATTGCAAATAATTGGATAAAAGACTCAAACTTTATTAATAGAATGGTAGCCTACAAATGGAAAGACTCCATAGATGATTACAAAGTTTGGAACATGGTAATATATATTGGAAAAGATACATTGAATTACAATGACCACCATTCTCTCTAGAAACTTTGAATTCCTGAGCCGAAACTTTAGTTAAAGAGTAGCAAGATCCAAGTAGATTGTTGCCTCCTTTGATCAAGTCTTGTTTGATACAGTTACTTGCCAAAAAATCCCTAAATTTTGCCTAGGTTACCCTTGCGGGTTTTCAACCTACCGAGAATCATTTATTCTGTTTATGTCTCTAACTTTTTCCTAGACCGCCCTTTCGGGTTTTCGGCCTACCGAGACGCTCCTTTTTGCATAAGCCTCCCTTTCGGGTTTTCGTCATAGCAAGTTGTTCTTTTACTTTTCTAGGAGAAGTATTTCTTGACTACATCAGCATTCATAGGATGTGGGAACTCCTCACCATCCATTGTTTCAAGAATCAATGCACCACTAGGGAAGGCTTTCTTGACAACACATGGGCCTTCAAAATTGGGAGTCCACTTGCCCCTAGAATCAGCATTGAAAGACATGATCTTCCTGAGCGCGAGGTCGCCTTCTCTGAATTCACGAGGTTTGACCTTCTTATCAAAAGCTTTCTTCATTCTCTTTTGGTATAATTGAAATTTACATAAGGCCATAATTATTATTTCTTCTATTAAATTCAACTGGTCAAACTTGTTCTGGACCCATTCAGCCTACAACAACTTGGCTTCCATTATTACACACAAAGAGGGAATTTCAACTTCAATGGGGAGCACTTCTTATATGCCATATACAAGAGAGAACGCTTTTGCCCCTGTTGAAGTGCGTACAAATGTTCGATACTCATGCAGAGCAAAAGGGAGAATCCCATGCCAGTCTTTATAAGTAACCACCATTTTCTTGATGATTTTCTTTATGTTCTTATTGGCTGCTTCAACAGCTCCATTCATCTTTGGCCTGTAGGGAGATGAATTATGATGGACAATCTTAAATTCTTCGCAAAGTTCATACATTATTTTGTTATTCAGATTTGAGCCATTGTCGGTGATAATCCCGCTTGGCAAACCATACTAACATATGAGGTTGTTCTTGATAAAACGCACTACCATTTGTTTAGTGACATTAGTATATGAAGCTGCATCTACCCATTTGGTAAAGTAGCCAATTGCCACTAAGATAAAATGATGCCCATTTGTCGCCTTTGGTTCAATCATTTCGATCATATCAATACCCCACATAGAGAAAGGCCATGGGGAAGAAATAACATTAAGAAGTGTAGGAGGTACATGAATTTTATCAGCATAAATTTGGCATTTATGGCACTTCTTAGCAAATTTGTAACAGTCAAATTCCATTGTTAGCCAATAGTAACCTGCCCTAAGCATCTTTTTCGCCATTGAATGTCCATTGGCATGGGTACCAAATGAACCTTCATGAACCTCATGCATTATTATGTCTACATCGTGTCTATCCACGCATCTGAGCAAGACCATGTCATGATTTCTCTTATACAGTACATCTTCATTAAGGAAAAAGCTTCCTGCCAACCTTCTCAATGTCTTTCTATCTTTATTTGATGCACCAATTGGGTATTCCTTGATTCGAAGGAAATGCTTGATATCAAAATACCAAGGTTTTTCATCTGCCACATCCTCTGCTATAAACACATGAGCCAGTCTATCCAACTGCCGCACTGTAATACGAGACACATCATTCCAAGTATTAACTTGATACATAGAAGCCAAAGTTGCCAAAGCATCCGCCATCTTATTTTTATCTCTCGGGATATGATGGAATTCAACCTTTTTAAAGAAAGATAATAGTCTTCTAACATAATCTTTATAAGGGATCAAGCCAGGATGACGAGTATCCCATTCTCCTTTAATCTGATTAACAACTAAAGCTGAATCACGATACACATCTAGAACCTTGATTCTAAGATCAATGGCCTCCTCGAGACCCATAATACAAGCCTCACATTCTGCCATATTATTAGTGCAATCAAATGTCAGCCTTGCAGTAAAAGGAATGTGTGATCCGTGTGGAGTAATGATCACCACACCAATTCTTTTTCCGTAAGTATTCATTGTTCCATCAAATACCAATCCCCAGCGAGATTCAGGATCTGGACCTTCTTCAGGCAAAGGTTCATCATAATCTTTTACTTTTAAGAACATCGCATCCTCATCAGGGAAATCAAACATGATAGATTGATAGTCATCTACCAGTTGGTGGGAAAGATAATCCTCCAGCACACTACTTTTTATGGCCTTTTAAGTGTGGTACTCGATGTCGTATTCAGACAATAGCATTTTCCAACAAGAAATTCTCCCCGTGAGAGCAGGCCTTTCAAAAATATACTTAATTGGACCCATTTTGGAAATCAACCAAGTAGTATTATTCAACATATATTGTCGCAACCGTTTTGCCGCCCAGGCCAAAGCGCAACATGTGTTCTCCAACAAAGAATACCGTGACTCACAATCAGTAAATTTCTTACTGAGGTAGTATATGGCATATTATTTCTTTCCTGTTTCATCTTGTTGTCCCAAAATACAACCCATAGAACTATCCAACACTGTTAGATACATGATCAATGGTCTTCCTTCAACGGGAGGGAGCAAGATAGGAGGATCAAGTAAATACTCTTTGATACTTTCAAATGCCTTTTGGCAGTCCTCTATCCATATGTAACCCTGATCTTTCTTAAGCAACTTAAATATCGGTTCACATGTTACGGCCATGTGGGAGATGAATCTGGAAATATAATTCAGATGCCCAAGGAAGCCTCTAACTTGCTTCTTAGTCCTTGGCGCATGCATTTCTTAGATTGCTTTTGCCTTATCTGGGTTAACTTCAATCCCTTTCCGAATGACAATAAAACCCAACAATTTCCCTGATCGGACACTGAAGGTGCATTTATTTGGATTCATGCAGAGATGGTACTTCCTCAAACGCTGAAACAACTTCAACAAATCTTCCACATTCCCTTCTTCGGTCTGTGATTTGGAAATCATGTCATCAACATATACCTCAATTTCATTGTTCATCAGATCATGGAATAGGGTTGTCATAGCCCTCTAGTACGTTGCACCAACGTTCTTCAACCCGAAGGGCATCACTCTGTAACAGAATGTTCACCAAGGTGTGATAAACGTTGTTTTTTCCATGTCCTCAGGAGCCATTCTTATTTGATTATATCCGAAAAATCCGTCCATGAACGAGAATACTTTAAATTTTGTTGTACTATCAACCCACATATCAATATGCAGTAATGAAAATCATCTTTTGGACTAGCTTTATTTAGATCTCTGTAATCTACGCACAAGAAGACTTTCCCATCTTTCTTTGGTACGAGCGCAATGTTGTCTATCCATTGAGGACACACTGATGTCACAAGAAAACCGAAATTTATCTTCTTTAAGACTTCTTTTTTGATTTTTACTGCCATATCAGGGTGGGTTCCTCTCAACTTCAGCTTGAGGGGTGGGCACTCTGGCTTTAAAGGAAAATGATGTTCCACAATATCGGTATCTAGACCTAGCATATCTTAGAAAGACCAAGCAAAGGTGTCCACATACTCATTCAATAGTCCAATCAACCTGTTCTTCATATAAGGATGCAACGATGCTCCAATCTTGACTTCCTTTGGCTCCTCTTCTGAACCCAAATTGATTGTTTCCAATGACTCCTTATATGACTGAATGGAATTTTCCCCGTGCTTGAGAAACCGTGAAACCTCTTCTAGAATCTCATCATACTCTTTTTCTTCTGTCCCAAACACAGGATATTCAAAGTTGGGAGAGGGTGCGGGGTCATTGTATTCAACGAGTTTATTAATTAATCTGCACATGTGATTTATGATTCCTTTTAGAAACTAACACATATATATCAAATGATTATGCAGATTTATTTACAAACATATTTTGTTCAAAAAAGGTTTTTTCTGATTACCATTTTCCATGAAAAATAAAACAGAAAAACAGAAAAATAAAAGATACAATTTTTGAGAATCAAAGATAACTTTTATTTATGATTTTAATGATCACAACAAACAAATAAGCTCATACAATATTAAATTTCATCTTGGGCAGAATGAAAGCTTTTTGCAAATAAAAAAAATTACTTTGAGACATGGATGCAAGAGGGAACATCATAAGTGACCCAGTTCTGGATTCTGACTCCAGGTGTCACATAATTTGGCACTTCTTGATCTTCTTCACCCTTCTCAATAGCTTTAACTCCAAACACAGTTCGATGGAGGTAGCCTATGCTATGGAAAACGTCATGATAACAACTCATAATAGTCTTTGGCTTCAAACTTTCATTCTTGTCGTTCTTGGCAGAGAATCCTAAGCCAAACTTGTTCTTGTTTACTAGAGGATCAACGACCCGTCCCTGTACCTTACTTGGACCATTGGGCACAGCCTTGCGAGCATATTTTAATAAAAACATAGAGTTCTCATTCCCTCTTACATTATCAACACACAGAGCCCGAAAGTGCATCCCCACAGCAGCCTCATATTCCTTAACAACACTGAAAGATGATAGGTGAGATATCAACAATGCTTGCTCTCCATTTATAATAACCACTTTTCCTTCGCACATAAACTTCAACTTTTGGTGCAAAGTGGAAGTGACAACCCCTGCTTCATGTATCCATGGTCTTCCCAGTAGACAACTATATGCGGGTACAATATCCATGACTTGGAAAGTGATATGGAATAGATGCGGGCCTATATGAATAGGAAGATCGACCTCCCCAATAACCGACTTCCTTGACCCATCAAAATCTTTGACAATAATACCACTTGGGCGCATAGGAGCCCCTTGATATTTCAACTTCATTAGTGTACTCCTCGGTATCACATTCAAGGTGCATCCATTATCAATCAGCACATTTGATAATGAATCACCTTTTTAGTTCATGGATATGTGGAGAGCCAAATTGTGATTCTTCCCCTTGTCAGGCAATTCATCATCACAAAAGCTTAGGTTATTACATGATGTAATATTACCTACCACACTGTTGAATTGATCTAACGGCATGTCATACTCCACGAAGGCCTAGTCTAACACCCTCATTAAAGATTCCCTATGAGCGGCATAATTCATTAATAATGCCAAGATAGATATTTTTGAAGGAGTCTTTAATAACTGATCCACAATTTGGTAATCGCTCATTTTGATTATCTTCAAAATATCATCTATGTCCTTCTCCAGGGTAGCGCCACTGGATTCCCCTACAATCTTCTTATATTTAACACTCTCTACAACCTTCTTTCCAGCATCATTAATTCCCCAAATAACTGGTGCAAACACACGACCGTTGTGGGTCACCCTACTAGTTTCAGCAATATTTCTGACATTAGGCATAGGCTGGATGGGAACTTCCACACCATCCTCTAAAATTGTAGCATTATACTTGTACGGTACAACTTTGTCGGATTTGTAAGGAACAAGCCCTGGTAAGCAAATCACCACAGGGGCAACAATTGGCTTAGTACAGTATTCAATTTCAACAGGGGAAGAATCATTGAAACACGACACAATCACATTGGCACCTTCTTCATACAATTTTGTCATTAAAGAATCATCACTAGAGGACAAACCCTCATCTGAGGAAAAGAATTATGTTATGGAAGCATATTCATCATCATTTGATTCTTCCTCAGCCAAGCAAACCTCAATCTCTTTAACCTTATGGTAATCATCTTTATGCCCTGAAACCTTGATGGTTCCATTATCCAACAATAATTGAATAACTTTTCTCACAATTGAACATCCCCGGGTGTCCCTACAGCAAACCCGACAAGATCCATAGTGGTGCTCTACCTGACCATCCATGTGGCATAAAGTAGCATGCATTTGTACGAGATCATCATTCATGTGTTCTACATAATAGATTATGAACTCTCCAGGACATCTAGAGACCATGTTTACTTCTTCTTCATACTCTGCTCTAGGCCTTATTATATGGATGAGGCCCTCATCCATCATCTCCTGCAAATCAAACTTTATCTTATCGCAACCTTATATATTAGTACTACAGGTACCACAACCAGCATGGTCATGAGTGTAATAACTAAACTCACATTGGTATGCATGCATCTTTACCAAGTCCCCTCTTACCAGGTTAATAACATAAATGCGGAAATCTCCTGGACAACAAGCAACCATGTTAACATCATTCGTTCCTCTATGTTTTCGGAGAGGATTATTTTTTACATTCGGATTGACATCTTTGAAGGACAAAAGGCCAAATCTAACCATTTTTTGTACCTCGGATTTCAGAGGGTAACGGTTTTCCATATTATGTCCCGGTGCACCCTGATGGAAAGCGCACGTCTGATCTGCCTTGTAGTACCAAGGTAAAGAGGATGGTACAACAGGAGGTGGCCTAGTCTGGACCAACTTTTTCTAAATCAATGCTGGAAGTAGCTCTTCATAACTCATAGGGATGGAGTCAAAAGGTTATCTCCTTTAATTCTTCCCTTGGCTTCCCTGAGGGGATGGCCTTTGATAAGCAATTATAGTCGGAGCCTCATTTACAATCGGAGTTACCGAGGCAACCTGTTGAGGGTGCTGATGATTTCTTCTAAAGGTGTTAACCCTTCTTTCTTGATCAACAACATTTGTTTCTCCCTCTTTCTTCTTAATAAATCCATATGATGGCTTCTTCACATTGTTGTAACTTTCAATTTTTGTGAGACGACCTTCTCTTACAGCCTCTTCCAAACGAACACCCATTCCCACCATTTCAGTAAAATAACTGTGTGAACTCGCCATAATTTTCTCATGATAGAATGCACCTAGTGTTTTCAGGAAAATCTTTGTCATTTCTTTTTCCTCCATTGGAGGAATCACCTGGGCGGCTACCTCACGCCATCTCTGTACATATTATTTGAATGACTCCCTGTCCTTCTAGACCATGGCCCTGAGTTGATCACGGACAGGCGCCATATCCATATTGTATTTGTACTGTCTGATAAATGCTTCACCTAAGTCATTAAAAGAATAAATACTGGCACTATCCAGGCTCATGTACCATTTCAATGTTGCACCAGTTAGACAGCCTTGATAGAAATGAATCAAGCGGTGCTGATCATTAGTATGAGTAGAAATTCTTCTCAAATACATCACCAAGTGAGCATGAGGGCAAGTGTTTCCCTTGTACTTTTCGAACTCCGGTACTTTAAACTTTGTAGGTATCTTGAATATGGGAACCAAACACATGTCATTCACATTCGGCCCAAACAGCTCTTTTCCCATGAGGGCCTTCAACTCTTTCTGCATTTTGTCAAACTGGTCTTGAAAATTATCCATTCTATCATAGAAACCCAAGCTTTCACTTGGTGGAGGAATAGGACGATACACATCATCATTAGAAAACGGGTCCATATTCAGTAAGGGCAGTGCAACATAATGAATCTCGTTTTTAGCAGCAACATGCACCACAGAAGGTGCGGATGCAGCATCATTCTGAGTAAGCAGAGCAATCTGATGATCCTTAGTAAAACATTCTGGATTAAAGTTTTTTTGGCATCCCCCAAGGATATCCTGGAGGCATATGATTCTGAACAACAGTTGGAGTAGCAGACACCGGCACAGTCGGAGCTTCAGTAGTAACCATTGTTTGTTGAGGATGAACACTCGGTGGTTGATTTTGAGCAGCCACCAAATATTCCATCAGAGGAGTGAGATTGGGCATACCGGCCTTCAAAGCATAAACTTCCTCGCGTAGCTCGCGATTCTCTTGTTCTAGGTTATCCATCTTCCTTCTGATATTAGCTCGGGTAATGTACTGGTGAGACAGCTTGCTGAACGAAGTAAAGAAACTTAGTAAGACCCCTGGATATGCATAAAAAAATGCAAGAAGTATGTACAATATGATGCATCATGTGCAATGCACATGATTCATTTTATTATTATTTCAAGGGATGTAAAGATTTATAAACAATTTGCAAATATCAAAGTAATAACACATTTGAAGTACTGGAAAATTTTATTATAATAACTTCAAAATGGATTACAAGTTTAAATAATCCCAAGTACAAGATGAAAATAATGTCTAAAACCCTAAGAAGCAAAGCTGGTGGAGATCACTCTATATGCTGACGCTTCCTGGTAAGTCTGGAAATCTGAGCCTTCAACCTCTGGTTTTCTTTCACATATCTGGTGGCAACCTCCTTCCAATCACCTGAATCAGGGAGTGAGCAACTAGAACCTAACTGAGGCTTAGGGGAAAATAAATCTCCTTGCCCCTCCATCATCTCTACAGCCCGACTCTCAAGAATCTCAATCATGTCATCTTTCTCCCTCAAGTCTGCTCGGTAGGAAATATCTAGAGTTTGACCCTTATTCTACCAAGCTTCCTTTTCCTGCTGCATCCTAATTAAAGAAAGACGTAGTTCTTCCACATCATCCAATAGGGGAGGAGTGGTCTTCACAAACAAATCAGCAATAGGTGCTTCTCGAGAATACGACATCTTCAACTGAATAGCTATGGCTTGTACCCACTGATGATAAGGCTCCAAAGAAACAACCACCTAGGTCCTAAGTCCTTCCTACTCTTCCTGTGAATGTGATGCCAGGCCTTCACAATCTTCTCCCTATCTTCCCTATGGCCTCCTCCCTCTTTCTAGAAGAAACTACTCAAATGAATACTATTTGGCTTAACCCTCATCGGATATCCAAGTTATCGTCGTGCAAGAATAGGGTTGTAGTTAATTCCTCCCTTTGTACCAAGAAGAGGTACATTGGGGAAACTACCACAATTGACGACAATCTCTGCATCATGATAAGCCTGATGATAGCAAACAATATCTTAGTGAGTAAGTGCCATGATCTTAGGAGCCCAACGGGGTTCCTTCCTGATATCCCAGAAAGCATCGCACTGAGGCAAATGAGAAGTAAACCATCGGTACAACAGAGGCGTGCAACAGATAATCATCCCCCCATGATAAGAATCTTGAAGATGAATAGAGTAATAAGTATCACACAACAATGTAGGAATTGGGTTTCCAATCATGAAAATCCCGAGGCATTAATTTCCACAAATTTGTCCACATTGGGAAACAAGAACAACCCGTAAGCAAGTAGAGCAAAAATGGCCTTAAAAGCGACTGTACTCTTCATCCTGGAAAAGTAACAAGCTTTCTCCAATAAGAATTGAGCTGGTAATGCTTTAATCCCTCCTTTAGTAGTCATGTGGGCTTCGACCTCATACTTCCCCAAATGGATCAAAGTAGCAATCTCATGTGGTTTTGGCTCACCCTCCAAACCAGTAAAAAGAATACGATCGATAATAGGAAAACCCAGCAGATAAGAATACTCCTCTAGTGTAGGCATCAATTGATAGTCAAGGAAAGTAAAGCATTGATACATCGGATCATAGAAATGGACCAAGGTCGAGAGAATACCCTCCATCCTAAGCTTCATGAGAGAAATGATGGACCCATATTTCTTCCGAAAACCTGCAGAACACTCAATCTCGGGAATCAAACTCATAAACTCATCTATCTTGGGGATCTTTGAAACTATATTTTCCGGTCTTTCTTTTTCCAGAATCCATAGTAAAAAAGTACCTGAGATTTTCACAAATAGTCAACTTTTAAGTCCCTTGAAATAGAATGTCTACAAAATATGTTTATGAGTGCATGAATGCATGATGCAACAATCATACACAAGGCCACAAACATAGGGTTCATAGGTTCAACGTCACGAGTATGAGATCGAAGGTACTACCCATAAGGTATGGTCTAAAAGTTATCACATGTCGAACAAGGTTCTAGATGTTCCCAGAGTCTACATCCTTCCTTCAGATATTACCAAATTTCTGATTAACTCAGTAATTAGTAATATTCTCAAGAAAAACTCGTCCGAGCATAGTATAGCATGACAACTACTTTCAGATTACTCTGTCATAGATTCTGCACTACACCTAAAAGGCCAAGATGGGTTAGGTATTCTACGGTCCTCAGTTTCAGCAGGCTCCCAGGTTGAAAGCAATACGTCTTCTCGATTACTCGGTAAACGACACTACTATCAAAGGGGCCTCCATTGAGTGGGGGATCTCATGTCTCCTTTTTTGGGATTACTCCCTCAAAGTTAACATGACTATACCGCCCATCCTATCTTAAGTTTGCCCAAGTCCGGGTATAGGACTTATGAGTAATCCCCAAGCACCCTGAAAACCAGGAAAAATCCAGACAAACATATATACAACATATAACATATAAACAACAATAACACGTATACAGATATAAACAAAGATAGGCTCAACCCACTTAGATATGGACCAACAAGAGGTCAATATTTCCCATGTGAAGTCTCCATTTTTTTCTATAGCGGTAGAAATGTTTAAGACTAAGCCATTGGATTGACTAGACTTGTACAGATAAAAAATAAAAATCACCACCGTGCTTTATTGTTTCCAAAGGAATGCGAAAAGAGCGAATAACCCAAATGAGGGGGAAAGATTCTAGGTAAGGGGGTTGATTATGCAAAAGGATGATATTAGCACCTTAAACATCTACGTACTCCGCATGAACCTCTTTGAAAAATCTGTATATTTTGGCTATAAAATGTTGTATGTCAAATAGATTGTGGGGATGAGAAAAAGAAGTATATTTTATGAGATCACCTTCCGTTCAATATGGGATCAGGGTACACATAGTTCCTCTTTAAATTTTTTGAAACACAAGTGTGTTGGTTAATTTTATGAGATAAGACATCACCGTCATTGTCTGTGTGGAAAACATACTTACTACCCACAATCATGAGAAAAGAGAATTTTCATCATCTCTAAGTGGAGGATATGACTTGTATTTTAAAATCAATAAAACCTCACTCAACACCCAAGTGGAAAATATATCTCTTCACTACATATTGTAGAAGTATAGTTGTTTGCATCACTACAAGGATTGACAAGAGTCCAATCTTTTTGAGAAAAGTTTTAAAGTAAAAACCAAAGTGTAAAAAATGGTTTAAATGAGATTGATCGACTTTTAGTCTTGTCACAAAAAATGTCCAAGTATTGTTAAATTGATTAATGTTTCATTAAGAAAAGATTTAAAAATGTATGCACCTAAGTCCAAGTTTATTATGAAAGTGGTTCAAGTTTTTGAAGCAAGAAGTGTTTTCTAAAGTAGGGAGAAGATTTTTGAAATTAAAGAAGGTGGGAGGAGATGAAGAGACTATCCTAAAGCATAAGGTAAAAGCTAAGGAAAAGAACCGTCTAACCAACAAGAAACCAACACTTGACATATTGAGTCAATGAAGATTTCCATCCTTTGGATTTGAAACCAAGCAAACAATTAATAAACCTTTGAATAATACCAAGCTCTACTTGCATTTAGTCCTTACAAAAGTAGGGCAGAGTAACAATTGTATACAGATGAATTCCCGATTACAGATAAAGTATGTAATCATGATAACCTGCACACACAAAAAAACAAACAAACAACCCAATGTCTTGAGGTAACCCCAAAGAACTCCAGACAAAATATCAATTAAGGTCACAAGGTCTCCAACATAGGTCCGGGTTTCTATTCCTAAGTCCAAGAAGTCCATCACTCTATGATGCCAAGGATAGTAACCAAGTAGTTCAAGTAACATTAAAGTTTTTTAGGGTTTAACTTGATTATTAGATATCTTCAAAAATAAATGAAAAGCTCAAGTGAGCAAAATAAAATGACATGAATATAAAGGCTCAAGTGAGCAAAGATGAAAATAGCATGAAATGTAAATGCTAAAGTAAATGGTAGATAAAGTAAAAGCATAAAATACAAGCATAAAATAAAATCAATTGTTAGAAGTTAATGGTTAGTTGGATGACCATCTTGAAACTTACATTTGGAACTCATTAGAGGATTGCTAGAACCAAAGCCTCTTAACAATAAGTTGCATTTACTTTTTGTCGAGTATATCATCCATTTTAAGAATCTCAAAGTAACTTAATGATGAATGATGTTTAAGTGATCCAGTTTGACCAGAATTGATGAAATTCCATTAGAGGATTGGTAGAATCCAAACCTCCTAACAATGGATCTCAATGTTATGGGATCATAGAGTTCAAATTAACATACTTGGGCTTGCAAACATAGATTTGGGCCACAAATGATCATTTTCTCCAATCGGGACAAAATTTAGCGCTATGTTAAGCAATCGTAAGTGGATTTATTTAGAATTCGCACCTATTTTGAGGTCAGTCAATAGCAATCTATGCACCATTTATTTTGAGACATGATATGGAAATCATGCTCCAATAATACTTAGTGTAATAATAAGGGGATGAGATGAAGAGGGAAGGGAAAAATGAATAAACCACATATGAATCAAAATTTTGATCAAACTATTATTAAAATCATTCATCCATTTTTATGGAGTTAGACTCAACACCATGGATCCAATGATGTTAACAAAGATTCGAAAATTCAATCCAAGATCAACCAGAAAATATACAAAAAATAAAATTGTATTTAACATGTAAAAATAAAGGTTTTAAAAATGATTAAAAATGAAAATAAGAGAGAAAAATGTTAACTATGTTCAAATTAATCAAGAAAAATAAGATATGGCCATAGAAAATCAGAAAGGAACTCAAATAATTTTATGATTTTTTTTGCAATTGTTAAAAGTCAGAAACTATTTTTAAACTAATTAAAATTACACAAATAAGTGGAAAGTAGATCAAAAATAGTAAACATCAAAATAAATCTCCATAAAATTTCCAGAAAGTCATAAATGAGAAAAATGATATTTATGAATATTTTCAGAATTTAAAAATGTCAGAAAGTATTTTTAAAACAATTAAAATAAAGAAAATAAGACAAAAATTATAAAAAAATACTAAAAATTTCAAAATAAAAATATGAAAAAATATTCATAAAATCAAAAATAATTCAAAGTATTTTGTATATTTTTTTTCATAATTTTTGGATAAAAAATAAAAGAGTTATGATATTTTGAAATTAAAATGAAATTAAAAAATAAATTTGTAAAATAAAACAAATCAGAAAAAACCATGCGCGTTGGATCATTCCTCACTAATACACGCTAGCACATCCAACGGATCAGGGTTGAGGGAGCATCATGGACCCAAGGCTGAGCGCGCACGTGAATCACAATTGAATCCAACCAATAGAATTAAAACAATTGGGCTGATGTCATTGGTTGAAGAACTACACGTAGGTCATCTTCAGCCTCCAGCCTCCTACAAATTGGGCAAACCTCAAGTCATTGAATCTGTAAATTTAGGCGCTCACAGTGGCACCAATAGATGCGTCTCTTCAAGACGATCATAATCATATCCTTGCGCCAAATTTATATAAAACACAACGTAGTCGATTTTGGAAAAAACCAGGGATATTTAAAAATGTCAAAATCAAAAACCAAAAGTATCAAATGCATTGTTTCTCCAAAATTGAGTTTACAGCAAGCATTAGTGAACATAATAGACCATTCCAGTAATTTGAGTTAGAAGGTTTAGTGCCTTAAACTACCTGAACGAAGTAAGATGAAGTTGCTCTGTAAATGGACTTGGCTAGCATAATTCCAGGCACCTCAAGGCTTGATTCTTCTTCTGTTAGCTTCAGGGAAGTTCAAGGATGAAGGATCAAGGAAGAAACTGAATTAAAAAGTGGTAGAAATAAGAATTTGAAATCTAAAATAAAAGGTGTTATGGAGAGAGTTTGACATAATGATTTTGGCTCTTCAAGCTTGAGGAAATGAATGGAATAAGGTCCTCTTATTATAGGAAAATGAATGGCAATGAAAATTGGCGAAAACAAAGAAGTTTGGAGGGAAATTGAGTGGAGGTTGGACACGAGTGAAGTGTGATATAATTTTCACCAAAACTAATCCAATATTTGCATTTTGAGGTGCTAAACACTTCTGGAAAGTTTGTTAATCAAGTTTAAATAAAAAACACGCACAAATCTTGTGATTAGAGGCCACATTATGGATTTCAAAATTTTGGCTTGGTGAGAAATTCAGTTTCAAGTTGCCAATTTCAAAACAATGGCATTTTCAACTCAATGGGTCTTAGGGCATGATTCTTGAAGCTTTAGAAAGATGAGGTTACAAGATTTACAATGTGCAAACAATGAGATAAAATGGATGTTTGAGATGAAAGTTGCAATGAGTCAAAGTTGAGAAAAAGAGGTTGACTTTCTATACTTAGAAAATTTCTATGTTTTTCTTCAAAAATGACTTATAATCTCTTGTATTCAAACATGGCCTTCCACTTGAAATTTGCTCTTGACCAAAAAAGATGGAATGAAGTAGATCTCTAGAATGACATTTTGAGACTTGAACCATTCAAAATCTCCAAAAATTAAGAAAGTTATGACTTGTTGAAGTTGGCAAAAGTTCATGAAATGACCTATAATATTTTGCATCCTTAGGGCATCTTCCATACATTTTCACATTTTGCATATAAAAGAAAGGTTGATAAAAATTGATCAAGTTATGATCACTTGAAGTCATATAAGAGAATTTGAGGGTTCATCTGGAGGACTTGTAATCTTTCTTCATCATCAAGTTTCTTACACACAAAATTTCCTTGAGATCTTTAAAGTAATTTATTAATAACCCTTTAAAGAGAAGGATGGCTTTGGAATCACTAAAAAATACCAAAATATGAGCAAGATATACCCCTTTGAAAATAGATGTTGTTGAGGATGATAATGAGAAGTCATAGCAACCAACATCACTTCCACATCTTGAGAATTGAAGGAGATAAACACTTATGATCAATGGAGACAAAGACTTGTCCAATTGAGTCAAACTTCTTTAGTCAACCCTTGTGATTTTGAACTAACTTTGACAACTTGAGGCATAATGAATCATGAAATACTTTTTCATGATGTTACTTCAAAATATATTTCATATAAGCTTGAATCTCAATGAAGCTTTGTTGAGGTAGGTACAAAGAAGGAACTCATGAATCCAAAATCTAAATTTAATAGAATGCATTGTGCTTTCACCTATATCATCAACAATTAAGATACAAATACATTGTATTTGTTAGTTAAAGAGTAATAAAACATAGATGATCACAAAATAAAAGTCAAGGTGCTTGGTGATTCCCCATAGAGCAAGATAAATGATAGGGAGAAGAAACAAACCCTGGTGTGTGACTTTGTTGTGCTTGAATTGATATGACATGATGAAGGGATCTTAGGGGCAAAAATTGGGGTACAAAAGTTGGCCAGTATATTCCTATTCGACACAACAACCATTTCACTTTTGTCCCTCTTGATGTGCACCACAGGCTCCACTATGTACTTTAGATGTTGCCACATATGCTTCATTTTCTCTCAAGCATTTTAACAACACCCCTTCAGGAGTTTTCCTGAATAATTCATTTCCTATTATTCTATAACTTAATGGCCTATACTTAACTTTGTGCTCCATCGATCCAACTTGATTTTTTAAGTAATCGACTATAGGTTTTCTCTAGTCGTTCTCAGCTAACGTGTCAATGGAAAAAAATTCTTCTACCACTTCAAAAATTCCTACATAATCATAATTCATGAAATCATGGATCACTTCAGGATCTGCCCCCATGTCATTGTCACTAGCGCATTCTAAAACACCATTTTATCTTTTACCTCAATGAATTCGTCCATTCTCTCTTTAGGTCTTTTATATCCAGACGCTAAATGGGCCAGGTCGTTTGCCTCTTGATTATCAATATGCCTCACATGACTAATCAACACGTTATCAAATTTCTGAAGCAACGAAAACCTTTGGAAACATACATTAGCAAATGATCCTTAACGCATTTGTATTCTCTGGTAAACTATTTCACCACTAACTTTGAATCCCCTTTTATGTCAACATCTTTGATTCCCACATCCAACATAATATGAAGTCCAATTATTAAAGCTTCATATTTAGCCTCATTATTAGAGCATTCACCCCTAACCTTATAATGAAATCTGGTTGGAACTCCATATGGTTATAAGATAAAACCACCTACCCCAATTCCCTGTTTATGTTTGGAACCATCAAAATAAAACTGCCAAGACTTAGTACCCACATAGGCTTCATTGATGTCGACCGCTGAATGATCAACTATAAACTCTGAAATAATTTTCCCTTTGACTGCTTTTAAAGGAACACATGTTAAGGAGTATTCACTTAATGCTAATTCCCATTTACCATTTCGACTGTGCAAAATATGTTTAGGTAACATATACTTAATGACATCAAAATGAGAATAGACAGAAACTTCGTCTGGTTTTATATAATTCTTGAGTTTAATACATGAGAAATATAAACATAAACATAATTTTTCAATTGCATTATATCTAGTCTCAACATCATTTAACACTTTACTGGGATAATAAATGGCTTTGTTGACTCCATTTTAATCCTCCTTGGATAACATGCTTCCCAGTGTCAACTCTGATGCTGCAATGTATAGCTTCATGCCTTTGTTTCTGTTTAGGGGTGCTAACATTGGAGGCTTTTCCAAGTAGTCTTTCAAATAATCAGATGCCTCTTGGTGGTCTTTTTCCCACTTAAGCTAAGACTCCTTGCCTAGTTTTAATAAAGGAGAAAACGCCAGAGTATTCCCACTCATGTTTGACACAAATTGTCTCAGGAAATTAATCTTCCCCAACAAAGATCGAAGCTCTTTCTTCGTTGTTGGCGCTTTTGTACTCAAAATTCCCTTGGTTTTGTTCTGGTTGATTTTTGTACCCTTCTTATGTACCACAAAACCTAGAAAATCTCCTGCACAAACATAAAAGCCACATTTTAATGGGTTCATTTTTAATCCATATTCTCTCATTCTAACAAAGGACTGTCGAAGGCGTTGTAAATGACCAACCCCTGAGGGTGATTTGACTACAATGTCATCAATGTACACTTGGATGAATGTGTCTATGAAATCATGAAATATTGAGTTCATTTCTCTTTGATAAGTAGCCCCAGCGTTTTTCAACCCAAAGGGCATAACTAGCCACTCATATGTGCCTAGCGCCCCAGGGCATCGAAACACAGTTTTATGGGTATCATCTTCATCCATAAAAAATTGATTGTAGCCTGAGTATCCGTCCAAAAGACTTAAATATTCATACCCTGCAGCGGAATTGACCAGCATTTATGCCACATGCATTGGATATTCGTTCTTTGGAGTGGCTTTATTCAAATACCTAAAATCTTTACAAATTCTTATCGTTCCATTTTTTATTACAGGCACTATATTAGATAACCACTCAACATACCTGGCTGCCCTGATGAATTTTCTCTTCAACAAACGTTCAATCTCTGTTTTCATTTTGGACAACACTCCTTGGCATTTGTTTGACTTGTCATTTGTCTGGATTTATAGGTAGTCTGATTTCCACCATCTCCCTGCATAAACCATACATTTCGTTGTAATCCCATGTAAATAAATCTTTAAATTCTTTAAGCAGTTCGACCATTTGATTCTTCATCTTGTTGTCGACCTTGGTGCTGATGTATGTAATTCGCTATCGTGCGATCAGCCAGGTCGACTTCCTCCAACAGATCTTGTGCTTGCATCTTTAGTATATTATCTCTTGGGTCTTTCTCAAACCCCAAAGGCTCTTCCTCATATATGCAGTAAAGCCTATGGCTTTTTGAAGTTGTTGTTTAGCTTGGTTCTCCAAGCTTCTCCACCATAAAAGCTTCAGGCGCCATATTCAAAGTGTCTTTAGCCTTTAAGGCCAAATTTATTCTATTCTCGGCCACATAGGCCAAAATTCTTTCCAGAGCATTTGAATCAGGCATCATCTTGAGTTTGTTCTTCCCACCGTGTGGATTCAAACTCCCCTTCTGCAGCCGAATATGTGTCCAACTTTTCTTGGTCCCAAATAAAACCATGAGTGGGGTGTAAGGTAAGAAACTTGATCATATCAGGATGCGATTTCAACACTACATCTTCAGGATCACATGTAGGTATAGTAGCTAACACTTTTTCAAAATTCTTCCAATTGACCATATTCATATCAGCAATAAAATAAATATGGTCTTCCTCAATGTTCTCCATAATCCCATATTGACGCCAAATGGATAAACGTTAATGCAGAGTCGAAGGCACTTCTCCAATGCCATGTATCACGCCCTAACAATAGATTATAATTTGCCTTAGACGTAATCACCGTGAACAATGTTGGCCTTGTAGTCGAACCAACTGAAAAACTCACTTGAATCACCCCTAGTATGTGACTTATTTTACCTTCATAATTCGACAAGACCATATTATATGGTTTGAGGTTAGTGTCGAACTTGCCAATCTTTTTCAGCAATGATCGAGGCATTAGGTTTACAGTAGCACCACCATCCATAAATACTTTGTTTACAGGGAAACCATCAACTTTGGTCCTTATAAATAAAGGATTAAGGTGGTACATCATCTCATATTTTGGATTTTCATACATCACACATTGTTCTTCCACTACTCCATTATTCATAACATAGTAACATAAAGGTTTTTGGCCTGTGGATTCTTCGCACATGGCTTCGTCTTCATCTTCTGATGATTCTGACGCGAGACCATACTCATTAGGCAGGATCGACATGATATTACAATGGATAATCAAGCCATCTTCTGAACTATCTTCAAATTCATCAGATAATTCTTCATTCATGTTTTCATCAGGATCTTCAGCTTTCCTTGGTGGCGAACTTATAACTGACATCGACAACCTTTCTTTTATTGGTCGACAATGCATTTCTTTATAATTTCTCTCATCTTTTGATGGAGCAACTTTTTATGCAACTTCTCTCGCATTTTTTGTTTCTTTGAAACCTCCCCCACTGAGTCTTTGTCATAGGATTCTTCCCTTTGTGTGTGGGAGGGACATGATGTTTTTTGAAGTAATTCCAGCTTCGACAAACTAAGAAGAACTTGACCCCTTCTCCATCATTTCCCACTTCTGACTCGAACCTGAACCTTTCTTTACCACTTTCTAATTTTGGTTTACCCCCTTGGGTAGAAAGGACAAATCCAGTTGTTTCTAGAAGCATTAGTTGGTGTCACAAAAGTCCTTTGATATGGTAACTTAGGTTTTACTTGAGGAACTTGGACTTTGTATGGCCCCTTCACATGATCGAACACCACCTTTGGGTTTTTCTCTTGAGGGCATTTCTTCTTCAAAGCCTCAATTTTCTTCGCAGCATTCTCATCATAGGCCATGTTACACTTTGGGCATAACATGGACCTGGAATTACTTAACTTGCATATGTTTATAAAATCTACAACTTCCTCCTCAGATTTGGGAAACACGACCTTCATCAATTCAGCAACCATTTCTTCAGACAATTCCTCATCTTTGGTTTCACAATCCAATTTTTCCTTACCATCCTGATTACTCTCAGGCTTTTCAGCAATATCAACTACCATCACCTCCTTGTGGCTTGGATAGGTTTCCATTTCCACTTTTGAGACATTTAGTAGTCTCAACTATTGTAACTATATTTGAATTAGCAATAACAACTTGTTCATTCTTGAGACCATCAGTAGTCTCGATCATCAACACTACCATTAGGTCAACAATGTTGGCTCGTTTGCCTTCGAGATTGTTAGTAGCTTCGATCATCAACACTTCCAATGGTTCAACAAAGTATGTATCAGCAACACGTAGAGGATCTGAGTCAACCGTCATGGAGCCTTTTGATTTTCACCAAATTTTAATCCACCATCCTTCAGTGCTTTCTGTATCAAATCCCTGAAAAGAAAACATTGAGAAGTATTATGACGCAAAAAATTATGATAGTTGCAGAAACCTCTTTTGTTTCGACTTTAATGGTCAATTTTTACTGCTTGGAGGCACTATAATCTAACCATCTAAAACTAAAACATCAAATATTTCATCATATTTTGACACATCAAAAGTATATGTTTTAGTATTAGATGTATCATTTTTTGGTTCTTCAACCGTTTTTCCTTTGAGGGTTTTATAAGTTTACATGCATATGGAGGTCCGACTTTTAATTCAGCCATGTTAACTTCTCCTTCTTCCATGCATTCATCTTCAGGCTCTATAGAATAATCCTCTGTATCCATATAGGCCACTTTTCCTTTTTTATGATCCTTTAAAACTCCAGCTTTCTCTGTTTTCAAACATTCAACATATTGAACCTTATCAGCTAGTTAAGACATATCTGTAATAGATTGAGGATCAAACTTCTTCCTAATAGAATAATCTAACCCCCCCAGCGGCCATTTCGACAAGCTCATGTTCAGGAACTCTAGTAAAACATTTAGACTTTAGGACCCTAAACCTATTCAAATAAGCCTCCATTGACTCCGATGACCTCCTCTTGATTGATGACAATTCTTTCAAACTTATCTTGGGGTGACCAGCATAAAATTGCTCATGAAATATGCCCTCAAGTTGTTCCTAAGTTAGTATATAATTTGGAGTCAATGTTGTAAACCAATTAAAAGTATTCTTGGTTAATGAATTAGGAAAATATCTTAATTTTAAACCCTCATCATTAGCGATATCGCTAGCTTATGTTTCGTACCTAGCAATATGTTCGATGGTCGACTCATTAGTATCACCAGCAAACTTGGTGAATTTAGGTACCTTACATCCCCTAGGTAAGTCTTTCTATCGAATATAATCAGGCAAGAGAGACAAATAATTAGGCCTCCGAAGGCCAACATTTACCCCAGATCATGTTAACACTAATTCTACTACATTCACTACGTTCTGATACCCAATAGTGCCATTTCTTATCACTCGATCAGGATCTTGGTTCCTCCTAACCACGACTAGCCTAGGTTAGTATTGTTCAACAAATTATTCCTTTTCATAAGTTGGTACTTCCAACCTTCAAGGTCTAAAAAGACGTTCATTGTTACCTCCCTCTAGTTCTTCAAAAACTCTTAACAGCCTTTGGCGCGTCTGAGTTGATTGGACCCCTAATGACTCGATTAATCTTCCTATTTGGTCAACTAAATGATTAAAGGCAACTCCCATTTGCTGAGTTAAAATGTTCACTAACTCTAAATTACTCTCATTCATCTGTTTCCTCAAAGCCATAACAGAAGTAATATTCAAATATGGGGTCAACTGAGGGATATAACCAACACCACTTGGTCGACCACCTGGGATATAACTTGCTTGGGTCAAATAGTGATACCCCGTGCCTAGATTCTATCGTTGTGGCTGTTTTCATTGAACCATGAACAGCAGTCGATCTCACGGGAGATAAAACCGTTGTGCTTTGAGTTGTGGCACTCACTAGTATGATATCTATATTTTGCATAGAAATCTGTGTATGTGCAATGTTTGTGTCGGAGCATGGCATTTTAGACTTCGACAAATGTTTACCACTTCTTAAATTCAGACACACACAAACTAAACTACAAGAAACTTTGTAAAACCAAACATAAATACCAAATTATTAGCACTGTCCCACTAGGCGTGCCGGTTTGTTTACCTCTGGTTTCAGTAAACAATGCTGGTCTCTTAACAAAAGTTTACTTGCGAGATCGACCAAGGAATCTCAATACAGTGCTTACGTTTTCAAGTGTTTTCACAAAGTGTTTTCAAAAAGGATTTGTTCGACTGGTGCCAAACGAGTTTATAAGCAATAAAGCAAGACTTGTAAAATAAAACGAAAAGCATTTTAAACTATAAACATAAATGACATAATATCAAAATATTTGAATATAAGTTGATTCGAACATACATTCCCCTAGCTTGACTCATTTCGCTCGTTCGTTTGGGTACTCTGGGTTACTAGCGTATATGAATGTAAATGTTTGAGCTTCTAAAACTATGCACTAAGTGCTTTATTTATAATACACATATAATAATTTTTTTTGGAAATCTTTCGTTTCTTTGTACGCCACATGTATTTTGTAACTTCTCTCCATGAACCCAAGTTCTCCACTCAAACTCATTTCCCCCTAAAGCGCTTCATTTGCTTGGTCTGGACTCTTTGGGCTTTTTGAGGTTTCCAAGCTCAGTTGACTACTTAAGGGGTCTCTTTTGGTCGTATGCTGCTTTAGTCAACTTAGATAATTTCACCTTTTCAAATAACATTCTTGGATTCTTTTCTAATGGTTGGATTTTAGTCCTTGTCGAAAATCCCATCCAACATCTATGCACATGCGTACTTTTCCTTCTTTCTTGGGTACTGGCATGATGTTAGCTATCTAGGGTGGATAATCTACCATGGCTAGGAACCTTGCATCAAATTTCTTGAGGACTTCTTCTTAAATCTTGACAGACATGTTTTGACGAGTTCTTTTGAGTTTCTTCCTCACAGGGGAGTAACATTCTTTGAGAGGTAGTTTATGCACCACAGTATCCAAACCTGGTATATATTAGTAAGACCAGGAAAATATATCCACGTATTCATGTAGGATATTGATCAAACTTTCTTTAACACTTTCCTTCAAATTTGCACCTAGCTTGATCTCTTTTCGATCCCAAGATTGATGGTCTCAATAGATTCATGGTACGGTTGTATGTTATCTGCCTTTTGCTCTAGTACCCTCGCTAATTCCTAGGAGAGTTCAAGATCTTCCTCATCTTCCTCTTCAGCTTGGTTAATTGGCACATCAAAATTATATTGGATCATAGCAATATCATTTATGGTGAGTTTAGATGTGGATCTGCATATTTTATCATGTTTTGGTGCTTCTTAGAATGCAAATTTGGAACGTGTGTATGAAGAGGAAGTATTTCCATTTTGAAAAATAAAATAAAAATGCAAGAGAAAGACAAGGATCTCAATTAAATACAAACATAAATTTTATTAATTGAAAACATCTATTTTAAAATAAATGAGGCCCTTACAAGCTTCCCCTATGCCTCGGGCGCGACATAGGTTCTTTAAAAAACAGAAAAATTACTTTGGAAAGAAAAATATCTTTAGAATCTCCACAGTTTTCCAATTCTTGATCTCTTCGCCTGGAGCATATTCTCGAATGAGGTTTGATGCTCCTTTTTTGTTGCCTTTGTTGGATAACATTGACACTTGTCCACCATGCCATACTTCTTTTTTAACGAAGGTTTCCTGGATGGGGGGAAACTACCCTTTGCCATTCTTGGTAGTCTTTGATGGTCGATAGCCCAAACCAAAGCTATATTTCTTCTCAGGTATTTCCACAAGCTTTCCCCAACCTTTAGATGTTCAATCCTCCACAACTGTTTGTAAATCTCTCCATGATTCCATAGGGATTCCAGGTTTTGAAATTTTCTCTACCGGGATTGTAACCACTATAGCCACTTCCAAGACATGGAATGGCGTCTCCACACAATCTTTTTCCACACTGATATATCTGTAGGATTCCAAATGACTTACGAAGATATCTTCTTCTCCATCAATTATCACCAATTTTCCTTCGACGAGGAACTTCAGTTTTTGATGCAGGATTGAGGTAATAGCTCATGTGGTTTGAACCCAAGGCAGCCCGAGCAGGAAAGTATATGCTGGTTCTATTTCCATTACCTGAAAGGTAATGTTGAACATATACAGACCAATCTTTACCGGGAGATCCACCTCTCTAAACATAGTGCTTTGGGAACCATGGAAAGCTTTGACCACTATAGAAATTGGTCTTATAACGATGCCATCCATTGTTAGTTTTATCAAGCTAGCCTTTGGTAGCACATTGAGAAAAGAACCAATATCATTGAGTACTCTTGATAGGCTAGTTGTCCATATCTGGATTGAAATGTGCAACGCCTTATTGTGATCTCTACCTTGTAGAGGTAACTCAATATCCAAAGAAGGATGATACATTTACAAGGTAGAGATCACAATAAGGCATTGCACATTTCAATCCAGATATGGACAACTAGCCTATGAGTCATGCCCCTTGTTCCTGTTATATTTGTAACTACAAGTCCTTGGCTTATTGATGGTTCACATTCTTGCTTCTGTCCACTGATATAGACATTAGTTTGGTAACGCCATGGTACAACTTTATCACTTTCATAAGGGGTTGGAGACAGACCCCTGATAACGATTGTACTCTTCAGAAGCACTGGTATCATTACTGGTATTTTGTTGAGATCGGTTCCCCATGAAGGATTACAAGTGGTTTCTTTGCAGAACTGAAGCATTGACAAGGAATCACCAATGGTCTGCTTGTACCACCCTTAATTGCAGCTACATATCCTTCTTCAGGGTAACGCCCGAACTGGACTACCCCTTGATCCACCAATTTCTTGAAAGTGTTTTCAAAAGCTTTTACTTGTTTAGCCTCTCTATGATTAGTGACTATCTCGATTGCGTTCACAGCAGGACCACTATGTTGAGGCATGGGGTTTATCTTAATATTTGGTTTATCGAAAGTGATATCTTGAGAATCTAATAAATATTTAACTTTGTGCCTGAAGGCCCAACATTTCTCTATGGTATGCCATGGAGAATTGGAATGATACTCGTACATCGCATTTGCATCATATTTTGGTGGGAGTGCCCTAATTAGAGGAGCAAGTAGCTTCAACTCTACCAAGGATGCCTTGAGTAAGTGTTGTAGTAATTACTGTGTGGCATAGCGAGAGGATCAAATCTTCTCGGAGGTCTTTCAAACCTATTTTGTTCTCGTGGGATAACCAATGGTTGCTATGGTTTTTGGTGTGTTACAACATCATTCGCTTCTCCTTCTTTCTTTTTCAAGAAGTTTGGAGTATGCTTCTTTGGATTATAAGGATTACTAGATGATGCTCCTTGTATCTTGCTACTTTTTACACCGACTTCGATTTGTTCACCAATTGTCACCAAATCAAAAAATACGAAGGAGATACTGCCTACCAATTTCTTATAATACAGACCTTATAGAGTATCCATGAACATGTCTACCAACTCCTTTTCAAGGAGTTGTGGTTGTACTCGTGCTGCCATTTCTCTCCATCATTGAGCACATTCTTTGAATGGTTCGTCTTTTATTTGGGATAACTTCTAAAGTTACATGTGATTCAAAGCCATGTCCAAGTTATACTTGTATTATTTTAAGAAAGCATTTGAAAGGTCTACCCATGACTAGACATGTGCTCGCTCCAACTGCATATACCAATCAAGGGATGCCCCACTCAGGCTACCTTGAGAGCAGTGGATCATTAGTTTCTGATCATGAGTGTAAGCATGCATTTTCCTACAGTACACGCGCATATGATTTCTTGGGCATGTGAGTCCCTTATATTTTCCAAAGTCAGGTACTTTGAATTTGTGAGGAATCACCACATCTGGAACTAGACCCATTTCAAGATCATCAATGTCGAAAGCGTCATAACCCTCCACAACCTTCGATCTTTCTTCAAGGGATTTATAATGGTTAACTACCATAGGATCTTCAACAGTCTTTGATTAGGGTACTTGAGTAATGCCTTCCACATCGTAGTCTCCGTATTGCAGGTCTATGTAGTTATCCATGTTGTTAACTGGATTTGAAAAGCATGGGATGCCCCCGCCTTCATAGGAGGTGGAACAAAACCTTCAGTCATGATAGTCTCTTATTGGGCAACAGTTGACTTCGTGGGACCAGATTTTGGCTCATGTCTTGGTTGATGATTGCTTGATGCACCAATGGTTTGGGCTACCTCTTTAAAAGCCACCTAGGGAATCTCGTCTTGTCTTGCTATGATATTTTTCAAGGCGATCAGAACTTGACTCATGTCTCCTTTCATCGATTCGATACTTCCTTTCGCTTGTTCTAAGTCTTCTTGAAAGGCCGCTTGCTTCTCTTCGTTTTCTCCATTACCTTATTTTGATGAGCTCTTGTCTGATATGGAGGTCGGGAAGGTAGTTTGGTTTTCCCAATGATTTAACTGGAGATGATAAAAAAGATGAGTTTTTGTATGAGGTATGGAATGAATGCTTGTGCTTGGATGAATGCGTATGAATATGCTAAGATTTTATTCGAATGTCTTATTCACGTTGGATTCCCTTTTATTATTAATTATTATTTTTTAAGGTTTTACTTTTTTGTTGGTGAGTATCCCAAAGAATATACACAGATAAAATACCAAAACAAAGTAGTTTTTATTGAATAGAAAACATCATCCTTGAAATGGAAATACAATCCAAATACCAAAACAAATACTAAATGGAAATACTGAATCAAAAACAAATGTCAAATACTGAACGAAATAATCAAAGAGAAAATAAAATCTTCTAAGCACGTTTACAGGTCTCCGCCCTAAAACCATCCACAATCTCCCTACAAAGTTTGAGGAAGTATTCAACATCCTTTAGAAGAGGGAGCATCACGGCTTATGCATCTCTCAAGCTTCTAGGAATGTCACCAATGAGATTGTTTACTATGAAGGAAATCTTTGTGTGTTTGTCTTTGTACCTCCGGTACTGCTTGTAAAGTGTAGGCATTATGAACTTGTTGTCTTCTCCCACTTAAGCTATCTTTGCATATTTCTCTTCCCAATATCTCTTTTTAGCTCTCATCTCCTTATTGAGTCCCCTTTGTATAAGGAAAACCTTTTGGAGGCCTTCCAACTTTTGGCATACTTGTTCATATTCCTCCACCTTTTGAGAGAGAGATTCTTCTTCTCTTTTTTTTTCTTCTAAGATGTTCTCTCACCTCTTTTTCTTGGCTTTCTTGGAGACTTATGAGAAGGATTTCAATCTGGTCTACTTGATCTTGAGCACCTTCTTACTACCCTTGAGTTTGGATTCTCAGATCCTCTTCCAATTCTCTTTTGTCTTGTAACTCTTTATCATACCATTTCTTTAGCCTTGCAATTTCCCTAGCAGCACCATCTAACCATTGATTGTGGGAATCAAGATTTAAAGTATCACTTAGCAACCCCTTGGTTGAACGCTTTCTCTTAGACTTTCTTTTTCAACCAATTCACGGTTTTTCTGAATCTGTTGGTCTTTCAGCACAAGTTTTTGTTGCAATTGATTCTTCTCAATATCAAGGTCATAAAGGCCGTGTTCCAAATTCTCCTTGTCCCTTTGAGCTTGCTCAAGGGCATCATTTAGCTCTTTTATATCCTATACTAACATCGGAAGGGGATCTGGTATGTCTGGTGTATAAGTAGGATCAATATCGAATGGTAATTTGACAATTTGAACCCTCTCTAAAACCCATTGAGTATAGGGTTCCCTTGCCACCACATTCTTCCATCCAAATTCAGCACCTTTCTTTTGAACCCTACTCCAAGCTTGGGTGACTTTCTTGAGTAGGTCGAGGTTGCTCTTATCCATGTCGTAAAGGACCCATTGTTGAAGTTGCTCGTCAGAAGTTTTATCTTCCAAAGGGTACCCTAGTTGACGTAAATCTAAAGTGGGGTTATATTTGATACATCCTCTTTCCCCAATGAGAGTAACATTTTCAAAATCTCCAAACCTATAAATAATATCACCTATGTTTAACTTCCTAGCGTACCACAAAATGAAATGAACACTAAAAGACCTCATTTTTTGGGACCATTCATTCTTTGTTAAGTCCTTAACCATGTACTCCTCTTTGTAGATGTGTGAAATGAGCCAAGAGTATAAGAGAGGAATACAACAATTTAGCACGTCCCTCCCTATTTCATAGCGCGTATGGAAGGTGTAGTAAATATCCGCAAGTAGAGCAGGAGTAGGATCAACATTTAACAACTTTACGGCCTAAAATACATTAATGGTCGCATAATCAACATAGTCGATAGTATTTGGAAATAAAACCAAACCAAAAATTAGTAGTTCTAAACAGTCCACACAAGCTTCCCACTCTTTCTTATTAGCAAAAGAAAGAGCCTTGGATTCTAAGTATTGTCTTTTAATCCATTGAATTGTTAGAACATAGTTTGATTCTACAACCCTTATAAGAGTTTTGATGATAACAAACATAAAGAACAAATATGCACTCTAAATTTGTGTTTTATTTTGTACGGAAGTTCTGACTGAAACGGCATCAGAAGTTAAGCCACAGAAGCTTTCAAGCTGAGTAATTAGAATGTTCTGAAGTATGATGATCAGAATTTGCACTAAAGTAAAAGATATTCTGATTCTAAACAGAAGTCTAACGGCCCAACAGATCCTTATGTCTCTGACTTATCGAGATCTGAAGCAAAGCAGCATGCAAGATTCCTAAGTTCTGAAGTGTTACTTTTCCATTAACGTTGTATCATGTGCAACGGCTTCATTCAGACAAGAATCTTCTCAGTATGGAAAGTGCATTAAGTGTCCATTATCACGTTTCAATTTGGACATATTTCCACGCCTATATAAATAAGTTCAAAGGGTAAATCGTTCACGATTTTTTCTCACGACTGCTCCATACAATCTCAAAAGGCTGAAAAAATTCATATGCACTCTACATTCAATTTGTGTAATACATCACAGTAGTGATATAGTTTTTGTGACGAAAAACAAATAGTACACAGTAAACTTATCTTTGATTAAGATATTTTTCCTTGAGATAAATCGGGTTGTGGTTGTACTCAAGAAGACTTTGGCAGTTGTCAAAGTAGATTTGTAATCAGTTTTATTAGTGAATTAAGTCCTCGTTAGAGAGAGGCAAAATCACCTTGGTGGGTGGACTTGAGTAGTTTGAGATCAAGAGAACAAGGATAAAAATCTCGTGTCTATTGCTTTTGATTTTAAGTTTCAATTCAACCCCCTTCTTGTGTTTTTCACTTCTTCATGAACTTCCCCATATTTCTTGTAATTACATAGAAAGTTAGTGAAAGGTATCCCTATCTCCTTGGCCAAATTTCAGATACTGATAGTCTTTCCAATCCGTATGAAAGCTTGATCTTTGATCTTAGAGAAATCCAAAATCCTATCAAATTCTTTCAAGGTAGGCTCTAGTTGAAAGTTTTGGAAAGTGAAACATTTTAGCAGAGGGTCGTAGAATTGATCAAGGGCATTGACTGCTTCCACTTGCATAATTATCTTGGTTAACCCAAGGATATCCCCATAGCGTTGAACAAACATCTTCATAGCTTTCTCTGTTAGTTTTCTCCTAATCAATTTGATCTTCTACATATCATGAACCACAATGCTAACTCAGATAATTTGTTTCTTATTGGTATTCATCTTCAGGCTACTCCCCAAAAACCTTTAATTATTTTTCTTAGGAATCCTGTGAATAAGATAACACAAATGCAAAAATAATGAATTTTTTGAAATGCAAGATGTATGTATGCATGGTGATGTAACATGGTGGTGGGATTATGAAAAATATCCTAAGTAGGTAGGTTCCTAATTTTGTCCTACGGATATTATACCCTCCCAAAAGGGTGGCTTCCTTAAGGGTATCATGGATAACACCAAAGGGAAAAGGAAAAGGGGTCTCCCTTAGGCGAAGCCTCTTTGTAGACCGAGACTTTCGTCTCTTAGGTCGCACAAGGTCTCATTATAATATTTTATTTTAGGGTTATACAAAGAGTCATTGTCCAAATCCCGAAGTCCTACCTCTAAAAGAGTGTAACCATCTAAAATATATTCCCTGGAACTCAATCGACTCTAGGCGAAGTCGTCACAAAAACTCATATGGATGTTAAACCCCCTTGGCCAATTGGAAATCCTTCTTTCTAAGGTTTGATAACTTTTTTTAAATTTAAAACCCACAAACAATAACATTATAAAGATATAATAATGGGATAAATAATAAATAAACAATAAACCAATAAATAAACATGGAAACTAAACATGCTATAAATAGAGATCACCCCAAAAACCCTAGATCTAAAAATTATGGAAACTCTAAACCCTAGGATTGTTTCCCTAGCAGAGTCGCCAGCCGTCGTAACCGGCAAAAAATATGAGAGTCGCCACCACTATTTTTTGTTCTAAGGATGGGGAATAACGAATAACCCTAATTGTGTAGAGATTCTAAATTCGTGAGTTGGTTAGACGAAGGAAATGTGTTAGGCACCCTTTATCTCCCTTGTTCTCAAGGGGCTCCTTTTCTAGGTCGTAGGGTAAATCGAGAACTTTCTATCTAACAATTAATGTTTCTATATGTTTAAGAAAAGAATTTAGTTTTTTAGTTATGAACTCGACTTGGTTTTAACCGCGTGCCTACATATCTCCCTGTGAAGAATCAGAGTCCAAATTCTTAGTTCATATGTGTTTGGTTAGATTTTTTATGGATTGTGTAAATGATTTCAAACGATTCTTTGAAATTCGTCCGAGTTTGAAAATCACGTAATCAGGGGTGCAGTTCGAATTTTAATTTTAAAGCAAGTTCACAATCCTTTTTTTTTAAAATAATGTTGAATATGAATTAAGTTAGTAGAAAAATATTAGGGTGATTGATTATATGTCTTGAATGCGTAATGAAGTTTGAAAATAATAAGTTTGAATGATGAAAAATTATTTGATGAATTGATAGAAAAAGGTTAGTATTTTTAAAATAGTTAATAAATAATTATTTTCTTATTATTAGAAATATATTAAATATTTTTAATAATAGTCAAATATTTACTTATCAACATGTTTTTTTTTAATGAAAAATAAAAAAACTAATTTAATGCAAAATGATGACAAATGATATGAGAAGAAAATTGACAAATATGAATAAATAAATAAAGAAATAATATAAATATATTAAATAATTTATTTAAATGAAAAAATAAGGGGGTGTATTTTTCATTAATGTAGTAATTCTGGGGTGTTTGAATAGTCAGGCCTTAAGCCCAGAACTAATCTGAAGCCCAATAACTAGGGGGAGTGTGAATTTAGTTGGAGAAGTAATATTGGAGGGTTCTAGAAGCAAGGGCTTAAGCCCAGGAAGATTGTTTTATCCAAGTACATGGAGGGGTGTGAAGTTATGTTGGTATAGTAAAAGGGTGCAAAGAGAAACGGGCTAAGGCCCAAGACAAATGTTGAAATCTGTTTGACATTGGTGTGAGGAAGACTATGAGCTTATGGTTTACCTACGAGGTTTGGAGCGTCTGATTACAATCAAAGGGCCTTCAGGAGTTAATCCTAGGGTGTTGATTAAAAGTAACACAAATGAACTATTAAGATTGGGTGTTGACTTAGGCGTAGCATGGAAACGAGCACATGGAGACTGGTCAACAGTCTCCCAATCCCATGGTCCTCGTGGAACCACGTGGCGTGCATTTGAGCGAAGGGAGGGAATTATAAAAGCAAAATTTTAACACCGAGGCTCATTTTTTCTTTCCCTTCTCTATATATATTCTCGTTTTCTCTACTCCACAACAACAACCTTAAAGAGAAAAGTTATGGCTTCTCTCTAGAATTCTCATTCACTGGAAATTTCCACCACCGAACGAAAATCGCATCTGCCAGTGGTTGGCCTCCCTCCACCCTAAACAACACCCTACAATCTAGATCTCCGGTTGATATTCAACTGGGATCTTCAAATCTTCAACCAAAATTCCCAGGTCCCCTTAGAACCCTAGGAACCCTAACCCTTATCACATGAACCCTAACCCATAAATACAAACCCCGAAGAACCCTAACCCGAATTTGATAAACCCTAACCCTAGATAGGAACCCTAAACCTAAATTTCCATAAACAACAACAATTAAACCCCAAATTGCAAGCGTTCAACCAAAAATCATAAAACCTAAGATAAGTCTTATCGGATTACCTCTCCTAGCGGTGAAACTGGTTGTATAATTTCCTCTTCCTAATATTTTTGTTTCTACTCTTCAGATCCCTTTCTCTATCTTTCGCAGGTACAAATATTTCCAGGTAGCAACGAGGAACAATGATTCTTCTTCTTCCATTCTCTCAAATTCTCAGTTCCGTATCTAGGTTTAGGTCTTATGTATTTATAGATTTTATGAATAGTAGAATTAGGAGAATAGATTAAGTGTGATTTGAAGTTACTAAATCATATTGATTGAATATGTAATTAGATTTAGGAATTAGTCAAAATTTAGATTAGATTTGTTTTAGAAAGAGAATTAGGGTTTGCGAATCTGAATGCATCTGAACTCTATTGTATGTAAATTCGTATCAAATGAATGAAATTGATTTATTTTCAAATCTTTGATTCTGTTTATATTTGATTGAAAGCTATGAATTTGGGCTTTTAGGGATTTGTGTTAGCTTAAGGATGAAGAACACCCAGGATGAAACTACTCAATTAGGGTTCCCAAACCCTTGTTGTCTTAGTTAACAAACAAAAACTTAAAAAAAATAATTAATACAAATAATAAAATTAACAAATAATGTAATAATAATACTGGATAATAACAATAATGTTTAAATAATAAAAAGATGAAATAATAATGAACATAATAAATTCGTTGACCTTGGGTCATTGGAAAAAAGCATATATATATATATATATATATATATATATATATATATATATATATATATATATATATATATATATATATATATATATATATATATATATATATATATATATATATATATATATATATATATATATATATATATATATATATATATATATATATATATATATATATATATATATATATATATATATATATATATATATATATATATATATATATATATATATATATATATATATATATATATATATATATATATGTGTGTGTGTGTGTGTGTGTGTGTGTGTGTATGTGTATGTGTATGCGCGTGTGCGTGTGCGTGTGTGTGTGTGTGTTTGTGTGTGTGTGTGTGTGTGTGTGTGTGTGTGTGTGTGTGTGTGTGTGTGTGTGTGTGAGTGATAAAACTGAATAAAAAATGCCAACAAAAATAACCAGACTAAAATATTGAGTCCGATCAAACCAAAAACAAATAGTTACATTTTATTTGACCATACCCCCTCCTTAAATAACACCCTGCCTTATCAATTAAACAAAATTAAAAGGATAATTTAAATAATAAAAATTGGTATGAGAATATAACAAATTAGTAAAATAAACCTAAAAGTTCAAAATGAGGTTGACTGTCTACACCTATACGGGCAAATTTGGTGTATGGAAACATCAAAAGGCCCTCTAACACATCAAAACCCCAATAAAGACAATCAATCACAAAAAATACTTATGAAAATTAAATAAATTAAATTGGGACGTTACAAGTCTTGCCTACTCAGAATAATTTCGTCCTCGAAAATTTACCTGATGCAAACAACTTCAGATACGTTGCTCACATCCGACTCTTTAACTCCCACGTCATATTCTCTCCAGCTTCTCCTTCCCAAACCACTTTCACGAGAGCGATCTCTTTGCCTCTCTGTTAGATCCATGGTTTTTTATTGGTATAAATTTTGCTAAAACATGGTTCATAGCAGATGTTGAGCAAGATGTCATGACATCTTGACCAACTGGCACAACAAAGTCTGCTGTTACTATTTTTGGCAGATGTTCTGACAGATGTTGTGACATGTTATACCAGATCATCAGAATAGTACAACTGTTTAAATCCTTTAAGATTTGATTGTAAAATATGAGATTCTGAATGATTTTAGTTCTCATACAAGCACAACTAATCAAGTATATTTTAGGAACAATGCATATTTTATTTGGTTTCATAAAAAGGATCTTTGAGATTTTTTAAGAAACTTTGAAGATTGGTTACTATTTTTGTAGAAGATCTTGCAGCTGATATAAAATTAGAAGATTGGATCTGATTGAAGAGTCAAAGCCCATACTGTATAAGTCTATATATAAGGACTCAGTACACATAATGCAATTTGGATTTCACAATTAAATAAAAAAGAAGTTTAGAGTCTTAGTTTTGAGAGTCGTTGAGAGTCATTTTGCTTTGTTTGTTTTTGTGAGTCACCCATGTATATTTTGATACATTGAGGTAGATTGATTGTTCATTGTTACTTACCCATCACTCATGAGCTTTTAAGAAAATATTTAATTGTGTGTAAAGTTATCGTTTCTTAGTTTAAATATTTTAAGCAAAATTATGTATTGTAATTGGAAGTGTGATATTCTGTTTTTGTTATTGTCACTAAGGAGACTGTATAAAGTGAGAGGGGGATCTCATATCTAGAAGGTTTCTATGTAGAAGTTGCACAAGGTAGTGATTAAGAGATAAGTTATAAACTAGGTGTTCTAGACTGACCCAATGGCTAAGCAGGGTCCAATCAAGTTCTACATGTAGGACAACCCAATAACCTTGGCCCAATGAAGCATGAAGGATAAAGGACACTTTATCCCCTTTGCCCCTCACCCGAGGAGCTCTGGCCGGCTAACCACCAGGATCTGCACGGTTACTTCTGCCCACTCAAGCAGGCTATCCCTTATCCTGCCTCACCATGCGAGGATACCCACCCAGGAACAACCAGAAATCATGCTTGCCTGTGAGACACTTCTCTTCCCATTGTAATGGCTTGTAACGAGCACCTCTTCCCGTCACAACGGCTAGTTCTTTGTAATTAGCTATTTTTGAGGGACCTGATACTTAGGCCCAAAAATAGGAACAAATGGCCAAGCTCCAGGGACACTATATAAACTCTCACACTTGTGAGGGTCATGTATATAATATTCATTCTAGAAACCCTAATCTCTTTCTTGTATCTCTTTGTGCTCTTTCATACTTGAGTGTCAAAGTGCCTTGCAGGTATACCCTCTCATCCTCACTGATTTCAGCCTTGTAGACACCATCTATCAGCCCACTTCAGGTTCTGATAAACTGGTAAGATTAGTGGCGCTGTCTGTGGGAACTCGTTCTCCCCATCTTTCTTTCCTCGAAACTAAAGATCAAACAATATTCAAAGATTCCTATTATGGTCGATCAAGATAACAACCATCTTTCTATAAAAATAGTGCTCTCTCTAGTCCGCAAGACAGACGAAAGCGAAAAATGCCTCTCCTTGAGGATATCCCCTAGAAAAGAGATGATCATACTGCGTCTCCCTCCTTGATTGAAGCCGAGAATGTCGAAGTCCCATTCTTGAAGAATCAGAAGTCCAAGAATGTCTCAGAGGAGCTTCCCGCAATTCTCAAATTGGTTCTAATACCTACCAACACTGACCTGATCATGGAAGCTCTGCTCACTGCCCTTAGTTATACCAATGCTCTGATCACAAATAAGATGAAGGGTAATCGATGGCCATACAACGACCGTTCTCCATCACCTAAGCCGAAATACTAACCAAGGAGCATATCTCCCCATCGGGACAGAAACCCCCGACGAGGAAGAAACCACTACTCTTCTCCCCCATCACTTTATCAAAGTGATAACAACGAGCCCCACAGCCCGTTATTCAGAGAAATCATGGAAACTACACTCTCTGTCGGGTTGGAGAAACCCATAAACCTGGGGAAATACGATGGGACCATTGATCTAGACGAGCATATCGAGAACATCGATGCCTTGCTCAACTACAGAGGTGTTAAAGGAACAACCAAGTGTTGACTTTTCCCTACCATACTCAGCAAGAGAGCTATGGCTTGGTACAAAAGCCTCACCGATGAGTCGATCACGTATTAGAAGAACTCAGGGAAACAATTCTCCAAGCAATTTATGGCATCTCGCCGTCACCCCAAATCAAAAGCATCATTGGAGGCCATCATCCAGGGGAAGGATGAGTCCCTCAGAGAATATATTGAAAGGTTTAACAAGGAAGTCGTCCAGGTCTCGACGACTGACGAAATGAAGAAGTACCTCGAGAGAATGCGAAAGTATCAATAAATGACGAGCCCTCGATGTCCCGTCGGGGAGAAAATAAAAGGAGGGAAGACAAAACCCATGAATCACGTGACTACAAAGGGTCAGCGGGTCGTTTCCACGACTACACACCCTTGAACACCTTGTGCAAACGGATCTTTGCCGACTGCAAAAACTCTGAGTTCCATCAAGTCGGGGTCTAATTTCATCGACAGACACCGTCCAAGCCATATAAGTACAAAACCAAATACTATCGGTTCCACAAGAGCCACGGGTGTTTCACCCCAAATCTTTCCCTGTTATTTATAAACCTAAATAGCTTATACTGAATAATCATATACATCATATGCATTGTATTAATTCAATGGTATAAGATCAAAGGCCTTGATTGTGGGAGTGTGTATCACTCAAGAGAAGATATATGACCTACAAGAGTTGAATATGTGAAGTCTCATCATCACAAGCATCCTCCCTATGCATGAGACTTGTTGGTTCAAGATATTTGTCAAGATACCTCATTTAAATTAGGGTTTAGAGTTATGATCAATCCTTCATATCTTATGGATATCAATTAGGGTTTTTTGAACAAGAATATGATGTGACTGACTTTCCAAGCTTAAGATGATTTCATGGTCTCCCATTATCCTTAAGGCATCCACATGTGGTCTATAGATCTTCACATGTTGTCAGAAAATTAGGATTGATTGAATAAGAGCAGATTTGAGTGTGTTTGGGAAAATGTCAACAAAAAGGTCAAAGGTTGACCAAATAAAATTTTTGGTCAAGATCATTTTTAAAGTCAAGAAATGAGAAAATGTGACCATTTATTGAGAAAAGTTAAAATAATAGGTCAAAGATGATATTTCTTGCAAAAGAAGTAATCTTGGCACTTAGAAATTTTTTTCTAAGTATGGAGATTTTTGTGTTCATATAGATATGTTGTCAGCTCTCTATCTCACTCATGCGTGGTCAGAAATTTCCAAATCTTTGCTCTAATGAAATAGGAGAATTCATACTTCATTTTTTTCCTTGAGGACCTATCTTCAAAAAGTCCATAGATTATGAGATATTTGAGAGAGAAGTTGTTGATCCATTCAGATTTAAGCTTCACCACTTATTGAAAAATATGGAAATGACCAATCTTCAATACTTCCCCAGTGAAGTCGCCAGCTGAAACAACCGGCTGAACAAATCATCGAGATGAAATCAATGAAGTTGCTGTCAAATGTTTTTTATTCCATGAGAAGGGAAAGGTAAACATCGAGTAAACCTAAGAAGGGTGAAATCAAGGTCAAATGACCAAGAGATGCGGGTAAGGGAGTCTGTTACACGAGGGGAAGGTATTAGCACCCCACACGGCCATAGTACTCTACAATATCCACTCTTGTTGTTCTAATCAAAGGGTGTGTTCGAATCTAATTCTTAATAGCTAAAAGAAAATGCAAAGAGGGAATGCATGCAAAAGAAAATAGAAAATAATGTAGGGAAAATCAAGTTGTGCTCGTTCGGGCCCTACCCCAATGCCTACGTATCCCTTTTAAGGAATCAGAGTAGTTATAGTTCGGCTCACAAGTTTTGGTTGGTTTGTATTTTTAATGAACAATAATAATTTCGCCTTCTGCTGTAGCTCGACCTTTGGAGACTCACGCGTTAGCACAAAAGTGAATTAACATGTTCTTTTGAAGAAATTTGAAAGAGAAGCCTGAAGGCGCAAAAAGTATGTATTAGTTGATATCTTTTACCTTAGAGAAGGACTTGAAAGTTGTTATATGTTTTATGAATTTTTAAAGAAAAAGACTTTTAGTCTTAATGCAAGGATAACAAAGAAAGAAAAACATCTAAGGGAAACTAGCTAGAATCTATCCCTAATCTTATCATACAATGATTGATCCTAAGGTTGAGTTTTGAAAGGTAAATCTCTACCCTATGTTAGCATGCATGGATACATATCCTAATGCCTAGATCGAAAGCTACTTTAATTGAGAGATCCTAAGGGAATAATGGTATAGCAAAAATAAGCAAACAAGTGCTTTGGCCAAAGCACACAAATATGAGTAACACATACTGACTCAAAGGGATAGGGGAAACCAGAGAAATGCTTTAAGTAAGGGGAGCGGATCACCCGAAGAAAACAAGCAGGAGACAGATGAAATAAAAAATAAAAGAAATGCTTTAGCTAAGGGGAGCGTATCACCCAAAGCAAACAAGTGGGTAACGGAGTATCAACAATGTCCATTGCGAACTCTTGAAAAACTGTGGGGTTTAGTTTCGAAACCTTCTCCACATGACTGACTCGATACACATGATATGCACGACTCTAAAGCATCAACGTACAATGTGAGCTAAGGATGACACAGAGTTGACGTCAAAGTCATAGTTCACAGTCTTCTCAGTTAGAATCATTTATGAAGGGATATATTGAATACCCTTGAATGGGAAGGTTATCCTTGAAGCCACAGAAACCCTAATTTAACACATTCACTGATTGAAGAAGAATTAGGAGAATCAGGAACATCAAGCTTTATTTGATATGCACACCTCTAAAGAATACGAAAACCCTGGCATCGCACGCCCACTAAACTTTTGAACCCCTGTTATTTTATTGAATGGAATATATAAGTATGCAAATACCCTGTTGGAATGATGCAGATAAGTGCAAAGTCTAAGCCAGATAAAAGTAAAATTAGGAGGGGAAATTTTGGGGTGCAATAATAGGCACTCAAGAAGTCAAGGTTTCCAATGTCAAAATTATCCAATGACTTGAAGAGTTCGTCAAATGTAAACATAGTCGTGTCTACATGTTTTTGAAATCCATTTCAACGACCATTAAAGCCTTTAATAAATTCAAGCTCAACATCAATGTTGGTCTTTTCCATGCTCTCTTCAATTTAACACCCTTGTTGCATTAACCGGGCCACTGCACATCAAGATAGGACCATCCAAAATTATTTTCATGAACTTGTTTTTTAAAAGCAACTCAGTAGTGCAGTGTAGATGAAAGAAGATGTTGTGTTATGAAATGAGGTAACCGGGTTATAGCTTTATGGAGTGCATTCTCAGTGCTCCATATGGCCACGCAGTTTATAACATGCCTGCATGGTTGTACTATTTGACCCAAAATGGAAGATGCTATTTCAAGATTTATGGATAAAGTAATACGCCATCTCATCTTATTTTGTTTGATTTAATTAATAATAACAACAACAACTCCATATTACATATCAGTGGGCATTACTTTTTATTCTCTCTTTATCAAGAAAAAAACTCAGCACAAAAAAACATGACCTAACATTAAAACTCCATGCGCCCAGACTCTACCATATATAGTCATCACCTTCATTCAGTTACGCTCTCCATAATTCAGTTACAAATTCATTACATCCTCAACAAACTTCATCATCTCTCTCTCACACACACACACAGATTCATCATCATCATATCTCTCTCTCTCTCTCACACACACACACAGATTCATCATCATCTCTCTCTCTCTCTCTCTCTCTCTCTCTCTCTCTCTCTGATTCATCATCATAATCTCATTTTTTTTTGGATTCCTCATCATCTTCACCATTTTTTATGGAATTCTATGTTTATTTCTCAGATATTTGCGTCATCTAGAATTTTTATCATTTTCATCAAGATTCCAAGCACGAAGCAGCTAGAGCAATTGATTTTTTTTTGTGAAACTTCAAACAGGAAAGTGATTGATTCCTTTCTCAGCATGCTAGGATCTTTAACTCTTAGAATCATATAGATATGTGCATCCGAGTCCCTCTCTCAAGGGCATGGCTATGGCGTTCGACGTAAAACTAAAGTGTTCTTGAAATTTCGGTTTACGCTTCAATTTTCATGTCAATTTTCTTGAAGTTTAAGTTAGTTTTAGTGAAAACGAAGAAAAGATTCAGAATTTATAGGTGAAACTGAGTTAGGTAATGCTAGCCTTATCCATTTCTGGTGGATTTTATAATTCTGGCCACCCTCACCGTCGGAGAAGATGACGGAAATTTGTGTTTGGCGTCGCTTTTATGTCCAATGGTTCATGTGCCCTAGGCGTGTTGCGTACCAACTGGTCAAGATTAATTACTATGTGATTTTTTTATATAAATTAATTAGAATTAAAATGACTTTGGTAAATTTTAAGTCCACAACAGTTTTTTATCTTGAATTGATTTTCAGTTAAATGGATTAAATGAAAAAACAAAATCTGAAGGGAAAGGTGTAGGTGGATTAAAGTAGACTTGGGCTCAACGAAATTCATATCACCACCCCCATTTTAAGCCCAATTTTGGTGATACAAAGTGATCTAGTGTAATTTCCAGAATACTATTACACGCCTCCCCTTTATTTTCATCCTGTTTCCAAAAAGGATTAGTGGACGCAAAACAAAAAAGACCTATATACAGATTCATATCCCCACCCCTGCAAATGGGTCCAACAACCATTTTTCAATGTTTTTTAGTTCACATGCAGAATTGCTGATACACCCCTTGGAAGTGGTCAATATAATTTTTGATACATGATCAAAATAACTTGCAATTTGACTTTTTAAGCTTGTAAAAATCCCCCAAAAACACTTTTTGATTAATTTAGTGTCTTGACTAAATTGTAGTATTTTTATTTTATATTTCCTCAAATTGTTTTATTTAATTTGAGGCCAGTTTTGGCCAAGGTACACTATGATGCACATATCTCCTTTGTGAATCTAATTGAATGATCATTTGAACTAATTTGGGGCTAAATCTTTGATGTTCGTTTGATTGGTATTCGATATATTTCAATGTATGTTTTACCGTGCCTCGAATATATGCCTAATTGTTGAGTAATGCTTGTTTATCATTTATTTTAGGCATGCACTTTGTGCAGTAAATTAAGGGAAAATTCATGACTTGATATATGACCCCCTAATCTGATTTGAATAATTTTTCCTTGACCATTTGATATTTGTTTGGTCATTGTTTCATTAATCTCTTTGTGAATACAAATGATGTTTGTTTATAAACTTTTCAACATAGTTTAGAAGTTGATTTCTTGAAGGCTTTCTTGATGCCTTGAAACGTGATTGTTCAAGCTTGTTTTCATGCTACTTGTGTATTTAAATGACTCTTATCTTGTTTATCTTGATGGCATATGATTGATGATTCATGTTCATATTTTGAAATACGAGATTCATGATCAATTTGAACCTAGTTTTGCACAAAATCTTTTGTGATGTTTTTTCTTCATGTGAGACTTGTTTAGGATAGTTATCCACGTGTATGCTACTGACTTGTATGGCTACTCATCTCATTTTTCTTGTACCTTGCATGTAGGTTAAAATTTTCTTACTTAATTAGGTTTGGAGGTTCGATTCTTCATTACTTGTTGAAATCCGCCAGCCTAGGTTAGAAAAATTTAAAGTGTATGACCCTTAGGAATTAAGCCTTAGCCTAATGGATGTTTAGGTAACTCATTATTGTGATGTCTTGATTCACCTTAGCCTAATGCATGTTTAGGTAACCATTATTGGGATGTCTTGATTCACTTTAGCCTAATGCATATTTAGGTAACCATTGGTGTGATGTCCTAATTCACCTTAGCCTAATGCATGTTTAGGTAACCATTATTGTGATGCCCTGATCCACCTTAGCCTAATGCATGTTTAGGTAACCCTTATTGTGATGTCCTTATTCACTTTCATATTGCTTGTTTAGGAGTACTTGTTGTGATGTCCTAATTCACTTTCCTATTGCATGTTTAGGAATAATTGTTGTGATGTCCTGATTCCCTTTCCTATTGCATGTTAAGGAATACTTGTTGTGATGTCCTGATTCACTTTCCTAATACTTGTTTAGGTATATTGTGTTACTTATACACTCTCTTTGTCTATAAGATACCATGCTCCTTTAGGATTCACTTGGTTTACTTAGAACCATGGTAGACATTAGGCTTTTAAACCATCCATGCTAACATTAGGTAGCTTATCCCTTTTGTTAACCTTAACCTTAGGACCACCATTATATGATAACATTAGGAATAGAATTCCCCTTAGATTTTTCATTCCCCTTTTGCATCCTTAAAGCTAAAACTTCTTTTTTCTTAAATCAAATGTTGAAAACACTTGACAATAAAGAGGAGAACCATGTGCCACGGGCCTTAACCATTGAGGGAAGTATGAGGTGGTACAGACTGTACCTTGTGCTTCCTTTTAATCATAGTCTTTAATGTGGTTTGAATCTCAAATTCTTTTGCAAATAAGCGGAGAAGTAGCAAGTGTCCCTTTGGTGGGATCCATTTTCTACTATCCCAACAAAATACTCAACAAATCAAATTCTCTTTTGTCGCTTGGGCTTTTCTTATGAAAACATTTCAGAAAGGGTTATTAACCATATAAAAAACACAAACAAACAAAAACTTTTGAGCCAAAATACAGTGATTTGATTCCTTAAAAGGGATACATATGAATTAGGTTGCATGGCCTAAGCGAGCACAACTATTTAAAACATTTTTTTCCATGTATTTGTGTTTTGCATTCATGCATTACTTTAGCTTGTAAGTTTAGATAAACACACCCTTTGATTAGAACAACAAGAGTGGATCGCGTGGAGTACCATAGACGTGAGAGGTTCTAATACATTCCCCTTGTGTAATCGACTTCCGTACCCTTATTTTGGTTGCAATACCTTGTTTTCTCTCAGGTTTACTCGATTTTTTCATTTCCTTCTTCGGGATAAATAACATTCGATGGCGATTTCATTGTTCATTTTCCTAGTTGCTTCAACTGACGACTTCACTGGGGAAACCTAACTAAGTCAGTCCTAGATCTTGTGTGTTTATATTCATTGGGTGTTTATATATATATATGCTTTATCTTCTTTATGTATTTTATTTATTTACTTACCTATTATATTTGCGTTGCTATTTATCGCTTTCCATATACTGGATATTGCTGTTGTGATGGTTTCTCTGTTGTTTTTTTGGTGGGTGGGATGATAATATGAGGTAAAAGGCCCAGTACCCAGACCGGAGTTGTAAATACTTAGGAACACATAAGATTGGAGTGGAGTCATAACGGCTACTGTATGCAGATCTTACTAGTGCAGTCATGTGTGCCACGCGCAGACGAAGTTCGTTATGGGGTTCTATCGTTATGCATGCTCAGTGTTATGATGATAGTATTTTCACATGTACTTAAGACTTTGTGTCCCTTTGACCTTACCTTGACCAGATTTCACCCATGAGATAGGGAGGGGGTTGATCTTAAAATAGGTACCGTTGTAAATGTTCTTGATACGTGGTCTATGTATATTCCAAAGTGGTCTCGGACCTTTGATCCTACGATATCCAGATTTGGTTTCTTTAGTATCTGAATTGGTGTCGGACCTTTGATCTTACAACATTTGGATTATTCAGAACAGTACAACATATATCCATTCGTATGGAAACTTTGATCCCATACTATTGCACTTGCATCATGACATTCAATATATATATATATATATATATATATATATATATATATATATATATATATATATATACATATATATATATATATATATATATATATATATATGTATGTGTGTGTGTGTAAAGGAGATCTAACCTGCATATACATATCATTTCTAGGGTATCTTAAAGTCATTGTCTTCATCAAGAATTCCGAGCAACACAAATACAGGAAAATAGCCCACCAAATACACTTTCTCCCACAAGTTCCATAATGTTGATATGTCCCTCGTAAGAGGTGTAGGTGCTCTCGTGGTTAATCGGAACAAGGAAGCTTTCAAAGAAGGATATGGGAATCTCCTATCCTCGCTGAATACTGAGATTGATACGTAGGCCATGCATACACTCTTACAAGTCTATGATCCACAGTTGAGATGATTTACATTCCAAGACTACCAATTGGCGCCAACTCTCGAAGAGTATGCTTTCATTTTTGGGGTTAAGATTAAAAGTCAAGTTCCTTTTGTCTTCACACCAGAGAAACCTGATCTCAAATACATTGTTGTTGCTCTTTATTTGAGAATTAGGAATGTGAAAGATAATTGGAAGAACAAGAGTAACACATGTGGCTTTCCTCTGAAGTTCTTGGCAGATAAAGCTACAGAGTTTGCAAAGAGTGAAGATTGGGTTGCATTCAACGCACGATTAGCTGCCATGATCTATGGTACAACCATTTTTATTGATGTGGAGAATTCTATGGATCTAGATGCAATTTTAATTTTTATGATTGTTAATCCGATGCCAACGATACTTGGGGGTACTTACTTTGCATCCATTCTATATACGGTAAGAAAAGAACTATCATTTATTGCACTCATCTACTATACAAAATGGTGCACATCAAACCTACTTTTGAGAGGACCTTTTGTAGACACCGAAGATTCACTCTGTTGGTCCCAAAGGAATATGGTGCTCACCTCTTTCAATATAAGGTGGTACAAAATGATGGTTGTAGGAGAAATTAATGCAAGTTGTGGAGGATTCCCCAATGTCCCTCTCGTAGGGACGAAGGGTTGTATCAATTATAATCCTGTTTTGGCTATTTGCCAATTAGGGTATGTTATAAAAGACAAGCCTACTAATAGGAAGGTGGAAGTAACCGTGTGCTTTGGTAAAGTAAATAATCCTGAGATGCTAGAAAGGGTAAAAGTATCTTGGGGTACAATTCATAAGAAAGGAAAGATCTTCTTTGGTTAGAAAGGGTGGATGACTCTCGCTCCTTATGTGAAATGGATTAAGAATCAATCTGAGACATTGTTTTTTCCTTACAAATGGGAGGATCTATTGTACCCACAACCATCTTATAACCCACCAGCTTCCAGTTAAGCATCATCATATTCAGCCTCTGATCAACCACTTCCTGGTGTACCATCTATTAATCAGCCCACTCTAGATGTGTCAGAATTTGTGCCTACGACATACTATAACCAGGTTAAAGCTGAGAATCTCCAACTCCGTCAAGATAAACATGATGTGGGAATACAGCTTTTTATGGATTCACAAGAGAAACGCTAGTTAACTCATAAGCTTAAACAGATGAAGGAAGGCATGTCTGAGGTTACAGAATCCAGGAGAAGGTCAAAGATTGATGATGGATTGAGAAAAGCTCTGGATGATAAGAAGAAGGCTCTAGATAAGGCTGGAGAAAAGATCCAGAGAAAACGTCAAGGGTATCAAAAGCTCTTGGCATCTAAAATGAAATAGGAAGCTGAATACCAGGATGAAATCAAAGATTTGAAAGCTCAGCTTGAAAGAAAAAATGGTGAGATAACAGGGATGAAGCTCCAACTTAAAAGAATGCAGGTCCACTTGGACAAGTTGGTTGAAGAGAATGAAATGCTAAAATGGAAGATAAAGGTAAAGAGCCTATGGAATTTCAATCTGAAGAGAATGATATTTGTCAGTACCTGGGACTCATGATTCACAGGAAAGATCTCCTTATTCGAAGTTTGATTCAAAAACCATGGCATAAGGATATCAGAAAACTCTTTAAAGAATGACAAAACTTCAGGGTCCCCTAGAAATGGTAAAACATTTGCATACACATCATGCACACATGCACTTCATGCATAACAAGTGCTCAAGAGGTTCTTCTCATGTATGCTCTGGTTTTCTTATCAAATAGAAATTTCTAATCCTATGTTTCATCAATACTCAACCAGAAGCAACCAAAGACAACTGATAAAGCAACTTCAGGCAGAGGTTACTGCTACGCAGACCAGAATGGCCACACAAATGAATGAGTTTATGGAATTAATCTGGAACATGGCTAGAGGATAAGAAGAGCTAGGAGATCTTGTCAAGAGTCCTATAGTTATAATTGACAATGGGGTAGAAATTCAGAATAATCTTGATCAGAACCAAGGAAATCCTCCTGTCAACATTAATTCTCCTGGAAACGTTATTCCTCCTGGAAAAATAATCCTCCTGGACACACCAATCCTCCTGGAGGAGTTGGTTCTACTGGTGGCAACCTACACCGAGTTAATGGAAATCCCCCTCCACCACATCCTCCTTATTGGAATGTTATCCCTCACCTCACTCCTGAGCATGTGTTGGCTCAGCAACATGTTAGAAAAAATGTTCAGATGCCTGATTCATAATTAGAAGTAGATAAATATGATGATATCTACTCCATGCACAGTGAAGACCATGGGAGCAAGCTGATGGTGATAAGATGTTTCGTATGATCGAGGAAAGGCTGAGAGCTGTTGAGAGTCATTGTGCTCTCAGGCTAGATAATGCTGATATGGGGTTGGTACCAGGCGTAAAAATTCCTCCAAAGTTCAAGGTGCCCGATTTTATTAAGTACAAGGGGAAAACTTGTCCCAAGGTCCATGTCAAAGCCTATTACAGAAAAATGTCTGCTTACTCGGATGATGAAAGGCTGCTAATGCGTTGCTTTCAAGATAGCTTTTCTAGAGCCTCTCTTGAATGGTACATGCAACTAGAGAGGACTTATATCAGAACATGGATGGACATAGCCGAGGCCTTTGTGAAACACTATCAGTATAATTATGACATGGCGCCAGATTTTACTCAACTACAAAACTTGGTACAGGGTCAAAACGAAGCATTCAAAGAATACCGACAGAGATGACCGGAATTGGAAGCTAGGGTTCAACCCCCTAAGGTAGAAATGGAGCTGATAGACTTGTTTACAAACACTCTCCAGGGATCTCATTACATGGATGGAACTTACGTTTCTAGTTTCACATAACTGGTTTCAGCGGAGGAGAGAGTCGAGAGTGGGATAAGATCTGGCAAGATTCAGACAGAGACTTCTGGTAATCCTTCAGGTGGGGTAAGAAGAAGTTAAATGGTTACTCCAAAAGAGAAAAGGGAGAGGCTAGTGCAGACTATTCTAATAAGGGTAAAGGCAAATCCCAATAGGGGCAATATCAATAAGTGGATGTTGTTACTATTCCCATTACATATCAACCCCAACAACGTCAACAATAGTATGCTTCTTGTTAGGGTATCAATTAGCGAAGCTAGGATAAACCTCCAAGGAAGTTTTAACCACTATCCATGACCTATGGTCAACTACTCCCCTATCTTCTCAAATTACAGCTTGTGGCTTGTGCACTATGGGTCCTCCTCCAGCTAAGCTTCCTCCCACATATGATGCCAATGCTCGGTGTGGATTTCATTTTAGGGGTATCAGTCATAACATTCAAAATTGCATAGCTTTCAAGCATAAGGTACATGATTTTCTCGACTCTAAAGCTATTAGCTTTGAACCATACAACGGGCCAAATGTCCTCCAAAACCCCATTCCACCTTATAGTGGGGGTGTCATCAAAGCCATCTTTGAATGTGAAGAGTTGAATCTGGTGATGGACGTCAACTTATTACAAACTTCACTGTCCTTTGTTAAGGAAAAATTGCTGAAAAGAGATACCTATCCTGGTCGTGATCCTAATTGTGAAGAATTTGCAACTCATCTTGATGATTGTGTTAATCTGAAGAATGAGATCTAGAGACTGAAAAATGAGGGTACCCTATAGTTCAACAGGATGTCTTCTAATAAGAGGGATGATGACAAGGAGATGTATGTGGTTACCATTTCGTTCACTCCAAAAAGGATTCCTGCACCCGCAAAGAAATCTCCTTTTACTATCACTCAGCCTGACCCAGTTCCTTACCAGAGCGACAAAGTCGTGCCATGGCGATATGGAGGTGAGATGTTCTATCAGGGACAGGAACGTGAAGTGGGATCAACCCTACCAGACAACTCAAATGTTAATGATATTGTAGGAACCAATAGGTCAACGAGAAGCGAAAGAATCTTCTCTCCTCCTCAAACTTCCCAAGAAAGTAATGATGAAGCCTTGGGCAAGACCAAGGGAAAGAAAGTTATAGTAGAGGACGAAGAACCGGTACATAATCCACTGGTACAAAAACTAATTGTTGATTTGTTGTCTTCTAAATACGTCGAGGAGTTAATTAGATACATTAAAAAGAGTGACTACAGGATCATTGACCAGCTAAGTTAGACTCCTGCAAAGATATCTATCTTGTCATTGTTAAGAGACTCCGAGGGGCACAAAAATGTTCCAATGAAGCTATTGAATTCATCTTTTGAACCTCACGAGATTTCGGTAAACCATTTTGAAAACATGGTGGCCAGCATCACCACTAGCAATGGTCTCTGCTTCACAAATTTTGATTTTCCTCCCGAGGGGAGGAGCCATAATAAAGCCTTGCATATTTTAATGGAAATTGCCAAGACAACTTTGTATCTTGTTATGGTTTACACGAGATCCTCACTAAATGTCCTGCCTAAGTCAGCACTCATGAAGATAGACTATGATGGGATAGTGCTTATACCCAACGACTTGGTAGTAAGAGCTTTTATGGATCGAAGAGGTCCGTCACTGGAGAATTTGATCTGCCAGTCAAGATTGGCCCATAAGTTTTCAATACCACATTATTTATCATGGATATCCAACCATCATACTGCTGTCTCTTGGGGAGTCCATGGATATATGCTGTAGAGGCAATAACTTCCACATAGCATCAAAAGATTAAATTTGGGATCAACGGCAAAGTCGTCACTGTTTATGGGGGAAAAGGACTATATAATTAGTCATCTGAGCTCTTTCAAGTATGTTGAAATTGAGAGGGAGGTGCATGAGACCCCATTTCAAGCCTTTGAAACTGTACAGATTGTCAAAGCTATCTCCATGAGGTAAAAAAATCAGAGGTTTCCATGGCATCTCTAAAGCAGGCACGTATTGTCGTCGAATCTGGTCACCCTGAAGGTTGGGGTCGAGTTTTGGAGCTTCCTGTCAAGATGGATAAATTTGGTCCGAGGTATAAAGTTCATTAGAATATGCAAGGGGAACCTGGTCATCAAGTTCTTAAGTGCTGTTAAATTCCATAAAGAAGAAACAAACACCGTGGACGAGGAAGTTGATAGTGACTACGATATAGACAATTGGATATATCCCACAATGCCAAAGTGACATGTTATCAACTGGTATTCTGAAGACATCGTCTCATTCACTGTCATCACGAGTAATTTCTTTCTTGTTTTCATCAAAAATAATTTCTATGCTCTGTCCAAGGCGTAGTGAACTTTTGTAAGGCCTCGTCTTTTTATTTGCAAAGTTTATCATTAATAAAGGACATTTTTGTTTTAAAATATTTTGTTCCTTGTTTTCTTCTTACTTTTATGTTTTAATTAAAATGGAAATACAATTTATTTTTTTCTTTTACTCACATTCTAAAATAAAACATAAATCATCAAAACATGCAGATCCACTTCTACAATTATCACGGATCCCATCGATAACGATTCTACTATGACTTCTTATGATTTTGAAAGTCCAATTTACCAAGCTGAAGGAGAGGGCGAGTTTGCCAAACTATTAAGGTAGGAAGAACTGGTCACCCAACCACATCAGGAATCTCTAGAAGTGGTCAACCTAGGCACCGAGATGGTCAAGAAAGAGGCCAAGATTAGGGCCACTTTAAAGGACATTGTGAAGCATAGGTTAATTACAATGCTATAAGAGCATGTAGATATCTTTGCTTGGTCTTATGAAGACATGTCAGGGTTAGATACTGACATTTTTGTGCACAAGCTACCTCTGAGAGAAGATTGTCCTCCAGTTAAAAAAAAGCTTTGAAGAACTCATGCTGAGATGTGTAAGAAGATTAAGGAAGAAGTTCAAAAATAACTTGATGCAGGTTTTTAGAATGTGATTTCCTATCCTCCGTGTAATTCTAATATTGGGTCCATTCCTAAGAAGGACGGTAAGATACACATGTGCGTCAAATACAGGGACTTGAACAAAATGAGCCCTAAAGAAGACTTCCTGTTACCCCACATTGATGTTCTTGTGGATAACATGACATATTCCAAGGTATTTTCTATCATGGATGGTATCTCGGTTACAATCAGATAAAGATGGCACCGGAAGACATGGAGAAAACTACTTTTATCACCCCATGAGGGACCTTCTGTTATAAAGTGACGCCCTTCAGCCTGAAGAACACTGGGGCAACCTATCAGAGGACAACGGTCACTCTCTTTCATGACATGATACATAAAGAGATTGAATTATACGTTGATGACATGATCGCCAAATCACAAACAGAATATGAATATTTGATTCACTTGCAGAAATTGTTTAAAATATTGAGAAAATTCAGGTTGAGGCTGAATCCGAACAAGTGCACCTTCGGGGTGAGGTCAAGAAAGCTTTTGGGCTTTATTGTCAGTGAAAGAGGTATCGAGGTTGATCCTGAAAATGTAAAAGTAATTCAAGAGGTGCCTGAGACAAGAACTAAAAAAGAGGTTTGCGGTTTCTTGGAGAGGTTAAACTACATTTCTAGATTCATCTATCATCTTACAACCATGTATGAACTAATATTCAAGCTGCTAAGAAAAGATCAAGCAGTCAGGTGGAATGAGAACTTTCAAACACCGTTTGATAGAATAAAAGAGTATCTACATGAACCTCTGATCATCATGCCTCCAGTGGAGGGAAAGCCTTTAATTATGTATCTGAGAGTGTTAGAAAACTCCATGGGTTATGTACTCAGTCAACACGATAAGACACGTAGAAAAGAGCACATTATCTACTACCGGAGCAAGAAGTTTACATACTACGAGTCACGGTACTCATTATTTGAAAAGACATGTTGTGCACTTGAGTGGGCATCAAAGCGTCTTAGACAATACATGTTGACTTACGCTGCTCTCTTGATATCCAAAATGAATCTTATTAAGTATATATTTGAAAAGCCAACTCTCACAGGAAGAGTAGCTCGTTGGTAGATGATCTTGACTGAATATGATATCCAATATACTACCCAGAAATCCATCAAAGGTAGTGTATTGGTGGATTATCTTGCTCAACCACCTTTGGAAGATGATTATCAGTCAATGAAGTTCGAATTTTCAGACGAGGACATTATGTATATCAGGGATTGCAACATTCCTGGACCAGATAAAGGACTTGAACCAGGATCACAAAGGAAGATGGTGTTTAATGGTGCCTCGAATGCTTTGGGGAATGGTGTTGGGGCTATTATCACTTCTCCCATAGGTTTTCATCTTCCTTTCAAAGCCAGAATCTGCTTTGATTGTACCAACAATGTAGTTGAGTATGAAGCCTGCATCTACGAGATCGAGTAAGCAATGGAATTGAGGATCAAAATGCTTGAAGTATATAGATAATTAAGCTCTGGTTTTCAGTCAGATCAACGAAGATTGGGAGACGCGTCACCCAAATCTGATTCCCTATCCGGAGTGTTGAACCCCAAAATTTGCCCTCCTTTTTCTCAAGTAATTTTCTCACAAGGATTTTCAAAAGGGCAAGTTTACACAAGTACAATTGGATCTTGTTGGGATCTCAAGCATCAAATCGAAGAAGAGTAAGTTTGCCTTGATTCATAAGCTTCGATTGGGCATCTAAAATCCTTTGAGCGAGATTTTGTTTCAAAGTCTTCGATGGGGAATTTGGCCACCTTCGATGCAAGCTTGGTTCACAAGCTTCAATTGAGCACCTGGCCTCCTTCGATCAAGTTTAATTCACAAATCTTCGGCTGAGCAAAAGTCTCCTTCAACTGGCCTTCGATCCACAAGACAAAGGCCTCGTCATGCTTGCCTTTGATTCACTAGGCAAATACTTCCTTCAGGTTTTCCTTTGATTCACAGGGAAAAACGCTCATTCAACTTGCCTTTGATCCACAAGGCAAAAGGCTCCTTCAACTTGCCTTTGATCCACAAGGCAAAAGGCTCCTTCGACTTGCCTTCGATCAACAAGGCAAGTGCCTCCTCTGTGCTTGAATTCGACTCACAAGGAAATGACTTCCTCATGTCCTTGTCTTCAATGCTCAAGGAAACGGCTTCTCTTCATGATAGCGCCCATAAAGAAGTGGTTCTTTCATATGTGCTTCGATTCATTAAGCATTTGACTTCCCTCGTGCTAGATTTGACTCCACCTTTAAACCCTTGAGCACACAGTTTTCCATACTTTGACACACAAGATGGTCCCTTCGAAGAAGCATTCAAAAGGTCCATTTTAAGAGCATTCAAAAGGCAAATTCGAAGAACACCCATGTGGTCTATTAGGAGGATACACAATTGTTGGAAACAAGTTTGTTTTACCTTTTGACGAGTCTGGTTCAAGATGCTTGCTGGCCAAAGTCCTACATGCTGCCAATCCCAAGCCTCCTGCATAATTACATTCATGACAAAAGAAGCTTCAATTGGCCAGAATGAAGTTTTTGATTGGGCTAGTTAGGTATCTTCAGATCCAATTGAAGAACAAGGAAAATAGGTGCTAAATTGAAGAAGTCACAATAATGAAGCCCAAAGCCATAGAAAGAAGTAATTCATAGCCAATAGAAGAGTACGGCGTGGAGGCATTCGAAGGAGTCAGGAATTGAAACATGTCCATGTTCATCCCAAAACCCAAAAGGGTAGGAATTCATCAAAAATGGAAATCCTTTAATTTGTCTAACTTTGCCTTCAAAGCCTGGTTAATGGTTGTCCATTTCCATTTCCATTCACATCTACACTTTATAAATAAGGAGCTCAAGACACATTGCAAAGGACGATAAAATATTAGGAGACACACTGCATCACACAGAATACTTATTTTCGATCGAAGCTGCAGGATGACAGCCCACATAAACATTTTGGCCTATACACGCATCAGCCATACAAAAACCTTTCCTCCAAGTACACACACATTTCCCCATACGAGCCACACAAAGGTTGCAAGAAATACACCAAAGATGCCAAAATCGAAGCACACCTTGCAAGCCATCTCCATCCAAAACAAAGCATCCCATTGGTAACAAACCTTCGATCTTAAATTCATCTCATGTGTAATTTTAATTTTGATTGTTGCATGACGTTTGTGATTGTTAAGTAAAACAGATTCCTTCGAATCTCAATCCTGGCATCCTTGTCCTTTTGGCTTGTACAACATCCATGTAGGGATTTCGAAATATATATATATATATATATATATATATATATATATATATATATATATATATATATATATATATATATATATATATATATATATATATATATATATATATATATATATATATATATATATATATATATATATATCTGGTTCGTTTGCTAATGGAATGTTATGATTTTATTTGTACTAACGTTTGACAAACAACTCAGATGGTAAAGGGGAATGTGTGCAATCGGAAGGGATTGGGTTCGATACACAAGTCGTGTATTATGTTTTTCTAACATGTCACTTGTAGATCCAGTACTGATGGGTCCTACGCATGCTCACCATACACCGTCAAGTCCATGCCACCAGATGCATATCTGATCCGGGTCCAGCACCCTGAACACACAACCTCACCATGGACTCTCCTGGGGATCTCCCCACTGAATCCAAGGGCATATCTGGGCTTCTCTCACTTGGGCCCAGCGAATTTCACTTCATACCCTCTCCTTTTCTTTTGCTATTAGGCCCATTTATATTTTTTCTTTATCTTTATTATTTACTTCTTTTAATTTGTTTAAACATTAAAATAAAAAATCTTAAAAAACATTAGTCTTAGTTTTTTTTTAGTAAAATTAAATTTTGTTAATTAATTATTTAATTACTTTAAATTTGTTTCTTAAAATTAAAACTAATTTAGACTTAGGTCTTAAATATTAAAATCAAACCACAAAAATGCCAAAAAATATTTTTCTTAATACTTAGGATTTTTAGGATTTTCTTTCCAATCAATCTCTTCTCATTTTTGTTTTCTATTTTTCTTTTGTTATTTAAATTCTAGAAAGAATGTATAGGTCGCTCATTGGATCTTGTAATAGTTAGTTTATCTTTTCGTATTTTTTCCTAAATATTGTAACTGCTCATGGGATGTAATAGCATATGATTTAATTTCTGCATTTTATTTCCTATACATATTTGAACTGTTAGATGTATGATTAATAGGATTGCATGACAAGATTAAAAACAAAACATTATCAAACATAACATCAAGACAAATAACTGAAACACAATACACTCTCACATGCGCACCTCTAGGGTACTCCCACTTTGGTTGCCTTCGGAAAAATAGTCACAACTCTCGAAACGTGAGAGATTTTAGTGGCTACCCTATGGTTTAAAAAATATCATAAGTCCCTTGATGACTCTCTCGATGTTGCCTCGGTAAAAAATGATCTTAAAACCCTAGGGTAGTTACTAAGATTTCTAGCCCAGTTTTCTTTGTGACTATAAACGTCCCTCCGAATGTCCCTCAAACATCCAACGGCTAGGGCTACCTACTCACTAATAGTAGGATAGCACTGTCTAAAGGAAAAGAGGAAAAGAACCATCCTTTTGAGTAAAAGTAGATAGCTGTTAGATGCTTACTAAAAAAAACCAATTTTTAGCACATACACAAAACACTTTCAAAAACATTTTCAAAAATGCTTTACCAACACTCTTAAGGACTGATACAAGAGTTATCATAAAGTAAATCTCCGCACTAAGGCATTTCAAAAAACTTTTCAAAAGCACACAAAAACACAAGGTATTTAAAAAATGAGCTAAGCATCTAAGAGCCTGTAGATAACTACGAATGGAAAAGGTGCTAAAACCTTCCCATTCCATAATATACCCCTCTTACTCAGAAAACTCTCGAAAGATATTTTTCTGTTCTTTTCACCATTTCCTTTTTTGGATAAAAGAAAAGTCGGTGATGACTCTTGCTTGGCGCAACATTTGCAAATACAAACGCAAAACCAGTATAACAGTCGGTTCTGCCACCGTATCACAGAACTGGCGACTCTGTTGGGGAATATATAAAAAGTGGGGTTACCTTAGAGCTTAGGTCATATCTAATTTGCTTTCCTTGTAAGCTTTGATTGCTTTACCTTTAAGGGTTTGTTTGGGTTTACTTGTAAAGATCCTACACCCGTATCTTGGGCACCTTTTAGGTAAATAACAATAGATTGTGGGGACTGTGCGGGATATACTGACACAGTTGAAATGATAGCTACGTTGGTGTGACATATTTGTTGGTACCGGTAGCGCTTGAGTAGTCAAGGAGAATACGGGGCCGCTGTATGGTATCATGAAGCACCAATTAACCTTGGAACCTTTAATTGAACAACTTGGCCATTAGGAAGTAGTGAGATAGCCGGCTTTGGTGAAGTCCGAAGTTGGTTGATACTCAATACTACACTCATTGGGATCTTACTTTCGGGATATTTCGACTGCCAATAAAGAGGCTTGCGCTGAAACAGTTCCCGGTGAAGAAAGATTGGTGATATTGAGATTCCCTAGAACCCAGTTACTATTAATAGAACAGGTTAAACCAACTATACTTCAAGAGGGTACTTACCTATGGAATCCATGCAAGCCTAAACCTAAGGATATATTTGTAGGCTTGAATATATTTTTTTGTACATAAGATAATAACATCATAACATGGCATATCACACTAACCATTTCATGGACTTTTAGGACTTATCTTTGTGTCTGTTTTGTAGGACATGGCTCCCATTCGCAGAAATACTATCCAAGTCAACCTCGTAAGGGTGCCTCCTCAACTCAAAGAGTTGGAATCAAGGGTTCCTAAGAATTACCCATTCACCAAAATACATGGTCGACTCCTCATTTTGGTCACCTCAAGTCCTGATGAAGACATGGTGAAACTTCTCTTTCAGTTCTTTGACCCTTTACATCATTGATTTACATTTCCCGATTGCCAGTTGGGGCCTACTATGGAATAGTTTTTTTCCAGCTATTAGGAGTGCCTATTCTCAATTAATTACCCTTCAACGGTATAGAAAGAGACCCAAAGCCTGAGGAGATAGCTCAAGCCCTGTATTTACAATGGTCCGACATTCTAACCAATTGAGAAACAAGAAGCGGTGTCAAAGGTTTTCTAGCCAAGTTCTTGTTTGAGAAAGCTCACTATTGCTGGGATACTTTGGATCTACAAGCCTTTGTAGAGGTGATAGCCCTTCTTATCTATGGGATGGTATTGTTCCCTAATCTGGACCAACTCATAGACGTGAATGCGGTCAAGGTTTTCATGTCTCGTAACCCGATGCCTACTTTACTTGTAGACATTCCTCACTCTTTTCATACTCGCACCATAAAGAGAAGAGGGACCCTTATGTGTTTCACTCCTCTGTTTTCTAGGTGGTTTATTTCGTACCAACCTTGACCTATGTTAAAGAATAAGCAAGGCATGAGGTGGTCTAATAGTTTGATGCCCCTCACGCATTCGGATATTCACTGGTATCCTTGATCTGCAAAAGACATTACCATTATTGATCGCTGCAGGGAATTCCCTAATGTCCGTCTCTTAGGAATTATGGGAGGAATCACTTATAAACCTTGTTTGGCGTTGCAACAGTTTGGGTATGCTAGGAGGGATGGTCCTCATGATGCACTGGTTCATGGAATTACGTTTGACTATGAGAATGATGTCTGTTTTACCCCCAATTTTTGCCCCTAAGATCCTTTCATCATACCATATTATTTCAATCACAACAAGATCACATTAGGGCTTTTGGTTCTTCTACCTATCTTTAGCCTTGCTCTTTGAGGAATTACCAGACACCTTGACTTGTTTTCTTTTGTGATCATGGATATTTTGCTTTGATTTTTCTCTAATTAACAAAATACAATATTGGTTTGTCTTACTTGTTAATAATGTAGGTAAAGGCAATGAGGTTTAGCAAGTTGCATCATGGGTTCATGAGTTTATTTCCATGCCCTTGTCAATAGCTTGAGAAATTCAAACCTCACCATTGAAGTTGTTTTGGAAGAATTGGTATGGAAGTGGTTTTGGTGGCCATGAGTCCTCATCATTATCCTCAACAGTTTCTATTCACAAAGGAAGAATATTGGCACAAAAAGTTTGTTCAAACTTGGCAAAGTTCCACAAAGCATTATCTTGATCTAGAGGCTAGGGTTTTGGACTTCAAAGAAGCATATCTTGCTCATATTTTGGTATTTTTGAGTGATTCCAAAAACATCCTTCTCTTCAAAGAGTTACCAACAAATCACTTTAAAAGTTCCAAGGATTTTTCAAGTGGAAGGAACTTGTTGAAGAAGAAAGATTACAAGTCACCTAGATGAATCCCCATTTCTCCATATGTGACTTCAAACGGTCATAACTTGGTAAATTTTTATCACCTTGAGCCCATTATTTTTTCATGATGATCTTAAATATGTGTACTTCATGCCTTTTTTATGTGCAAAGTTAGAAAATGGATGGAAGTTGCCTTAAGAATGCAAGAGATTATAGGTCATTTCATGATTTTTGGCCAACTTCAACAAGTTATAACTTGCTCAATTTTTGGAGATTTTGAGTGGTTCAAATTGAAAAATGTCATTCAAGAGGTCTACTTCATTCCATATTTTTTGGTCAAGAGCAAATTCTAAGTGGAAGGCCGTGTTTGGATGCAAAAGATTATAGGTCATTTTTAAAGAAGAATTTGAAATATTTCTATGTATGGAAAGTCAACTCTTTTTCTTCAACTTTGACTCGATGTAACTTTCAGCTCAAGCATCCATTTGATTCCATTCTTTTTCCATTGCAAAGCTTGTAACCTCATATTTCCAAAGCATCAAAAATTATGCCCTAAGACCCCTTGAGGTGAAAATGCCATGGATTTGAATTTGGTAGTTTGAAACTGAATTTTGCTCAAAGTCAGAAATTTGAAATATTTATTTTGGCTTCTAATCACAAGATTTCCACACGTTTTTGTTTCTAATCATGTTTAGCAACTTGCCATAAGTGATTAGCATCATGAAACGCACGATTTGGCTGGAGTTTTGATCAAGTTTGAGTCACACTTTGTTCATGATGCAAACCCATACAAATTCCCTCCAAAACGCATCATTTGCTATTCCTTTTGATCCTATTTGCTTCCCTATAAATAGAGGGTCATCCCCCATTCAATTTCCCAAGCTTAGATAGCCAAAATCACTCTGCCAAACTTGCTTCAAAACTCAGAATTCAGCAACTTCAAATTCTATTCTCAAGCCTTTTTCAATCCAAGTTTTCCATCAATTCACCTTCCTTAATCTTCCCTGAAGCTAACCATATAATTACATTCAAGAATCGTGCCCTATATTGCTCCATAGAAGTCCTGTTTCAGAGCTCTGCAACTCAACTTCAATAGGTAGATTCCTTCATCAATTCTTCAAAACTCTGATATCATTGTGTTGCTCTCATTGTCCTGGTTCTAGTCGCAGCACTTACAGTTCACTAGAAACACGTTTTTACCATGAATTTTCAAATCCCTTTTCAAAACTTTCTTTCCAAATTGCTTGAGCTACAATTTATATAAATTTGGCGCGAGGGTGTGGTTGTCTTCGTCTTGAAGAGACGAAGCAAATGGCATAGGTCTGAGCTTCTGATTTTACAGTTTGAGAGACCTGCAATTCGTGATGGCTGGAGGTTGAAGATGACCAACATGTCATCTTCTAACCAATGAAAGTGTGTCATTTGTTATTTTCAAATTCTGATTTTATTATTGATTCTGTACATTATTCATTAAAGACCATGATATGCACAACGCGCCAGATCCCTTGGATTTGATTACTAACGCGTTTTGACTTTCATCCAATGGTCCACATCTTTTACTTTTATTTTCTTTTTCTGATTTTTATGTTTTTATTGTTTTAAATTTCAAAAAATCATAGAAAATTCATTTTTAGTCCAAAAAATCTGAAAAAATTATGAAAAATATTTTTGATTATTCTCTTTCTGAATTTTATTTTTTCACAATTTAATTTTTTGTTTTGGTATTTTTTATAATTTTTTCACTTATTTGATTTGTTTAAAATGTTTAAAAATACTTTTACACATTTTTAAATTCTAAAAAGTTTAAGGAATGATCCAATGATATTGTGACTAATATTGGTGACCTTATTTTATTTTTGTTTCTGAATTTACTATTTTTTACTATTTTTGATTATTTTACTCATTTATTTTAATTTTTTAAAATAGTTTCTGACTTTTAAAAATTACCAAAAAAATTGTAAAATTACTTGGCCTCTTTTCTGATTTTTCTATGGTCTTATTTCTCATTTCTTGTTTAATTTGAATATAATTGACATTTTCCTCATTATTTTCCATTTTTTAAACATTTTTAAACCCTTTAATGTATATATTAATTATATTATTATTTTGTGAATATTTTCTGGCTGTCTTGGGTTGATTTTTTGATCATGGCTTTATTAACATCATTGGATCCATGGTGTTGAGTTTAACTCCACAAAAAATGGATGAATGATTTTAATAATAGTTTGATTAAATATTAATTCAAATGTGGTTTCTCTTTTTAACTTAATTCCTCTTCATCTCATCCCCTTCTCATTGCACTAAATGTTATTGGAGCATGATCTCAGTATCATGTCTCAAAACAAAATGGTGCATAGATTGATATTGACCGACCTCAAAATAGGTGCGACTTCTATATAAGTCCACTTACGATTGCTTAACATAACGCTAAATTTTGTCCCGATTCGAATAAATGATCATTCGTGACTGTCGTACCCCAAATTTGCCCTCTCATTTTATCAAGATTTCCCCTCACAAGACTCTTTGGACTCCAGACAGGACTAGGGTTTGCTCAGCTCAAGACATCTCCTTGCACTGATGACCTGAAATTAGGGTTTGAGTTTGCACAAGGATTTTTGGATTTCCCATGCTTAATATGACTTTCATGCTTCATGTTTGACTCCTAAGATTGCTCATACCAAGTTTCAAGCCTTGAATCAAATTTTTGCCCATTCAATTGGACAACTGACCTAAAAATCAACTGTATTGGAGAAAAACTCAACTGTGGCCAATTTACAATCAAACCTCATAATTTTTTATCCACATCAACATTATAGACTCATATGAACCATTTGATCAAGTTTGGATCACAACTCCTCAAGAAATTTGATCAGATCATCAAAAGGGCAAAATGGTCATTTTTAGGGTTTTGACTGTAGAAGGGTAATTTCTGATTTTTCACCTAGCCAATGGCAAATTGGGTTCAAGCATGGTTTCAAGGACTCAGTGGCATCATCTTGACCTAATCACAAGGTTCAAAAGATCTCAAAAGCATTGGATTGACAGATGAATTTTCCAGTCAACTGATCAAAAATCAACGATACACTGAAAAGTTAAACTTTGACTTTTTGGTCAAAATCAAGTGCCAAGGGTCAGTTTTCATCAAGATGTGTCAAAAAAACAAACTTTTTCATCAAGAAACCTAATTTTGAAAATTAGGGTTTAAAATGGAAAATTTTCATAACTTAGAAATTTTCTAAGTTATGAAAATTTCTTATTTTTCCCCAACTTTTCCCAACTTTTTCACCACAATGCAATTGGATTCGAAGAAAACTTCCAACATCAAAGTTGTAGTACTCCACAAAATATACAACTTTGATTCACAAAGTTTTCCCAAAATATGCTTGGATCTCAAGTTATGATTTTGTGAATAAGGGTTCATGAAACTTTTAACTTAGTGAAATTTTGCCCTAGTTTAGGCAGGATTTTGACCTATCTTCATGGCAACTTTTCACCTAGTTCCAAGTGGAATATAAAAATTCATTTCAAATATGGATTGTATAGCATGTTACAAGCTTTCCAAAATGTCAAAGAACTCTCCAAGATCATTTATGGTTAGGGAGAACCGAGAGTTTGAAAATGGCAAATCATCACTTTTGTCCATGGCATTTTGCACATTGCTACAAGTTGCAAATCTGTCCTAAGCATGCTTGTACTTGTTTTACAGGCCTTAAACCTTTCCACACTCCTTAATTAAATGCAAATACATTGGACAAAGGCATTGTTTTGAGTTATGGAGCATTACACATTGATTTATTCCAAAAATGGCAAAAAGGTTGCAGTACCATTTCCATAAAGCACACTTTTTGCAATTTGGTTTATCTTGAGCCATGGACCTGATCTCTTTGTACAAACAACATCCACAAACATCAGGAAAAGCTCACCAACTCTCAGCAGGCCTCAATCTAGCTTGTACAACCTTGGCTTTTGTCAACTCACATTTTGCTTCAAAAACAAGAAACCTTGCAAAAGTTCCATAACTTGTGCATCTGTTAAAACCAAGCCTTGTGACCATTTCAAATAAGTTCAGCATAATATACCAAGCCAGAAACACGAGTTACAAGCCTCTCAAACACCCAAATACACCAAAAACTTCATTTCTGCCCAAAACAGGGCAAGCTCTGCAGAACCTTGGCCAAATCCATATTCCCTCGTGTGTTTTGTCTTGAACCACTTCAGATACATTCCATACATCCCATCTAAACTATCCAAACCCTTCTCAAGCAACTGTAACTTCATCTTCAAGCTTCACCATTTTCAATTTCTGAGTTTGCAGGTTGAGTTCTATAGGGAGATTCAAGTCATTTCAAAGCAAGCTAAGCATTGGGAAAGGTCAAGGGAACATCAAGCAAGCTCAAAAGTCCTTCAGGCCTCACTCACAACTCCTACATTGCCATACTCGAACTTGACTGAGCAAGGTAATTTCCAACTTTCTATCTCCTTATTTAGACATCATTAGGCTTAGGTTTGTGAAGCAAAAATGTAGTCCTTAATGTCCTTGAGCTGTACATATGCATAGTTTGTATTTATATTAACTGAGTTAGGAGAATTTAGATGATGAACATGCTGAAAAAACTAGGTCATAAATTAGGGGCACTGAAATTCTCTCTGGTCTTTGAGAGTTAGATCAAGTTTTTTATATCATTAGAATCGTGTGATGATGAGCTATAACTTTCATGTTGCAAGATTTCATTTTTAAGCATGTATGCAGGAGTTCCAGTTTGAACAAGGGCACGCGCGATTTTCTGTCTCAAGGACAAGGACGAAGTAGAACTTGGGTTGGGCCTGACTTGCCATGCTGTTTGCACCCTCCATTGTGTTATTTGCACCCATTGGCCCATTTATTATATTTTGTATTATTTTTCATTTCTTTTGTGATTTCTGACTTTATTATTTTTTTCTAAAATATTAAAAATCACCAAAAATATTTTTCTTAATTTTTACATTTTTATTTTATTATTATTTATTTTTTATGACAAAAAATAGTTTTATTAGGTTAAATACTTTTATTTTTCTAAATAAAATTTGTAGATAATACAAAAATATTATATATTTTTATTTTTATCATTTGTACACTTAAAATAATATTTTCTCACATATTTTATTTTTTAAACATTTTATATACATTTTTATTTATTTTCTTGTACATAAATGAAATAAATAAATAATATAGAATATATTTTCTTAAAACAAAAATTAGAGTTTCTTCACCCTTTCCAAAAATAATCATTTTTATTTTCTTATTTTTAGGACATAAATAAACTTATTTTTACATACATAAAAATAATACAAAAACATTTTTTGCATATTTACATTTATTTGCATATTTAATATTTGCTTATTTATTTATTTATTTATTTGTACAAATAAATTCAATTTGGTTGTACTAGTTTTAGGGCTTTATTTTGAGCAATACCCCCCTATTCAAACTTGTACCCCCTCCCCATAATAATGTTGTAATAGCCTTAGATTTACTTTTACGCATTTATTGCTTTCATTATGCATGATAGTAAAACTAGGGTTTGTATGCAAAAGACCAAAATCAAACAAATAGCATGACTAAACACAAGACAAAAAAGCATGTAAAATGACAAAACAATGCACACAAGCACCCCTAGGGTTTCATCCACTTTGTTGCCTTAAAAACATGGGCATGGTATGCATGCTAGGTATCTTGGCAAAACAAAAACAAAACAAAAGATCACAGTCTCTCGATGACGCTATCTTAGTTGCCTAAACAAAAATGATCTAGTCCCTCAAAAACTTGCTAAAGATAATTGGCACAATTGCTATCATGGTCATACGATGACCCATGTAACACCCTCTAAAACCCCGCATAAAATTTCGCAAATAAATAAAATCATACTTTCAGAGTACATGTATTAACGAGGATGTCACAATTCTCTTTTTACAAAAACAAGTTCCTGTCATGCATAACATAGAAGCAACTCATACATGTTTACACAGCGGAATAATTTAATTAACAAAACCAATGTTATAATATTTTCAAAATCATCAGGGATTAACACCTGGAATATATCAACATCATATTATAACAAACATAAGGAATAAACGAGTCTGACTAAAGCAGCTCGACAAACAAACGTTCCCGGAGTTACAACTATCAGAGCATGACCCGGACAATACTTAAACGGAAATAAACTAGAAACAACAAGCCTTCGCCAAGCACCTGAACGAAGCTCCTCAATCTGAAATATTCAACAGTAAGGGTGAGCATCTCAATTATACCTTTGATTATACGTTCATAACAATCAATTCAGAAAACCATAAGCATCACCCAAACAGTTAGCATGTTTCATAGTTTACGAAAACCTTTACAATTCATATATTCATAATATCTTACTTTTCATGCTTATAATTAACATCAAACATCGTTAACAATTTAGCAACAATACATGCATACAATCAATTAAATACAACATTAGAAAATCATCCATTCATGTTATATTCAATGTAATGCAACACACCCATGCATGTGGTACCATTTTACCGCCCCATTAAATCTCGGGTCACGGATAACTCACCGTTCCATTATATCGCGGACACGGCTACCACCTCAACGTTCCATTAAATCGCGGACACGTATATTGGCCACCATGTTAATTCCACACAATGGGAATTAACAAATGCAACATGATATGTACAGTATGTAACACTCAGCATACTATTAACATCAATAAACCATATCATGTAACATCAACAATATCAAATACAACACGATATGAATAGCATGTAATCACTCAGCATACTATTAAACATCAACCAATCATATCAAGTTATATCATAATCCATGCTTGATAACATTATCTAAAAGCATGGCAATAAAATCCGCATAGTGTTGGTATCATAACATACAAACATTATTAGACACAAGCCTCCACAATACTATGCATATCATTAAGCAGCATGTTCAAAACTAACAAACACTGTACATTAAACAAAATCATTCCTGTACACCACAACAAAGCACAGAAAACAAAATTCAGAACCAACACAGGAGGATCAACACGGGTGCCCGTGTAAATCAACACTGCCCGTGTGGAAATGTGTCCAGAAAGACGTTATTTTGCCAATACAGGGGATCAACACGGGTGCCCGTGTGAATCAACATGGCCCGTGTTGAAATGTGTCTGGAAACACATTTTTTTTACCCATCCAGTAGATCAACACGGGTGCCCGTGTGAATCAACACGGCCCGTGTTGATGAGCGCGTACACATTTTTCCTGTACCTGCAGCAGGCTCAGAACAGCAACCAAACGCGAAAATACCGGCCAAAACGTGCATTCCGGTACATACCAACATAAATTTTGCATAACTCAAAGCAACACATCAATTGGAAACACAATTCCCTTCTACGTTAGTCAATTTCCAATCTTAAGGACAACATCAATTCACTTAAGGTCTCATTTTCCAAAATCAATCAAAACTCAGAGTTTTCATTTTTAAAACATCCCATTTTATCAACGACTCTTTCATCAACAATAAGTTTTATAAAATTGACCTTAAGTGACATATTACCCGTCCTTTAGGGAAATTCTAACAACATTGGGGTTACCCCTAGACCACCTAAGGTAAACTCACGATCATACAATTTCGATCTAAATCAACAATAGGGATCAATTTCTTAATCGATTCACAACCTTTAGGGAACCTAATCTTTTCTAACAAAATTCGACCCTAAAGATATCAATCACTAAGAACATCAGAGAAAATGGGGTTATCCTACGATTACCCAACCAATTGCATCTAAACCCATAAGCAAATATAAATTGAGTAGTAGCCCCCCTTACCTTATCAAATTGCAGCTTGAGTTCTTCGAGCGATGTTCTTCGTTCTTCGTACCTTCAGAGCTCAGCTTCCCAAATTTCCCAAATTCTGTGTTATCGTGAATAATGAGAAAATAACTTGAGTTCCAAAATATATCCTTATTTCTTTTGCACCCCCCACTCTTTACTAACGACATCCAAGCCCAATAACTTAAAAACCCAATGTTTTCTTATTTCTTTTATTTTCTTCAAATATTCCAAAATAGATAATTCCTTTTTATTTTATTAATTCTAATAAAATAATTTCCCAAATTCAAATAAATCAAATAATTAAAACTGGGGTGTTACAACTCTCCCCCACTAAAAGAGTTTTCGTCCTCGAAAACATACCTTAGACGAACAGTTCCGGATAAGCCTCTTTCATCTGGCTCTCCAGTTCCCAAGTAACATTTCCATCTGCTGGACCTCCCCAAGCAACCTTCACTAATGCTATCTCTTTACCCCTTAACTGTTTCACTTCCCGATCTTCTATCCTCATCGGCAATGTTTCTACTGTCAGGTTATCTCTCACCTTTACATCATCTATTTGGATTACATGAGATGGGTCTGGAATGTATCTCCTCAACTGAGAAACATGAAAAACATCGTGCAAATTCGCAAGTCTCGGAGGTAAAGCAATACGATAAGCAACTTCTCCAACTCTTTCCGTAATCTGAAACGGACCAATAAAACGCGGAGTCAACTTCTTAGATTTCAACGCTCGACCAATACCCGTCATCGGAGTAACTCTCATAAACACATGATCTCCAGCACTGAATTCTAAATTCTTTCTCCTCTTGTCATGATAACTCTTCTGACGGCTCTGAGAAGCTCTCATCTTCTCTTGAATCAATTTGATCTTTTCAGTAGTTTGCTGAACAATCTCTGGCCCAATTACTGAACTCTCTCTAGATTCATACCAACACAAAGGCGTTCTACACCGTCTACCATACAATGCCTCAAACGGAGCCATACCAATACTCGAATGGTAACTATTGTTATAAGTAAATTCAATCAATGGAAAATAGCTATCCCAAGCTCCACCCTTCTCTAAAACACAAGCACTCAATAAATCTTCTAACGATTGAATCGTCCTCTCCGTCTGTCCATCAGTCTGAGGATGGTAAGCTGAACTCAACCTCAATTTAGTACCTAAAGCCTTCTGCAATCCTTCCCAAAATTTCGAAGTGAATCTCGGATCTCTATCTGACACAATACTAGAAGGAACTCCATGCAAACTCACTATTTTCTCAATATACAACTGTGCTAACCTCTCCATTGAGTAATCCATTCGCACCGGTATAAAATGAGCAGACTTAGTCAGTCTATCCACAACAACCCATATCGCTTCACAATTCTTAGGAGTTCTCGGCAACCCAGACACAAAATCCATAGAAATATTGTCCCACTTCCATTCTGGAATAAACATCGGTTGCATAAATCCAGACGGCTTCTGATGCTCAATCTTCGATTTCTGACAGATTAAACATGCATACACAAATTCAGCTATTTCCTTTTTCATTCCCGGCCACCAAAACAATTTCTTCAAATCATGATACATTTTCGTGGCACCCGGATGAATACTCATCCCACTGCGATGTCCTTCCTCTAATATACTCTTCTTGATTTCTGCAACATCAGGAACACAAACTCTATCGCCAAATCTCATAACATCATTTTCATCAATTCTAAACTCACCACCTTGACCTTGGTTGATCAATGTCAATTTATCAACTAATTAACATCAGATTTCTGCCCGATCCTGGTCTCTTCTAGAATACCACTAGTAAGTTTCAACATACCCAAACGAACACACTTCGGAGTACTTTCACAAATTAGACTCAAATCTCGGAATTGTTCAATTAAATCCATTTCACAAACCATCATCATAGACATATGCAAGGATTTCCTGCTCAAAGCATCTGCAACCACATTTGCCTTACCAGGATGGTAATTCAAACCAAAATCATAATCTTTGAGAAATTCCAACCACCTTCTTTGCCTCATATTGAGCTCTTTCTGATCGAAAAGATACTTCAAACTCTTATGATCAATATACACTTCAAATCTCGAACCATACAGATAATGTCTCCACAATTTCAAGACAAACACAACTGCTGCTAACTCTAAGTCATGAGTAGGATAGTTCCTTTCATGAACCTTCAACTGTCTCGAAGCATACGCAACTACCTGTTGATTCTGCATTAGAACACCACCTAATCCCATCAGAGATGCATCACAATAAACCACAAAAGATTCCACCGGATTCGGCAAAATCAGAATAGGAGCACTAGTCAATCTCCGCTTCAATTCTTGGAAACCTTTCTCACAATCAGAATCCCAAATAAACGCTTGTCCTTTACGAGTCAACTTCGTCAACGGCAATGCTAACTTTGAGAATCCTTCGATAAACTTCCTGTAATAACCTGCAAGACCAAGAAAACTTCTGATTTCAGAAACAGTCTTCGGTGCTTCCCACTGAGATACTGCTTCTACCATTGTAGGATCCACTGCAATACCATTCTTAGAAATCACATGTCCAAGAAAACTAACTTCATTCAGCCAGAACTCACATTTGGACAACTTTGCATACAACTTCTTATCTTTCAACAACTCTAACACAATTCTGAGATGTTCCGCATGCTCTTCGTCATTCTTGGAATAAATCAGAATGTCATCAATAAAAACCACAACAAACTTATCCAGATACGGATGAAAAATCCTGTTCATATATTCCATGAAAACACCAGGTGCATTAGTAACTCCGAACGGCATAACAGAATATTCATAATTCCCATACCTCGTTCGAAAAGCAGTCTTTTGAATATCTTCCGCTTTCACACGAATCTGATGATATCCAGATCTCAAGTCAATCTTACTGAATACACTGGCTCCAATTAGCTGATCCATTAAATCATCAATCCTCGGTAAAGGATACCGATTCTTAATGGTTACCTTGTTCAATTGCCTGTAATCAACACACAGTCTCATAAAACCTTCTTTCTTCTTGACCAACAATACCGGAGCACCCCAAGGCGAAACACTTGGACGAATAAACTTCTTCTCCAGTAAATCTTCCAACTGACTCTTCAATTCAGCCAACTCAGACGCAGACATACGATATGGCACCATCGACACCGGTCTCGTACCAGGAATCAAATCTATAGAAAATTCCACTTCTCTCTCAGGAGGTAACTCACCAACATCATCAGGAAAGACTTCTGGAAAATCACACACCACTGGAAATTCATCACCCTTGACCTTTCCTGTTGCATCTAACGAAGCAAGTAACATAAACACATTAGCACCGTCTTCCATTGCTTCTTGTACCTGCCTAGCAGTCATAGTCAAATTCTCGACACCAACTGCTTCTGGAAAAATCACCGTCTTAGAAAAACAGTTCAGATGAACCCGGTTGAATTCCAACCAGTTCATCCCAAGGATAATATCAATTTGTTCAAGCGGTAGGCACACTAAATCCATACTGAAACCTCTACCAAAAATCTCAATAGGACAATTCCTACATACAAGTGAAGTTGTCACTGAACCCGATGCAGGAGTATCAACAACCATGCTACCTCGCATATCAGATATGTCCAGTTTCAACCTCTCAGCACAATCCAAAGAAATGAAAGAATGAGTTGCACCAGTATCAATAATTGCAACTAAAGGTGTGCCATGAATAAAACACGTACCTTTAATCAATCGATCCTCTGGAGTAGTCTCAGATCCAGACAAGGCGAACACCTTTCCACCTGACTGATCCTTCTTAGGCTTAGGACACTGCGGACGAATGTGACCTTCTTCGCCATAATTGTAACAAGTAACAGACTTCCCTTTGCAATCACTAGACAAATGACCAGTCTTTCCACATTTATAGCACTTCTTCTCATCACTCTTGCAATCTCGAATATGATGACCAAACTCACCACACCTGTAGCATCTGATATGAGCCTTAGAATCTCCCCCACTAGGCCTTTTCCATCCACCTGATTTCTGGTTACCTCTACCATATGGCTTGCCACGGTCCATATGTTGCTTTCCTCTTTTATCAACAGCCCCACGAGAGTGAGACGACCTAGTCTTGGTAATATCTTCTTCCAAGATTCTGCTACAATCCACCAGGTCAGAAAATCTACGAATACGCTGGTACCTGATTCCCTGCTTAATCTCATCTTGGAGTCCATTCTCAAATTTGATACATTTAGAGAATTCTCCAGCCTCATCATTGTTGTAGTGTGCATAATACTTTGCCAGCTCAGTGAACTTAGTAGCATACTCACTAACAGTCATGTTGCCCTGCTTAAGCTCCAAAAATTCAATTTCCCTCCTTCCCCGAACATCTTCAGGAAAGTACCTCCTCAGAAAAGCCCTTCTGAAGTTAGCCCAAGTCAGTGCCTCTCCATCCTGAACCATTTCAGTCCTTGTTGCAACCCACCAGTCGTCGGCCTCTTCTGCCAACATATGCGTACCATATCTGACCTTCAGATCTTCTGCACAATCAATCACACGGAAAATCCTTTCGATTTCCTTCAGCCACTTCTGAGCACCTTCAGGGTCATGTGTACCTTTGAACAACGGAGGATTGTTCCTTTGGAAGTTCCCCAATTGCCTATCAGCACCAATCACGCCTCCATTTGGATTTCCAGCAAGTACACCGGCTAACATCCCCAAAGCCTCAGCGAGTGCAGCATCATTTCATCCGTTACCTCTTCCAGCCACATTCCTTAGAATTAAAACATACTCCACATCAGAATACAGTATCGACAGTGTTGCCTTACACTAATCGCATACAAAAGGAATGACTGACTCAAGAGTCTGGTCGCAACGACCGACTATGCTCTGATACCACTATTGTAACACCCTCTAAAACCCCGCATAAAATTTCGCAAATAAATAAAATCATACTTTCAGAGTACATGTATTAACGAGGATGTCACAATTCTCTTTTTACAAAAACAAGTTCTTGTCATGCATAACATAGAAGCAACTCATACATGTTTACACAGCGGAATAATTTAATTAACAAAACCAATGTTATAATATTTTCAAAATCATCAGGGATTAACACCTGGAATATATCAACATCATATTATAACAAACATAAGGAATAAACGAGTCTGACTAAAGCAGCTCGACAAACAAACGTTCCCGGAGTTACAACTATCAGAGCATGACCCGGACAATACTTAAACGGAAATAAACTAGAAACAACAAGCCTTCGCCAAGCACCTGAACGAAGCTCCTCAATCTGAAATATTCAACAGTAAGGGTGAGCATCTCAATTATACCTTTGATTATACGTTCATAACAATCAATTCAGAAAACCATAAGCATCACCCAAACAGTTAGCATGTTTCATAGTTTACGAAAACCTTTACAATTCATATATTCATAATATCTTACTTTTCATGCTTATAATTAACATCAAACATCGTTAACAATTTAGCAACAATACATGCATACAATCAATTAAATACAACATTGGAAAATCATCCATTCATGTTATATTCAATGTAATGCAACACACCCATGCATGTGGTACCATTTTACCGCCCCATTAAATCTCGGGTCACGGATAACTCACCGTTCCATTATATCGCGTACACGGCTACCACCTCAACGTTCCATTAAATCGCGGACACGTATATTGGCCACCATGTTAATTCCATACAATGGGAATTAACAAATGCAACATGATATGTACAGTATGTAACACTCAACATACTATTAACATCAATAAACCATATCATGTAACATCAACAATATCAAATACAACACGATATGAATAGCATGTAATCACTCAGCATACTATTAAACATCAACCAATCATATCAAGTTATATCATAATCCATGCTTGATAACATTATCTAAAAGCATGGCAATAAAATCCTCATAGTGTTGGTATCATAACATACAAACATTATTAGACACAAGCCTCCACAATACTATGCATATCATTAAGCAGCATGTTCAAAACTAACAAACACTGTACATTAAACAAAATCATTCCTGTACACCACAACAAAGCACAGAAAACAAAATTCAGAACCAACACAGGAGGATCAACACGGGTGCCCGTGTAAATCAACACTGCCCGTGTGGAAATGTGTCCAGAAAGACGTTATTTTGCCAATACAGGGGATCAACACGGGTGCCCGTGTGAATCAACACGGCCCGTGTTGAAATGTGTCTGGAAACACATTTGTTTTACCCATCCAGTAGATCAACACGGGTGCCCGTGTGAATCAACACGGCCCGTGTTGATGAGCGCGTACACATTTTTCCTGTACCTGCAGCAGGCTCAGAACAGCAACCAAACGCGAAAATACCGGCCAAAACGTGCATTGCGGTACATACCAACATCAATTTTGCATAACTCAAAGCAACACATCAATTGGAAACACAATTCCCTTCTACGTTAGTCAATTTCCAATCTTAAGGACAGCATCAATTCACTTAAGGTCTCATTTTCCAAAATCAATCAAAACTCAGAGTTTTCATTTTTAAAACATCCCATTTTATCAACGACTCTTTCATCAACAATAAGTTTTATAAAATTGACCTTAAGTGACATATTACCCGTCCTTTAGGGAAATTCTAACAACATTGGGGTTACCCCTAGAACACCTAAGGTAAACTCACGATCATACAATTTCGATCTAAATCAACAATAGGGATCAATTTCTTAATCGATTCACAACCTTTAGGGAACCTAATCTTTTCTAACAAAATTCGACCCCAAAGATATCAATCACTAAGAACATCAGAGAAAATGGGGTTATCCTACGATTACCCAACCAATTGCATCTAAACCCATAAGCAAATATAAATTGAGTAGTAGCCCCCCTTACCTTATCAAATTGCAGCTTGAGTTCTTCGAGCGATGTTCTTCGTTCTTCGTACCTTCAGAGCTCAGCTTCCCAAATTTCCCAAATTCTGTGTTATCGTGAATAATGAGAAAATAACTTGAGTTCCAAAATATATCCTTATTTCTTTTGCACCCCCCACTCTTTACTAACGACATCCAAGCCCAATAACTTAAAAACCCAATGTTTTCTTATTTCTTTTATTTTCTTCAAATATTCCAAAATAGATAATTCCTTTTTATTTTATTAATTCTAATAAAATAATTTCCCAAATTCAAATAAATCAAATAATTAAAACTGGGGTGTTACAACCCACGCATGTCCCGTTTAACATCCAAATGCAAGGTTGTTTACCAAATACAATGGTAAAACAACAATGTAAAAGGGTTAAAAATATACAAGAAAGATCTTTGAGTAGGGTAGACAACTCCTAGTTACTTGATCAATTTGCAAACATCCTTGCTAATTTCAAAAACACACACACAATTTCAAAACATTTCCCAAAACAAACTTTCAAACATTGAAACATTTTTCAAAAGACAAACATCTTTGTTTACATTCTTCAAACAAGAATCATTTCAAAGATTTCCAAAACGATGGCCTCTTTTCAAAATACTTTCAAAACCACACAAATCACCATTTCAAACAATTGAAAAAGCAAAGAAAGTGATCTAAACAAGTAACTAAGAGCCCATTGATAACCATGGATGAAAAGGGTGCTAGCACCTTCCCTTTTCATAATCTACCCCCCGAACCAAGGAAAACATCTCAAAGGTCTTTCCTGTGCTTTTTGACCTTTCCTTTGGATAAAATAAAAAGTCGGTGGCGACTCTTGATAAACTGAAACATTTGCGAACACAAACGCAAAACCTCAAGTCAGTTCCCCTACCGTATCACAGTGGCCCAAACTTATGATTGCAAGCCCAAGTATGTTAATTTGATCTCTTTGATCCAATAACCTTGAGATTCATTGTGTGTAGGCTTTGGTTCTACCAATCCTCTAATGGATCTACAACACCTTTGGTCAACGCGGATCACTTAAACATCGTTGATCATTAAATGGTACTTATGAGAATTCCAAATGGATGATATACTTGAAAAAAAGCAAATGCAACTTGTTGTGTGGAGGCTTTGGTTCTACCAATCCTCTAATGAGTTCCAAATGCAAGTTTCAAGACGGTCATCCAACTAACCACTAATTATTGACTTGTTTTATCTTATGCTTTTATTTTTTTATGCTTTATGCACTATTTATTTTTTAGCATTTTTCATTTCATACCATTTTTATCTTTTCTCATTTGAGCATTTATATTCTTGTCATTTTTACTTTGCTCACTTGAGCTTTTCTTTTTCTTTTCCTAAGATACTTAATAATCAACTTAAATCCTAAAAAAAACTCTTAATGGTACTCGGACTATTTGGTTACTATCCTTGGCATTATGGAGCAGTGGACTTTTTCTTGGACTTAGGATTAGAAACCATGGCCTATCTTGGAGACCTTGTGATCTTATCTGATTATTTTGTCTAGAGTTCTTGAGGTTTACCTCAAGACATTGGGTTGCTTGTTTGTTTTTGTGTGCGTGTTTTTGTGATTACATCCTTTGTTTGTAATCTAGAATTCACTCGTATACAGCCGTTACTCTGCCCAATTTTTGTGAAGACTTAATACACTTGAAGGTCTAGTATCTTTGCTTGCTTGGTTTCAATCCAAAGAATTAGAATTCTATCTTGGCTCATAATGTCAAGTTTTGGCTTCTTTTTGGTTAGATGATTCTTATCCTTAGCTTTTACCTTATTCTTTAGGATAGTCTCTTCTTCTCCTCCCTTCTTCTTTAATTTCAAAAGTCTTCTCCCTTCTTTTTTGAAAACTCTTCTTGTTTCTAAACTTGAAACACTTTCATAATAAACTTGGACTTATGTCCATGCATTTTCAAAATATTTTCATAAATAAACTTCAATCAACCTAATAATACCTTGACATTTTTTTTGAGAAGACTAAAAGTCAATCAATCTCATTTCAAACCATTTTTCCACTTTGGATTTTTATCTTTAAACTTTTCTCAAAAGATTAGACTCTTGTCAATCCTTGTAGTGATGCAAACAACTATACTTCTACAATATGTAGTGAAGTGACATATTTTCCACTTGGGTGTTGAGTGAGGAATTGTTGATTTTAAAATCCAAGTCATGTCCTCCACTTTGAGATGATGCAAATTCTCCTTCCTCCTGATTGTGGGTAGTAAGTATGTTTTCCACACGGACAATGACGATGATGTCTTATCTCATAAAATTAACCAACACACCTGTGTTTCAAATTTTTTAAAAGAGTAACTATGTGTACCCTAATCCCCTATTACATGAAAGGTGGTACGTAGGCACTAAAGGTTCGCAACTGCGGCGGGTGCAAAAATCATTAAAAAAATATATTTCTCTTCTCACCTCCACCATTCATTTTATATATAACACATTGTTTATAGCCAAAATATACATATTTTACAAAGAGGTTCCTGCGGAGTACCGTAGATGTTTAGGGTGCTAATACCTTCCCTTTGCATAACCAACCCCCTTACCTTGAATCTTTTCCCCTTTTTTGGGTTATTCGCTATTTTCCCATTCCTTTGGAAACAATAAAGCACAGTGGCGATTTTTATTTTTGATTTGTATAAGGTCTAGTCATCCAATGGCTTAGTCTTGAACATTTCTACCGCTACAGAAAAATGGCAACTTCACTGGGGAAATATTGACCTCTTGCTGGTCCATCCCTATGTGGGTTGAGCCTATCTTTGTTTATATCTGTATATGTGCTATTGTTGTTTATGTGTTATAATTTGTTTATATGTTTGCTTGTATTTTCCTGGTTTTCAAGGTGCTTGGTGATTACTCATAAGTCCTATACCCGGACTTGGGAACTTTAAGATAGGACGGGTGGTATAGTCATGTTAACTTTGAGGGAGTAATCCCAAAAAAGGAGGCATGAGATCCTCCACTCAGTGGAGGCCCCTTTGACTGTAGTGTCGTTTACTGAGTAATCGGGAAGACGTACTGCTTTCAACCTGAGAGCCTGCTGAAACTGAGGACCGTAGAATACCTAACCCATCTTGGCCTTTTAGGTGTAGTGCGGAAGCTATGACGGAGTAATCCAGAAATAGTTGTCATGCGATACTACGCTCGGACGAGTCTTTCTTGAGAATATTACTAATTACCGAGTTAATCGAGAAATTGGTAATATCCGAAGGAAGGATGTAGACTTTAAGAACCTCTAGAACCTTGTTCGGCATGTGATAACTTTTTAGACCAACACCTTATGGGTAGTACCTTCGATCTCATGCTCGTGATGTTGAACCTATGAACCCTATAGTGTGATCTTGTGTGTGATTGTTGCATCATGCATCCATGCACTCATAAGCATCTTTTGAAGAAAACAATATTTCAAGGGATTTAAAGGTTGACTATTTGTGAATATCTCAAGTACTTTTAACCATGGAGTCTGGAAAGAGAAAGACCGGGAAATACAGTTTCAAGGATCCCAAGATAGATGCGTTGGTCAGTCTAATTCCAGAGATCGAGTGTCCTGTAGACTTTCGGAAGAAGTATGGATCCATTATTCCTCTCATGAAGCTGAAGATGAAGGAGGGTATTCTCTCGACCTTGGTCCAGTTCTATGATCCGATGTATCACTGCTTTACTTTTCCCGACTATCAGTTGATGCCTACATTGGAGGAGTATTCTTATCTATTGGATTTACCCGTTACCAATCATGTTCCTTTTACTGGTTTGGAGGGCGATCCAAAACCACATGAGATTGTTGCTTTGATTCATCTAGGGAAGTCTGAGGTGGAATCCCATATGACTACCAATGGAGGGATTAGAGGATTACTAGCTCAGTTCTTATTGGATAAAGCTCGTTACTTTTCCAGAATGAAGAGTACATTTGCTTTTGAGGCCATCTTTGCTCTACTTGCTTACGGATTGTTCTTATTTCCTAATGTGGACAACTTTGTCGACATTAACTCTATCAGGATTTTCATGATTGGGAACCCGGTTCCTACACTGTTGGGTGATGCTTATTACTCTGTTCATCTTCGGAATTCTTATCATGGGGGAATGATTATTTGTTGTACGCATTTGTTGTACCGATGGTTCATCTCTCATATGCCTCAGTCTGATGCTTTTTAGGATGTCAAGAAGGAACCCCATTGGGCTCCTAAGATCATGGCACTTACTCACTCGGATATTGATTGGTATCATCGAGCTTATCAGGATGTGGAGATTATTGACAGTTGTGGTAGTTTCCCCAACGTGCCTCTTCTTGGTATAAAGGGAGGAATTAACTATAACCCTGTTCTTGCACGGTGACAGCTTGGTTATCCAATGAGGGATAAATCGAATAGTATTCATTTGAGTAGTTTATTTCTGAAGGAAGGAGAAGACCATAGGGAAGCTAGGGAGCATATTGCGAAGGCCTGGCGTCACATTCATAAGAAGAGTAGGAAGGATTTGGGACCTAGAGGTGTTGTTTCTTTGGAGCCATATCTTCAGTGGATCTGATCGAGAGTTATTCAGTTGAAGATGCCGTATACTCGGGAGACACCCATGCCAGATTTGTTTGTGAACACCACTACTTCTTTGTTAGATGATCTAAAAGAGTTGCAGCTTGCTTTGGTCAGGATGCAACAGGAAAGGGATGCTTGGAAGAACAAGTTCCAGACTTTAGATAGTTCCTATAAAGCAGACTTGGAGGAGAAAGATGATTTGATCGAGATCCTTGAGAGTCGAGCGGTAGAGTCTAGTGAGAGGAAAGGGGATTTATTTTCTCCTAAGCCTCAAACAGGTGTTGATTACTCACTTCCTGCTTCAGAGTATTAGAAGGAAGTTCCCATCAAGCATGTGGACGAAAACCAGAGGTTGAGGGCTCATATTTCCAGGCTCACAGGGAAGCGCCAACGTACATATTAATCACTATCAGTTCTTTTTCTCAGGATTTTTAGATTGTATTTTAATCTTTTACTTGGGATCATTGAAACTTGTAATCCATTTTGGAGTTATTATAATAAAAGTTTTTCAGTATTTCAAATGTGTTATTATTTTGATGTTTGCAATATGTTTATAAACGTTAAATCCCTTGAAATATTAAATAATAAAGTAAAAATAATCATATGCATTGCATATCATGCATCATATTGCACATATTTCTTACATTTATTATGCATATCCAGGTGCCTTATCCATCTTTTTACTTTGTTCAGCAAGCTGACTCATCACTACAACACCCGGGCTAACTTCAAAAAGAAGATGGACAATTTGGAACAGGAGAATCGCGAGCTACGCGAAGAAGTTTCTTCTTTGAAGGCTGGCTTGGCCAACTTGACTACTTTGATGGAAGCTCTGGTGGTTGCTCAGAATCAGCCACCGAGTGTTCAACCTCAACCAACAAGGGAAAATACTGAAGTTCCTATTGTTCATGTATCCGCTACTCCGACTGTTGTTCAAAACCGTATGCCTCAGGGTTATCTGTGGGGAATGCCATAGAATTTTGCACCTGAAGGTTTCAATTTTAGCCACCAAGATGCTCCAGTGGTTCAAAATGTTGTTACTCCAGCACCTCCTATGGTGCATACTGTTCCTGCTGCACCTCCTTCGGTGAATTTGGTTCAGTTTATTAATGAAGATATGTGTCGTCCTTTTCCTCCGCCGAGTGAAGACTTGGGTCTTTATGAAAGAATGGATGATTTACAAGAGCAGTTTGATAGAATGCAAAGAGAGATGAAGGCTCTTAGGGGAAAAGAGCTATTTGGGCAGAATGTGAATGAGATGTGTTTGGTCTCGAATGTCAAAGTGTCTGATAAGTTCAAGGTCTCGGAGTTTGATAAGTACAAGGGTAACACTTTCCCTCGTGGTCACTTGGTGATGTACGTAAGGAGAACGTATACCCACACCGATGATCAGCGTCTGCTGATTCACTTTTTCCAGGATAGTCTGACCGGCGCAGCATTGAAGTGGTACATGAGTTTAGACAGCGCAAACATCCATACTTTTAATGATTTGGGAGAAGCATTCATTAAACAATACAAGTACAATGTGGACATGGAGCCCAATCGTGACCAGCTTAGGGCCATGGTTCAGATAGACAGAGAATCGTTCAAAGAGTATGCGCAGAGATGGTGCGAAATGGCTGCACAAGTGATTCCTCCCATGGAGGAGAAGGAAATGACTAAAATTTTTCTGAAAACGCTAGGCGCTTTCTACTACGAAAGAATGGTAGCAAGTGCCCAAAGTGATTTTATAGAGATGGCAGGGATGGGTGTACGCCTAGAAGAGGCACTAAGAGAAGGCCGTTTGACAAAGGGTGAAGGATTCGGAGGTGTGAAAAAGCCAGCTTATGGGTTTACCAAGAAGAAAGAAGGGGATACAAATGTTGTCATACAAGAGAGGAGTGTGAATGCTCCTAGAAGGAATTATCAGCATCACCAGCAAGTTGCCTCAGTCACTCCTGTTATGAATGCCGCTTCGACTACCGTTGCTTATCAAAGAGAGTCCCAGCAGGGGAACCAAGGGAATAATCAGAGAAGGGATAACTATGACCCTATTCCCATGAGCTATGCAGAGATACTACCAACATTGATTCAGAAGAAGTTGGTCGAGACGCGACCACCTCCAGTTGTACCATCACCATTGTCTTGGTATTACAAAGCAGACCAGACGTGTGCCTTTCATCAGGGAGCACCAGGGCATAGTGTTGGGAACTATTATCTTTTGAGGACTGAAGTGCAAAGGTTGGTGAAGTCTGGAATTTTTTCTTTCAAAGACATGGTACCTAATGTGAAAGACAATCCTCTACCCAAGCACGGGGGAGTGAATGTTGTGAATATGGTGGCCGGTTGTCCAAGTGACTTACGGATTTTTGACATTAATCTGGGTAGAGGGGATTTGGTGAAGATGCATGCAGACCTCTGTGAATTCAGTTATTATATGCATGACCATGCCGGTTGTGCTATTTGCAGTACAAACATACAGGGTTGCGAGAAGATAAAGGCTGATTTACAGGAGATGGTGGATGAAGGTTTAATCCATATAATCAGGCCTAGGGAAGAATATGAGGAAGAAGTGAATATGGTTTCTAGATGTCCGGGTCAATTCAGAATTTTTGATGTGGAGCATTTGAATGAGGATCTCGTGCAGTTGGATGCTACGTTCTGCTGTACTGCTGGTCAGGTGGAACACCAATATGGATCTTGTGTAGTTTGTTGTCGAGACCCCCGAGGATGTTCTATTGTGAGAGAGGGTGTTCAAATGCTGTTAGACAATGGAACTATCAAGATCACAGGTCAGAGGGATGATTATCACGAGATTGATATGGTTGAAGTTTGTTTGATGGAAGAAGAGTCAGAGGAAGAGTATGCCTCCGCAGATGAGTATTTCTCTTCAGACGAAGATTTGTTCGACAAAAATGACCTTTTGAGTGCTGATTGTGTTGAGGAAGGGGTAAGTGTCATTGTACCTTGTTTTGGTGCACCCGCTCACCTTGAGGTTGAGTACCATAGCAAACCAATTGTTACCCCATTGGTAATTAGTCTGCCAGGTCCTGTTCCCTATAAATCAGATAAGGTTGTGCCTTATAAATAAAATGCTACAATCTTAGAAGATGGGGTGGAAATTCCCATCCAGCCAATGCCAGATGTTGGAAATATAATTGATAATAGCAGGGTGACCCGTAGCGGTCGTGTGTTTGCGCCAGTTATTCGAAGAGATGTTATTGCTGGAAAGAAAATTGCTGAGAACGATGAGCCTAAGAAGGCTACAGGAGAGACTAGTGGAGCTACATTAGAGAAAGAAGTGGATGATATCATGAAGGTAATTAAGATGAGCGACTTCAAAATTATAGATCAGCTATTACAGACTCCTTCAAAGATATCCATCCTAGCTTTATTGATGAATTCCTCTGCTCATAGAGAATCACTAATGAGAGTACTAGACCAGGCTTTTGTGGAGAATGACATGCCGTTAGATCAGTTCAGCAACATAATTGGAAACATTACATCATGTAACAACTTGAGTTTCTGCGATGATAAGTTACCAGATGAAGGGAGGAATCACAACCTGGCCCTCCATATATCTATGAACTGCAAGAATGACTCGCTATCCAATGTGCTAATTGATAACGGATATGCGTTGAATGTTATACCAAGAAGTACCCTCATGAAGTTAAAGTATTAGGGAACACCTATGCACCCGAGTGGCATCATTATGAAGGCTTTTGATGGGTCGAGGAAATCTATCATCGGTGAAGTAGACTTACCCATCCATATAGGACCATATTTGTTCTTGATAACCTTCCAGGTTATGGACATTATTCCTGCATATAGTTGTTTGCTAAGATGGCCATGGATACACGAAGCAGGGGCTGTCACTTCAACTCTGTATCAGAAGCTAAATTTTGTGCATGAAGGGAAGGTAGTGATCATAAATGGGGAGCAGGAGTTGTTGATATCCCATTTATTCTCTTTCAGTATTGTAGAAGCGGATGAGGCTGCTGTTGGAACCCAGTTCCAAGCCCTATCCATTGATAACATAAGTTTTGTACCCCAAAATTTGCCCTCTCTTTCTTCAGGAAATCATCTTGGATTCTCAGAGTCCCTCTGAAACAAATCCAAGTCCTGAATTGTCATTTTTTGCCCAAGCAAGCCATTTACAAGAGCAATATGATCACACAAGCTCTAAAGGCAACGCTTTTATCTTGAGAAAAATTAAATTCTAAACATTTAGAATTTTTCCCTAAAAATGGGTGTTTAAGAAGAAATTGACGCTTCAGAACTTCTGGACCAAACTCCAGATAGAAGCGTTCAGAAGTTGTAAGTTTGGCTCAACGCAGTCAGAAGTTGTCTCTTCAGCAGCTACATCAACTCAGAAGTTGCAAACGTGGTTCAACACGTAAGCCTCAGACAGAACATGACTCTCTCAGCAGTTACGCAAGTTCATCCAGAGTTTGCTAAAGGAACGCAAAGGAGGCAAGGAAGTCTGAATGCTCCTTCAGAACATGCTGAAATCAGAAGATGAAAAGGTCAGAAGAGTGGGTGTTACACTGATACAGAATCTCTAAGTCCAGGATTTCCAGAAGCAAATCCAAGGAACGTGTCAGAAGGTCTAGGGAATTCCCAGAATATGCTAAGACAACAGGAGGCCAAGACCAGAGCATGGTTTACGTTGTTTTTGGTAAAGCAGAACTACTGGTTCAAGTTTTCCTATTACCAGAATATTGGTGTTGATGAGTCTCATCACCATTTAATGCTTATTAATGCTCCCAACCACTCCTGAACATTCATCCAAGTAGTCCCTTCACGTGTGGCTTGGTAAACGCCTTTATGCAGGTTCAAGCATGGGTCTACGCGCCACCGTCCACCTAGAGGTCACTTCTCCCCAATCCATGCTTGCTGTTCCAGCCTAGGCTGAAGGGCTATCTGTTATCACAACTTCCCAGGAACTTCTTTCAAAGAACAATTCAACCTCTGTTGGCACCTTTAATGTTCAAGAAGCCACAAGAGTTTTGCCTATAAATAGAAAACCATTGTCCACTGAAAAAGGGCGTCCAAAGAAACAGAAAAATTTCTAGAAGAGAAACATAAATCTTTAGCAAGAAAGTGTTGTGAAGCTCTACCAAAATCTCCAGTGTTTCATAACTTTGAATTTCTTACCTTCAAACTTCATCAAATACCCAATTTTCTTTGTGACTAAAGAACACCCTTTCAACTTCTGACCATATATACGCATACACCTTCATCTACCCTTTTCAAAAAGAACCTGTCCAGAACACCATCAGAGCCAAAAGCTAGCTCTCATCCACAAACTTTTCCAACAGCCAGGTAAGCACCTGCTGACCTTCATCACGCTGCTAAGCATCATCAGCTTTGCATGCTCAAATGAACATAATGTAAATATCATATTGCTGCTGTTTGTGTTTTGAGGATCTTCATACCTCAGAATGTTTACCTCAGAACGTTTTGAGCCAACATAGAACCTGCCTGTGACCTTGTTGGTTCTGTCCTCTGAAATACTTTGACATTTGCTGGAGCTGTTCCAAACATGTTTTCTGTTTTATGGGAAAATAACAAAATTGCAGATGTTCTGATTAGCACAGGGAGAAGCCAACTGCTGACTTTGACGTTAGCACATCTGAAGCCTGTGTTGTTGTCAATAATATCAGAACTTCTGAGAATTATTGTATTTCCAGCAGGATCAGAACTTCTGATTTCCCCACTAACAAACTTTTGTCTTACAGCGCAGGGGGGTCAGAACTTCTGATCTTCCCACTAACAGGTTTCTGTTTTGCAGGTGCCAGAGTCAGAAGTTCTGACTCATACAGTTTAACCAAAAGGTTGATCATCTGGCAGCTGGCCTGAGTCAGAACTTCTGATGACCTCTCAGCAGCGCGCTGGCTCCCTCTCTCTTTCTCTCTATCTTGTTTTTGTTATTTTCTTTTCTTGTCTATTTTTCTCTTTGAACCACCCCATGTACAAATGTGTATCCCCACCCCCTAATTGTTGTAATAGCGTAGGATTTTATATTTCTGCTTTTTATTGCTAGTAATTAGGGTGTGTATGGCAAGATAAAATCAATGAAATAGAAAATCCTAATTCAAAGATAAACTCTTGTATGCAATAAAGCACACTTGCACACTAACACCCCTAGGGTTACATCCACTTATTGCCTTTAAAAAATGGGCCATGTTACGCATGCAAAGTATCTTGGTAAAACAAACAAAATCAAAAGATCATAGTCCCTCGATGACGCTATCCAAAGTTGCCTTACAAAAATGATCTTAGTCCCTCAAAAAGAAATACTAAGATACTTTGCAAAATTGCTATCATGGTCTATACGATGACCCGCACCCGTCCCGTTTACATCCTAACACAAGGTTGTTCACCAAATACAATGGTTAAACAACATTGTTAAAAGGGTTAAAAACATAAGAAAGATCTTTGAGTAAAATAGGGTAGACAACTCTTAGTTACTTGATCAAAAACCTTGCAAAACATCCTTGCTATTTTTCAAAACACACTCCACAACACAATTTCAAAACAACTTTCAAAATATTGAAAACCTTTCAAAAAGACAAACACCTTTGTATACATTCAAACAAGAATCATTACAAAGGTTGCCACAATGATGGCCTCTTTTTCAAAACATCTTTCAAAACCACACACAAAGCACCATTTCAAACAATTGAAAATGCAAAGAAAGTGATCTAAGCAAGTAACTAAGAGCCCATGGATAACCATGGATAGAAAGGGTGCTAATACCTTCCATTTCTATAATCTACTCCCCGAACCCAAGAAAACATCTCAAAGGTTTTTTGCTGTGCTTTTTAAACCTTTCCTTAGGATAAAATAAAAAGTCGGTGGCGACTCTTGCTTAACCAAAACATTTGCGAATACAAATGCAAAACACAAGTCAGTTCTCCCACCGTATCACAGAACTGGCGACTCTGCTGGGGAAAATCAAATTTTAAAAGTGGAGTAACCTTAGGGCTTAGATCACCCTTTTTGCATGACTAATTGTTTGCTTTGATTGCTTTACATCTTGGTTCTCTTGTTTGGGCTTGAAATCCTACACCCGGATTTGGGGAAACATTCCTAGATAGCAATACATTGTGGAAATTGTGCGGGGTATACCAACACGGTTGAAGCAATAACTATATTAGTGCGACATATTTGTGAGTACCGGTAACCCTTGAGTTCAATCAAGGAGAGTACGGGGCCGCTGAGTGATGTCACTAAGCACTAATGACCTAGAACCTTACTTGACCATCTTGGCCTTTTATTAGGGGTAGTGAGATGACCGGCTTTGGTGCAGTCCGAAGTTGGTAGATACTCGATACTACACTCATTGAGGGTTGTTTTCTTGGAATATTTTGGTCGCTAGTTAAGTGGATAAACCAAAACAATGAACATGGAAAACAATTCAATGATATTGAGCTCCTTAGAACCCGGTTACTATTAATAGGACAGGTTTTAAGCGAACTACACTCAAGAGGGTACTTACCTATGAAACCTCATGCAAGCCTGAAACTAGGATCTTATGTGAATTTCTTGTACATACATCATGAACATCATAAAGCATCATATGCATCCACTAACCATTTCAAGGGTTTGGATCTTCATCTTTGTTCTTGTTTTGTAGGTCATGGAAATTCTTCGCAGGAAAACGATCCAAGTCAACCTTGTGAGAACCCCTCCTCAACTCAAGGAGCTCACATCCAGAATTCCAGAAACCTCTCCCTTCAGTGAAAGACATGGTAGACTACTCAACCTAGTCAACACCAACATTGAAGAAGACATGGTAAAAGTGTTGTTCCAGTTCTTTGACCCCTTCCACCACTGTTTCACATTCCCCGACTACCAATTGGTGCCCACTTTGGAGGAATTTTCTCAACTCTTGAGAATTCCTATTCTTAATCAACTACCCTACAACGGTACGGAAAAGGAACCAAAGCCTGAAGATGTTGCTCAAGCACTACACTTACAACCATCTGACATCAAGGGGCATTGGGAAACTAGAAGTGGTGTCAAAGGCTTCTTGGCAAAATTCTTGTTTGAGAAGGCACAAGAGTGTTGGAATTCATTGGATCTACAAGCCTTTGAAGAAATCGTGGCACTCCTCATTTATGGGTTAGTTTTGTTCCCAAATCCTGACCAGCTTATAGATGTCAACGCCGTCAAGATCTTCTTATCCAGGAATCCCATACCAACATTGCTTGGGGACATCCTCCACTCATTTTACACACGAACAATGAGAAAGAGGGGTGTTCTCATGTGTTGTACTCCTCTCCTTGCAAGGTGGTTTATTTCGCACCTTCCACAGTCTGTTTTGAAGAATGACCAAGGCTTAAGGTGGTCACAACGATTGATGACCCTCACACACTCTGATGTACATTGGTGTTCTCGGTCCAGAGAAAATATCATCATCATTGATCATTGTGGAGAGTTCCCTAATGTTCCATTACTTGGCATTAGAGGGGGCATTACCTACAACCCTTGTCTAGCTTTGAGACAATTTGGATATGCACAAAGGGATGGCCCTCATGACATGCTGATTCCCGACCTGGTTTTTAACTTCGACAACGATGCGCAAGGACTTCGCCAAAGATTCATCAGAGCTTGGAGGATGCCTAACAAGGTAGATAGCAGGACACTAGGGCACAAGAACTCCATCCCTCTTGAGCCTTATCTCAAGAGGGTACGAACCCGAGCCCAGAGTCTAATGATGCCTTACCCTCATATTCTCCCTTTGATTAAAGAGCCTGTTAAGGAAGGAGAGGTTCCCTACACCATCCTATATCCTGACATGCCAACATCATGGGAGGAAATGCAGAAGAGTTGGATCCAACTCAAGGAGGAGCGGAATACTTTTGAATCCAGCTTCTATGCTAGCGAGAAGAAGGTTTTAGAGCTTACCCGCTGGCTCCATGAGGAAGATACCCTCAACACCTACATCGCACCAAAGAGGATGCGCAACGTCTTTTTACCTTGAGAAGTTTTTTTTGTAATATTTGGCCCATGGGGCATTTATGTACTGACAAAATTTCTTCTTATTAATGTGACGTGTGTTCTTTTTGTTTGCAACAATTTTGAATTTCTAAATCCTTGAATGCATTACATGAATAAACAGATCATTCATCATATGCATAAGCAGGTCTCCACACCAGGTTTCCTTATCTTTCTGCTGTTTATTTCAGTAAGATTGATCTCGAACAGACGATCAAAGATCTACAGGCTCAAAACTTACAGTTTCAACATCTCCTAATGACCTTGGCAAAGGGTCAGGAGGATCTAAAAGCACTTCTTGGGAACAAAGAGCAAGAGAAAGTGAAAAAGAAGAAGAAAAGAGTGGGGGTAGCTACCCTGGGAAGAAGGTTTGAGGGTGAAGCCAGAAGAGTTCTTGAATTTCCCTCCGCGTCTGAAGAGGAAACCAGTAAAGGAAAAGGGGCTGCGGTACCTTCTGAATCCGAAGCTGAATAGGAAGAGGCTGAAGAAGATGAAGACTACTCTGAGCAACAATACCCGCCCGCACACGACAAGTACAAAAACCTAGAGGATAGGCTGGCAGCTATGGAGCTGCAAAGGGTTCCCGGGTTGGATTTTGAAGATTTGGGATTAGTTGCTGGAATTGTGTTCCCTCCAAAGTTTAAAGTGCCAATTTTTGCAAAGTACGATGGGCTGTCTTGCCCAAAGATGCACCTAAGGTCGTACGTCCAAAAAATTCAACCTCACACATCCAACAGAAATCTTTGGGTGCATTTCTTTCAGGATAGCCTGTCTGGTACTCAGCTAGACTGGTTTTACAAGCTTGAGAGGTCGGAGGTACACAGTTGGGAAGACTTGGCAGCTGCCTTTTATCGCCAATATCAATATAACTCTGACGTGGCGCCAACCCGTACTCAACTACAGAGTATGGGGATGGCCTCAGGTGAGGGATTCAAGGAATATGCCCAGAAATCGCGCGATCTGGCCGGAAGAGTGCAGCCACCTCTTTCTGATAGGGAACTAGTTGATATGTTCCTGGGAACCTTATTTGGCCCGTTCTTCAACCATTTGATCGGTAGCTCTTCCGCGGGATTTACTGAATTAATTCTGACTGGCAAACGGGTGGAAGCCGGTATCAAGAATGGGAAGATCCAAAAAGAGGCCTCTGCATCTACAACTGTTAAGAAATCATTTTCGGCGAAGAAGGAAGCGGCTATTGTATACTCTCAGAGAAGAGTGGGAAGAACTGAGCACCGACCGACTGTGAGGGCCGTGATGATCCAAAATTCATCAGATGATCAGCCTCGTGGCAATCAGTCCAGACCAAATCAACAACAATGGGGAGAACAGCCACAACGGCAGTTCACCCGCATTAATATGACACCTGCGCAAGTTCTTCCACACTTGTTGAAGCTGAATCTCACAAATATCAAAGAAGCGCCGAAAAATGTGAATACAACCTCACCAGCTTACAATCCAAATGCTAAGTGTGCCTACCATTCTGATAGCGCCGGACATGACACAAACAATTGTTGGGCGCTAAAGAATAAAATTCAAGACTTGATAGATGCAAAAGAGGTTGAGTTCGATGCTCCAGAGAAACCAAACGTAATATCCGCTCCAATGCCGAAGCATGGTCGCAATGTCCATGCTATTGAAGAAGATCTGTATGTGTCTGATGTTGATGACCTGATGACTCCGCTGTTAACAATCAAGTTAAATCTGCTAAAAGCTGGGATTTTCCCAGGATGCAAAGAAGATTGCCACTGTTGTTGCTCTCTACCAATCAACTGTCCATTGCTGAGGAAAGGCATCCAAGGCCTGATGGACAGTCACCAAATCCTGTTTGAAAAGATTCCTGCTATTCCAACCCCTATCGAAGATGTTTCAATAATCACCATTTCCACCAATCTTTCCAAGGCCGTCAAAAAGCCTGTTAAGATTACATCCTCTACAAAGATTGTTCCCTTGAAAATAACCATGCCTGGGCCTGTCCCCTACAGTTCTGACAAGTCAATACCATGGAATTACGGTGGAGAAATCTACTACCATGGTGTTAAAAAAGTTGAGATAACCGAGGAAAGCTCTGATAAAGAAGATACTGGTATTGGAAACATTGTCGGGACAAGCAAGATCACCCGAAGTGGGAGAATATTTTATCCAGAGATTGCCCCTCCAAAGGCAATCTTTGGACCCTCAGCTGCTGCCAAAGTTAATCTTGCTCCAATAAAACTTTCCGCAAGAACCCCGTTGATTGAAGAAGTTGTTATTCCTGTTGTTGTCCCTCCTACTTCTGCTGATAAGGGGAAAGGGATCCAAGATGAGCTCGTCAGGACGAGGGCTCAACCTTTGGTCATCCCCGAAACCTCTAAGAAAGAGATGGAGGAGATTCTGAAGATAATTAAAAAGAGTGATTATGACGTGGTAGAGTAACTGGGGCAAACCCCCTCGAAGATCTCCATGTTAGCATTACTACTTTGTTCAGAGGCGCACGCCAAAGCATTGATAAAATTTCTGAATACAACCCATGTGCCCCAGGAAACCTCGGCCGATCAATTCCAAGATTGTGTAGCCAGCCTTACCGCAGACAACGGCCTAGGTTTCTCTGATGCTGACCTGACCCCAAAAGGAAGAAAGCATAATGACGCTTTGCATGTGTCAGTAGAATGTCAAGGAACTACTCTGGCCCATGTTTTGGTCGACACTTGTTCTTCTCTGAACGTGCTGCCTAAGAAGGCTCTCGACCGATTGGACTGTGAAGGCTTGGAGCTAAGACCAAGTAATATCATTGTAAGGGCGTTTAACGGGTCGAAGAGAATGGTACATGGGGAGGTCGACATTCCCATTAAAGTAGGCACAAAAGTGTTCTCCTCAACTTTCTATGTGATGGACATCCGTCCGTCATACTCTTGCTTGCTAGGGAGGCCATGGATACATAATGCTGGGGCAGTCACTTCCTCCCTACATCAAATGTTGAAATACCCTATCAAAGGAAAAATCATAACCGTGCACGGTGAAGAAGAATATATGATCAGCCACCTGAACTCCTTTCGGTATGTGGAGGTAGAGGGCGAATTCATTGAAACACCTTTCCAGCACTTTGAGGAAGTCTCTCCTGAGGTGGCAGTAGAAAAAACGGTAGCTGAGGTACCAGAGCAGGTGGCCAGGATGGCATCTCTAAAGGACGCAAAGGCTGCGATGAAGGAAGGGAAGAGCTCAACATGGGGGCAGTTGCCTGATATTCCTCACAAAACAGACAAGTTTGGTTTAGGATTCATTGCCGCAGGGCAGAAAGCTATGCGCCACTCAAAAGTTGAAAGAAGACCCATCAAGATTTCTCCTTTTGGAATCAATGCTTTGGAAGGTGAAGACGAAGAGGCCAACATTGAAGACTGGATCTTCCCAACCATCGAAGGAGGACTACGCAACTGGGAGGCAAAATACTTTGTCCCCATTACTTTTATTAATCAGTAATCATCTGTCAAACATTTCCTGTGGTCTGTAATAATTACTTTTGAACAATCTGCACGCTACTTTTTCACCTCATGCCTTGCCCGGGGCATGTAGGTCCATCTGTAAGGGTTTTGATTATCTTCATATTCATATGCCATGTTTAATGATTCATTGGACGTTTCTCATTGATAAACTGCTATGTTCATTTTTCTTTCCTTTTGCATTTTTTGTTTGTTTAAGGATGGCTATCCCTTACACATACCCACACTCACAAATGCAGGTAACCATCCACTCCGGATTCTATGGGTGACTATTCTGCTATGTCCTTTAATAACTCTGAAGGTCTGGTCAATCAGGCTAAGTATGAAGATGACGAAGTTTGTGAAGTACCAGGGGAACTAGCCAGACTTCTGCAACAAGAAGAAAGGACCATCTTGCCTCACGAAGAGTTGTTGGAAACTGTCAACTTAGGAACAGAGGAAGACCGGAAGGAAATACAAGTGGGTGCCAATCTGGAACCAAGTGTCAAGGAGCGCTTGATACAGCTGTTAAATGGATACATCGAAATCTTCGCCTGGTCTTATGAAGACATGTCGGGTTTAGACACAGATATTGTGGTTCACCGTCTCCCTACAAGAGAGGATTGTCCACCGATCAAGAAAAAAGTTCGCCGAATGAGGCCCGACATGTTTGAGAAGATTAAAGCAGAAGTAATGAAGCAATTCGACGCTGGCTTTCTGGCTGTTACATCCTATCCATAATGGGTTGCTAACATTGTGCCAGTACCTAAAAAAGATGGCAAGGTCAGAATGTGTGTGGACTACCGAGATTTGAATAGGGACAGCCCTAAAGATGATTTTCCGCTACCGCACATCGACATTTTAATTGACAACACAGCTCAGCACAAGGTGTTTTCCTTCATGGATGGCTTCTCGGGCTACAACCAGATCAAAATGGCCCCCGAGGACATGGAGAAAACAACCTTTGTTACACAATGGGGTACCTTTTGCTACAAGGTGATGCCGTTCGGACTGAAGAACGCAGGGGCAACTTATCAGCGCGCCATGGTGGCTTTGTTCCATGATATGATACATCATGAGATCGAACTTTACGTAGACGATATGATAGCTCGATCACAAACAGAGGAGGAACACCTTGAACATCTGGAAAAGCTATTTGCCAGGTTGAAGGAGTACAAACTCAGGCTGAATCCAAGTAAGTGCACTTTCGGAGTTAGGTCTGGTAAACTTCTAGGATTTATCGTCAGCAACAAAGGCATTGAGGTCGATCCTGCAAAAGTGAAAGCAATACAAGAAATGCCTGCTCCCCGTACTGAAAAGGAGGTTAGAGGGTTCTTGGGGCGCTTGAACTATATTGCCAGATTCATCTCTCATCTGACATCCACCTGTGAGCCAATCTTCAAACTATTAAAGAAAGATCAGGTAGTCGAATGGAACGACGATTGCCAAGCTGCTTTTGATAAAATCAAGGAGTATTTGCTAGAACCTCCTATTCTGATGTCACCCGTCGAAGGAAGGTCGTTGATCATGTATCTGACCGTCTTGGATAACTCAATGGGGTGTGTTTTGGGCCAGCATCACAAGTCTGGTCGAAAAGAGCATGCCATTTATTACCTTAGCAAAAAGTTTACCGACTGTGAGACTCGCTACTCACTGCTCGAGAAAACTTGCTGCGCTTTGGTATGGGCTGCTCGCCGACTAAGGCAGTATATGCTGACTCATACCACCTTGCTGATTTCCAAAATGGATCCTATCAAGTATATCTTCGAGAAGCCTGCTTTATCTGGAAGAATAGCTAGATGGCAAATGATCCTTACTGAGTATGACATCCAGTACACTACCCAAAAAGCTATAAAGGGGAGTGTACTAGCTGACCATCTAGCTCATCAAGCTATCGAAGATTATCAATCCATGAGATTCGACTTCCCAGACGAGGACATCATGAATTTGGACAACATTAAAGGTAACGGACCGTATGACGGACCTGAAAAAGGATCCCGATGGACCCTGTACTTTGATGGTGCTTCAAATGCACTAGGAAACGGTATCGGTGTGGTACTCATTTCCCCGGAAGGTTGTCACACGCCTTTCACGACCCGACTTTGCTTCAGCTGTACCAACAACATGGCTGAATATGAAGCTTGCATTTTTGGTCTCAAGGCTGCTATAGACTTGGGGATCAAATCTTTGATTGTATTTGGGGACTCGGCTTTGGTTATCAGTCAAATCAAAGGAGAGTGGGATACTAAACATCCTAATCTTATCCCATACAAAGAACATGTCCTAACATTGTTGCCTCATTTCGAGCAAATTACCTTCGAGCATTTCCCGCGAGAAGAGAATCAGCTAGCAGATGCTCTGGCTACAATGTCTTCCATGTTTAAACTCAACTGGGATAACGAGGCTCCCCAAATCACCATCGAGCGAATGGATGAACCTGCGTGTTGTCATGAGATTAATACCGAAGAAGTAGTGGAACAACACTGGTTCCATGAAATCAAAAGGTATCTCCAGACTAGAGAATATCCCGAAGGAGCTTCCGTAAATGACAAAAAGTTCCTAAGGAAATTTGCTGCCAAGTTCTTCCTGAGCAACGGCATCCTATATAAACGCAGCCATGATTGTGTTTTACTCCGATATGTGGATAAGGCTGAAGCAGAGGTAATCATGACTGAGATACACAGCGGTACATTTGGCACCCATTTGAGCGGGCATACGATGGCTAAGAAGATCCTAAGGGCAGGCTACTACTGGTCTACCATGGAAACTGATTGCTATCAACACTCCCGTACCTGCCATAAATGCCAAATCTATGCCGATAAGGTGCACATTCCTCCTGTTCCTCTCAACGTTCTGACAGCTCCTTGGCCATTTGCAATGTGGGGCATTGACATGATTGGAGAGATCAAGCCCACGGCATCCAACGGACATCGCTTCATCCTGGTCGCCATTGACTATTTCATTAAATGGGTCGAAGCAGCGTCCTTCGCATCTGCTACTAAAAATGTGGTTGCCCGCTTCATCAAGCAGAACCTTATATGCCGGTATGGTGTTCCCGACAGGATCATAACAGACAACGGTTCAAATATGAACAATACTATGATCACCGCATTGTGCGAACAGTTCAAGATTTATCATCATAATTCATCTCCCTATCGGCCGAAGATGAACGGTGTTGTTGAAGCTGCGAAAAAAAACATTAAGAAGATCATTCAGAAAATGACAGTTACCTACAAAGACTGGCATGAGATGCTACCATTTGCTCTGCACGGATACCGTACCACGACACGTACTTCAACAGGGGCAACCCCATTTTCTTTGGTATATGGCATGGAAGCTGTCCAACCCATGGAATTTCAGATCCCTTCCTTAAGGATTATGAAGGACGCGGGTTTAAATGAAGACGATTGGATTCAGACCCGACTTGATCAACTCAATTTGATCGACGAGAAGCGACTCGCTACTGTTTGCCATGGTCAGACGTATCAAAAACGAATGATCAAGGCTTTCAACAAGAAAGTCAGACGTCAAGTATACCAAGTTGGAGATCTCGTAATCAAGCGGATTATCTTGCCGCAAAGTGATCCCAGGGGCAAATGGACTCCTACATATGAAGGACCATTTGTGATCAAGAGCATATTTTCTGGTGGTGCAATGATTCTGACCACCATGGACGGCGACGATTTGCCACACCCTACGAACGCAGACATAGTCAAAAGATACTACGCATAAAATAACCCGACAAGTCGAAAACCCGAAAGGGCGGCTTGGGCAAAAATGGGCATCCCGGTGAATCGAAAACCCGAAAGGGCGGTTCAGGCAAAAATTATGGATAAAACTATAAAAATCTGTACACCCGGCAAGTCGAAAACCCGAAAGGGCGGCCTGAGCAAAAAGGGGTTTCCCGGTGGATCGAAAACCCGAAAGGGTGATCCAGGCAAAAGTTAGGGAATTAAAGCGTATGACTATGTCTCGTCGGATCACTCTAAGGACAATCTTCTCATCAACCAGCTCCAAGCTTCTGATCAATCCAGTCATCGACGGACGAAGCATTGAATGGACAGATATTCAGAGTTGTGAAGGCTATAGCAGAATAGGGATCCCATGGAATTGTTTCACATGGCCATCCTTCTTTTGTATAAATTTTTCAATTTTTACGACGACATCCTCTTACTAGGATGACTGTCTCCTTTGTACAAATATACTCATAGAAAGTTAATACAAATACGTTTCCGAATACAGAAATTTGCTTTGTCTTCCTTTTCTTATTGCACTTATGTTTTATTTTGAGAAACGTCCAATGTTTTGTTAAATAGGCATATGCATTTGAACATAATCATTTTCCTTACAAATCAAGAAAGATGATTACTGATAGGTTGAAGGTGCAGATAGATATCTTGATGCCCTTTCAGAGGAAATCCCCAGCAGATTTGAGATCCAAATTCCTCAGTCTGAACTTAATTCCCCAAACAGAGTTAAACTTTAGAATACTCAGCAGAACAGGAGCTTTCTCAAAACTGATTTCCCCAGCCAGAGGGCCTTCCAGAACTCAATTCCCCCCAGAGTTTCGATATCCCCAGTGGAGCTAAACATTCCAACTATCAATCCCCAGAGGAACCAAACTAGTGAACCTTCTCCCCACAGAGATGCTTCCCACCAAACTAAGGATGCTCAGTCTTATTTCTCCAGCATGAGTCTATCAGATTCTGAACTCCCCAGTAGAGATCATCAGAATTCTCATTCCCTACAAGTCACCAAGGAATTCCAATCCCCCGCAGTGGTCCTAGGATCCCTCAACAATTGAAGATCTTGCATTCCCCAAGCAGAGTGAAGACTCTCATTCTCAGTTCCTCACAGGATATTCAGATGTTCCCCAGTAAAGATCTCCCCAGGACAGGAATCCCCAACAGATTGGTATACAACCCAAGCTCCTGATTCTCCAGCAATAGTCAACAAGGATGTCTCATCCTCAGCAATCAAAATTCTTGCAATCTCCTGCAGCAGTCAAGGATTCACCTTCCCTGGAAGCAGTCAAGATTCTTTTATCTCCAGCCATCCAGGATTCATCTATCCTCAGCAAGACAGCTCTTCAGCTTACATGCGCATTCATTTACATTCATATCATAAACATTGATATAACATATATATATATATATATATATATATATATATATATATATATATATATATATATATATATATATATATATATATTGCATCATACATATCATGCAACATAACTTTGTGTTATAGCTAACATTTCATCCTTTTCAGGATAAGATTAAAAGGTTATCATTAACAATTATTCAGATACAGTATGGATACACCCCAGACACGGCGGTCATTCTATTACTCATTCAGAATATCAGTTCAGGTACAGTATGGATACACCCCAGACACGGCGGTCATTCTATTACTCATTCAGAATATCAGTACAGATACAGTATGGATACACCCCAGACACGGCGGTCATTCTATTACTCATTCAGAATTTCAAGTCAGATACAGTACAGATACACCCTAGACACGGCGGTCATTCTACTACTCATTCAGACTACAGCAATCAGATACAGACTAGATACGCTCCAGACACGGCAGCCATTCTATCTCTCATTCGGATTCACTTATCTCCCTCAAGGTTCAATGCATTCCAAGCACGGATACCATTCTGACCCTTACCACAGCAGTTTGATTCTCCCCAGTGCGTTCGCCGCGGAAGTCATTCTATCATTTATTTAGATCCCAGTTACAGTTTCAGATACACTTCAAACAGGGAAGTCATTCTATTACTCATACGGATCTCGATCCCAGTTACAGTTTCAGATACACTCCAGACACGGAAGTCATTCTGCTAACTCATACAAAATCTCAGTTTCAGATACACTCCAGACACGGAAGTCATTCTGCTAACTCATACAAAATCTCAGTTTCAGATACACTCCAGACACGGAAGTCATTCTGCTAACTCATACAAAATCTCAACTTCAGATACAGTCCAGATACGCTCCAGACACGGTTGCCATTCTGTCACTCATTCAGAATTTGTCCCCAGCACGCAGTTGCTCCATACAGATATTTCTCCGTTACCCAGATACAATACAAATACACTCCAGACACGGCAGTCATTCTGATATTCATTCTACCTTCAAGCACAGTTACAGCTCGGATACGCCCCAGACACGGAGGCCATTCTTTTGCTCGTACAAACTCAGTCTCCAGATAAAGTTCAAATGCATTCCAAACACGGATACAGTTTTGATCCTTCTTCTTCTGACCAGTCACATTGCAGTTCAACAAACATTCCAGATGGCATCTTTAAGCCCATCCCCGACAAGATTCTGTCACCCCTCCAGATGGCATCTTTAAGCCCATTCCTGCATCCATTGTTTTGACAAGTGCAAATTTAAGGGCACTCTAGTGTCCAATCTCCTTTTACCTTCGAGCCACGAAAGGCGAATCTGCCAATCTAACTCTTCAGGTGCAAGAAGATTGAACAGGGGCACCTGTTGTACCCCAAAATTTGCCCTCTCTTTCTTCAGGAAATCATCTTGGATTCTCAGAGTCCCTCTAAAACAAATCCAAGTCCTGAATTGTCATTTTTTGCCCAAGCAAGCCATTTACAAGAGCAAAATGATCACACAAGCTCTAAAGGCAACGCTTTTATCTTGAGAAAAATTAAATTCTAAACATTTGGAATTTTTCCCTAAAAATAGGTGTTTAAGAAGAAATTGACGCTTCAGAACTTCTGGACCAAACTCCAGATAGAAGCGGTCAGAAGTTGTAAGTTTGGCTCAACGCAGTCAGAAGTTGTCTCTTCAGCAGCTACATCAACTCAGAAGTTGCAAACGTGGTTCAACACGTAAGCCTCAGACAGAACATGACTCTCTCAGCAGTTACGCAAGTTCATCCAGAGTTTGCTAAAGGAACGCAAAGGAGGCAAGGAAGTCTGAAGGCTCCTTCAGAACATGCTGAAATCAGAAGATGAAAAGGTCAGAAGAGTGGGTGTTACACTCATACAGAATCTCTAAGTCCAGGATTTCCAGAAGCAAATCCAAGGAACGTGTCAGAAGGTCAGGGGAATTCCCAGAATATGCTAAGACAACAGGAGGCCAAGACCAGAGCATGGTTTACGTTGTTTTTGGTAAAGCAGAACTACTGGTTCAAGTTTTCCTATTACCAGAATATTGGTGTTGATGAGTCTCATCACCATTTAATGCTCATTAATGCTCCCAACCACTCCTGAACATTCATCCAAGTAGTCCCTTCACGTGTGGCTTGGTAGACGCCTTTATGCAGGTTCAAGCATGGGTCTACGCGCCACCGTCCACCTAGAGGTCACTTCTCCCCAATCCATGCCTGTTGTTCCAGCCTAGGCTGAAGGGCTATCTGTTATCACAACTTCCCAGGAACTTCTTTCAAAGAACAATTTAACCTCTGTTGGCACCTTTAATGTTCAAGAAGCCACAAGAGTTTTGCCTATAAATAGAAAACCATTGTCCACTGAAAAAGGGCGTCCAAAGAAACAGAAAAATTGCTAGAAGAGAAACATAAATCTTTAGCAAGAAAGTGTTGTGAAGCTCTGCCAAAATCTCCAGTGTTTCATAACTTTGAATTTCTTACCTTCAAACTTCATCAAATACCCAATTTTCTTTGTGACTAAAGAACACCCTTTCAACTTCTGACCATATATACGCATACACCTTCATCTACCCTTTTCAAAAAGAACCTGTCCAGAACACCATCAGAGCCAAAAGCTAGCTCTCATCCACAAACTTTTCCAACAGCCAGGTAAGCACCTGCTGACCTTCATCACGCTGCTAAGCATCATCAGCTTTGCATGCTCAAATGAACATAATGTAAATATCATATTGCTGCTGTTTGTGTTCTGAGGATCTTCATACCTCAGAACGTTTACCTCAGAACGTTTTGAGCCAACATAGAACCTGCCTGTGACCTTGTTGGTTCTGTCCTCTGAAATACTTTGACATTTGCTGGAGCTGTTCCAAACATGTTTTCTGTTTTATGGGAAAATAACAAAATTGCAGATGTTCTGATTAGCACAGGGAGAAGCCAAGTGCTGACTTTGACGTTAGCACATCTGAAGCCTGTGTTGCTGTCAATAATATCAGAACTTCTGAGAATTATTGTATTTCCAGCAGGATCAGAACTTCTGATTTCCCCACTAACAAACTTTTGTCTTGCAGCGCAGGGGGGGTCAGAACTTCTGATCTTCCCACTAACAGGTTTCTGTTTTGCAGGTGCCAGAGTCAGAAGTTCTGACTCATACAGTTTAACCAAAAGGTTGATCATCTGGCAGCTGGTCTGAGTCAGAACTTCTGATGACCTCTCAGCAGCGCGCTGGCTCCCTCTCTCTTTCTCTCTATCTTGTTTTTGTTATTTTCTTTTCTTGTCTATTTTTCTCGTTGAACCACCCCATGTACAAATGTGTATCCCCACCCCCTAATTGTTGTAATAGCGTAGGATTTTATATTTCTGCTTTTTATTGCTAGTAATTAGGGTGTGTATGGCAAGATAAAATCAATGAAATAGAAAATCCTAATTCAAAGATAAACTCTTGTATGCAATAAAGCACACTTGCACACTAACACCCCTAGGGTTACATCCACTTATTGCCTTCAAAAAATGGGCCATGTTACGCATGCAAAGTATCTTGGTAAAACAAACAAAATCAAAAGATCATAGTCCCTCGATGACGCTATCCAAAGTTTCCTTACAAAAATGATCTTAGTCCCTCAAAAAGAAATACTAAGATACTTTGCAAAATTGCTATCATGGTCTATACGATGACCCGCGCCCGTCCCGTTTACATCCTAACACAAGGTTGTTCACCAAATACAATGGTGAAACAACACTGTTAAAAGGGTTAAAAACATAAGAAAGATCTTTGAGTAAAATAGGGTAGACAACTCTTAGTTACTTGATCAAAAACCTTGCAAAACATCCTTGCTATTTTTTTAAAACACACTACACAACACAATTTCAAAACAACTTTCAAAATATTGAAAACCTTTCAAAAAGGCAAACACCTTTGTATACATTCAAACAAGAATCATTACAAAGGTTGCCACAACGATGGCCTCTTTTTCAAAACATCTTTCAAAACCACACACAAAGCACCATTTCAAACAATTTAAAATGCAAAGCAAGTGATCTAAGCAAGTAACTAAGAGCCCATGGATAACCAGGGATAGAAAGGGTGCTAATACCTTCCCTTTCTATAATCTACTCCCCGAACCCAAGAAAACATCTCAAAGGTTTTTTGCTGTGCTTTTTAAACCTTTCCTTAGGATAAAATAAAAAGTCGGTGGCGACTCTTGCTCAACCGAAACATTTGTGAATACAAACGCAAAACACAAGTCAGTTCTCCCACCGTATCATAATAAGGAAGAATGAGAATTCTGTGGTTTCCCTGAAGGACGCGCAACAGGTTGTGCGCAATGGTAATAATGTAGTTTGGGGACGACTTGTGGATCCACCCGAGAAAAAAAACAAAGCTGGTTTGGGTTTCTCTTCGAGGAATGGTAAAGGAGAAAGTTTGAAATCAATGTCTTCTGTGAATAATTATTATGATGTTTTCCGCAGTGGAGGCTACCTCCATCCAATTGGTTCTGGAATTAATGTTGTTGAAGAGGATGAAGCAGAGCAGGAAGTACCGAATTATGTGGCGCATGGATTCCGAGTTCAGAACTGGGTCACCATTGATGTTCCTTCTTGCATACATGTTTCAAAGTAATTTGTTTTGTTAATCTGTTTCTTTCTTTTGAAAAGATTTCACTCTTCCCAAGGTGGAAGTATTAATGTTGTAGGGCTTATTTGTTTGCTATAATTGTTAAGATCATTAATAAAAATTGTCTTTGCTTCCAAATTATGTCTTTTATAAAAAAACCTTTCAAAATAAATAATAACTGAAAATTAATCTGCATGATCACTTGTTATATGTGTCAGTTTCTAAAAGCAATCATAAATCACATGTGCAGATTAATTAAAAAAACCCGTTGAATACAATGACCTTGTACCCTCTCCCAACTTTGATTGTCCTGTGTTTGGGGCTGAAGAAGAAGATTATGATGAGATTCCAGAAGAAGTCTCACGGTTGCTTGAGCACGAGGAAAATACCATTCATCCATATAAAGAGCCTTTGGAAGTGGTCAATTTGGGTTCAGAAGAAGATCCAAAGGAAGTCAAGATTGAAGCATCACTGCATCCTAATGTAAAGAGCGGGTTGATTGAGCTGTTGAAAGAGTATGTGGATATTTTCGCTTGGTCTTATCAAGATATGCCTGGTCTAGATACAGACATTGTTGAGCATCGTTTTTCGTTGAAGCCAGAGTGTCCGCAAGTTAAGCAAAAGTTAAGAAGAACCCACCTGGATATGGCAGTAGAGATCAAAGAGGAGGTCCTAAAGAAGATTAATGCTCGCTTTTTTGTGACATCAGTGTATCCTCAATGGATTGCCAATATTGTCCCAGTATCGAAAAAAGACAGAAAGGTCCGCATGTGCGTAGATTACAGAGATCTAAATAAAGCTAGTCCAAAAGATGATTTTCCATTGCCTCACATTGACATTTTAGTGGATAGCACAAAAAAATTCAAATTATTCTCGTTCATGGACGGATTTTCCGGGTATAATCAAATAAGAATGGCTCTAGAGGACATGGAAAAAACAACGTTTATCACACCCTGGGGAACATTCTGTTACAGAGTGATGGCCTTCGGGTTGAAGAATGCTGGTGCAACGTACCAGAGAGCTATGACAACCCTATTCCATGATCTGATGTACAAAGAAATCGAAGTATATGTTGATGATATGATTGCCAAATCCTAGACTAAAGAAGTGCATATAGAAGATTTGTTGAAGTTATTTCAGCGTTTGAAGAAATATCATCTCCGCTTGAATCCAAATAAATGCACCTTCGGAGTTAGATCGGGGAAATTGTTGGGTTTTATTGTTAGCCAGAAAGGAATTGAAGTTGACCCCGATAAAATCAAAGCAATTCAAGAAATGCCAGCACCAAGAACTGAAACACAGGTCAGGGGTTTCCTCGGGCGTTTGAATTATATCTCCAGGTTTATTTCCCACATGACTGCAACATGTGAACCGATCTTTAAGTTGTTAAAGAAAGATCAAGGTTGTGTGTGGATGGATGACTGCTAAAGGGAATTTGAAAGTATTAAAGAGTATTTGCTTGAACCTCGTATCTTGCTCCCTCCCGTAGAAGGAAGACCGTTGATTATGTATCTAACAGTGTTAGATAAATCCATGGGTTGTATTCTGGGACAATAGGATGAAACAAGAAAGAAAGAGTTCGCCATTTATTATCTCAGCAAGAAGTTCACTGATCTCCAAAATGGATTCAATCAAGTATATTTTTGAAAATCCTTCTCTTACTGGGAGAATTTCCCGCTAGCAGATGTTGTTATCTGAATATGATATCGAGTACCTCACTCAAAAAGCTATTAAAAGTAGTGTGTTGGCAGATTACCTTGCTCACCAGCCGGTGGAAGATCATCAGTCTGCAGAATATGAATTCCCCAATGAAGATGTGATGTTCTTGAAAGTGAAGATTGTGATGAACCATTGCCTGAGGAGGGCCTCGACCCTGAATCTCGTTGGAGTATGATATTTGATGGAGCTATGAATGCTTATGGTAAAGGAATTGGTGTTGTGATTGACACTCCTCATGGATCGCACATTCCTTTTACCGCAAGGTTAGCATTTGATTGCACAAATAATATGGTAGAATATGAAGCTTGCATCATGGGTCTTGAGGAAGCTATTGATCTCAGAATCAAGATTCTAGATGTATATGGCGATTCAGCTTTGGTAATAAATCAGATTAAAGGAGAATGGGATACTCGTCACCCTGGCTTAATCCCTTACAAAGATTATGCTAGAAGATTACTACCCTTCTTCAATAAAGTTGAATTCCATCACATTCCCAGGGATGAAAATCAAATGGCAGATGCTCTGGCAACTTTGGCTTCCATGTACCAAGTGAATACTCAGAATGATATACCCCGAATTACAATTCGACGACTAGATAGGCCCGCTCATGTGTTTGCGACAGAGGAGGTAGAAGATGAAAAACCCTGGTATTATGATATCAAGAATTTTCTTCAGACTCAGGAATATCCGATTGGTACATCAAGGAAAGATAGAAAGACACTGAGAAGATTGGCAGGCAGTTTCTTCCTTAGTGAAAATGTGTTATACAAGAGAAATTATGACATGGTCTTGCTCATATGCGTGGATAGACACGAAGCAGACATGTTGATGCATGAGATCCATGAAGGTTCATTTGGCACTCATGCTAACGGACATTTGATGGCTAAAAAAATGCTAAGAGCAGGTTATTATTGGTTGACAATGGAATCTGACTGTTACAAATTTGCAAAGAAGTGCCATAAATGCCAGATTTATGCAGATAAGATCCATGTGCCTCTGACACTTCTCAATGTGAATTCCTCCCCATGGCCTTTCTCTATGCGGGGTATTGACATGATCGGGATGATAGAACCAAGAGCTTTAAATGGACACCGTTTCATCGTGGTAGCAATTGACTACTTTACCAAATGGGTAAAGGCTACTTCATATGCCAATGTTACCAAACAGGTTGTTGTGCGTTTCATTAAAAACAATCTTATATGCCGGTATGGTGTGCCGAGAAGGATCATCACTGACGATGGCTCGAATTTGAACAACGAGATGATGACAAAACTGTGCAAAGAATTCAAGATTGTTCATCACAATTCATCTCCATACAGGCCAAAGATGAATGGGGTTGTTGAAGCTGCTAATAAGAATATCAAGATAATTATCCAGAAAATGGTTGTCACTTATAAAGATTGACATGAAATGCTCCCTTTTGCTCTGCATGGATATAAAACATCTGTTCGCACTTCAACAGGAGAAACCCTGTTCTCCCTAGTGTATGGAATGGAAGTTGTACTCCCTGTTGAGGTAGAGATTCCCTCGTTGCGTGTGATAATGGAAACCAAGTTGACAGAGGCTGAATGGGTCCAGAACAGGTTTGACCAATTGAATTTGATTGAAGAGAAGAGGATGACAGCTTTATGTCATGGGAAATTATATCAAAAAAGAATGAAGAAAGCATTTGATAAAAAGGTCAAACCTCGTGAATTCAGAGAAGGCGACCTCGTGCTCAGTAATATCATGTCTTTCAACACTGATTCTAGATGCAAGTGGGCTCCCAATTTTGAAGGCCCATATGTTGTCAAGAAAGCCTTCTCTGGTGGTGCATTAATTCTTGAAACTATGGATGGCGAGGAGTTCCCATGTCCCATGAATTCTAATGTAGTCAAGAAATACTTTGCCTAAATAAATAAAAGAACAGCTCGCTAAGTTGAAAACCCGAAAGGGTTGCTTAGGAAAAAAGGAGCGTCTCGGTAGGCCGAAAACCCGAAAGGGCGGTCTAGGAAAAAATTAGAGACATAAACAGAATAAATTTCCCGCTAAGTTGAAAACCCGCAAGGGAAGCTTAGGCAAAAGTTAGGGATTTTTCTTGGCAAGTAACTAAATCAGACAAGACTTGATCGTTGAAGCAACAATCTTCTCGGATCCTCACCATACTTCAACAAAAGCTGTTGCTCAGGATTTCAAAAGTTGTTAGGGGGATAGTGGTCATTGTATCTCAATGTATCTTTTCTATTATGTATTACCATTTCCTAAACTTTGAAATCATCCATGGAGTCTCGGCATTCGCAGACTACCATTCTATTAATGAAATTCGAGCTTTTACCCAATTCTTTGTGTTCTTATTTTTATTTAGCTTGCAAAGACTTCATTTATTACTGATAATAACGGTTAAAGCAAAAAGATTAAAAAAGCAAAATTAACTTTTCAAAAAAAAGAGATCTTTACAATTCAATTTACTTTGGGATTTATGATGAAACAATGACAACAAGAATGGTGATCCCAAGAATGAACAAACTTCGGTTGTTTTAAGAAGATTTACTCCCTTCATGAAGGTTTTCTCAGGACATTTTGCTGGTATGCGTAATCTTTGTGCGTTTCTCAGATAGTTAAAGACGATATCAGTGGGTGCAAGGTACAGTATTGGGTTTGTGATCCCATTATCCCCAGTCAAGTCTTGGTTCGCTTTTGATTTTGGGTTCGCATGGTCAGAAGCCTCTGTCCCAGATTCCCCAGCAAAGTCTTCCCTCATTTAATGAAAGGTTTTATTCCCTCGGTGTGTTGAGATGTCGCTCTTTTTGAAATATTGGCACTAGTGTTGGCTTCTTGATTTACTGGGAAGATTATCCCAGGGCGTCTCTTGTTGGAATGAGTATTCATGATGAAAGTTTCAATCCACAGTTTTTTTCTCCAGGGAGGTAGGCTTGATTCCCCAATGAGGTTTGGTAGTTTCAACGTCAGTATGCTTTATTTGAGGTTGGTCTTGCAATCTCCAGTAGGCATGTTGCTTTTGGAAAACTGTTTTCTCCATTGAAATCGGAAGAAGGATGTTCTATCTCGGTATTTGTTTTATTTGGCTACATCTGGATTATGTTTCTCCTCAGTGAAGTTAGGACAGGAAATAGGTTTGGTTTCCGCAGTTGCTTTTACCTTTCTTGGATTGATCTTCCTGGTTGAAGCTTAGCCCAATGTTGTTAGTACCTGAGGCGGTTTTGTTTGTTTGCACTGATCATGTATCCTTTTACCAGCATATGAACGATATCACTCATACATTCATACATACATCATGCATAACTAAAAACCATCGTTCATTAACATTGTGTTTTGATCTTCCTGCATCGCTCTTTGCTCAGTTGAATTTGGTTTTCCCTCTTGATTTTATTTCTCAAAGGATGCGTCTTTGTTGGCCGTCTTGCTCATGTGTATTTCTGAATTGGATTTATGGTTGCATGACAATATTATTTACTTTGGATTTCTGAGAACTTTGAGTTTTGGTTTGTGCATTTATTTTGCACGGGAAGACTTTATCTCCTTAGCAGGAATATCGTGGCATTTCCCCAGGAAGTCATATTTCTATCATGAGAAAGTCATTTCTCTTTGCAATTCCCCTTGACAATGAGTGGAAGTCTCTTTATTTGAGACAACTTACATATTACCCTTTTCAGGCAGAGTGCCTTGGTTAAAGAAGAAGTTGAGACCCGTTCTAGGCAAAACACCAGAATCTTGGGGAGACTTGATATATTCTCTCTTTCTACCTTCAGTGAACGTTGGTAGTACATCGGCAGTGAACGTCGGTGTTTCTTATCTTTTTGCTATCTTTAGTGAACGTTGATAGTTCATCGTCAGTGAACGGTGGTGGTATGATATATTTTCTCTTTCTACCTTCAGTGAATGTTAGTAGTACATCGGCAGTGAACGTCGGTGTTTCTTATCTTTTTGCTATCTTTAGTGAACGTTGATATTTCATCATCAGTGAACGGCGGTGGTATGATATATTTTCTCTTTCTACCTTTAGTGAATGTTGGTAGTACATCGGAAGTGAACGTCGGTGTTTCTTATCTTTTTGCTATCTTCAGTGAACGTTGATAGTTCATCGTCAGTGAACAGCGGTGGTATGATATATTTTCTCTTTCTACCTTCAGTGAACGTTGGTAGTACATTGGCAGTAAACGTTGGTGTTTCTTATCTTTTCGCTATCTTCAGTGAACGTTGATAGTTCATCGTCAGTGAACGGCGGTGGTATGATATATTTTCTCTTTCTACCTTCAGTGAACGTTGGTAGTACATCGGCAGTGAACGTCGATGTTTCTTATCTTTTTGCTATCTTCAGTGAACGTTGATAGTTCATCGTTAGTGAACAACGGTGGTATGATATATTTTCTCTTTCTACCTTCAATGAACATTGGTAGTACGTCGGCAGTGAACGTCGGTGTTTCTTATCTTTTTGCTATCTTCAGTGAACGTTGATAGTTCATCATTAGTGAACGAAGGTGGTATGATATATTTTGTCTTTCTACCTTCAGTAAACGTTGGTAGACATCGGCAGTGAACGTCGATGCTTGTTATCCTCCTCTCTGATTCTGTTCTTGTGGTTCACCAGTAATTTATTTTTCTGGATGGGTTGCTCCTTTGTTTCTTCATTTTTTGTTACATCCCCAATGTTACTTTGCGTCTCTTTTATTCTGTTCATATGCATTCATATGCATAAGCATTTGTATGGCATCTTAGGGCCAAAAATAGGGTTTATTTTGTATTTAAGTATCTTTGATCCCGTCGACACGAAGTTTTTTAACATTCGTATCTCCGGATAGAAGAAACTAAAATAAGGGCAGCTCTTGTACCCCAATTTTTTCCCCTAAGATCCTTTCATCATACCATATTATTTCAATCACAACAAGATCACATTACGGCTTTTGGTTCTTCTACCTATCTTTAGCCTTGCTCTTTGAGGAGTTACCAAGCACCTTGACTTGTTTTCTTTTGTGATCATGGATATTTTGCTTTGATTTTCTCTCTAATTAAAAAAATACAATATTGGTTTGTCTTACTTGTTAATAATGTAGGTAAAGGTAATGAGGTTTAGCAAGTTGCATCATGGGTTCATGAGTTTATTTTCATGCCCTAGTCAATAGCTTGAGAAATTCAAACCTCACCGTTGAAGTTGTTTTGGAAGAATTGGTATGGAAGTGGTTTTGGTGGCCATGAGTCCTCATCATCATCCTCAACAATTTCTATTCACAAAGGAAGAATATTGGCACAAAAAATTTGTTCAAACTTGGCGAAGTTCCACAAAGCATTCTCTTGATCTAGAGGCTAGGGTTTTGGACTTCAAAGGAACATATCTTGCTCATCTTTTGGTATTTTTGAGTGATTCCAAAAACATCCTTCTCTTCAAAGAGTTACCAACAAATCACTTCAAAAGATCCAAGGAGTTTTCATGTGGAAGGAACTTCACTATGCCAAAATTGACTTTAGACAGCGCCACATACACAACGCTTATGCCTAAAGTGCTGCTATAGGTTTTCAGAAAAATTAATAATTAAAAATTAAAGGAGAAGCGCTGCTAAAGGTATACTATAAACATTGCTTATTATAAGCGCTTCTATAGGCCTTACCATAGACAGCGCTTTCTTTCCCTAAGCGCTGCTATAGGTTTTCAGTAAAAAAAATTAAAAAATTAGAATAAGCGCTGCTAAAGGTTATACTTTAGACATCGCTTACTAAAAGCGCTGCTAAAGGTGTTATTCTAGGAAGCGTTGCTAAAGCCTAAAGCGCTGCTAAAGGGTATACCTTAGACAACGCTTTCCAGAAGCGCTGCTAAAGGGTATACCTTAGACAGCGCTTTCTAGAAGCGCTGCTAAAGGCATTACTCTAAAAGCGCTGCTAAATCCTAAAGCACTGCTAAAGGTAATACCTTTAGTAGAGCTTCTTGAAAGCGCTATCTAAGGTAATTAAATAGTGTCTTAATCCCTAAATTGGTTATCAGATTTCCAGAAATCCCAAATCGTACAAACGAAACCCCACACCCAGAAACCGCTCATGTTCATCTTCTTCTCCAACTCGTCTCCTCCCATTCACCGTCCAACTGTGGTTCTTCCTCCAACTCTTCTCCAACTCGTCTCCTCACCGTCCAACCGTGGTTCATGCCAGAAAGCTTCTGATTTGTTGTCTCGTTACATGAATTACAATGTGTTTGGAAATTGTCAAGATGATTGGATTTTAGCAGAGAAACTGATTCAAAAACAGTGTGAGCCTTTACCTAGAAGAAGAGTTTCGCAAAATCGGTTTCATCTAAGGTAAAATTTCTTCATCCTTTTTCGGTTTCACTATGGAAGCCTGTTAGTAATAAAACAGTGAATTGGAATGGTTTTAACTGCAAGAGTTTCAAAGAGATTGTGTTCATTGCTTTGATTTGGTTAATGGATATGAGAATCAAAGATTTGTTAAGTCTAAGAGTAAGAATGATTTTCTTGTTGATGATGTTTTACAATTAGGAAATGGTGGGATTAGAATAGGTTTTGATATTGGAATTGGTTTGGGGTCTTTTGCGGCGGTTATGGCTGAGAGGAATGTTACTGTGATTACTAGTACTCTTAATTTTAATGGTCCTTTCAATGAGTTTATCGCGGCGAGAGGACTTTTCCGGTTTACTTGAGTTTGGATCATAGGTTTCCGTTTTTTCAATCTAGTATTCAACTTAGTAATAGTAAAAAATAACACAAATCATGAATCTTCGAATGAGTTCACAACTAAGCTAATGTCTCTAAAATTGTAACGTTGACGATCATTGATTGAATATGTTATAGGACCACAACAGTAACATGAACTAGGCCTCTAAGGTTGGACCACATTCGTGGCTATGCTCCTTTCACTCACACGTTACAATCCTCATTTCTAGAATTGTTCTAATCACATGTTTGATTCTTGTTGACAACACACACTCTTTAAATTCATTGTACTCCCACCACATTGCTTATAATCCAAGTTAGTAATAATCAACACAAGAGGTTCACGTAACAATGACATATTCACTTGAATAATAAAAGCATACACTATAGATTAAAATGAAAATCTAATGTGTAGTGAGATTCGTGAACTTGTGGTTATGGTATTGATAATGTGAAGAAAAAATAAATCATAATTAGGGGTGTTCAAAAAATCCACAGAATTGAACTGAACCACAGAACCGAACTGAACCATTTTTAAATAACCGAACCGTTATTCATGGTTTATGAACCGAACCACATGTCATCAAATAGTTTAATAACTGAATTGAAACCATAGTTAACCAAACCATAACTTGCTGAACCAACCCGTAATTAACTACCCTTACTTATGATATGGTATTCCTTAGTTATGTTGGAACTTTAGAACAATTTTTATATTTTCTCCGAATTGATTTTTTAGAACTCAAAATTATTTTAAATCTGTGTATACTTTGTGTTTTGACAGAAACGCATTATACCGTTTTGTGCCCTAATTAGTGTTTTTGTTTAACTTAGATAATAGTTAAAACCATGGATAAAAAATGGATGTGTGTCGATCGATTGTCAAAAGAGTACGAGAATGGGGTATTAGAGTTCATTAAGTTTGCTGTTGAACACGCTGAAGACCCGAATAGAATGAAATGTCCTTGCTTGGGTTGTTGTTATGTGGGTCGAGTTGACACAAATGAATTGAAATCGCATTTACTAATGCGCGGAATTGATCAAAGTTATACGTGTTGGATATTTCATGGTGAGAAAAGCGTCGAGAATGTTGAACTGGGGGTGAAAAGTAATGCGACCTATGTTTCGTACGACAATGCCATGGATACATATGATTGTGATCGAGTCGAAGAGATTGCAGAAGCACTTGAAGAAGATCTTCAAGATTGTCCCAAAATGTTTGAGAGGTTGGTAAGCGATGCGGAGAAACCGTTGTATAAAGATTGCCCCAAATTCACAAGATTGTCTGTGCTATTAAAATTGTACAACTTAAAGGCGCGCAATGGATGGTCGGATAAAAGTTTCACACAGTTATTAGCCCTTTTGAGAGATATGCTTCCTGAGGATAATGTTCTTCCTAATCGAACCTACGAGGCTAAAAAAATGTTGTGCTCTATTGGCATGAGCTATGATAAGATACATGCATGTCTAAATGATTGTATTTTGTTTCGAAATGAATATGCATCATTGAATGAGTGCCCAAAGTGCGGTTTATCTCGATATAAGAATAAATTATCTCCAGCGAAAGTCTTATGGTATTTTCCTATTATTCCGAGATTTAGACGCATGTTTCGTAGTGAAACCGATGCTAGACACTTGACTTGGCATGCAGATGAAAGAATTATCGATGGAAAGTTTCGACATCCGGAAGATGCACCATAGTGGAATAAAATTGATAATGATTATCCTGATTTTGGAGGAGAAACAAGAAACCTTCGCTTGGCATTATCTACGGATGGAATGAACCCGCATGGTCTTCAAAGTATCTCACATTCCACATGGCCTGTGATTCTTATGATTTATAACCTACCTCCATGGCTATGTATGAAGCGCAAGTACATGATGTTATCTATGTTAATTTTTGGGCCTAAACAAACAGGGAATGACATAGATGTATACTTGAAACCTTTGATCGAAGATTTAAAGATTTTATGGGAGCACGGTGTGGAGGTTTATGATGGATATAGGAAAGAAAGTTTCAATTTAAGGGCGATGTTGTTTGGCACAATTAACGATTTTCTAGCATATGGAAATATATTTGGGTATAGCATTAAAGGTGAAAAAGTGTGTCCTGTCTGTGAAGATGGAACTGATACGACACGATTGAAACTTTGTCAAGAGAATGTCTTTCTCGGTCATCGTAGATTCTTAAATTCAAAACATCAATATCGTGGATGGAGAAAAGCGTTCAATGGAAATATCGAACAACGTAGAGCTCCACCTAGATTGACAGGTGATCAAATTTGTGAAAAGGTGAAAGATGTGAGTATTCAGTTTGGCAAGCCTTTTGCACATAAAGTTGTCACAGGTGGGTGGAAGAAGAGGTCAATTTTTTTTGAATTGCCATATTGGAAATCTTTGTACGTAAGACATTTTCTTGATGTTATGCATATTGAAAAAAATGTATTTGAAAGTGTTATTGGTACGTTACTCAATATAAAAGGAAAGTCTAAGAATGACCTTAAAGCAAGAGAGGACATGGTAGAGATGGGAATAAGAACTGAATTAGGACCCGTGAAGAAAGGAAGACGAACATATCTACCACCTGTTGCTTATACTCTATCTAGAAAGGAAAAGAAAATATTGTGTAAGTTTTTGAGTGAAGTTAAAGTTCCAGAAGGTTACTCCTCAGACATTAGAAGACTCGTGTCCATGAAAGACCTCAAGTTAAAGAGTCTGAAGACATATGATTGCCATGTCATAATGGAACATTTTCTACCAATAGGTATACGTTCTATTTTGCCAGAAAAAGTAAGAAGCGCTATAACTAAATTGTGTTTTTTTTCCAGGTCAATTTGTAGTAAGGTGATCGATCCTGAGATCTTACCAGTATTACAAAAAGAAATCGTTATTACTCTGTGTGACCTTGAAATGTATTTTCCTCCATCATTTTTTGACATTATGGTACATCTTGTTGTTCATCTTGTGAAAGAGACACAATTGTATGGACCAGCTTATATGAGATGGATGTACCCTGTTGAACGTTATATGAAAATATTAAAAGGGTACGTGAAAAACCGAAGTTGTCCAAAGGGTTGTATTGTTGAGCGATACGTTGTTGAAGAAGCGGTTGAGTTTTGTACTGATTTTTTGTCCAATGTGCAATCCATTGGACTCCCCAAATCTCATTTTTTCGAAAAAAAAGAAGGTAAAAATTTAATTGGAAATTAAATTGTGACAGTATCAAGGGATGAACGGGATCAAGTGCATTTGTATGTTCTGCACAATGAAACTGAGGTTGAGTCGTTTGTTGAAATGCACAAGGCTATACTCCGAGGTGAGAATCAAAGTAGAAATGAAAATTAGATAGTACGAGAGCACAATTAAAGTTTTATACAGTGGTTTAAGGATCATATATATTCAAAGTTTCATTCAGATCCCGCTTCAATATCAGACAGGTTGAGATGTCTGGCATATGTTCCAAGTTCGATTGTGTTCTCTTATAGAGGATACAAAATTAATGGATACACATTTTATACCAAAGAACAAGATGAGAAAAGTACTATGCAAAATAGTGGTGTCACGGTGGTATGTGAAGCAATGCAAATTTCTAGTATGAAGGACTTAAACCCCAAATATGAAAATTTGTCATATTTTGGGGTTATCAATCACATCTGGGTGTTTGATTATGAGAAGTTTCAGATTCCTATCTTTGGTTGCAAGTGGGTACATACTAGTGGCATACGAATGGATAAGTCAGGGTTTTTGCAAGTGGATCTTAGTAGGGTGGGGTACAAAGATGAGCCTTTTATTCTAGCCTCTCAAGCTAAACAAGTGTTCTATGTCATAGACCCGAAGAGTAAGAAATGGTCTATAGTACTTTTATCTAACAAAGTGATTGATGATAAAAGTGTGGATCAAGGTGATGTTGATGTTGAGAATGAGTCATATATTATAAACGATTGAGATGAAAATACTACAGCAGATGAATCATATATCAGAAAAGATCATGATGAGGGAATTTGGATCAATCCCTCCGTCTGCATTATTAAGAGACAAGTAATTCAGAATCCAACCAAGAAAAGAAAGAGATGTTAGTGAAAGAGGTAATATATATTCCTCCATACCTGTTAAAACTTAGCAAACTTCTAATAAATGATATGTTTATCATTTTATATACTCAATTGATATTTGTCATTTTATATACTGAATAGATATTTGGAATTATATATTTGGAATTAAATATTTGTCATTAGATACTAATGTTTTTCTTTATTACAGGTTAGATGGCTAGTAACGAGGAGCACCCACACGATGATTCTATTAATGATGGAGACAATGATGGAGGAAAATCCAGTAAGGGAGTGGAAAAAGAAATTAAAAGAGGAAAAACTATTATGAAGAATATCATTCGTGATAGAGATAGAGGTATAAAATACGATGTGCATTGGAGTCCAAATGACCAATTAATTGAGCCTAACGGTTCTAAATTGACAAGTTACATTGGTACAATTGTAAGGAGAGAAATTCCAATAACTTGTGATGAGTGGAGAGATGATAAGCTGGATGATGCTAAAAACAAAACCTGGAGTGAGATACAGGTACTTTAAATTATGTCTTTAATTTACGATTATGTACTTTAAATTATGTCTTTAAATTACTTATACTAACGCACTTTGTGTATGTTTTTTGTAGAGGTCTTTCAACATTGATGACACAAGAAAAGATTATTGTCTTGGATTGGCCGGCAAAATACTAAGAGGGTTTAGAACATATTTAAACAGAAAATATCTTAGAGATGCCGAAAAAAAATTTGTTGATGCAGAGCGTCCAGCAGAATATGCAGATGTGATTTCAGTTAAAGAATGGGATGTTTTTAAAGCCAAACGGAAAACCCCAAAATTTTAGAGTGTAAGTGACGTAAATCGTCAAAGAGCATCATCTCCCGTATATCCATACAAAAAAGGGTGCTTGGGATATGCACGATTAGAACAAAAAATAGTAAGTATTTACAAATTGCAATGATATACTTGTTCATCAAGAGTTATAACTAAGCTTGTTTTTTGTGTTAATGTGTAGTTAAAAGAGGAGAGTAGTTCTGAAACATCTCTTCCGGAGCATGTTTTGTGGAAGGCTTCCCGTGTGGGTAAGGATGGAGTTCTTAAAGAAGATGTACAACAAATTTTTGAAAAATGCGTAAGTATAACATTAATTCTAATTAAATCAAAATTTTATTAACATATAATATTCATGTTTTTCCAATATTCATATGAATTTCAGGAGAGTCTGTCTCAGTCTACATCTCCACCAGATGATTGCAGGAGCATACTTAGTCGAGCATTAGATGTTCGTGAGTATTCTGGTCGGGTGAGAGGTAAAGGACATGGGGTTACTCCAAGCTCCTTGAAAAAGAACAACCCAAAGACAAAATCTGCTAGCAATAAAGAACTGTAGGCAAGGTTGGATGCATTAGAAGCTGAAGTTCTTGAATTGAGGAAGGAAAAAGCAAGACAGTACCAATCATAAAGGGAATCTTCAGGTGTTAAAGAAACTAGTGACATAGCTAGTGTCAATTGTGCAGCTCAACCGAGTATTCCCGAGGTACTTACATATATTATTATGAAATTAAATTAGTGTAATTTATTTAACTGACATATATACACATTAACGATGTCATATTTATTATTGATTTTAGGTCATTTCACCTTGTCAACTCTTTTTAGAGACACCAACTTATCGCATGGTTGGCAAGGGAAAAGTCCATAACACTCTGGGAGAAGTAATTCATCATAAACCTCTCCCTTCTGGATATTTGAAAGTGTCGATTGATATTGCTTTAGAGGAGGGTGCGTTATTACCAATCCCAGATGAAGTTTCGGATGCAACATTGTGGGAGAGGCAATAGGAGCGTTTGTTGCATGGCCGTCAAGACTCGTTCGCATAGATGATGAGGTATAATTAAAACTGTTATGAACCTTTTAGTACTCAATTTTTTTACGTTCGTTTTACTTACATTTTTTTTGCATGGTAATGTTAGACTCCTACAAAACCCAAACCAAAAGATAAAGGGATTACGCGGCCAAAGGAGTCAGTGACAGCAAAAAAACAGGTACAACACAATTATATGATATTTATGCTTAGATAATGTTAATTTGTCGTCCTATACTTGACCACTCTAATTTTATGATATTTAGATTATTCTTGCTAAAGATATTGAAGTTGTAAGTAGGGGTAAGGAGCCTGTAATTAGCAACATTCCCACAGAAACAAAGAGTGTTGCTAAGAGAACCAGGGCTAGAAAGAAAACTACTTCACAATATAGGTCGTGCCTTCATACATATATAAGCTTCACAACTATTTTGCAAGGTGGTACTTCTCTTATACCCCTGGATGAAGGGATTTATGGTTTTGAAGGCATGACAGAAATTGGTAAGGAGGATTTGGAAGAAGTTTTTGGACACTTGACATTAGGCATCGCTGTTATCAATACATACATCAGGTATACTCCAATCAACTTTGTTTAATTAATTGCAGAATTTATTTACTCATTTCAATGAATAATTAATGTTAATGATGTTTTTATTTAAGGTTTCTGTATGACAAGTTGATTCGCCCGCGTGGATTGGAGTCCAGATTCGCTTTCATAAATCCCAACGTTGTCCACGCAGGGTCAATCATCTCAAAACCAGATGAAGTAATAGCATTTGTGCTCAGTTTATTTATGGCCAGCAAATATACAGAAAAATTGTTCTTTTTACCATATAATATTGGCCCCAAGTAAGATTTTCATTCTAAATTTCCTCTATTATAATTTTTCGTTTTTTAACGTTGTGCAGAAAATTTCCATCTAACCTTTGTTTAATATTCCAGTGGACACTGGTTATTGGTTGCAATTAATCCTGTGAGAGAAATTGTATATTATCTAGATTCATTGGGCAATGATTGGACAACATACCCAGATATGAAGAAGACGATTGACACGTAAGTGAGATTGTTCCAAAATATTACTGTGTATATTTAATTATTTATGTGCGATAGTTCTAAATATTCGTTATTATTTTATTATAGCATTCTACAAAGTTTTCGAGCACAAAGAGATATTCAAGTACCAAGGAGTAGAGTCAACAATATTTCTTGGATCAAAGTGGAGGTATAGATTTTCACAATTTTGATTATATAGCGATGATACTTGATAAAACAAGTTAAGGTGTATATCTTGATGTATATCCGTATTTTCTTTCCATGTGTAGTGTCCTCGTCAGTGCAATGGTGTAGATTGTGGTTATTTTATGTTGAGGTTTATGAAAGAAACTATTCTTTTGGACCGATTAGAGATTCCATCCACGGTATGAATTTCTAACTTAGGAATTATTTTAATATTTCTCATAAAATGACTTAGTATTTTAATTAAATCATACTATGTTATATTATTATGTAGTACTTTGATAAATTCAAGTGTGCTTCATACTCAAAAGATCAATTGGATGAACTTATGGAGGATTGGTGCCAATTTGTTATGGAGTTGAGAGTTTTATTATAAGGTATAACTTTGAGTTTTGAGAATATAATATATGTCGTTATAGTTGTGTTACAATATTATTGTTTTTGTTGTTGTTATTTGGTAACTTGTATGAATTTTGATTTTTTGATTTTGTTTTAGGTTATATAGGTGCAGCTCGATGAAGAAGATAGTTATTTTGTAATTCATTGTTGATTTTGTTTCATTGTTGTATATACTAATGTTGTTGTTGTGTATATTGTGAAAAAAGGATTGAAGAGATGAATATTGATGTTGTTATAATATTGTTTCATTGTGGTATATTGATGTTGTTGTTGTTTAAAATGTTATAATGAAGCTATAAATTCTGGTGCAAAAATGGTGAGACTAAATTTGATAGGCAGCGTTTTGTTTTAAATGAAAAAAAAAATTATATTTAAAATAATAATAAGGAAAAGCGCTGCTAAAGGGGGGAATAGACAGCGCTTTTAATGAGAAGCGTTGTCTAAAGTGTTAGAAAAAAAATTATATTAAAAAAATAATAAGGAAAAGCGCTGCTAAAGGGGGGGGGGGGGAATAGACAGCGCTTTTAATGAAAGCGCTGACTAAAGTGATTGAAAAAAAAAATATTAAAAAATAATAAGGAAAAGCGCTGCTAAAGGGGGGGGGGGGGGAATAAACAGCGCTTTTAATGAAAGCGCTGTCTAAAGTGATTGAAAGAAAAATATATTAAAAAATAATAAGGAAAAGTGTTGCTAAAGGGGAGGAATAGACAGCGCTTTTACCAAGCGTTGTCTAAAGTTCCACATTAAAAGCGTTGTCTAAAGTGTAAGCGCTGCTAAAGGGGCTGCTAAAGGGGGTACCTGTAGCAGCGCTTTTGAAATTACATAAGCGTTGTTTATACCTTTAGCAGCGGAGGTTTTAGCAGCGCTTTTAAGCGCTGTTAAAGGCCTAAAAAAGCACTATCTAATCCCTTGTTTGGCATAGTGCTTGGTGAAGAAGAAAGATTACAAGTAACCCAGATGAATCCCCAATTCTCCATATGTGAATTCAAATGGTCATAACTTGATCAATTTTTATCACCTTGAGCCCATTCATTTTTCATGATGATCTTAAAGATGTGTACTTCATGCCTTCTTTTATGTCCAAAGTGAGAAAATGGATGGAAGTTGCGTTAAGAATGCAAGAGATTATAAGTCATTTCATGATTTTTGGCCAACTTCAACAAGTCATAACTTCCTCAAATTTTGGAGATTTTGAGTGGATCAAACTGAAAAATGTCATTCAAGAGGTCTACTTCATTCCATCTTTTTTGTTCAAGAGCAAATTCTAAGTGGAAGGCCATGTTTGGATGCAAAAGATTATAGGTCATTTTTAAAGAAGAATTTGAAATATTTCTAAGTATGGAAAGTCAACTCTTTTTCTTCAACTTTGACTCCATGTAACTTTCAGCTCAAGCATCCATTTGATTCCATTCTTTTTCCATTGCAAAGCCTGTAACCTCATCTTTCTAAAGCATCAAGAATTATGCCCTAAGACCCCTTGAGGTAAAAATACCATGGATTTGAATTTGGTAGTTTGAAACTGAATTTTGCACAAAGTCAGAATTTTGAAATCTTTGTTTTGGCTTATAATCACAAGATTTCCATGCGTTTTTGTTTCTAATCATGTTTAGAAACTTTCCAGAAGTGATTAGCATCATGAAACGCACGATTTGGCTGAGTTTTGATCAAGTTTGAGTCACACTTTCTTCATTATGCAAACCCACATGAATTCCCTCCAAAATGCATCATTTTCTATTCCTTTTGATCCCATTTGCTTTCCTATAAATAGAGGGTCATCCCCCATTCAATTTCCCAAGCTTAGATAGCCAGAATCACCCTGCCAAACTTGCTTCACAACTCAGAATACAGCAACTTTGAATTCTATTCTCAAGCCTTTTTAAATCCAATTTTTCCATCAATTCACCTTCCTTAATCTTCCCTGAAGCTAACCATATAATTACATTCAAGAATCGTGCCCTATATTGCTCCATAGAAGTCCAGTTTCAGAGCTCTACAACTCAACTTCAATAGGTAGATTCCTTCATCAATTCTTCAAAACTCTGATATCATTGTGTTGCTCTCATTGTCCTGGTTCTAGTCGCAACACTTACAGTTCACTGGAAACATGTTTTGACCATGAATTTTCAAATCCCTTTTCAAAACTTTCTTTCCAAATTGCTTGAGGTACAATTTATATAAATTTGGCGCGAGGGTGTGGTTGTCTTCGTCTTGAAGAGACAAAGTGAATGACATAGGTCTGAGCTTCTGATTTTACAGTTTGAGAGACCTGAAATTCGTGATGGCTGGAGGTTGAAGATGACCAACGTGTCATCTTCTAACCAATGAAAGCGTGCCATTTGTTATTTTTAAATTCTGATTTTATTATTGATTATGTACATTATTCATTAAAGACCATGATATGCACAGCGCTCCAGATCCCTTGAGTTTGATTTCATCCAATGGTCCACATCTTTTACTTTTATTTTCTTTTTCTGATTTTTATATTTTTATTGTTTTAAATTTCAAAAAATCATAGAAAATTCAATTTTAGTCCAAAATATCTAAACAAATTATGAAAAATATTTTTGATTATTCTCTTTCTGACTTTCACTTTTTGACAATTTTATTGTGTTTTGGTATTTTTTATAATTTTTGCACTTATTTGATTTGTTTAAAATGTTTAAAAATACTTTTACACATTTGTAAATTCTAAAAAATTTATGGAATGATCCAATGATATTGTGACAAATATTGGTGACCTTATTTTATTTTTATTTCTGACTTTACTATTTTGTTTATTTTATCCATTTATTTTAATTTTTAAAAATAGTTTCTGACTTTTAAAAATTCCCAACAAATTTGTAAAATTACTTGGCCTCTTTTCTAATTTTACTATGGACTTATTTCTCATTTCTTGATTAATTTGAATATAATTGACATTTTCCTCATTATTTTCCATTTTTTAAACATTTTTAAACCCTTTAATGTATATATTAATTATATTATTATTTTGTGAATATTTTCTTGCTGTCTTGGGTTGATTTTTTGATCATGGCTTTATTAACATCATTCGATCCATGGTGTTGAGTTTAACTCCACAAAAAATGGATGAATGATTTTAATAATAGTTTGGTTAAATATTAATTCAAATGTGGTTTCTCTTTTTACCCTAATTCTTCTTCATCTCATCCCCTTCTCATTGCAATAAATGTTGTTGGAGCATGATCTCTATATCATGTCTCAAAACAAATGGTGCATAGATTGCTATTGACCGGCCTCAAAATAGGTGTGACTTCTATATAAGTCCACTTACGATTGCTTAACATAGCGCTAAATTTTGTCTCGATTCGAATAAATGATCATTTGTGGCCCAAACTTATGATTGCAAGCCCAAGTATGTTAATTTCATCTCTTTGATCTAATAAACTTGAGATTCATGTGTGGAGGCTTTGGTTCTACCAATCCTCTAATGGATCAACAACACCTTTGGTCAACACGAATCACTTAAACATCATTGATCATTAAACGGTACTTATGAGAATTCCAAATGGATAATATACTTGACAAAAAGCAAATGCAACTTGTTGAGTTGAGGCTTTGGTTCTACCAATCCTCTAATGAGTTACAAATGCATGTTTCAAGATGGTCATCTAACTAACCAGTATTTATTGACTTGTTTTATCTTATGCTTTTATTCTTTTATGCTTTATGCACTATTTATTTTTTAGCATTTTTCATTTCATGCCATTTTCATCTTTGCTCATTTGAGCATTTATATTCTTGTCATTTTTACTTTGCTCAGTTGAGCTTTTCTTTTTCTTTTCCTAAGATACTTAATAATCAACTTAAACCCTAAAAAAAACTCTTAATGGTACTCGTACTATTTGGTTACTATCCTTGGCATTATGGAGCAGTGGACTTTTTCTTGGACTTAAGATTAGAAACCTTGGCCTATCTTGGAGACCTTGTGATCTTATCTGATTATTTTGTCTGGAGTTCTTGAGGTTTACCTCAAGACATTGGGTTGCTTGTTTGTTTTTGTGTGTAGGTTTTTGTGATTACATCCTTTGTTTGTAATCTGGAATTCACACGTATACAACCGTTACTCGGCCAAATTTTTGTGAAGACTTAATACACTTGAAGAGGTCTAGTATCTTTGCTTGCTTGGTTTCAATCCAAAGAATGGGAATTCTATCTTGGCTCATAATGTCAAGTTTTGGCTTCTTGTTGGTTAGATGATTCTTCTCCTTAGCTTTTACCTTATGCTTTAGGATAGTCTCTTCTTCTCCTCCCATCTTCTTTAATTTCAAAAATCTTCTCCCTTCTTTTTTGAAAACTCTTCTTGTTTATAAACTTGAAACACTTTCATAATAAACTTGGACTTATGTCCATGCATTTTCAAAATATTTTCATAAATAAACTTCAATCAATCTAATAATGCCTTAATATTTTTTGTGCGAAGACTAAAAGTCAATCAATCTCATTTCAAACCATTTTTCCACTTTGGCTTTTTATCTTTAAACTTTTCTCAAAAGATTAGACTCTTGTTAATCCTTGTAGTGATGCAAATAACTATACTTCTACAATATATAGTGAAGTGAGATATTTTCCACTTGGGTGTTTAGTGAGGCATTATTGATTTTAAAATCCAAGCCATGTCCTCCACTTTGAGATGATGCAAATTCTCCTTCCTCATGATTGTGGGTAGTAAGTATGTTTTCCACACGGACAATGATGATGATGTCTTATCTCATAAAATTAACCAACACACTTGTGTTTCAATTTTTTAAAAGAGGAACTACGTGTACCCTGATCCCTTATTGCACGAAAGGTGGTACGTAGGCACTAAAGGTTCGCAACCGCGGCGGGTGCAAAAATCATAAAAAAAATATATATTTCTCTTCTCACCTCCACCATTCATTTTATATATAACACATTTTTTATAGCCAAAATATACAGATTTTACAAAGAGGTTCATGCGGAGTACCGTAGATGTTTAGGGTGCTAATACCTTCCCTTTGTATAACCAACCCCCTTACCTTGAATCTTTTCCCCTTTTTTGGGATATTCGCTCTTTTCCTATTCCTTTGGAAACAATAAAGCACGGTGGCAATTTTTATTTTTGATTTGTATAAGGTCTAGTCAATCCAATGGCTTGGTATTGAACTTTTCTACCGCTACAATGTCCAAGGGTACCGTCAAATGTTCGTTTGAACTTGGGGCATGGTGAACAAAGTGGATAGCAAGACATTGGGGAATAAGAACTTCATCCATTTTGGAGCCTTATCTTAAGTTGGTGCGAGCACACGCTCAAAATCTCATGATACCTTACCCCGCCATTCAAACTATCATCATGGAACCTATTTCCGAGATAGATATATCTCATATTATTCTCCATCCTGACATGTCGACTACTCTCGAGGAATTGCAAAGATCTTGGTTTCAACTCAAAGAGGAACGAGATACCTTTGAAGCCCAGTTCTACACAAGTGAAAAGAGGGTTTTGGAGCTTACAATATAACTGCATGAAGAACAGAGTTTGAATGCCTACATTGCACCAAAGAGGATGCGCTCATGGGAAGACCTGAGTCCTGTTTGATTTGGGAGTTTTGTTTTATCTTTGTTTCTTCCATTGTAAGCCCAAGAGGCATTGTTGTAATCATTTAAACATATGAATTCAATTAATGTTTGTTCTCTCTTTGTCTAAGCAAATTTAAAATCTTAAAAGTCCTTGAAAACATTGCATAAACATTAACATGCATATCATTACATAAGCAGGTATTTCGAGACATGTTTCTTATTCTTTTCTGTTTATTTCAGCAAAACAAATGGCTCTTGAACAGACAGTAAATGATCTTTAAGCTCAAAACGCTCAGTTTCAACAAATGTTCCTAGCTCTGGCTAAGGGGCAAGAAGATCTGAAAGCTCTTATCGTCAAAGAGAAGACCAAGAAGGCAAAGAAACCAGCAAGCATCTTGAATTTGGGAAGAAGGTTCAGAGGACTGGCTAAGAGAGCTCTAGATTTCGCAACCTCGTCAAATGAGGGGTACAATCAAGAAGAGAAGCCAATAGAATAAAACAATAACCCTGGGACTGACGTGGAAGAGGCTAACTACTCTAAAGAACATTATCCTCCTGCTGATGATAAATACAAACAACTGGAGGATCATCTTAATGCTATGGAGGTTTAGAGGGTACCCAGGCTGGATTTTGAAGAGCTAGGATTGTTCTCAGGGGTAGTCGTCTCGCAGAAATTCAAGGTCCCAACCTTTGCTAAGTATGACGTTGTCTCCTATCCTAAGCTGCACTTAAGGTCATATGTCAGGAAGATTCAACCCCACACTACTGATAGGAATCTTTGGGTACATTTCTTCCAGGAAAGTTTGTCAGTGATACAGTTGGAATGGTTCTATCAGTAGGAGAGAACCAATATCCGCAACTAGGAAGATTTGGCTGTTGCTTTCTACAAGCAGTACCAATATAATGCTGACCTCACTCCAACTTGTATACAATTGCAAAGTATGTCTATGGGTTCCGATGAAGGTTTCAAAGATTATGCCCAGAAGTGAAGGGATCTCGCGGGAAGAGTCTAGCCTCCTCTGTCTGATAGAGAGAAGGTAGACATGTTCTTGGGTACGTTGTCTGGTCCATTCTTCAACCATCTGATTGGAAGCTCTTCAGCTGGGTTTATTGAGCTGATCTTGACTGGTGAACGGGTAGAATCTGGTATTAAGAGTGGTAAGATTCAGAGGGATGCATCCTCCAGTACAATAAAGAAACCATTCTCCAGGAAAAACAAGGTCAGTGCTGCTTATGGCCCGAGAAATCAAAGCAAAACTAAACATCGTCCGACGGTAGTGGCTGTTATGATCTCCAATCCTGCACCAAACCAACAACGAAACAATAAGCACAGGCCGGATGCTCCCAAAAAACAGTTCACCCGGATCAACATGACCTTATCCCAAGTTTTTCCACATCTGTTGAAGTCTAATCTGGTCACCCTAAAGGAGGATCCTAAGAATCCCAATACTGCATCTCCCTGCTACAACCCAAATGCCCGATGTTCCTACCACTCTAAAAGTCTAGGGCATGATACAATCGATTGTTGGGCTCTGAAAAAAAAGGTGTAGGATCTTATCGAGGCGAAAGAGATTGAATTTGACCTTCTAGAGACACCTAATGTAATAACTATGCCAATGCCCAAACATGGCCAGTGTGTCAATGTTATTGACAACGACCTGTTTGGATCCTCTGTGGATGAATTGGCTACTCCTCTTCTGACTTTTAAAGAGAACCTGTTGCGAGCCGGTTTATTTACAGGCTGTGGTGAGGGTTGCCACTAATGTATGTCTCTACCAGATGGTTGTTTGTTGTTAAAGATGGGTGTCCAGCACCTGATGGTTAACAAAGAAATTATGTTTGATAAATTTCCCCTTGCAAGAAATTTGTGTGAAGATGTCTCAATGATTACCATTTCCGACAATCCTCGTAGGGTCTCCACTAAAAGACCCGTCAGGGTTACATCTGTTCCCAAGTTTTCTCCCTTGATTATCACCCTTCCTAGGCCGATACCATATTCCTCTAATAAAGTTCTCCTTGGAATTATGGGGCTGACGTCTATTACCATGGTGTCAAGCAAGACCTATTGGTTATTGAAGATAAAGTTGCTGAAGAGACTGATCCTGACATCGACAACATTGTTGGGACCAGTAAAATTATGAGAAGTGGAAGAGTTTTCTCTCCCGAAATCTCTTCGAAGACTATTGTTACTCCTTTTATTATTCCTGTTGCTACTCCTGTTAGTACTCCCATTGCTACTCCTACTGTTATCTATGTTATTATCCCTGCTACTGAGTCAGCCGAGACTCGGGGCAAAGAGGTATTGGTCAAGCCTGCCTAGATGAAGGCGCGCAAAGAAGTCATTCCTGAGGCTTCTAAAAAAGAAATGGAAGAGATACTGAAGATAATAAAGAAAAGTGATTACAACATTGTGGAGAAGTTGGGACAGACCCCTTCAAAAATCTCAATGTTGTCCTTACTGTTATGCTTTGAAGCTCACGCTAAGGATTTGGTAAAATTCCTGAAGTCTTCTCATGTGCCTCAAGAGACCTCCACTGATCAATTCGAGAATTGCGTTGCTAGTTTGATAGCTGACAATGGACTGGGTTTCTCTGATATGGATTTGACATCCAAGGGAAGAAAGCATAATGATTCCCTGCATGTCTCCATTGATTGTAGGGGCACTATACTAGCTCATGTTCTGGTAGATACAGGTTCATCGTTGAATGTCTTACCCAAGAATTCTCTGGACAAGTTAGATTGTGAAGGACTTACACTGAAGCCCAATAACATTGTGGTAAGGGCCTTCGATGGTTCTAAGAGAATGGTGCATGGGGAGGTGGACATCCCTATCAAAGTTTATACTCATAATTTTAACTCAACTATCTACGTGATGGACATCTACCCATCTTATTCCTGCTTATTGGGTCGCCCTTGGATCCACGGGGCTGGTGATGTTACTTCTACTTTGCATCAGATTGAAGTACCCATTCAACGGAAAAATTATCACAGTCCATGGCAAGGAAGAATACACGGTGAGCCATCTGAACTCTTTCAGGTATGTTGAAATGGACGGCATGTTCATTGAGACCCCCTGTGAAAACTTTGAGTAGGTTCCACATACAATTGCTGCGACCAAGACTGCTACTAGTGTTCCAAAGACTACCAGGCCTCTGTTGAAGATGGCTTCTTTGAGGGATGCCAAAGCAGTAGTCAAAGAAGGTGGGTAGACCATTTGGGGCCAACTTCAGGATATTCCCTACAAATATGACAAGTTTTATTTGGGTTTTACTTCAAGAGCCCAAATATTTGTTCGTCGTGCTCGCGCCCGGGGACCACCACTACGCATCAGCAACCATGGAGTAAATGCATTGGAGAACAATGATAGCAGCTGTGACATGGACAAGTGGATCTTCTCAACTATCAGCGTTGGACTCAGAAATTGGGAGGCCAAAGATTTTTTTCCTATTACTTTTATTCAAGAGTAATTGTCTTTTTTTTTTGGATATGTAATATTTAAACAATTGAGACTCTAAAGCTTTGTGCTTTACCCGAAGCACAATGGTTTATTTATGAGGGTTATTAATTCATCTTCATATGTCATTAATAAATCATTATACATTTTGCATACAATTTTTACGCTCTCTGTTTTTAATTTCTACTTTTTACTTTATCAAAAATAGCTATACTCTCTTACACACACCCACATATCAAAACTGCAGATCCATATCCACTCTGGATCCTATTGATAACGGTTCTGCTATTGCCAATTATGACTTTGAAAATTCGATCTACCAAACTGAGGACGAAGATGAGGAAGATTGTGAAGTACCCAGAGAACTTGCCAGACTATTACAATAGGAAGAAAGGGCAATACAACCTTATGAAGAGTCGGTTGAGACAGTGAACTTGGGTACTGAAAAGGATAAGAAAGAAGTCAAGATAGGTGTCGATTTTGAGCATAGTGTCAAAAAGCGTCTAATTCAGATGCTACATGACTATGTTGAGGTCTTTTCCTGGTCATACAAAGACATGCCAGGACTTGACACTGATATCCTGGTCCATCGTCTACCGACAAAAGAAGACTGCCCTCTAGTGAAATAGAAGGTTCATCGTATGCGGCCAGAGATGTCAGAAAAGATCAAGGCTGAAGTCATGATACAGTTCAACACCCGTTTCTTAGCCGTTACTTCCTATCCACAATGGGTTACCAATGTTGTTCCAGTACCTAAGAAGGATAGTAAGGTACGCATGTGTGTGGATTACAAAGACACTAATAGGGCAAGCCCTAAGGATGACTTTCCGCTTCCCCATATTGACGTTCTAGTTGACAACACCGCACAACATAAGGTATTCTCCTTCATGGATGGTTTATCTGGGTATAATCATATCAAAATGGCACCTGAGGACATGGAGAAAATAACCTTTGTCACGCAGTGGGGCATTTTCTGCTACAAAGTTATGCCATTTGGGTTAAAGAACGTCAGGGCAACCTATCAGCGTGCCATGGTAGCTTTTTTCCATGACATGATCCATCACGAGATAAAAGTCTACATCGACGATATGATAGCCAGGTCTTAGACTGAAGAGGAGCACCTTGATCACCTGTAAAAGCTGTTTGAAAGACTGAAAAAATACAAACTGAGGTTGAACCCGAATAAGTGCACCTTTGGAGTAAGATCCGATAAGCTCTTAGGCGTCGTTGTCAGCGGCAAATGTATTGAAGTAGATCCTTCCAAGGTTAAAGCTATATAATAAATTCCAACTCCTCACACTGAGAAGGAAGTTAGGGGATTCTTAGGACATCTAAACTACATTTCCAGATTCATTTCCCATCTAACTGCTACTCGCGAGCCAATATTCAAATTATTGAAGAAAGATCAAGCAGTGAAGTGGAATGATGATTGCTAGATTGCCTTTGACAAAATCAAGGAATATCTTCAAGAACCTCCAATTTTGATGTTGCCGGTTTAAGGAAGACCTTTGATCATGTACTTAACGGTATTAGAGAATTCAATGGGGGTGTGTGTTGGGGCAGCATGACGAGTCTGGTCGAAAAAAGCATGCAATATACTACCTTAGCAAAAAATTTACCGACTATGAAACAAGATATTCACTGCTTGAGAAAACTTGCTGTGCTTTGGCATGGGATGCTCACCGACTGAAATAGTATATGTTGACTCACACTACTTTATTGATATCTAAAATGGATCCTATCAAATACTTTGTTGATAGCAAGATGGCAAATGATCCTGACCGAATATGATATTCATTACACAACCCATAATGAAATTAAGGGGAGTGTATTAGCTGATCATTTGGCTCATCAGGCTGTGGACGACTACTAATCCATGAATTTTGAGTTCCCGAATGAGAACATCATGTTAGTAACTGATTATGAAGAACCTGGACCAGATGAAGACCTGAAAAAGGATCCCGATGGACTATGGTTTTTGGCGGAGCTTCCAACGCACTTGGCAATGGCATCGGTGCCATGATCATATCTCTCGAAGGCTGTCATACTCCTTTCACCGTCAGACTATGTTTCAATTGTACCAACAATATGGATGAATATGAAGCATGCATCATGGGTCTCAAAGCTGCTATCAACTTGAGGATCAAATTCTTGAGTGTATTTGGAGACTCAGCCTTAGTAATCAGTCAAATCAAGGGAGAATGGGACACGAAGCATCCTAATATCATCCCTTACCGAGAGCATGTGTTGAAACTGATTCCACATTTTGAAGAAGTTACCTTTGAGCATCTTCCACGAGAGGAAAATGAACTAGCAGATGCGCTAGCTACTATGTCTTCCATGTTCAAGGTCAGGTGGGATAATGAATCTCCTCAGATCACTATTGAGAGAATGGATGAACCTGTATACTGTTACGAGGTTAATACTGAAGAGGTAGTGGACAAGCCTTGGTTCCATGAAGTCAGAAGATATATCGAAGCCCAAGAGTATCCTGAGGGAGCTTCAGTCAACGATAAGAAGTTCCTAAGAAGGTTCTCTGCCAAGTTATTCCTTAGTAACATAATCCTCTACAAGCGCAATCACGATTCCACTTTGCTCCGGTGTATGGACAAGAGTGAAGCAGATAAGATTATGGCTGATTTGCATGAAGGTACCTTTGGCACATATTCTAGTGGGCACACGATGGCTAAAAAGATCCTACGGGTAGGATACTATTGGTCCACTATGGAAGCTGACTGTTACCAGCATTCACGAACTTGTCACAAGTGCTAGATCTTTGCTGATAAAGTACATGTGCCTCCAGTTCCTCTAAACGTCTTGACTGCTCCCTGGACATTCGTAATGTGGGGCATCGATATGATTGGGGAGATTATACGTACAACTTCTAATGGGCACCGCTTCATCCTGGTTGCCATTGATTACTTCACAAAGTGGGTTGAGGCAACCTCATTTTCTTCTGTTACCAAGAACGTTGTGGCCCGATTCGTCAGACATAACCTTATCTATCGGTATGGTATTCCATAAATAATAATCACGGATAATGGTACCAATCTCAATAATACTATGATCACCGAGCTCTGTACACAATTCAAGATTCAACATCATAACTCTTCTCCTTACCGGCCGAAGATGAATGCCACTATAGAAGCTGCTAATAGAAATATCAAAAAGATCATATAGAAGATGACAGTGACATACAAAGACTGGCATGAGATGTTACCATTTGCTCTTCATAGTTACCGTACAAAAATGTGCACATCAATAGGGGTAACTCCTTTCTCTCTGGTATACAATATGGAAGTTATCCTACCCATTGAAGTCCAGATCCCTTCCTTGAGAATCTTGAAGGACGCAGGTTTGAATGAATACGAATGGGTTCAGACTCGACTTGACCAATTAAACCTGATTGATGAGAAAAGGCTTACAGCTGTCTTCCATGGTCAGATGTATCAAATACGTATGATTAAAGCTTTTAACAAGAAATTCAAACGTCAAGTATATCAGGCTGGTGACCTAGTAATCAAGCGCATCATACTGTCCCAAGGTGATCCCAGGGGAAAATGGACTCCTACATATGGAGGACCATTTGTGATCAAGAACATATTTTCTGGTGGAGCCATGATCTTAACCACTATAGACGGTGACGATCCTCTGCACTTTGTAAATGCGGACATAGTTAAAAGATACTACGCATGAACAAATACCCGCTAGGTTGACTGGCCTAGGCAAAAATAAGGGTGTCCCAATGAACCAAAAGGGTTCGGGAAAAAGTTAGGGATATACACATAAAAAAATCTGCACACCCGACAAGTCGAAAACCTGAAAAGGCGGCTTAGGCAAAAAAGGGTATCTCGGTGGACTAAAAACCCAAAAGGGAGGTCCAGGCAAAAGTTAGGGATTTAAAGCATATAAATATGTCCCGTTGGATCACCTTACAACCTATCTTCGGTAACAACTATCAAGCTCAAGTGGTACTAATCAATCTAGTCAGCTTCGGACAAGCAGCGAAAGAGATGAGACACTCAAAGACATAAAGCCAATAGCAGAATAGGAACCCATTGGGATCATTTCACATATATGTTTTTTTTTGTGTATACTATTTTGTATAGTTTTCATTCTTACGACGACATTCTCTTACTAGGATGTTCGTCTCCTTGTACAAAAAATGCTTATACAAAACTATCTCTTTGAAAGTGCAAAACTATTTGTCTTTTATTTTTCTGTTTTGTTTGCGAAAACGTCCAGTGATTATTTTTGAACATATGCATTTGAATGTGATTACCGTTTACAAATACACGCATAAACAAAAGCAGAAAGACAACTAATAATGGCTTTAAGAAACGGGACAATGTCTAAAGGTCATCCACAAAATCTAGCAGGTACTTTCTCCAGCAGGTATAGAGGCAGGGGAATCCTACTATAGAGTCACTTCCATATCCTCAGCATACAACTAATGATGTCAGGTTTTATTATATCCCCGACGGAGAAAGAATCTCCAATTACTGCCCTGACATCTTAAAGAATTCCTTAACCTGGTTCACAAGATTTTCAGTATTCCTCAGCAGGATTTCATAAAAATCCCCAAGCAGTTCATGGAGTTTCCCTTCCCCAACAGAGTTTATTTCTCTAACAACAGAAATCCATTTCCCCAGCATTTCAACTTCAACAAAATTTGAAGACCTGCATTCTTCACCCCCGGCAACAACCAGAGATTTATTTTCCCTAATTTAACAACACTATAATAGAACAACTGATACGTTCATACATTGCATTCCTGTATCATTCTAAAAACTTCATAGCATATGCAGCACCAATGCATATATCACAATCTCATTTATTTTGAGAGCATCATGCAATTCATACATCATGACATCGCATGAAACTGGTTTTACCTTTTCAGATTAAATTAGCAGACAGACAAACACTATCAACTTATAGAGCAGGTCAAAGATTAATGCCCGAAACCAGACGGGGAAACTATCTACGCGACCAAGTGGTATGAACTCCCGGAGCAAGACAGGTTTACCAACAAATATAGCAGGCCATAGATTAATGCCCGAAACTAGACGGGAAAACTATCTATGTGACCAACAATGCCAAGTTCCAGATTAATACTTGAAACTAGACAGGACAACTATCTATGGACGACTGATTATAGATTAATACCTGAAACCAGACAGGAAAACTATCTACATGAACAAATCGAAGATTAATACCCGAAACAAGACGGGAAAACTATCTTTATTTCTCTTAGGTCGGAGATTAATACCTGAAACTAGATGGTAAAACTATCTCAATGACCGACAAAAGCAAGTTCCAGATTAATACCTGAAACCAGACAACACATCTCTCTGTGGACGAATGATTGTAGATTAATACCTGAAACCAGACAGGACAAATATCTACATGAACTGATTGAATATTAATACCCGAAACAAGATGGGAAAACTATATCCCTTTCTCTTAGGTCAGAGATTAATACCCAAAACCAGACAGGACAGCTATCTCAACGACCGATAAAAGCAAGTTCTGGATTAATACCTGAAACAAGACAAGACAACTATATGTGAAACAGCTGATTATGGATCAATTCCCGAAACAAGATAGGGCGACTATCTACATGACCATCTAGAAGCAATCTTACACGGGTTTCTTCTCATGATCTCCAGATGCAGTCTAACACAGACTCATCCTGAAGCAATCTTACACGAGTTTCTTCTCATGATCTCCAGATGCAGTTTAACACGGGCTCATCCTGAAGCAATCTTACACAAGTTTCTTTTCCTAATATCCAGATGCAGTCTAACACGGAATCATCCTGAAGCAATCTTACACGGATTCCTTCTTGCAGTTTTTAGATACAGTCTAACACGGACTCGTCCTGAAGCAGCCCTACAGTTTCCTTATAATACATTTCTAGATAGCAGTTAATTTCATTCTCCCCAGCAAATTGCTGTGAAGCCTGGATTTCAACCAGAAAACATCAAACTTTTCCAGAGATAACTCCTCAATAGAGCCTTGGCCAACTGAAGTTCCTAGACTCTATTCCCCATAAAGTTTTCCTCAAGAAGGAGAACAACAGAAATCAACATTCCCTAGCGGACTCCTCCTCAGACTACATGAATAGTAATCCCCACAAAGAGATCTCTTATGAAGTCAGCACCTACTTTGGATGGCATATTTAAGCCCATCTCCAACAACTCTCAAACATCTTCTCCAAATGGCACCTTTAAGCCCATTCCCTACATAGTCAACCATCACAACATGCGAGTGCAAATTTCTGGGCACTCTAATGTTCAATCAACTTCCACCTTCAGATCATGAAAGGCAAACAAGCCAATCTAAATCTTCAGGTTTAAGAAGATTGAACAGGGGCAACTGTTGTACCCCAAAATTTGCCTTCCTTTTTCTCAAGTCATTTTCTCACAAGGATTTTCAAAAGGGCAAGTTGACACAAGTATAATTGGATCATGTTGGGCTCTCAAGCTTCAATTGGGAATCTAAAATCCTTCGAGCGAGCTTTTGTTTCAAATTCTTCGATTGGGATTTTTTCCTCCTTCGATGAAAGCTTAGTTCACAAGATTTGATTAAGCAGTTGGCCTCCTTCGATCAAGTTTAATTCACAAAGCTTCGACTAGGCAAACGGCTCCTTCAACTGGCCTTCGATGTTGGTGTAAGCCCTAGAGGCCAATACTTTTGGTACTTGTATCGAATTATTTATTAATAATAAAAGGCATTTCTTTATTATGTTTGCTTTCCAAAATAATAAAGTCCCTAGAATGGTTTATTTGTTTAATGAAATGTTAAGTGTGACTTAATCATGAGATCCCATTAAACATAAGACACTATTCTTAAAGTATCCGTAGTCAAGCTTTAATGTGAAGTGGGATAGCATTAAAGCATTAAGATTATTATGAAGATAGATTGATGATCACATCTCATGGATCATAGATAAGGAGTTATCAAGTCTTGACATAGGTATGAATATTAGGAGTAATATTTATACTGGATTGACCCGCTATGAGAATACTACATAGAATGTTATGCAAAGTGTCATAAGTTATTCTCATGATGATAATGGTGTATACCACCCTTCGACCTGAAACCACTATGGACCCTAGATGTAGAGTCAAGTACTTTATTGCTGATCAAACGTCATCTGTAACTAGATGACTGTAAAGACGGTTGATGGGTACTTCACAAAGTATGCTAAGGGACATGAGTGACCTAGATGGAATTTGCTCATCCTGCATAACAGGATAAATGTCTAAGGGCCCAATATTGAACTGGACAAGGGTGACACAGTGTATGCCTTGTGTTCAATATAGACATGAGGGCAAAAAGGGTAATTGTACAACACAAATATTATCACAGAAAAGGTTTGGTCAGATCACTTGACATTTTCGTGACTTGGGTAACAGTGATGTGTTGCTAGATACCGCTCACTGTTTATTATATTTAAATGTGATATTTAATATAATTGCCAACGTCGCGAAAACCTACAGGGTCACACACATAAGGACAGGTTGATGAGAGATAGAATAAATAAGGAACACCGTAAGGTACAGTGCACTTAAGTGTAATACGGAAAGTGGTAAGGTACCACGTGGATAAGTGATATATGGTACGTCATAAGGTATGATGTCCATAAGCTTAATTGGGCTTTTAGCTTATATCCTTAATTGGGCTTTTAGCTTGTAGCCCACATGAGTGATTCTATAAATAGATCCCTTGTGATGAAGCAATTTCACTTGATGCAATTTCGTTTTTGATTCTCTCTCTCACTCAAAGTTTCCGTTCGTGATCAGCTAGCACTGTGACCGAAAGCGATCTGTTCGTGTGGACTGAGTAGAGGCGTTGTTCTTCATCAACGCTCGTGATCACAACATCAAAGGTCTGAATCGCCACAAGAGGTAAATGTTTCTATCATTGACCATGCTCATTCGTAAGGATCGCTAAAGGAAATTTTTATATTCCGTTGCGCTTTTGATCGCATTTTCCTTCAGTGGTATCAGAGCCACTTACAAAACCATGGATCTGATAGTTGTTTATGTTCTATATTTTCTGTTTTGATTCGATTAAAACCAGAATGAATTGAATAATAAATGATTAATTAAATTTGGCATCTGTTGTGTACGATTTGGATGATTGATGTTGACTATGCTTCGGAATCCGACATTAGTATGGTGAAGCAGCGATACATCGATCGTCCATAGGTTACACAAATAAGATCGATCACTTTTATATATGATATAAATAAATCTGATGCAACGATGGTATATGGGATATACTGTTTCTGTTTCGTTCATTCAAACACTTGATGATTGTTATTCCTTTGACCGATCACTGTTCATATGCTTCGGAATCCGACATTAGTATGGTGAAGCAATGGCATGTGATTAATCATACTGAATTATCAATCGAGATGTGTTTGACAGCATAAAACTGTTGCATTAGGGTTCATGACGGCACAAGGGTTGTGTTGTTGCAGAGTTATGCGATTAGGGTTGTGAATGCACAAGAGTTGTGCGAAAACGACGCCGATTTCAAATGAATTATTCATTAAAATTTTGCGTCGGGGCACTGCCCCCTTGACCCCCGTCCGCTGAACGGTCAGCGGAACCACTGTCCGCTGACCGGGCAGCGGAACCCCCGGCTAACTCTGCGTCGTGTGATCAATCGTTGAAATTTAATTTGCCTTTTTTAATTAACAAAATTTAAACTAATAATAAAAGTGTGTTTATTATTATTGTCTTGTGGTGATCAGTTATGGCCTTAGTTTTTTCCTTTATTTTGTTTTGGGATTGTAAAATACGGCCTGCGTGTCGTGCCTCTCTCTAAAATTCTTGATGTAACTTCTTTTCTCATCTCACTCCCTCGTATGTAAAACAAGTTTCTTTTATGTAATGTAATGTTATGAAGAAAGAGAAGAATACAATATCAAAGGAGGATAACCTTGGAGATCTTGCTTGGAGAAGTTTAGATCGTTATTAGGTTAGCTTAGGTTCTCTCATTGGCTTGGGAGAACAATTGCGCTAGGGGCCATAACTGTATCCTTTTATGTATATTGATGCATGTGTTTGTATGTTGATGCATGAGAGAGACGAATTGCATGTTAAGCCGGTGAGATCAAACTAATAACAAAATCCCTCAAGTTAAATATTAAGTTCATGCTTTCCAAGTTTTAGCACTCATCAAGACTAGTATCGAACAATGTAGGTTTCGCCTACGCGAGGTGCATGTTCTATATTAGTAAGGTGCGATGGGATAATTGTAATATCCAACTGCTAAAACAATGGGTCAAACTTAACTAAACACATTATAATAAGATTATACATGTTTAGAAGCAAGAGTTGGGAATGATTCATATGATGAATTAGAATAAGGAGTTATTCACCCAACTGAAAATATTCGAGAGTTGTATGAGATACAATTGGAAGGAGTTCCTACCTAAATAACCTAGTTTTGTGTAATCAGCCTAACGCTGACTTAGAACGAAGTGAAATGTGGATCTCGACCCACTAGAAAGTCTTTCAACGGGATTTTTCGAATCAAATGATGAGGGTCATTTGGTTTGAGTAAAATAGTGGGAGCATATTTGATTAAAGGCCTAATTAAATATGTTGTTTTAAGGATACTTATATTTTCATTTTTTTTGTAGATTACCATGACAACAAACAACCATATTTTGCGATCAATCCTAGATAAGGAAAAATTGTATGGGACAAATTTCCTGGATTGGCACCGAAATCTGAGGATTATCCTCAAGCACGATAAGAAGCTGTATGTCTTGGAGACACCTGTTCCTGAAGAGGAACCGCCTAGTTCGGCACCTAAGGCAGAAAGAGATGCTTATAAGAAGCATCTTGATGATGCTAACGAAGCCGCTTGTCTCATGCTAGCTACTATGAACTCTGAGTTGCAAAAGCAACACGAGAACATGTCAGCGTTCGATATGATCGGACATCTGAAAATGCTCTATCAAGAGCAGGCAAGAAATGAGAGGTTTCAGGTTTCAAAGGCCCTTTTTAACAGCAAGTTATCTGAGGGAAACCCTGTAGGTCCCCATGTACTCAAAATGATTGGGTATGTGGAGAACCTTGAAAGGTTAGGGTTTCCGCTTGGAAAGGAACTTGCAACTGATTTTATCTTGCAATCGTTGCCAGATAGCTTTAATCAGTTTGTCATGAATTTCAACATGAATGACATGGATAAGAGTCTTCCAGAATTGCTAAGCATGTTGAAAACTACTGAGCAGAATATGAAGACAAAAGGGAAGTCCATTCTGATGGTCAGTAATGGAAAGAAGCTGAAGAAGAGGCCTACCAAGCAGGTTGGTAAAGGGAAAGGCAAGGAATTTGCCAAGCCTAAACCTATTGTTCCTGCTTTGAAGCCTAGTGGAGGCATAGGAAAGGAGGGCACTTGCTTCCATTGCGGTAAGACCGGACATTGGAAGAGAAACTGCCCAAAGTACCTGGAAGATAAGAACAATGGAGTAGGGACTTCAAATTCAGGTATTTTTGTTATTGAAATTAATTTATCTACTTCTGCATCATGGGTATTAGATACTGGATGCGGTTCTCACATTTGTACTAATGTGCAGGGGCTAAAAAGGAGTAGAGATTTGGCAAAAGGTGAAGTTGACCTACGAGTTGGAAATGGAGCAAAGGTTGCTGCTTTAGCCGTAGGAACTTATGTTTTGACTTTACCTAGTGGTTTAATAATTCAGTTAGAGAACTGTTATTATGTACCTGTAATTAGTAGGAATATTATTTCCGTTTCTTGTTTAGACAAGTTTGGTTTTTCATTTATAATAAAGAACAATTGTTGCTCTATTTATTTGAATGATATATTCTATGCTTCTACGTAAATGAACAATGGACTATATGTCCTTGATCTTGAAATGCCAATTTATAACATTAATACTAAACGGATTAAACCTAATGAGTTAAATCCAAGCTACCTTTGGCACTGTCGCTTAGGCCACATAAATGAGAAACGCATTTCCAAACTCCATAAAGATGGACTCTTGGACTCTTTTGATTATGAATCATATGAGACATGCAGATCTTGTTTAATTGGAAAGATGACAAAGTCCCCATTCACAGGAAAAGGTGAAAGGGCTAATGATCTTTTGGCCCTCATACATACTGATGTATGTGGACCACTGAACATACCAGCCAGAGGAGGTTTTCAATACTTCATCACATTTACTGATGATTTCAGTAGATATGGTTATGTGTATTTAATGAAACACAAATCTGAAACCTTTGAAAAATTCAAGGAATTCAAGAATGAAGTACAAAACCAACTAGGTAAGAATATTAAAGTTCTTCGATCAGATCGAGGCGGTGAATATTTAAGCCTAGAGTTTGATGACCATCTAAAGGAATGTGGGATTTTATCCCAACTTACTCCTCCCGGAACACCACAATGGAATGGTGTATCTGAGAGAAGAAATCGAACCTTGTTAGACATGGTCTGATCCATGATGAGTCACGCCGATCTTCCGAACTCCTTTTGGGGACATGCACTATTGACTACAGCTTACACACTTAACCGGGTTCCATCCAAAAAGGTTGAGAAGACACCATATGAGATATGGAGTGGTAAGAAACCACATATGTCTTACATGAAGATTTGGGGTTGCGAAGTTTATGTGAAACGACAAATTTCAACTAAGCTTGAGCCCAAATCTGACAAATACTTATTTGTGGGGTATCCTAAAGAAACAAGAGGGTATTACTTCTACAATCCTTCTGAGGGAAAAGTGTTTGTCGCTCGAACTGGAGTTTTTCTGGAAAAGGATTTTATTTCCAAAAGAATCAGTGGGAGGAAAATAGAGCTTGAAGAAATTCAAGAACCACAAAGAATTGATACACCTATGGAGGAATTAGAGCAGGAAACACAAGTAGTTGTGGAAGAGCAACCTGCTCAAGTAGAACAAGACCAGCGTAGGTCAAGCAGGATACGTCAACAACCTGAGAGATATGGATATCTCATAAGTGATCAGGGTGATGTATTACTCATGGATCAAGATGAGCCTGTGACCTACCAAGAGGCCATAACTGGTCCTGAGTCCGAGAAGTGGCTAGAAGCCATGAAATCTGAAATGGATTCCATGTACACAAACCAGGTTTGGACCTTGGTAGAGCCTCCTATAGGAGTTAACCCTATAGGATGCAAGTGGGTCTTCAAAAAGAAGACTGACATGGATGGTAAGGTACATACCTATAAGGCAAGACTGGTTGCAAAAGGCTATAAACAAATTCATGGGGTTGACTATGATGAAACCTTTTCACCAGTTGCAATGCTTAAATCTGTTCGGATTTTACTTGCTATCGCTGCATATCATGATTATGAAATATGGCAGATGGATGTCAAAACTGCTTTCCTTAATGGGAATCTTCTTGAGGATGTGTACATGACACAACCTGAAGAATTTGACATACCAGAGGAAGCCCAAAAGATATGTAAGTTACAGCGATCAATTTATGGATTGAAGCAAGCTTCCAGAAGCTGGAATCTTCGTTTTGATGAAACAGTAAAACAATATGGATTCATCAAGAATGAAGATGATCCTCGTGTCTACAAGAAGGTTAGTGGGAGCATGATCGTATTCTTGGTATTATATATAGATGACATATTACTCATTGGAAACGATGTCCCTACCTTGCAACAAGTGAAGACTTGGTTAGGGAAATGCTTTTCAATGAAGGACCTAGGTGAAGCAGCCTATATATTAGGAATCAGGATCTATAGAGATAGGTCACAAAAACTGCTTGGCCTAAGTCAGAGTACATACATAGAAAAAAGTGTTGAGACGCTTTAATATGCATGATTCCAAGAAAGGATTCATACCTATGCAACATGGCATGTGTCTGTCAAAAACACAACCCCTTCAAGTAAGGAAGAAAGGGATCGCATGGATAAAATTCCATATGCATCTGCAATAGGATCTATCATGTATGCCATGCTATGTACTCGACCAGATGTCTCGTATTCTTTAAGTGCAACGAGTAGGTACCAGTCTAATCCCGGTGATGCTCATTGGGTAGCTGTCAAGAATATCCTTAAGTACTTGAGAAGGACTAAGGATTCATTCTTGATATATGGAGGTCAGGAAGAGCTTGCTGTAATTGGATACACCGATGCTAGCTTCCAGACAGATAAGGATGACTTTAGATCGCAATCTGGTTATGTGTTTTGTTTAAATGGTGGCGCCGTGAGCTGGAAAAGTTCAAAGAAAGATACAGTTGCTGATTCTACAACCGAGGCTGAGTATATTGCTGCCTCAACTGCAACAAAGGAAACTATTTGGATCAAGAAGTTCATTAGTGAACTTGGCATAGTCCATAGCATTGTGGATCCCATTGATCTCTATTGTGATAACAATGGTGCTATCGCACAAGCTAAGGAGCCTAGATCTCACCAACGATCCAAACACATACTTAGGAGTTATCATCTCATTCGAGAGATAATCGATCGGGGAGATGTGAAAATATGCAGAGTACCTACACTTGACAATGTTGCTGACCCATTAACAAAGCCTCTTGTGCAGCTGAAGCATGATGGACATACTAGATCTATGGGTATTAGGGGTATGCCTGATTGGCTCTAGTGCTAGTGGGAGATTGTTGGTGTAAGCCCTATAGGCCAATACTTTTGGTACTTGTATCGAATTATTTATTAATAATAAAAGGCATTTCTTTATTATGTTTGCTTTCCAAAATAATAAAGTCCCTAGAATGGTTTATTTGTTTAATGAAATGTTAAGTGTGACTTAATCATGAGATCCCATTAAACATAAGACACTATTCTTAAAGTATCTGTAGTCAAGCTTTAATGTGAAGTGGGATAGCATTAAAGCATTAAGATTATTATGAAGATAGATTGATGATCACATCTCATGGATCATAGATAAGGAGTTATCAAGTCTTGACATAGGTATGAATATTAGGAGTAATATTTATACTGGATTGACCCGCTATGAGAATACTACATAGAATGTTATGCAAAGTGTCATAAGTTATTCTCATGATGATAATGGTGTATACCACCCTTCGACCTGAAACCACTATGGACCCTAGATGTAGAGTCAAGTACTTTATTGCTGATCAAACGTCATCCGTAACTGGATGACTGTAAAGACGGTTGATGGGTACTTCACAAAGCATGCTAAGGGACATGAGTGACCTAGATAGAATTTGCTCATCCTGCATAACAGGATAAATGTCTAAGGGCCCAATATTGAACTGGACAAGGGTGACATAGTGTATGCCTTGTGTTCAATATAGACATGAGGGCAAAAAGGGTAATTGTACAACACAAATATTATCACGGAAAAGGTTTGGTCAGATCACATGACATTTTCGTGACTTGGGTAACAGTGATGTGTTGCTAGATACCGCTCACTGTTTATTATATTTAAATGTGTGATTTAATATAATTGCCAACGTCGCGAAAACCTACAGGGTCACGCACATAAGGACAGGTTGATGAGAGATAGAATAAATAAGGAACACCGTAAGGTACAGTGCACTTAAGTGTAATACGGAAAGTGGTAAGGTACCACGTGGATAAGTGATATATGGTACGTCATAAGGTATGATGTCCATAAGCTTAGTTGGGCTTTTAGCTTATAGCCTTAATTGGGCTTTTAGCTTGTAGCCCACACGAGTGATTCTATAAATAGATCCCTTGTGATGAAGCAATTTCACTTGATGCAATTTCGTTTTTGATTCTCTCTCTCACTCAAAGTTTCCGTTCGTGATCAGCTAGCACTGTGACCGGAAGCGATCTGTTCGTGTGGACTGAGTAGAGGCGTTGTTCTTCATCAACGCTCGTGATCACAACATCAAAGGTGTGAATCGCCACAAGAGGTAAATGTTTCTATCACTGACCATGCTCATTCATAAGGATCGCTAAAGGAAATTTTTATATTCCGCTGCGCTTTTGATCGCATTTTCCTTCATTCGATCCATAAGATAAAGGCCTCTTCATGCTTTCCTTCGATTCACTAGGTAGATACTTCCTTCAAGTTTGCCTTTGATTCACAGGGAAAAAGGCTCCTTCAACTTGCCTTTGATCCACAAGGAAAAAGGCTCCTTCAACTTGCCTTTAATCCACAAGGCAAAAGGCTCCTTTAACTTGCCTTCGATCCACAAGGCAAGTGCCTCCTCTGTGCTTGCATTTGACCCATAAGGAAATGACTTCCTCGTGTGCTTTCCTTCAATGCACATGGCAATCGCTTCTCTTCATGCTAGCACCCATAAATCAGTGATTTATTTCATATGTGCTTTGATTCATTAAGAAATTGGCTTCCCTCATGCTAGCTTTAACTCCCCCTCTAAGCCCTTCAGCACACAATTTTCCACACTTTGACCCACAAGATGATCCCTTCGAAGAAGAATTTAAAAGGTCCATTTGAAGACCATTCAAAAGACACATTCGAAGAAAACCCGTGTGGTCTATTCGAAGGATACATAATTGTTGGAAACAAGTTTTTTTTGCCTTTTGATGAGTCCGGTTCAAGATGCTTGCTGGATAAATTCCTACATATGTTGTCAAGGACAAGCCTCCTGTACAATTACATTCATGACAAAAGAAGCTTCGACTGGCCAAAATGAAGTTTTCGATTGGGCTAGGTTGGTATCTTCAGAGCCAATCGAAAAACAAGGCAAATAGGGGCTCAATTGAAGAAGTCACAATAATGAAGCCCAGAGCCATCAAACGAAGCAATTCAGAGCCAATAAAAATGTAATTTCTGTATATTTAACCCTCAAAATATTCTGATTTTTTTGTGAACGTATGAGCAATAGTTCGTCAGAATGGAGAAGGAAATTTGACTCAGAAACTATCTAGAAGATATGAACGTATAACCAAAACATTTCATTTCAAGATAGAATCGTGAAGTTCACCACATCAACATTTTTCAATCTTAAACATTAAGTCATCATCAGATAAGGAACGCGTGTTCACACTTTGATTGATCAACGACTAAGTTGATGCATTGAGGCATAAGTCATCGGTAATTGTTTCAAATATCCTCATGCTATCTCCTTCTTTAGAAATAAGTTATTGCTTTTAATCATTATGTTTATTTGTTTAATTGCAATTAATTTCATGTTTCTTTTCTTTCCGTTGGCTATTTATACACCTCTCTCACAATCACCTTTCGCAATAACTCTCACACACTATTTGTTTTCTCCAGACTTGTTTTTCTCCTCTTTCCTTCTAAAGCCCTAAGACTTGTGAACAATGGCTTCCTCTTATCATCAACAACAATCTTCTCAAGATCCTGCTTCTCAAACCACCATCCTTGTTTCATCCTCCATTACTGTTAAAGAAAAGTACGTTGAACCAGAAAGGACTCTCCTCACTCTTGTCGATAATCTTGAAGTTCTCTTTGAACTTATGGTTGATTTCAAAATTATGCAATAAAATGGGTATGATCTTGTTCCTGATGTAGAGTTTCAATGATGGGCTAGGCTCTTTGATAGGTTAATTGGTCCAGTTTTTTCAAAACTTGTCAAAGAATTCTAGATTCATGCAAAAGTATCAAATCTGCAAATTAGCTCGTTTGTAATAGGGAAGAAAATAGTCATCACTGAGAATCTCATCGCAACACTCATTTGGCAAGATGGAACTGGAGTAAAGTGCATTGACATGGAAGAAAAAGGATATGACATGAACAAAGTTTTTCAGAAGATTTTTACTTTTGGACAACCCTCTAACAAAATCAAAGATCTGAAAGACTATCTCTGATTCTGGGCTAGAATCATTCTGGTGTGTATAAACCACCAGAAACCAACAAGTTCTCTAGATTACATCAACATTGATCAACAATATCTACTATATTTCATTGTAATCAAGGTAAAAATCAACCTTTCTCACCTTCTATTTAATCATCTGAAGACCATTTTCAAAGAAACAAGAGAAGAAGAAAAATCCAAAAGAGATTCCTCTAGAAAGGATGATCTCAAATATTTTGACAGAAAATGAGCTAATAGTACATTTGAGTGAAGCTCATCAATTTAGTGAGCTGGAAACTCATGTTGGAAAAACCCTCAATGCCAAAAAATATTAAAAATATGAAGATCATTGATAAAATCAAGAAGGACCCAACATGCTTAGTGAAGGAAGTCATCTCCATAAGAAGAATTCCTTTGGATTACTTTCCTCTCTTTTCCGATATGGATTCATCTCCTGAGATAGTTCTCAGAAATCTGGAGGCCTGCAAAAGTGATGGAACAACTCCATAGGTAATTATCCAAGATCTTCGAAAACAACCTCTAGAAGTTGCTCCCAGAAAGTCAAAGAAAAGAAAAGTTGTCGGTGAAGGAACTTCTCACAAAGCTCTTAAAGCTTATAAAAAGAAAGGTAACTCTTCTTTGGTTTCTGTTGTCAAAACATTATTCTTATCAACATATGAACCCTCTTCTTCTCCAAAACCTGCTGAACATCCCTCTCCATAAAATCTTGACGACTTTGACCTAGAAATTGACACTACCATACCCACTAATCAACCATTGTTTGATCCCTCTTCTACCCATATTGCTCAAACTCAGCCAGAACTTACACAAGTTATATATGATATTGATCAATATGATCCACTCTTTGATACTCCCTAACTAGAAAACCCAAATACTAATTCTGAACCGTTTCCTGAAACCGTTCAAATAAAGGCATAACTTTCCCTCTAACTCTACCCAACCACCACATATCATCACCACTCCATCACATAACTTTGTTATTCCAGCTATTCCTTCTCCATATGAATCAACACCACCAAACTCTCCTCTCATCATTTCTGACTCTCCAATTTCCATAGATCTAACAGAAGATCATTTACAAACTGTAATTGATCAACAAGCCTGAAATAATCTTATCAATTTCTCTCAGAAAATAGTCATCCCAAAACCAAAACTAACCAAACAAAATGTTGGTAATTTGTTGCTGATTTTTAAGACAAAAATGCTAGAATGGGTTAACTCTCTAAAGTAGGCTTGCATCAACAATGTCAACCCAGCTGCATCTGACTTCCTCTGGACTCAGTTCAGAAAATTGTTCACTTATGAATCCATCAAGCTAAAGGAACTCAGCTATGAGCATACTCAATAGAACTTCTGTGATCATCTGAAAGTCTTCAAGGATCAAGTTCTGAGCCTCTGGGAAAGGAAACCTCTTCGACAACTGGACAATACTCCTTGGGAATTATCACACAAACTAAAAACTCGAGAACCATCTTATGAACCTCAACCTCTGGTCATCTTCAAATACAAAGGAAAATTTGTTGAAGAATCTTCTGTGAGAGTAACTACTAAAGAAACGGTTCCTGCTGAAGAAATGGCTCCAACTTCTCTTACGCTGAAAACTATTGAGGAATTGAAGAAAGAGAATGAAGTTGTTAGGGAAAGGTTGTATAAACAAGATGAAACCAACAAAGAGATCAAGGGAATGATGGGAAAGCAAGAAGAAGCCAACAATCAGATCAAAGGTATTATAGAAGCATTGTTCACACGAATTCCACCTACACAACCTTAGATCTAGTATTTTGTTTCTTTTGTTCTATTTTAATTTTGCTTAACTTCTATTTTTTTTTGTTTCTCATTGTATTTTCCTCTGCTTTTAAATGCATAACTTTTTGTTCTAATTACGTTTATTTATTTATTTTTGATTTATGACAAAAATGGGGGGATTTAATATATTTTGATATAAACAGTTATGGACTAAGTCTTAAACATTTCAAATAACGTGACTTTTATTTTAATGTTTCTGAAGGCGAACTGGGAAAGTATCACTCTAAACTTGTGGTATGCTCTACCAACCTTCAACATAGGCTTCTCAGAACTTCCATCATATGCCTGATATCTTCTCAGGGAGGTATCTACTCTTTTATTTAAATTTTATCCGGGTATTCAACTCAGGGGGAGACTCTAAAATTTTTATCTTCTGAAAATTATAAATTGTTCATAAAAATATGTAAGTTTTGTCAACATCAAAAAGGCGGACATTGTTAGAACATAGTTTGGTTCTACATCCAATTATTAGTTTTGATGATAACAAATACATAATTATTATGAAGAACAATTACGCTCTCTAATAATTTGATTGAATTTGCATAGAAGTTTTGATGAAAGCAAGAAAGTTAATAACATGAAAAAACACATATGAAGCTCTAAAGCGAAGCTAAAATAACATGCAAAAATGAGTAATTATGATGCTGACAGTCAAACTTCTGAAGCCCCAAGCTGCAGGTTATACTCTGATATATAAAGTTCTGAAAGAACAAAGAAGCTTCAAACGTAACTATCATATTGAAAGTTCTGATTACAAGAAAGTAGTTCAAGATACTCTGAGACAGCGTAGATTCGACATCACATTAATGGAATTTTTAAAGTAATGGATGGAAACTTTATGGGTGGAACAAGATCTATATTTTTGGAAAGAAAATAAAATCTCAAATCAACAACCTTCCAAAATCAGAATATTATGTCTCCAACGGATCAAATACTTATTCTATTTAAAGGAGACGATGAAGATGGATCCTGTAAACACACTCACGCCCGTATCAAACAAGAGCAACCAAAATTCTCTATCATTTTTATCTCTTGAATTATAATTGTGCTACAATTTTGTGTAAACATCACAGTTGTGATATAGCTTATTAGAAGCATTTGTAAAAAATATATATTTATTTAAACAATGTAATTCCTTGAGAAACCAAATTGTGGGTTGATCTTAAGAAGACGTTGACGGTTTTCTTTGTAAATTATAACCATTTGTGATTAGTGAATTAAGACCTCGATTGAGAGAGGCGAAATCACCTTGGCGGATCGACTGGAGTAGTTTTGAGTTCAAAACAAACAAGGACAACTGTGATACGGTGGGAGAACTGACTTGGGATTTTGCGTTTGTGTTCGCAAATGTTTCAGTTTAGTAAGAGTCGCCACCGACTTTTTATTTTATCCTAAGGAAAGGTCAAAAAGCACAGGAAAGACCTTTGAGATGTTTTCTTGGGTTCAGGGAGTAGATTATAGAAAGGGAAGGTATTAGCACCCTTTATATCCATGGTTATCCATGGGCTCTTAGTTACTTGCTTAGATCACTTGCTTTGCATTTCTATTGTTTGAAATGGTGCTTTTCAATTGTTTGAAATGGTGCTTTGTGTGTGATTTTGGAAAATGTTTTGAAAAGAGGCCATCGTAGTGGCAACCTTTGTAATGATTCTTGTTTGAATGTATACAAAGGTGTTTTTGTCTTTTGAAAAGTTTTCAATGTTTGAAAGTAAGGTTTTGAAATTGTGTTGTGAAGTGTGTTTTTGAAAAGTAGCAAGGATGTTTTTGCAAGCTTTGAGCAAGTAACTAAGAACTATCTACCCTATTTTACTCAAAGATCTTTCTTATGTTTTCAACCCTTTTAACAGTGTTGCTTCACCATTGTATTTGGTGAACAACCTTGTGTTAGGATGTTTAAACGGGACAGGCGTGGGTCATCGTATAGACCATGATAGCAATTGTGTCAAGTATTTTTGACAATTTTCTTGAGGGACTTGATCATTTTGTTTAGGCAACTCAGATAGCGTCATCGAGGGACTATGATCTTTTGTTTGTTTTTGTTTTGCCAAAGTACTTTGACATGCATATCATGGCCCATTTTTGAAGGCAACAAGTGGATTGAAACCCTAGGGGTGCAAGTGTGCATTGTGTTTGTTTTTCATGCATTTTTATCTTTTGATTAGGTCAAGCTATTTGTTGATTTTATTTGCATACAAACCTTAGGTCTAACATGGCATAATTGAAAGCTTTTAAATGTGCGAGAATTTAAATGCTACACTATTACAACATGATATAGGAAGGGGGTACAAATTTGAATTGGGGGTATTTGACAAGAAATCAAACCCTAGATTACTATTACAACCAAATTGAATGTACAAGATACAATATTTAAATGTACAATAATTGAAATAAATTCAATAAATAAATGTAAATAAAATGTATTATGCCAAAATGTTTTCAGTATGTAAAAAGTATTTTTTCAATGTGAAAAGTAAAATAAAAAGATCAATTTTAATTATTTTTCCTAATTAGGGCAAGAAACCCTAATTCTTAATAAATAATATTATTTATTAATTATGTGCAATAATATACTAATTTATACAAAAAATAAAAGTATATTATAAAAATGATATTTTTAGTCCAAAATAATAATAAAAATGAAAATGTAATATTTTTGTATTTTTGACCTAATTATTTAATAAGATAAAATATATATATATATATATATATATATATATATATATATATATATATATATATATATATATATATATATATATATATATATATATATATATATATATATATATATATATATATATATATATATATATATATATATATATATATATATATATATATATATATATATATATATATATATATATATATATATATATATATATATATATATATATATATATATATATATATATATATATATATATATATATATATATATATATATATATATATATATATATATATATATATATATATATATATATATATATATATATATATATATATATATATATATATATATATATATATATATATATATATATATTAAACATATTAAACATAAAAATAAAAATTAACTATTTACAAAAAAATGAATATTTTCAAGAAAATGTTTTTAAATACAAATAAATGAAATAAATGAAAATAAATATATCTTTTGTATTATTTTTGAGTTTTGTTTTAAAAAGAAAATAGTTTATTTACATATGTATACTTAATAAAATAAAATAAATATCAAATAAATATGAAAAAATATAGAAAATTATTTTTGGCATTTTTTATATTTATACAAAAAATAATAAAGTCAGAATAAAAAATAAGAATGTCAAAAATGATAAATATTAAATAAATGGGCCAGGGGGGTGTAAACAGAAAATAGGGGTGTTAAAAGTGAAAGCACAACAGGCCCAGCCCACCAGACTTCTTCTTCTTCCTCTTGTTCACAAAACACGCGCTTCTGTGTATCAATGGCTAACTCCTGATTCTTTGATTTTTTAACAAAACTCATAACATGAACATTGTAGAGAATTAAACAACGAATTCAACCATATAAAAAACTTGGATTAACTCTCAAAGACCAGAGAGAATTTCTCTGGCCCTAATTTTTAACCTAGTTTTTTCAGAAAGTTCATGAGTGAAATTCTCTCAGCACGATTAATGTAAATAAAAACTAAGCATATGTATGACTTCAGGGCTATGAGTAAAACATATTTCATTCACAAACCTAAGCCTAACCATTCCTAGATAGGGAGATAGAAGTCCATGAAATACCTGTTTCAGTTGACTTCGAGTTGGACAATATAGCAACCTTCAATGGTGTTTGAGCTTCTGTTGAGCTTGCCTGAGGTCCAAGGAAGCTTCTCCAATGCTTGGCTTGCTTTGAAACAACTTGAATCGTGCTGTAGAACTCAACCTGCAGAGCTTTGAAATGAAAATGGCAAAGTGAGTTATAGGTGTTACAGCTTGCAATAGGGGGCTGGGATAGTTCAGGTGAGTTGATTGGAAGGTCTTGGAACTATCTTGGGACAAAACGCACAATGGAATTTTGTTGTGGCTTGCAAAATGCAGAAACTTCCATGTTTTGCAGAAAAACAGTGGTTCTGAGTATGAGGAGGTTTTAGGGATGAAAGGGTCGTGCTTTAGGCTTGTTGGGAGGTATGGAACTTGTATGCAATGTTTGTCTAAGCTTCTGTTAACAGATATGAGAGATTGCTTATGTTTTTTCAAGTTTTCTCTACTTGAAGTTCAAATGTGGAAGTGAAGTTACAGGCTTGTATAGGCTGTCAAATATGCTTGCATACATTTCTCTTGGCCCCTCTGATTTGTGGATTTGTTTTGCTGCAAGAGATCTTGGACCAATGCTCAAGGATTGTTGGTTTGACATAAAGCATACTTAAGCAAAAATGGAAATTTGCCTTTTTCTACTTAAGGCTTAATCTTGTGTATAATGTCCAAATGAACAAAACAAAGGCTTAGACTGATGGATTGGCATTAAATTATGGAGTGCAAATTGGTTTTGAGGCCTGTAATGTCAAACCAAGCTAGCTAGATCAGAATTGCAAGTTGTTATGAACATGTATTGGCCATGGACAAAAGTGAGTTTTTTCCAACTTCAAGCATTCGATTCTCTCTAACCACAAGGGTGTTTGAGGAGTTCTTGGACAATTTGGAAAGCTTGGAACATGTACTACAATCCATCTTTGTAATGCAACTTAAAACTCCAAGTGGAACTATGTGAAAAATGGCCAAGAAGATGGGTCAAAATCCTGCCTAGATTAGGGAAAATTTTCTCTAAGTTAAAAGTTTTAGGTACCCTTGTTCCAAAAATCATAACTTGAGATACAAGCTTCTTTTGAGAAAACTTTGTGAATCCATGTTGTATACTTTGTGATGGAATACAACTTTCATGTTTCAAGTTTTGTTTGAATCCATTTGCATCTTGGTGAAAAAATGGGACAAAGTTAGGAAAAAATAAGAAAATTTCATAACTTAGAAAAATTCTAAGTTATGAAAATTTTCCATTTTAAACCCTAATTTTCATTTTTGGGTTTCTTGATGAACAAGTTTCATAATTTGACATGTCTTGATGAAAAATGACCCTTGGCACTTGATTTTGACCAAAAAGACAAAGTTTGACTTTTCAGTATACAGTCAAATTTTGATCAGTTGACTAAAAAATTCATCTGTCAATCCTATGCATTTGAGATCTTTTGAACTTGTTGAATGGGTCAAGACAATTTCATTTATTCCTTGAGTCCATATGTGAGCTTAATTTGCTATTGGCTAGGTCAAACAGTCAAAATTTGCCTTTGTGCAGTCAAAACCCTAAAAATAACCATTTTGCCCTTTTGGTGATCTGATCAATTTTCTTGTGGAATTGTGATCCAAACTTGATCAAATGGTTCATATGAGTTCATAGTGTCGATGTGGGTCAAATTTCATGAGGTTTGACTGTCAATTGGCCACAGTTGACTTTTTTCCCCAATACAGCTGATTTTTAGGTCAACTGTCCAATTGATTGGGCAAAGATTTGAATCAAGGCTTGAAACTTGGTATGGGCAAACTTGTGAACCCAACATGAAGCATGAAAGTCAATTTGGGTATTGTAGGTCAAAATATCCTTGTGCAAACTCAAACCTTAATTTAGGTTAACAGTGCTAGGAGGGGTCTTGAGCAGAGCAAACCCTAGCTTGATCCTGAATTCCAAGAGTCTTGTGATGAGAAAGTGTTGATGAAATGAGAGGGAAAATTTTGGGGTACAACAACAACCAACGTGTTTTACAGCCTTATTTTTTTTTGAAAACCCCAATTCAAACCCCTTTTCTTGTGTTTTTCTATCCTTCACTCTTCTTCTTCAACATTAGCATTCTTATTCTATAGTATAACTGTCAATCTTGTTCTTCTTACATAAAGGTATTCTTATTTTTCCTTATTCTCTCGTTTTTGTGTATGTTTTTGTTATGTTTCACATGGTTTTCCTATGATATTCTTCTTGTTAGATAGTTTATGGTCCTTTTATTGTTGTATGTTGTTCTATGTTATTGTTGCATGTTGTGTTGTTGACAAATAAGTTTGCGGTTTCACATGTCGATAATTATCATGGTTTTTATAGGACTCAAGAAACGTGAATGAAGAAACAACAACAATAGAAAACTTCATCTAGTTTTAGAAGCTATGAAAATAAATATAAGAAGTATGAAGCTATTGTGTTAACTTCATAACCTTATTTTTTTTATTGCTTCACAAACTAGATGAACCTCATATGGTGATGATGATGGTGGTAGCAAGCGTAAAGTATGAGTTGATAAATGGTTTTTCATGTGCAGCTAACAAGTGGTTATGGTTATTTACTTATCACTTAAAGCTTCAAGAAATGGTTAGTTGTTGAGTTCTCCCAATCTAAGTAAATTAATTCAATGTTTTTATTGGCAAATGTTATTTGTGAGTTTGTTATATCAATCTGATTGCTTATTTCATTAACCCCTCATTGCACTTGCATTCATTTAAAAATATTTTTAAGAGAATAATTAAAAAATTAAATTATTCTTGAAAATCAACTTATAGGATCCAATGTTTTTTCGAATTGCATGCATCTTGTAAATCATAATTCCCTCTTTAGCATATATAATTTCATTCAATGTCACAAATTCTTCAAAACAATATTCATAAATGGATGCCAGTCCAGATCTTTCACACAAAACATGATGTTTGAAAAATAAAGTAGAAAAGAAGAGGCAATCAAATTTTATGTGAAAGACTCAGTCTGACATCCATTTATAAACATTACTTTGAAAATTTTGGGATTGAATCAAATCCTATAGGCTAAAAGAGGAAATCATAATTTACAGGATGCTTGCAATTAGAAAATATTAGATCTTTTAAGTGTTTTATCAAGAATTACTTAATTTTTCTGATTATTGTCTCAAAAATCTAATTGAATGGTTGTATATGGTTAACGAGGGGCATGGAAAAATAAGCAATCCCATATTTTATAATAAACTCTTACATATACCACAACGGTTGGAATGTTTAATCATGGTGAAATATTATTTTTATGCGCTTTAATTTTGGTAGTAGTTGGGTATCGAACCCATGTCACTATATTATTACAACGGTTGTTTATGATAACCATTGTGATAGACATTTTACTACAACGGTCACTGAATCGTGATTATAAGTGTCACATATACAACCACACTTTACACAACAACACCTGGACCCGCCTGATTATATGTGTTTTCCAATCTTTGTTAAATGAGTTTTCTATAGTAGTGAATATCTATATTACAAGGTAGTTGGATTTTGTGATTCTGACTATGGTGGGGATAGAATTAAAAGAAAATCCAGTAGTGGAAACTGTCAATTCATTGGTGAAAACCTAATATCCCGGGCCAGTAAAAGACAAACAACTATTTCTCTATATATAGCAGAAGAAGAATACATCTCAACTACTAAATGTTGTAAACAACTACTATGGATGAAATATCTACAAGTAGATCATCAGATCTATGGTAACAATATACCTATCTTCTACGATAATACTGCTGCCATTTGTTTAACAAAAAATCTTGTTCAACATTTTAGAACCAAGCATATTGAGATTAAACAACATTTCATCAGTGATTACATTCAGAAGGGTGTTATAGATAATCAATTCATTGATATTGGTCATCAATGGGCTGATATATTTACAAAACCCCTTAATGTTGAGAGGTTTGATTTTATCAAAAAGAATATGAATATGGTGTTTGTCAAAGATCGATCCTCGATTCTGAATGGAGTATCAATCTCTGAATATGATAAGAAGTAACCATATCAAGAAGCCATTGGAAAGCCTCAGATATTATGAAGCCTCTAGATTATTTCAATTTCTGAAACTCTAAACTTTATTTTTACTGTTAAACTTTGATACATTGAATGTGATTAAATATTTCAATTTCTAGTAAATTAAAAAATCATGCTTAACTCATATTGGTGTTACATTTATTATGACTAAAAGTAATAAAATATCTTAGTCTCAAGTTGAGTCTATTACAAGTAATGCACAATTTGACCAACATCTCCTTAGGAAGATTACATCTCCTTTAATGAATGGTCCTTTTCCCAGTCAGCAAACCTAAAGTAGGACTTTCATTCATCATCTTCTGAGTCCTCTTCTTGAAAAAGTTTTCTTTTGGTTTCTTTTAGTAGTTGTGATACGTTGGGAGAACTGACTGTTATACTGGTTTGCATTTTTTGTTTGCAAGTGTTGCGGTAAGCAAGAGTCGCCGCCATCTTTTATTTTATCCAACAAAGGAAAGGCTGAAAAGAACAGAAAAATACCTTTTGAGAGTTTTCTGAGTAAGGGGTAGATTATGGAGAGGGAAGGTGTTATCACCCTTTCTATCGGTAGTTTTCTACGGGCTCTTAGATGCTAGCTCATGTTTTGAAAATTGCTTATGCTTTGTGTGTTTTTGAAAATTGTTTTGAAAATGCCTTAGTGCGGCGATTCGCTTTGTGATAACTCTTGTATCAGTCCTCAAGAGTGTTGACAAGGCGAATGTTTTTGAAAGTGTTTTTGAAAATATTTTTGTGTAGGTGTAAAAAGTTGTTTTGAGCAAGCATCTAAGAACTTATCTACTTATACTCGAAAAGGTCATTCTTTTCCTCATAACCTTTAGACAGTGCTATCCTACTATTAGTGAGTAGGTAGCCCTATCGTTGGATGTTGAGGGACTATCGAAAGGGACGTTTATGGTCATTGAAGGCAACATGTAAGGATACCTTAACATTTTGAAGGGACTGTCATCATATATTCGTAGGCAACATCGAGGGACAAGATCATTTCTCGTAGGTAACTTGAGGGACGTTAAGGGACTATGATCTTTATGATAACTTTTAGATTGAGGGTCTTTTGCTAAGATATCCCTACGTTCGAGAGACATGACCATTATTTTCCGAGGCAACCAAGTGGGGAGTACCCTAGGGGTGCAAGTGTGCAACAATGTATTTTTTCAGTTATATTTATCTTGCAATTAGGGTTTTCTATCGTTCATTTTTATCTTTCTATACAATCATATTAATCTAAGCATTGCATAAAATATAGTAGCTGAAAGTAAAGGGGAAATGTAAGTCTAAGCTATTACAAAGCTTTAGGGCAGTTACATAATAGTGAAGAGTGCGGAAAAGAAATCCTAAAATTATTACATCCCGGAAGCAATTACATGATAAGGATAAAAAAAATGCAGGGAAAATAAAGCTACGTTACTTACACTTTATCTAGGAAAATAAAAATAAGATGAAAATAGCAAATAAAATGTTTTGGTGATTTTTTATGAAAAAAATGATTTATGATAATTAATTAAATAAACCTAAAAAATCTAATTAATTTTAATTAATAAAAAAATGTTAATTTTGAATAAAATTTAATTAAAATATCTAAATCCTAATTAGTTCGAATTAAAAAAAAAAAGTTTTGAAAAAAAGATTAATTAAAAAAAACCTAAAAACCTAATTAATTTTTATTAAAAAAAGGTTAATTTTGAAGAAAAAGGTTAATTAAAAAAAACCTAAAAACCTAATTAATCTGAATTAAAAAAAGTTAAAAAATCTAAAATTAATTAACCTAAAAATTAAATTAGGTTTTTTTGTAAAAAAAAAAGGGTTGTGAAAAAAGTTTTGTGGTTAAGTGAATTTAAGATTGGAAAAGACATATTAGTTAGAAACTAAAGTCAAATAATGAAAATGCCGGGGTGGATGTTGAACCTAAAATTAAATTAAAACCTAAAATTAATTATTTGAGTTTATTAGGAAAAATCAAAGGTTTGTGAAAAATGTTAATTTTTATGAAAAATGGTTTTAAACAGAAAGAATGAAAATAGGTAAAAGGATAAATAAAAAGGAAGAAAATCAAAACCAATAGGGGTGGGTGTTGAACCCACACCCTTAACCTTCTTAGGATGTCTGCCTTACCATGAGTCATGCATTGGTTATTATTCTGTTTTAGTATTTTGGCATCAGTGTTCTGTAGTAAACCTGCATGGAACCATTAGATAGTCCAAAACTGTAGTGTTGAATCTCATGAACACATTAAACAAATTAGTATATCATGAAATACAAAAAAAATATATCAAATTTTGTAATGTTAAAACCGATATGGCATGTATGAATGCTTTACACCCTTTGGATCATGGAGATCAAATCAGCCTTACCTTTACCGGAGAAGTAGTGAAAGTAGTGAGATATGGGTTTGTAATGAGGGTAGCTTGTTTGTAGTGAGATGTGGGTTTGTAATGAGGGTAGCTTGTTTGTAGTTAGATGGGGTTTGTAACAAGGATTTTAAGATTTTTAGGGTTTTTGAAAGAATTTGATATTTTGACAGGGTTGTGGAAAAGGTTTTTTTTCGTTTTATTTATGTGAAAAGAATGAGATTATATAATGGAAATTAGAGAAAATATATGAGCTTTGAATGTGCAATTGGGCCTCCAATAACCACAAGCAATAGTGTAGATTTTTATTCACTTGAGTCTGTCACGTTCCAGGCTAAATTGCAGGGGTTTAAGTGCAATTTTTGAAGTTGAAATATAAAACAAAATATAGCCGACATCAAGAACTAACTTCTATCCAAAAATGGGCTCAATCGGATAAACGCTGAATTAGTTATGAATTTTTGAAGTTTTGCCTCAGACATACTTATTTTGGGCTCCAGTGTCAACTCTGACACGTTCTTCGATAAAAAACTGGTATTGATCGGAGTAGAACCCGGTTTTCACCTTGGAAACAAAGTTGTAGATCTCTGAGTCAGTGAATTTGTGTAAAAATATGGGCCCGATCTAAGAAAAATTTACCGAGTTATGAATTTTCGAAGTTTCGACCCAGATGAAATGATATTCAGCATTCAGGATTTTTGACGCGTCACGCGCACTATGAGCAAAAAAAGAAGGCGTTTTAGATACCGTTAAAACTTAATACCTCCTGTGAAAACTTAGCCGAATTAATTTATGAAATTTTGGCGCCGGAACCAGCTCGATACGATGAAAATAGACCAAGTTATGATTTTATGAACATGACGCAAATCAACTAGTCACAAATTTTATGTACGAAAATACTTGATAAATCCGCATTTTTGAAGACCTTCTGATCGAAATTGGCTTCCATCCGTGAGAGATGAAAACGTAGATGACGTCAATACGGAATTTTGGCCATCAAAACGGGTTCAAAACAAGCCACGATCTTTAAGTTATGAATTTTTTAGTGCGTAAAAACTGCACTTTCAGCACACTTTTTCACCATATTTCTTCGAGAAAACTCACACATTCGGAGACCTTCTTTAAAGAATTGACTCTTGAGCCGAACCTGAATTTGAGAATATGTTACCAGAGATATCTTGGCGAAAGAACACCTGAATATGACGCGCCGGGTTGGACTTGTGAATCTTTGAACCCCGAATCATTGCAAAACGGCGAATCGATCTTCAGCACGGAAAATACTCTGAGAACATCCATTGGCAAATATACCTTTATTCCATAACCATAAAACCAATAATATGCGTGTTTGAAAAGAGGGTAAATTTTTGGGTACAACAGCTGCCCCTGTTCAATCTTCTTAAACCTGAAGATTTAGATTGGCTTGTCTTCCTTTCGTGATCTGAAGGTGGAAGATGATTGAACATTAGAGTGCCTAGAAATTTGCACTCGTCTGTAACGATGCTTGACTATATAGATAATGTCGGGAATGGGCTTATGATGCCATTTGGAGAAGATGACTGAAAGTCGTCGGAGATGGGCTTAAAGACGCCATCCTGAGAATGTGACGGAGAGTCGTCAGAGATGGGCTTAAAGATGCCATCCAAAATAATGATGATTTCCTGAGATATTCCTTTGTGGGAATTCCTATTCCTGTTGTTAGGGAGGACTTCGCTGAGGAATGTTGGTCTCTGTCTTAGGGAATAGAGTCTAGGAGCTTCAGTTGTCAATTATTCTATTGGGGAGTCATCTCTTGATTGAGGAGACGAAAGTGAATTGCTTATCTAGTCAGGAACTAGGCTTCACAGTGACTGGTTGAGGATGATAAGATTGATTGCTATCTGGTCGTATTCCAGGCTTCACAGCGACTTACTGGGGAAATGTGAAATCGACCGTATCTGGTCGGGTCCAGGTTTTACAGTCTTGTAAACTGTTGTCCGGAGATAAAAGAGAAGGAACCTGGATAGTAGGGTTACCTCGAGATGAAAGCCTGAATAGTAAGGATGTGAGAAGGAACATGAATAGTAGGGTTACTTTGAAATGAAAGCTTGGATAGTAGGGATATGAGATGGAACCTGGATAGTAGGGTTACTTCGAAATGAAAGCCTGGATAGTAGGGCTATGAGAAGGAACCTGGATAGTAGGGTTACTTCGAAATGAAAGCCTGGATAGTAGGGCTATGAGAAGAAACCTGGATAGTATGGTTACTTCGAAATGAAAGCCTGGATAGTAGGGCTATGAGAAGGAACATGGATAGTAGGGTTACTTCGAAATGAAAGCCTTGATAGTAGGGCTATGAGAAGGAACCTGGGTAGTAGGGTTACTTCGAAATGAAATCCTGGATAGTAGGGCTATGATAAGGACCTTGGATAGTAGGGTTACTTCGAAATGAAATCCTGAATAGTAGGGCTATGAGAAGGAACCTGGATAGTAGGGTTGCTTCGAAATGAAAGCCTGGATAGTAGGGATATGAGAAGGAACCTGGGTCGTAGGGTTGCTTTGAAATGAAAGCCTGGATAGTAGGGCTTATGGGAAGGAACCTGGGTTATAGGGTTGCTTCGAGATAAAATCCTGGATAGTAGGGCTACCTCAAGATGAAAGCCTGGATAGTAGGGTTTATAGGAAGGAACCTGGATAGTAGGGTTATTATAAAATGAAAGCCTGGATAGTAGCGCTTATGGGAAGGAACTTGGGCCGTAGGGTTACTTCAATATGAAAGCCTGGATAATAGGGCTTATGGGAATGAACCTGGATAGTAGGGTTACTTCAAAATGAAAGCCTGGATAGTAGGGCTTATGGGAAGGAACCTGGGTCGTAGGGTTACTTCAAGATCAAAGCCTGGATAGTAGGGCTTATGGGAAGGAACCCGGGTCATAGGGTTACTTCGTGGGGAGTTTGAGTAAAATTGCATCTGAACCGATAAAGAACCTAGGTAACATTGCTTCGTGGGGAGTTTGGGTAAATTTTCATCTGAACTGAGAAGGAGCTTAGGTAAGGTTGCTTCGTGGGGAGTTTGGTTAAAATTGAATCTGAACCGAGAAGGGACCTGGGTAAGGTTGCTTCGTGAGGAGTTTGGGTAAAACTTCATCTGAACCGATAAGGAACCTAGGTAAGGTTGCTTCGTGGGGAGTTTGGGTAAAACTGCATCTGAACCGAGAAGGAACCTAGGTAAGGTTGCTTCGTGGGGAGTTTGGGTAAAACTGCATCTGAACCGAGAAGGAACCTATGTAAGGTTACTTCGTGGGGAGTTTGGGTAAAACTTCATCTGAACCGAGAAGGAACCTAGGTAAGGTTGCTTCGGGATAAGTCCGTGTAGGGCTTCAGGAGGAACCCGGGTAAGGTTACTTCGGGATGAGTTCATGTAGGGCTTCAGGAAGAACCTGGGTAAGGTTACTTCGGGATGAGTTCGTGTGAAACTTTATTTGGAAATGTATGAGAAGGGACCCGTGTAAGATTTTTTCCAGGATAAACCTGTGTGAAGCTGTATTTAAGAGAAATCCGTGTAAAGATTGCTTCGTGAGAAACCCGTGTAAAGATGCATTTGGTTGCGCAAATGATTACTCTGTTTAGTTTCAGTAGCTAATCTTAGACCTTCTGGAAATTGTTGATGATAACTATCTTTCCTGAAAAGGTACAAGATTAATTATATGCGATGTATGAAATGCATTGTGTGATGATGTTCTCAAAATAAATGAGATTATGCTGTTATGCAATATGTGTGCGCATGCCATGATATATGAACACGAGATGCTATTGTGACATATCTGAGTCTAGGAAAATAAATCCCTGACTGCTGCTGGAGAGTATTGGAAATAGCATTCCTGACTGTTGTAGAAAATCGTGGTTCTTCTACTTCCGCTGGGGATGGTGAATGGAGATGACTATGCTGGAGATTCGCTCCTTGTTTACGGATATTCTGTCGGGGGAGAGACTCTGCTTGAGAATAACTCTGCGGGGGAATAATTCTGTTGGAGTATGAACTTCCATAGCGGAAGGGATGAACTCTGTCGGGGATTGAGCTTCTGTATTCAGAGATATAAACTCTTCTTGGGAGAAAACTTTATGAACCGCTTGCTATTATAAAATTCGGCTGGGGAATTTAGATGTCAGTTTTTTGAAGGAACCTGGCTGGGGATAGTAACTCCTGTTTGGGGAAGCCGGTGTCAAAGCTTTGGTTACCTCTACTATGTGGGGAGTGTAGAAGTTACTGGGACACATGCTGAGGATACGGCAATGACTTTGCATTAGGACTTTTCTGCCCCTGTACCTGCTGGAGAAAGTACCTGCAGAGGCTTTATGGATAGCTTGAATGTTATCCCAACTCATGAGGTGCTTGGTAATTGCCTATCAGAATGATAAGTCTTCTACTGATAGGAAAGTGACAAGATGAAGGGACATAGTCGTAAACTTTAATCCCTAACTTTTTCCTGAACTGTCTTTTCAGATTTTCAGTCCACCGGGATACCCTTTTTTGCCCAAGCCTCCTTTTCAGGTTTTCAACTTGCCGAGTGTATAGATTTTGTTTTTATCCCTAATTTTTTTCATAGGCTAATCAACCTAGCGGGTTTTTGTTCATGCGTAGGGTTTTCCGACTATGTCCATGCTCTCAGGATGTAGGGAGTTGTTACTATCCATAGTGTTGTGCTGTAGTACTGTCAATAATGTTTTCTTGACGACACATGATTCATTGCTAGAATGCGTGCGTAATGCCCCAAGCGATTCAGATGGAGATATGCCCCTGGTTATTTGGAACTTTCGGAGAGACTGCCCCAGGTGTGTTAGACATCATGGCATGCCCCTTACTTATGGAAGACCTGTTATTGGAAGTGTCTTTCCCGCTGAGGTGATTCTGTCCATTGGGAGGATGTCTGTTCATTGAATATCCATTGTGCGGATTTCTCTGCTGTCAAACAATTAGTCATATGCAAACAATGTCATTTAAAGAATGCAAAACTCATGTCTGTCTTCACACAAAAAAAATTAGAATATGTGTTTTGTGTAGTAAAACAAAATTTGCAAGAATGTGATATCAACTCAGGATTCGTAACAAGTCTTACAAGTGTCAGGATACATTTGTAACAGTATGCTCTCAAACTAACCCATGCTTCAGCTAGGACTTTTAAGGGTTATAACAAGGCTTGGTTCACGGTTTAAGAAACAAAGGATAAAGGCTCAAAATTTATTTGTACCCACCTGTTCTTCGTGATGTCCTTCAGTCCTATGCTCAGTTAATTGTGCGTTCAGCTCCCAATTGAATCTGGCCTCTGTCCTTGATGTTCCAGTGACGGTTCGGATATTCAAAGTTTATTTTGAATAGGCAGTCATTTTTGTAATCTTTAGGGGGGCTTACAAAACTTAACCTACAAACTATTAAATTCAGAGAGAGCTTACAAACCTCAGGCTCTAAAATTGTCAAGTTACTAAAACTGCTTTAATAACTTGGATAGAACTTAGGGGGGGCTTACAAACCTTAACCTATGAACTATTAGACTCCGAGAGAGCTTACAAACCTCAAGATCTGAAGTTGCCAAGTTATTAAAAATAGTTTAAATAATTTGGATAGGAATTAGGTGGAGCTTACAAACCTCAACTATAGATTGTTAGACTCAGGGGGAGCTTACAAACCTCATACTCTGATATTGTCAAATTATTAAAACTGACCAACCAATTATTCTTAAAGCACTTATGTTTGTCATCATGAAAAATGGGGAGATTGTTAGAACAGAATTTGTTCATACTCTTTGAGCTCATACTCCTTAGATTTTGATGATAACAAAAGTACTTAAAGAATAACAGGGTAAACTAATGTTTGGTTAAGTGGGAATGATCATTAAGCTTATAAATTAACTAGTCTGGCCCAATTAATAGCTTGTAAAGAAGAAGCAAGTAAATCCAAATTCTAATGGACCAGAATCTGAATTTCATATAAGACCTCAGCGCCATATTATTTCAGTCTTTGATGTTCAAATGGAACCTTAGTGCTACATTGAATTTTCCTCTGGTGATTCAAACGAAACTTCAAGCACTTTGTTGGAAACATAGTATAAGCTCTTATGTATGTACTCTGTGCAAAAGGAACTCCATCTTGTGAATGACTAGAATTATGAAGCAAGTCAACTAGAGGTTTTAGCTCAAGGCTCAAGGATAAATGATATGATTTATTTGGTCTACTATCTCATGCCTATGGACGCCTTACTTGAGAAAGACACAATGGATAAGGAAATTATTCAGTGGTGAAGATCCTCATCGTACTAACTCTAACGTCTCTCTCTTGGAAATTGCTTCTTCAGCAAAGACACTTGTGCAAGAAAGCTTCCAATGTCTCTTTTGTTCCCTCTATATAAGGAGCTAAAGATTCAAATGAAGTAACAAGAATAATACAACAACAACAATAGAAATTAGAATATTGCGAGAATTGTCTCTCACTCCAAGTTACAATTTATAGTTGTTGTATTGCACATAGACTTGAGAGGTTCTTATATTTGTATATCTTAGAAATCTCAAGTATCAAGGTCTTTGCATGTGCTGTATTATTTGTACCTCTAATGGAATATCAGGTACATCTTGTTGTAATCCTAAACAGTTTGTTTAGAATTTGTAAAAGTCTTAAACTGAGTGTTTGAGCAAATAAGTCACAGGATGAGTGTTTGAGAAAGGAAGCCTCTTTCTATTTTGATTGATCAAGGAATTCATAAATAGTTGGTCTAGGAAAGGAAGTTTATTTCTAGTTTGATTGATAAAGGAAGTCCTGAATAATTAGTTTAGGCAAGGAAGTCTCTTTTAGGTTGATTGAGCAAAGAAGTCCTGAACAGTTGGTTTGGGCAAGAAGTCTCTTTCTAGTGAGATTAAGAAGGAAGTCTTGGACTAGTATATCTTAGAAAATTGTAATCAGGTTCTGATTATAGTGAGAAGCTCTAGCATGGAAAGAGGATCGGACTACTCTTGTTATAGAGGAACCAAGATAACTTTGTGTATGATTTGCTTATAGATTCTGCACTTTAAATATTCTGCTACTGCATACTCTAGCTTAGAATCTGAACTTAGTCAGATTTAGAAGTTGTTTTTTTGAAAAATCATAAGTTATCAGATACATAATCCAGTCCCTTTCTTGTGTATTTTCTCAGCTTCATACACAACTATGTAAAATCCATTTCACAATGGTTGGAAAAAGGATACCACCACGCCTATGTTACTGTTGGTAGGGGTGTTAGTATATATAGTGCTTTCCACCATGCTCGTGCAACCATAATTATAAATTAGGTAGCGTGATACCTATCACAATGGTTACTTCAAAAAAACATTGTTATATTCTTTAACGCATTTAACAACGGTTGTTCTAAACAGCCATTGTGATATATACACTAGGTTTATTATAAATTATGTGGAATGCTTATTTTGTCAATGCTTACTGTTAGACGACGACAACTTATCTAGATGGGGGGTGAATATATCGACAAAGTAAAATTACCTTTTGAAATTCTATTTTGAAAATAAAAAAAGAAAAACTATGGCAAGCAAAACTTTTAGCCTAGATCAAACAAGTCGTCTAAACCGAACCGATTATTGGAAACTAAGATATACGTAATATACCAAATGGAATGATATACAATGATAAAGACTTAATATAATAATTTCTCAATCAATCATTTTATTGCGATCACAATGTTAACCTATTTCCAATGAAATTATTGATAAAAACGAAAACTAGCAAATTATCAAACACTTGGTGTGTAATCGATTTTACATATTTTCCTTTGGACTTTGTTTATATGAAATACCACTTAAAATCCAATTGATTGTAATGTAATCAATAAATCAATTTCAATTCTAACATTCAAAGGATTTGTCTATATGTTTCAATTATACAATTACTGAATTTAACAATTTGCTATAGAAAGTAAATGAGAGAGAGAGGACACGGGGATTTATGTAGAAAGTTCACCAATCGTATTTGTTATGACTACGTATGCCCTCAATTCCAAATGGAATTGAAATATCAATATTACTTTGCAAGAATTTGATTACAAGAGAAATGTAGCAATATAACCCTACAAACCAAATATTTGATGTTGATTCTAACCCTTTCTCTTCCCTTGATCTTAAGCTTAGCCAAGTATATCGTTAACACCAATTGATTCACCGTCTCATGCTACTCATTTTCAAGAGCCCCTTCTCTTCAAAGCTTTCACTCAATTGAACCCAACTACGTATTACTGTGTCCCAATATTTCCAAACGGTTCAGCATCTCACACAACTCCTTGAACAAAACCCACCGTTCTTCGAAGCTTTCACTCGATCGAATCCAATATTTGTGAAATCTTGTGAAAACCACCAAATCAACACTATGATCTTAGAGGCCAAACCATAAGGTTTTTCTAGATGAAACCCCTAAAGATTCTCAACTCATAATATTGGTTACATAACCTAAATTGGATGTTATTAACATAAGTCTAGATGACACCCAAACAAAAAATGATTTTGTGTATTTTATTTGTGTGTATGCATAGATGAGAGGTTGAAGATGATGAGAAATCTTTGTATGTGTTTATAGTTTCATCAAGTTGAAAATGTTGCATGTATGAAGTATTTTATGTGTGCAAGTTGGAAGCAAAAGGGAAACTTAGAAGTTTAAAAAAGAATGCAGTTTTTCAGAAAAACTATTGCATGTGTCGACACATTTTATAACATGTGTCGACTTGCTCAAGGTCATGTGTCGACACATAGTTACAAAAGTTACATGATTTAAAAATAAGTTACATGTTTCGATCTGAATATCATATGTGTCGACACAGAAGAAAAATTTCAGTATGTGTTGACCTAAAAGGCTATGTGTGTCGACGCATAGTTACAGAGGCTACAAGATATAATATTTACCTACACGTGTCGAATCATACATCGTATGTGTCGACACATAGACATGTTTTCATGCATAAACTAATTTTTAATGCATGATACATTTTCCAAACCTTTTCTAAAAATGTATTCTAAGTACCCTAATCCAAAGGTTCACATAATGACTCAGAGATGCCGTTAAATGTATATAAATGCTAAGGTTATCCTAGTTTTTACATCATGCAAAACATCTAACGAGAAAGTGCAGTCACACTCACTAAACATATAACCTTTCAATCTGATCTAGAACATTATAATATGACTAATTAAGTTATATTAGAAGAACAAATTACACGTTCAATAATAAACAAGAATTCTTTAGCTCTTTGTCCACATTTTCGCTCTTTAATAATTAGAACTTGATTTAATGCCTATAGTTCTTCAACCTCACATTCCTTCACCTCTAGTTCATTTTGAAAAATATCATTTACTTTGAAAACAAAATTAGAGATGGAGAAATGGGTAGTTGAAGAACTAGAAGAATTAAACTAAGTTCTGACTGTTAAAGAGAGGAATGCAAACAATTGGCTAAATAATTATTGTCTAGTATTGAATGTGTAACTTGTTCTCAAATATAACTTTATTTATCACATTATAATTATCTAATTGTTGACAAGAAATTTTCGACTAGGGTAACAAACCTAAAGTTGAGGGGATTCATTTAGCTAAAGAGGCATAGATTGGTGGAAAAACAATAAGATGCGTCGAGCGAGAGAAGGACATCGACCAATTGAGCCAGTCGATAAGTACCAGAAGATCAGAGGCAGTTGTCAACAGATATAATGGGCGACGAAGAAAGGATTCATATTGGCGGGAATGATTATCGAATGTAAAAGCCAGCAAGAACATAGGAAAATTCAAACAATTCTCACAAATCCCAAATGTGGGCTAGTAACCGTCGACGGTTACATGGTTAGGATGTCTATTTAAGAAAATTTATGTATTTGTGTTAGGGGTCGCATTTCTTCACATTTAATAGAAATACACTCAAAGTACCCGCATCTAAGAGAGAAACGCATTCAAGCTTAACAATGTACGAATGCTCCCACATTTAAATTCATAGCAATTTACAGTCTTTTCACTTTAACTTACAAGCCTTGTCTTTGATTTATTTACTTTGCAATTTTGCCCCTTTACCCTTTTTTCAACCCAAAAACACTTCAAGCATTAAGTCTAGGATTATTATAGTCGATCTTGCAAGTAACCTTTAATAAGAGGCTAGTGATTGTTTCACAAAAAAACAAATTGGCACACCTAGTGGTACACGTTTGTGTTTGAGTCTTCTTGTTTCATGAATGAAATTAAGAAGTGGTAGAATAATGGTAGATCCTAGAACTCCTGAAAGGGGTCAGAATTTGAGAGAAAATACCAGTGTGGAGGCGAGTGTAGGTTCCAATCCAGCGGTCGTATCTTCGACAATGCCAAATATAGTTACCACAAAACAACGAGTAACTGGAAGACCAATAATGGTCATAACTATTGGGCCTTATGTGCATAGTTTCACAAGAGAAACACACGATAGTTTGGTTCCAACTTCTGGGTAGTATGTGCATTATTTTTCCATAAATATACATGAGTATGGAATTCCCATATTAATGATGGTAGGATTTCATACTAGCAATCCAACATTTGGCGAAAATTCTACATTTTCACCATATCACCCTCTAGGGCTGTCGGAAATCCAATTTGGGAATTCGACTAGGTTGGGTTTTTCTAGCCAAATTATGCCTACTTTTACCCCAAGTGTTGTTGTTGTCATGAGGAAACAAATGGATGAAAGTAACCACGAAATGGTCAATATGCTCACTCAACAGACGAGTCTAATATTAAGACTATTAATTGAAAACTCAGTGCTGAGTTATCAGATATTAGGACTCAGATGACTTGCATGGGAGACTTTCTTGGTGCTCCCAGAGTGCCAGTTCGACAAGCTGCACCCCGACCACGTGAGGTACCAGTGCAGTACGAGGAAGTTATTGAAAAAGAGGTTGAATAGGATCCAACAACTCCTCCACATGTCAAACCCATACATAGGGTAGTACAATAACCCCTAGTAGTAATAGCAAACCGGAACCAGAATGTCGACCAACTAGTCAGGCAGGTTCAACATGAGAAAGTGGCTGGGGAACAAAACCTAGAAGCCATTGTCCAATGAATAATGGTTAGGAATGGGATGAATATTGGCTGTCAAAGGACCACATATGTTTCTATGTTTCCAGATTTCATGTTACACACGGAGTTACCAAGGGGTTGGAAACTCCCAAAATTCACTAAGTTTGTAGGGGATGTCGAAGAGTCATTGTCAAACATGTTGCTAGATACCA